>JARFXV010000081.1:222500-1424043 GCA_031761425.1 Cosmopolites sordidus | reverse complement strand
TTTTTATATTGAATTTTCGGTTGTCAATATCAAGATAGTTTTTAATTATTTCCAATTATTTGTTGTAGTGATAAATGCCTAAAAAAGGACAGTCCAAATTAAATTTGATAACGTCTAAATCAAAGTATATGAAAGCTAAGCGTGCATGTGAAAGTCAAGGTGAAACGGAAAATAGATTACAAAAGGAAAGAAGATTTACGACGTATGAAATTAAAAATTCGTTGGAAAGTAAAAATATATTGTGGTTTTTCGTATCATCCTACAGTTGATTATAAACAAGAATCAAAATTAAGATCAATGACAAAAATGTCTAGTTACTGTAAAGCATTAAAGTGGATTGGTGAATGTGAAGGTTTATGCTGTTCAGCTGGCAAAATAAAACTAGAACCTTTGCGATAACTTCCAGAGCTATTAAAATCGCTACTCCACGGAAAACATGTAAAATCAAATGCATTTTTAAAATCTATCAGACCTTACAACAATGCTTTTCAAATGGCATCATTCGGTGCAATGAAGATGTCGTTTTAACTAATAAGTACATGGGGCTCATGAACGATTTGCGGCCAATCGAAACTATCATCGAAGAAGATGAGATAGACGACGAATATTAAATGTTAGGAAGATTAAATACTATATTTGAAGGCATTATATATAAGCTTGATTTAATACGGGAAGGGGAAGTTAATTTTTTTTTATAAACTGTAATAATGACAATAAATAATAATGTTAATTTTAAATGCCCAGCGAAGCGGGCGGGTACAGCTACTATACAGTTATACATAAACTCACCCTGATTTTACAAAAAGGAAATAGATTATATTGTAGATTAAAGTGTATTAATTTTTAATAAAATTCAATGTTGTTCAGTGCCAAAGAAACGACAATATTTATAAATACATCTATTAGAAACAAAGCCTCAGAGAATGTTAAGAAGAGGATGTTTTACGATTGCTAAAAGGATATGACATCGATCTTTAGGGATTTAAAAAAGGGGAGGAGGTTTGCAAAAATTGTGGTTGTAATAAATAACACGGAAAAAAAAAGTTAAATGTGAGGGAAATCGTGTATCTAGGGAACTGTCACAGCCTTAAACAGCAGAATCTGTCGGACGACGGGGTCTCGGGGTCGGGCTTCGGGGACTCGGACGTGCTGTTTAAATAATTCACGACCTGCCTCCACAGGTCGCATCGTTTTCGGCAAGGGCGAGTCGCTTTGATGCACTTTTAGATTTTTCCGATGTGCGGTTTTAGATTTAGACCGTCAAACATGTTCTTTTAAGTTTGTAGTTGCCGTTAAAGGCTCGAAATTGAAACGGTTTACGTCTATTTAGATTGTGTCAACTAAATTGTGTCGAACTGTTTGATATGGAGTTTATGTTTTCAATCAGATTATAGAGTTACGTTTTATTTTTCTTTTTAAGAATATCGGTAAAACATAGGTTGGATAAATATTTGTAACGCTGCAGCAGGTATACGCATAAGTAATGTCGTTTTTTTTATTATTTTAGAACCATTATACAAGGTGCATCTCATGCAAAACTAGTCTTTTTAAAAATAGAGCTGTTTCTAATGCGCGGTTAAGTCATGTGCCGGGTTTGGAAAGTTATATTCTTCATTGGCGTTCTGATAAAATTTCATGACAATCGGATCAATAAGCCAAGTTATCGTGCGTTTATACCATCTGTCGAAAAATAAACATACGAACAAAGAGCGAATTAAGTTTTGTTTTAAACTTGGTAAAACATTCATCCTAATAATAATAATAAAATAATAATAAATCAATGAATACTCCAGAAAGTGGAGGTGTTACCTTTTGTTATATCCGCCGAATGCCTGGTAAGCAAAACCTTTTCCAAAAAACCTAGAAATTCTTGGTGTTTCAAAATCGATTACCACAGTACGACAACGAGCAGTTCTCTTACAAACTGCCACATTGTTCGTAAGGTACTAAGCTGAATGGGAGGAGCTGAACTAATTTCTCATCTTGGCATTGTAAACCCGACCATCCTAGGCTGAGATGATTGATGAATCATGTTTGTGATAATAATAATAAATTTATTAAATCCAAAAGACATTACACGAAATGTTTAGACTAGGCCAAGTAAACAATACATATCATTGAACGGTTATATAGATATTCAAAAATAATAACAACAATAAAAAATACAATTCTTCAAAGCCCAGAACATTATCAACACTTGGTAAAATAATCCTCTAAGCTATAAAAGGCTGTATTCGCAAGAAAGTCCCACACTAACCTTCTAAAGAATTTTGTATTCCACAACATTCTTAAGCCTGTCTGGTAAGCTATTATAGAATTTAGCCCCTGCATAAGACACTATTTTCAAATACTTTAAGCCAGAGTATTGAAAGAAGTATATGACAATTAATGTTTATCGCGTATACGTGTTTTTGAATCGTTTAAGCGTTTTCAAGATGGCCGAGATGACGTGTCGCCCTATCACGTCATAAACAGTTGACAATATCGAAAAAATAGGTAATATGGTTTGGTTGTGGTTGCTGAAACTTGGAAAAAACAAGGAATTGACAAAGAATGCGTACGGCAAATTTTACATAACAATTTTAGCATGCAAACATTGCGTGCCAAAAATTCATTCGTTTGAACAACAAAGCTCGTAAAAATGTTTGTTTTGGCACTTTGAATGCCATTGAAAATGATCCAAACTTATTGGAAATGATAATAATGTGTGACGAATCGTGTTCTTTTACTTATGATCCTGAAACGAAGCGCCAATCCAGGCACTGGAAGAGCCCAAATTCACCGAGAACCAAAGCTCAAATGAGCAAATCAAAATTCATAGAAATGATAATTGGTTTTTTCAATATTCATGCGATTATGTACCTTCACTGGGTTTCTAAAAGTCAAACTATTAATCAGCATTATTACTTTCACGTTCTTGCTGAATTCCGCTAAATAATAAAAAACGGCCCGAATGTTATGGGTTCTCCACCAAGAGAATGCGCCTGCTCATTCCACATTGTCTGTCAAGAGGTTTCTAACCAAGTACAGCATCCCAGTGTTAGACTTTCCTCTTTATTCACCGGATCTTGCGCCGTGCGACTTCTGTCTCTTTCCTAAGGTGAAATCTGCATTAAAATGAACAAGATTCGAGTCTGTTGAAGCTGTGAAAGAGAAAGCGGCACGTGTTCTGAAGGCACTGTTTCAAATAATGGAAGATTCGTATTGAGCCTTGTAGGGATAGAGGAAGGGTGTATATTGAATGTGATAATAAGTAAATATGTATGTCATCTTGAAGAAATATTTTACAGCGTCAGTCTCGTTATTTAATAGTCACACCTCGTATAGGACAATCCGTTTAAAATTGTCGGACAATGATCACGTTTCCAAGCTTATCCTGATCCTAGAAAAAATACGAATCTATATCTACTACGGCTCATAAACGACCTCAAACAGCATTTTTAAGTACTAACTATTAAATTTCTCAAATATCAGGACGAAAAACTATAGTTTTTAAATATATACCAGACAAATTACAAGAAAAAGTTCTTTTTTCAAAAATACTATATATTACAATAATTATCAAGTTTAAAATTTACCTTCCTATATAGCAGGAGTGTAGTTGCGTATGCAACACAAGCAGTAATGTCAACACATGCGAATTTATAATAGATACATCTACAACAAACACCTGGCAAAACAAATTCGTGAGACATGGTTTAAAACATTCTGATATTATTGCAGGATTGTTTAGGTTAGAGGGATATATACAATATGTGGCAAAGATAACGGAACTTTTTTAATTGAAAGAAAACAAGTAGCATCATCTATTGAAATAATATACAGTCTGAAGGCTATGTCTCCTCTATAAGACGAGGTCGCCATCATTAGAATCGATTTGTCACATCGTCACAAAACACGATGGAATAAAACGCCAATATTTTTTTTCAAGCTCTGTAAAACTTTCACAAAAACGTTTAACAGAAAAAGTTTATGGCGATGAGTGCTTATTCCGTACGCGTGCATATTTTTCCGGCTTACTGTGTATAACTAGAATTACCGTGTGTCCCAGCCAAATGGAATAAATTCGTTAATAAATAAATGGGGGCATATTCGAAAAAACGCTCGAACACGTCGGTTGGTATTTTTAGATGCGCATTTTTTTCAACAAAATTTTTTTATACAGGGTGTGTCATGTAACACTGGCCAATACCAACTTTCTTATTTCAAATACAACACTCTGTATATTATTTAATTTCTGGATTCTTCAGGAAATTCTAGACATATTTCATGTAAAATATCCTAGACTTATCTTCAACTGTTTCGGAAATATTAAGTAATTCTTCGAACATTATCAGCAAATAGGCAAAGATAAAAAATCAGGTTTTCAAAGGTAGGTATTTGTTGTATGAAACGTCAAAAAAATCAACGTGCCTTTTAAATTAGTTTTCTTTGACGTGTGTGATTCATTTGATTTAAACATGGTGTATTTATCAGAGAGTCATAAAATAACTATCTTAATGATGATAGGTTATGGAGATAGGACACGAACTCAAGCCGAAGTTATTCGTCTCTTTAGGGAAAAATATCCTGACTTACCACCCATATCCCAAGGTACAGTAAGTAAAGTTGAAAAACCATTTAGAGAACTGGGACACGTGAGACAAATTAAGAAGGAAGCAGTGTCGTTGACCGATAACAAAAAATTGGATGTAATGCTTGCATTCCAAGACAATCCGCATACCTCAACTCGACAAGTTGCCTTGGAAAACAATGTTGGTCGCTCTTCGGTTGCCAGAATATTGAAAGAGAATAAAATGCATCCGTATAAGTTACAGCCTACTCAAGAGCTTAGTGAAGACGACTTCGATAGGAGAATGGAGTTTTGCGAACAAATGATGCACAGAATAGACAACCTTCTGAGAGTAGAAAACGTTTTATTTTCTGATTAATTTACTTTTACTCTTCACGGGCATGTCAATCGGCAGAACTGTCGTTATTGGACGAGAGAAAATCCTCACTGGATGCGGGAAATTCACACACAAATACCTGAAAAGATTAATGTCTGGGCAGGTATTATAGGAGATCAAATAGTTGGTCCAATATTTTTCGGTTAAAATTTAAATGGGGTAAATTACTTTGACTTTCTCTAAAATCAGCTCATTCCAAATCTTATAAATTTGTACCCTAATAGAAGAAATTCTCAATTGCTAGCCGATACAATTTGGTTCCAACAAGATGGAGCACCCCCCATTATCAAGTTAATGTGCGGCAGTACCTCGATAATGTGTTTCCAAATCCATGGATTGGGAGGAGAGGGCCACTAGAATGGCCACCAAGGTCACCGGACCTCACTCCGTTGGATTTTTTTATAGGGATATCTCAAAAGCGTCGTATACAAAACCAAGCCACAAGATCTGAATGATTTAAGAGGACGCATTACCGACAGCATTAGGTCAGTTACGCCACAAACATTAAATAATGTCAGGAATCAGTTTTACTTGAGGTTGGGGTGTTGCCAGGAAGTCCAGGGTTCACAATTCGAGCATTTGTTACATTAAATGTTTTAAATAAAAAATTTATACAAAAACTAAATAGTCTTGAAATTTCCACAATTTTGTTTACAGTGTTAAAAAAAAGTGTAGTTGCGCAGTTTTTCCAACGAAAACCTTTTATACAGGATGTGTCATGTAACAGAGGCCAATACCATCTTTCTATTGTGTGTTGTATCGAATTTCTATAATCAAATAATTTTCAAAAAAAAATCAAAAAACCAGTTAATTTTTGCAATAAATCTGAAAACACTTAATATTTTCGAAACAGTTGAAGATAAGTCTAGGATATTTTACATGAAATATGTCTGGAATTTCCTGAAGAATCCTGAAGAATATTTAAAATAAGAAAGTTGGTATTGGCCACTGTTACATGACACACCCTGTATAAAACATTTTTGTTGAAAAAAATGCGCATCTAAAAAAACCAATCGACGTGTTCGAGCGTTTTTTCGAACACGCTCCCATTTATTTATTAACGAATTTATTCCATGTGGCTGGGACACAGGACACAGGACACAGGATATAAATACACTAAGCGAGTATTTTTGTGTTGTAGTTTGTAGTTTTGTAACTAGTAGTTTCTTATCTCTTTTTAAAACATTTCAATTGTTTTGTTTTTTAAAGCACTAGGACTATGTACTGTGTCGGTATAATTTGCCTGAGATGGTTGAAACATTGAATAGTGAACTGGTAATACTATTTAGATGGTTATGCAAAAATGAACTTAAACTAAACGAACTGAAAACAAGGTGCATGGTGATAGGGTCTAAAGCAAACTGCAAACGATTTTATGAGTTATGGTTAAAAATAAATATAAATTGAAATTGTAAATGAAATTAAATACTTAGGAGTACTGTTGGATCCTCAGCTAACATTTTGTAATCATGTCAGTTATCTATGTAGAAAGATTGGGAAAAAAATAGGGTTCTTTAGTCGTATATCGTCACATTTATCATCATGGTCCAAGAGGCTGGTATATAATACTATAGTTTTACCCCAATTTACCTATTGTATGTCGGTGTTGATATCATGTAATAAGGAGAGTATTCGTAGACTTCAAATACAGCAGAACAAGGCTATGTGTACTATTGAACTGTAATATGTATACACCGATAGAGGTAATGTTGCAGTCATTGGATTGGTTTTCAGTTGCGCGGGCCATTGAAGGGGCTAACATTCGATTGATATATAAAATAAAACATAATTGATGTACCAATTGTGAGAACTACTGCTCTCCAGAAGACATTGTTTTGAGAAGGTGTTTGTCTCTTCAATGCTTTGCCCGCCCACATAGGGAGCGCTCCTAATGTGCATGTATTTAATAGACTGTTAAATTATTATTTGACGCAATAGAGTGTTTTATCATTTGAACAATGTTGGTTATTGCTTTTTGATTGTATTTTCTTTTGTTAAGATTTTTTAGTATTTTTCTTACTTTTATTTTTTTTGTATATTGATTTTGTTTTGTTACTATTAGCTGTTCTTTAAAAAATTCGCTCGCTTTAAGTATCGATACATGCACTTCGTTTTTAAGCTGGTATGACTCTCCTTGATATCTGGCAGAACTTTTTAAAAAATATAACGTCTTTTTTAATTGGTAAACATTTTAGACGGTTTTTGTTTAAAGCAAAAATTAATTGAGCAAATTTGTTCTAAATTTCGTCTAAAGATGAAACTAGTACCAAATTCGGATTTGTCACCTTTAAAACACAACTACGCCGATTTTGAACCTGATATTTTCAATCGTTTTTAAATTATGTCAATTTTTCGAAAATATAGTTTTGCTTTCAAGTCCCTATGGTGAATAAGTTATGAGACACCCTGTATATTATTTCTTATAGTTATTTATGTATAATAATCGTGCTTCTTTATTTTGTTACAGTTTCATTCGTGATGAGCTGAAAGTACAATGTTTCGATGCGTTGCGTTAGTGGCATCAATCCTCTCTCTGCTGGTTAGGAATGGGGCCTTCGAGAATGCCCCGGTACCGAACGACGTCACGTTCAGGTTTACCGAGCAGCTGTACAACGTCAGCATACCGGAGAACAGCGTGGCGAAGACCTATGCCACCCAGAGCCCTGGTTCCACCCGAATGGGCATCGAAGTGGTACCCAATACGTTCACCGACATCAGGTAGATTGTTTTTGTGAATTCTCCGGTCGATATTTTTAGTATGCTAATGTTTTCAGCCTCGACCTTGATCGATACCATTAAAATTCTTGTTTTGGAGAATTGTTTACGTTGTGCTAAAGATCACATTTTATCATCACATTTATTCTTTTGTTTTTGTGGTTATTTTGAATTCAATATCCCTATTAATAAACTCTATGAGATTTACCACTAAACACGAAATCGCTTTTTAAACTTCCCGACGCGCGTTTCGCTTACCGTTACCTTCATCAGGAGATAAGTCAACTTTGAATTAATCATATTGTGTCTCAAGAAGTGACTTTGTGTTTGACATCGAACACAAACGTGAAAAGCTTTTAATACATGTCTCTGTGATACTAGATCTGACTTATGAAATAAATACTTTAACCGTCATAGAAACCAATTTTTCTATTTTCTTTCTTCGGTGTGAAAGACTAAACTCAAAGAGATTTACCACTAAACACCGAATTTTTTTTTTTACCAGGAGATGATTTAATCTGATTAAGATCTCCTGGTGATGGTAACATGGTTAGCGAAACGGGCGTCGAGAACTTTAAAAAAGTGTCGAGTTTAGCATCATAGAAACATCAAAGACGAAACTAGTCATCAAATAACGTAAAATGGAAAAGATGTTAGAATGATTAAAGATGTTAAAAACGATGGTGCGTCAAATAATAGAGAAAATAAATAAATCAAAGTGGCGGTGGGCTGGTTACGACAGATGAACGAAAAATGTCATGGAATGGAGACCGAAATCAGACAAGAGGATTAAGGAAGAGCATCTACCGTATAGATGGATAATCTAAAACGAATCAACACAAATTGGATTGTAGGTACACAAAATCAAGAAAAGTGGAAATATCTGGAGGAGGTCTGTCTTCGACATTTGCGTCTGATTGATGATGATACTTGATACTGAGGCAATAACTCAGTATAATATATTTGATTTTGTTAACGTGAGAGGTCTTCATAAACGAAGTTAGAGGTTCAACTACTTCTTTACCATCACTAAAGTACATGTACCAATTTATAGTGTAAAATATTTTTTTGGGCATAGCTTCATTGCTGTAATTTTTTTGTTAACATACACCGTCAGTTAGATTTAGCTATACTCTCTTTAACATCACCCATCTTCATTCTTTACATATCCCTTCGTTTTTGGCTTTATCTCTCAGCGTTGTCCTTAGCATTGACCTTTGCATTTTACGTTGCGTGATGCGTAGTTTTCTCTCTGATGAGCGTAAAAATCCCGTCTCCATGATTCAGAACAGGGAAAATAGAGATATTATTGTCTTTACCGACGCCTGAGTTTACTATATGCGGCCCAGCCCATAGTAGGTAGTGTCAGGAGTTCACGTGTTGGGTTGTTCGTGCCAATTCTAACATTATGTCTCAGTTTGTTTTCTCAATAAATCGATTGTTGTTTTGGTTGTATGTGCAGGTGCCTTGTTCGAACCACATCTCCTCCAGAGTAATACGGTTATTGCTCTTTAACGACCCCCATTAACGAATGGACTAATTTAGATCTTTATCAGCACTACCAACCACAGCGGCGATACTTTTTTCGGAATACATTGTTTTTTGTTTTTTTTTAATATCGACTAGCGGAAATGCGTTGGAATTCGTCGAAGTTTATCTGACAACACCGATTTTGATAATAAACTTCGACAACTTATAAGCGTTGCTCTGATGTTAAACGTTCTATGATTATTCGTCAGACATTAGATGTGACATGATCACATTTGCCATGATGATTTGACAGTAACCCTTATCGAAAGCTCGGCAATCGCCTTTTTTACCTTTTTCTTAAATTCCATTCCTCTTCGTTCTAATTTTATATTCACACTTGGGACTAAGTGCGTTGTTTTTATTAGAGTTGTAATTTATATTCAAGGTCCTCCTCTCATAGGTGCTCCATTATTAACACTATGACGTCAGCAAAGCGGAGATTGTCCAAAATTCCAAAACTGAATAAGGCAGGCCTTTTTGATGATAGCTGTATATTTTCTACACTGCGGGTTTGGAACCTTTGGCGTTACACTAACAAACTTTTATTACAAACATTTTTTCACAATACACCAAAACACTATTTTTATATTCTGGACGCACGTTTCGCTAACCATGTTAGCATCATCAGCAGATGATTAAAACTTAATTCTTATTCTAAAAACTCCTTACTTTATATAATGCTCGCTTAGCATTGTGGGCGGGGCGACAATGCTAATCAAGCGACCAGTAGCAAGTGAGGACCTAGAGCAGTAGGAACAAAGAAGTCGAAGGAATAGAACCGTTGTATCTGTTCATACTACTGGTAAATTTACTGATTTTTATACTCTCATAAGCGTCTAATTGTCTATTGTTTGTTACATGACTTATTAATCTAAAATTATTGATATCTATGCAATGATCATTCTCAAAAATATGTTGAGCAACACAAGATTTATCGGGTCTATTGTATCTTAATTGAGCTATGTGTTCTTTGAACCTTGTTCCGATTGATCTTCTCGTTTGCCCAACATACCTTTGATCGCAATCCTTACAAGAAATTTCATAAATACCCGACCTTTCCATTGGAGGGGTTTTATCTTTAGAATTACCTAATAAATGTCGTAAGTTTAAACCAGCACTGTATACCAGTTTTAGATTGACATTCTTAAAGCCATTTTTTAAGTCACCCGTAAAATTATGATGAAAAGGTAATGAAACAAATCTTGAGGTGTCTCTTTCAAATTGAAAAGTCGAGTTTTCACGAACTAAAACCTTATATCAATGTTTTCTAATTATCTTATCAACTAACGAGGGAGCAAATCCATTACAATCGGCTACATTCCTAATATAATTCCTCTCTATTTCATATCTTTCGTTATTAAGCGGAAAATTGAGTAGTCTATGCATTAAGAAATTGAAACTAGCCATTTTATGACCAATACAATGATAAGAATCGTTAGGAATATATCTAAGTGTAGTGGTATTTTTTCTATATATCTCAAACTTTAGACAGTTATCCTTATTTTTAATAATCAATACATTTAGAAATGGTAATCTGTCATTGTTTTCAATTTCAAATGTAAATTTGATGGAAGGAAATCGATTATTTAATTTTGAGATAAAATTATCGATAGAGTCAACGTTTATATCAAAAACAGCAAAAATATCATCCACATACCTTAGCCACACTCTCAGGAAATAATTGAAACAACTTTTTGCCTCTACCTCAAACCTGGTCATGAATAGATTGGCTAAAACGGGGGATAATGGATTCCCCATTGCGGTCCCCTCTCGCTGTTCAAAAAACGTATTATTAAACTGAAAACAGTTTTGTTTCATGCAAAGTGTAGTAAGCTCAATATACTCAGATACAAGATCGTTGTCGAGGTTATTTTCCACAAGTAACTCCCGCAAGTAACCCAAGGTATGTGGAATAGGTACGCTCGGGAACAATGACGATACATCAAAGGAAACTAAAACTTCACCATCATGTAATTTAATATTTTTGATTTTATCGATAAATTCCAAACTAATTTTGATAGAGAAAGAAAGTTCACGATGAGGTAAATTTTCAAATTCCTTTGATAACCATTTTGCCAAATCATAAGTCGGAGAACCTATTGCCGAAACAATAGGACGCATAGATTTCTCAGGCTTATGAATTTTTGGCAGTGCATACAGTTTAGGAACGGAAGGATTCGATACCTGTAATTTCCTTTTCAGCCTTTCCTTTTTTTAGCCAATCTATTCATGACCAGGTTTGAGGTAGAGGCAAACAGTTGTTTCAATTATTTCCCGAGAGTGTGACTAAGGTATGTGGATGATATTTTTGCTGTTTTTGATACAAACGTTGACTCTATCGATAATTTTATCTCAAAATTAAATAATCGATTTCCTTCCATCAAATTTACATTTGAAATTGAAAACAATGACAGATTACCATTTCTAAATGTATTGATTATTAAAAATAAGGATAATTGTCTAAAGTTTGACATATATAGAAAAAATACCACTACACTTAGATATATTCCTAACGATTCTTATCATTGTGTTGGTCATAAAATGGCTAGTTTCAATTTCTTAATACATAGACTACTCAATTTTCCGCTTAATAACGAAAGATATGAAATAGAGAGGAATTATATTAGGAATGTAGCCGAGTGTAATGGATTTGCTCCCTGGTTAGTTGATAAGATAATTAGAAAACATTGATATAAGGTTTTAGTTCGTGAAAACTCGACTTTTCAATTGGAAAGAGACACCTCAAGATTTGTTTCATTACCTTTTCATCATAATTTAACGGGTGACTTAAAAAATGGTTTTAAGAATGTCAATCTAAAACTGATATACAGTGCTGGTTTAAACTTACGACATTTATTAGGTAATTCTAAAGATAAAACTCCTCCAATGGAAAGGTCGGGTATTTATGAAATTTCTTGTAAGGATTGCGATCAAAGGTATGTTGGGCAAACGAGAAGATCAATCGGAACAAGGTTCAAAGAACACATAGCTCAATTAAGATACAATAGGCCCGATAAATCTTGTGTTGCTCAACATATTTTTGAGAATAATCATTGCATAGATATCAATAATTTTAGGTTAATAAAACATGTAACAAACAATAGACAATTAGACGCTTATGAGAGTATAAAAATCAGTAAATGTACCAGTAGTATGAACAGATACAACGGTCCTATTTCTTCGAGTTCTCTGTTCCTACTGCTCTAGGTCCTGCTCTAGGTCGCTTGATTAGCATTGTCGCCCCGCCCACAATGCTAAGCGAGCATTATATAAAGTAAGGAGTTTTTAGAATAAGAAATTAGTTTTAATAATCTGCTGATGATGCTAACATGGTTAGCGAAACGTGCGTCCAGGATACATAAATTGTGTTTTGGTGTATTGTAAAAAATTTTTGTAATAAAAGTTTGTTTGTTTTCTTTATCTTTTATTTTTTGTCATACTTGTACAAATACCATAGTAATTTCATCATAGGAGCGCCATCTCTGTGGTTTATTTTCGAACGATCCATATTTGACAAACTTCTTTTTTTTAGAGTTATGCCAGTACGATCCTGGTACATGTTACATTTTAGAGTTGCTGTTTTGCTATTAGGGGAAATAATTTCCGATGTACATAAAACGAAATTCTAAACCTAATTAACATAACAGCAGCATTATAGCGTCCCGTGGTTATTTAGCGAAACGAGTTTCGAAATATTGTTTGAAATTCTGACGCTATTTTAGAGTAATATTTCTATTTTTTGTTGGGTTTATATTTACGACGCGTTTAATAATAATTAATAAATAGCCCACTGTAATTGTGAATAAAATATCCAGGGTAAAACAGTTTTAATTGGCTACGCTAACAATTTATGATGTGTCAGTGCGGTACGTGGAAGTTTTCTTGTTGTTTTTGGTTTTTAGGAGTAACAATGAGACGTTTCAATTTTATCAGCATATTAGGACAATAAAAGAAGAAGTAGATGGCGATATTTTAACCAATATGAACAGCATACCATACCATACCGATGGAAATATACTTTGAAACGCTATTAAACGGAATCACCAAAAAAGATTATAATGATAGGCTGCACTTTATGAATGAATTGATACAAGTACCATCATTTAATACATATCTGAAACAGTATCTGATAACGTCTGGAATAATCAGCAGATTCTTGCATAGTGGTAGCAGATGGTAACATGCTGGATTCATAAGAAATGAGATACGCTGTAACTTTAAAGGTACACAACTTTGCCCCCGCCATTTTCCTAGCTAGATGGCGTTAGCGATAAGTAGTTGTCGACAAAAATACGTCATAGACGACGTGCAATACATTTGGACAACTTGTAAACATAATCCCATAACACCAGGAATCGATTTGTGTTTACGTCATAAAGTTGTTCGCGATTAATTGAAAATGTCAGTTCATGAGCCAAATTCTCGTTATTTGTGGGAGGATGACGCTCACCGGGACACTTATGGTGAGGCTTCTATGAGTGGAAGAACGCGTCGTGAGTGGTTTCAACACTCCAAGAGATTTTCACGTCGAAAAGCGGTGGAAGAGCGAAAGTTTTTGAAGATGAAGAATTAGAAGCATCGCTTAAAGAAGACTCGTGTCAAAGTCAAGAGGCAAGATCATTGGGAGTGATTCATTGGGAATATCAAAACGTCTCAAAGACCTGGGAATGACCCAGAAGCAAGGATATTGGATGCCATACGAGTTGACACAGTTGACTTTTGACAACAGTTGCTTGAAAGGCAAAAACGAAAGGAATTTCTGCATCGCATTGTGACTGGTGACGAAAAATGGGTTTCTAGCGATAACCCCCAAGCGTCAAAAATCATGGGGATATTCCGGCCACGCTTCCACGCTGACGGCCAAACCGAATATTCCCGACTCCAAGCTCATGCTCTGAATTTGGTGTGACCAGCTTGGGGTAGTGTATTATCAGCTGTTAAAACTGTCTAAAACAATCCCAGGGGATCGTTATCGAATACAATTAATACGTTAGAGCTGAGCATTAAAAGATAAACGGCCGTTTGATAAAAGATACGATAAAGTGATTTGGCCTCATGTTGCGAAAGTGGTTAAAACATACTTGGAAACATTGAAATGGTAAGTCCTACTCCACCCGCCGTATTCTCCAGACGTTGTTTTCTCTGACTATCACCTGTTTCGATCGATGACACACGACCTGGCTGATCAGCACTTCCGGGAAGAACTCAAAAATTCGATCGATTCATGGATCGTTTCAAAAGACGACCAGTTTTTTCAACGCGAGATTCGAATGCTTCCTGAAAGATGGGAGAAAGTAGTAATCAACGATGGTCAATACTTTGAGTCATAAATGTATAATCAGTTTTTTACATTAAAGCCTTGAATTTTGAAAAAAAAACGGCGGGAGTAAAGTTCCATAATTCATATTACCTTCCATGCATATTACCTTTTATAAAGTTTTAACAAACATAGTAAGGCAGAGCATAGTACCATATAATGAAGAAGGAAAGGGTCTATTTTTGATGTAGAACTTCATTATCGAAAGAATATAGTAAATTCTATAATAGAAACGTGTGCTTTTTTAGTAAATCTACGAGAGTTGCTATATAAGTATCCGGAATTAGCAACAATGATTTTGCTAGGCGCCATCTGACGTATACATCGTAAGGTTTAACTTTGTTAACCATATACATACTCAGAACGTTTTGTCATAGGACGCTTTTGTGTTGTTTAGTGATTTAAAATTTAATCTCAGGGGCATTTCACGTGAAGCGAACAACGAAAAAAATGTGAGGTTCTGAAACTTGTTGATATTGGGTATATTTGTGCTTCTAGGCGATATGATATGAACGTGAACACTTTATATTTTTTTTATTTGAGGTTTAGTTGACGGATTGACGGAAGGGTTTATTGGAATTTTATTTTCTTTTTGAAGTTAGTTATAATAAAATAATAAATATAGTTCAATTTTTCTATTGGAACTTTTGGTGTGAAACACTAAATTTGAAGAGATTTACCACTAAACACCAAATCACTTTTTTTAACTGCTCGACGCACGTTTCGCTAACCACGTTAGCATCATCAGGAGATGATTTAATCTAATCCTAAAACTATATGTTCTGTTTAACGTTCTAAGAACTAGATCTTTCAAATAAAGGCCTCAATTTTGCTTTACCGGCATCCCGCAGTGCTTTGGAGGATATGGTAGCCGGTATTGAAACTGGTATTAAACACTTACTGGTCCTCCAAAGCATTCGTGAGAGTCATGTAAAAGCAAAATTGCAAAAAATGTTTCAATTAAAAATCAGAACATTCCAAATATTTTTAAGATTGTCAAGCGTTGTCAAGGATTGTTTTTATTTAAAAGCTGATACGGGAAATAAGGTTGTTGTAATGGACAAACCTGATTACTTTGAACGCGTTGAAAAATTAATTCAAGACGGTCCTTATAAACGATTACTCAGGAATCCATTGTCAAAAATGATTAACGAAGTCACAGATACATTGAAATCTTGTAACAGCCTTATTTCTCCTTCTCTAAAAAGCAAACTACGCGTTTCTAATCCAAATATGCCAAAATTGTATATACTCTATTAAAAATTCACCACCACTTCGAGATACATTTCTAACGATTGCAGTCATAGCTTCCAAAATAAGATGGCTAGTTTAAATTTTATGGTAAATAGATTAATTAATTTTCCAAATACACAATAACACAAAGAAATTCATGGTAATACCATTTGATGCCCAATTAACAAGAGGGCTAGACAAAATTTTGAAAAAAGTGGACATTAAGGTTGTGTACAAACCAAGTAATAAATTAAGAGAAGTTCTGGGTAATCCAAAGGATAAAGTAGAACAACATGAAAACTCGGGGATTTACGAAAATAGTTGTCAAGACTGTGATCGAAGGTATATTGGGCAAACAAAAACATCTATATTGACAAGATATAAAGAACATATTGTCCACATTACATTTGGGAGAAATGAAAAATCTTGTGTTGCCCAACATGCAGTCGAACACGACCACAGTATAGATATTAGTAATTTAAGACTAATTAAAAGTGTTAATAATAATAGGGCTTTGGATGCATATGAAAGCAGTCTAATAGAAAAACGTAAGAAAATCTTGAACTGAGTTAAAAGACCTATCCCGTTCAGTCAACTTTTAAGTAGGGTTTTTCATATAAATAGAACATTGTATAGCTTTAGAATTAGATTAAATCATCTCCTGATGATGCTAACATGGTTAGCGAAACATGCGTCAAGCAGTTCAAATAAAGTGATTTGGTGTTTAGTGGTAGATCTCTTCAAATTTAATAAACAGAGTGTTTAGTATAGAAAATGTACTGTTCTTTTTGATTTTCAAATTAGATTCCAAATTTGATTTTTTTGTAGTGTTAAACCGGAAGTAAATATTTCAAATATTTTTTTCCGACCATTTTAATGTAATTTTTTTTTTAATTTGCAAAATAAAGCTTAGCATTTATAAATTTTACCATAAAAATTGCAAAATGGGATCTAAATTAGTTTAGGATATAATTTAGTTCACTTATTGATTCCTTCAATCTTTTGCCTTTGGTTATTGTAAACCTAGATCGCCAAAAAGTGTGCTTTGCATTGAAGTCGCCTCCAATGATGAATCTGTGTCCTTGGCTATTGAGGAAGTTTAGATATTGTATACCTGTCGGTTGTTAAAGCCGGTTGGAGATGTAAAAACACGTTTATTTAAAACGCTGTATTATTGTCTTACCTATTTGTGTTATTATAGGTTATTTAATACCTAAATTTTAAATAAAATGTATTGTTTTGAACAAAAATGTGTGTAGAAATTATTTTATGTGATTTTTTTTATATTGTGACGACGAAATACGATTAATAACGCCATCTCTTAGTTGCAAAAAGAATCACTTCATCAAAACGAATCAAAGTTATATAATAGAAAGAGATAGAAACATGACGCCAAGCCACGTTTGTTTTTCGTTACTTTTTAGTTGTTCTGATCTCTTAGGGAGTTATTTTCGTTAATAAGTTTTACCATTATTATTGATTTATTATGGTGCGGTGGCTCCCTGCGGTGATCGGTGCTTCAATCCATTTAATTTGCCTTCTCACCGAAAGTTTATAGCTGAAAAATCAATTGTTCCTCAAATGTGTATGTGTGTGCATACTGCAGGAAACGAATATCAGTTGAAAAACCTCCAATAATGGTAGAAAATCTCATGCAGAGTAGTCAATCATCAGTGCAACTCCACAAAACCCCCAAGATGTATCGTACGTTCCCGAAGATAAGTATAAACATAGTTCGACCCAAACTGACCAAGACCAAGACCAAGAAATTTTGCAGCAGTTGAAGGAGAAATTTATTGATACATCTGCATCTAGTTCTATGTAGACAATGATACTAACTGTAACACCTAGATCTTGGAGTGAAAATAAACTTGCAGAATAATTTAAAACTTCCAGACGACAAGCGAGAAATGCAAAGTAATTAGTAGATCAGTTCGGCATTTTATCATCTCCTAATCCACAAGGTGGCCGTAAATTATCCTTCCATACAGAGAACTGAGTGAAATCCTTTTATCTTCGAGAAGACATTAGTCGCATTATGCCTGGTAAAAAAGATTTGGTATCTGTAAAATTACATGATGGCAAAAGAACACACATCCAAAAACAACTTCTAATGTGCAACACTGACGAACTTCAGAAGTTTAAAGGAATAAAAAGGTCCTGGAAAAAAAATGAAATAAGAAATGAAACTGAAATAAAAGGTAGCATTATAACAACATCTCACGGTAAGGAAGAGTAAACCTGAAACGTTTAGCCATACGTGCAAGCTTGCAGTTACCTCCAAGCAGAGCAATTATTACATCAATGCGATTGTATGAATGGGCGAATTCAAATTTAACTCAAACAACCATTCATTACTGCTCCAAAGATGATATTGAACGCCAAAGATTTTTTCTCCCACCACGATTTCAATCATCAGTAACTATTCCAGAGACAAAAACGTACCAGTGTTTTGTTCCAAGTATTAAAGGCATGGTTATAAAACGAACCAGTGTTGATTGCAATAGTAAAATGGTAAACATTATAAAATAAAATATTTTTCTTCTAATACAATTTTGTTTCAATTAGTTATAATTAATTCATTATTAAGAATATATACGTGTCAAGTGTAAAACTAGTTCAGAATCTGTATATCTGTAATATGTAATTGGGATCAGGATGAATTTGATTGGAAACCGGCAGAAACAAAGTTTATTACCTAATATAAGCAAGTGATCCCAAACTTTTGAACGATAGTGTAGATTTTAAACGTCCAATTTCTTGAAGCACACTATATAGTTTTGATATTAAAAAAAGTTCTTTAATCGTTTTATGTATGTTTGGGAACTAGTTTACAAAAAAGGGTCAATTTTTTGCGTTGTATGAATAATATTATGACGAAGAGAATAATCATTTTATTTTCGTCAAGCAAGTGATAACATTAGTTTTATAATTTAGTGGAATTTTAGAGCTTAACGTGTGATATGTGGAGTTATGTGATTTTTTATATATAAGGATTTATTAGATTAATAATATTATAAATCTAGTAGTTGACTAATGGGCTGTCTATTTCTTTTGTAGTCTTTTAGTATATTTATTAAGCAATTCAAAGATTACACTGGGGAACAGCAATTTTGTTGACTTGGATCTGTGACTTGTTTTTGACTAATTTTTCATCTGTGAATTCAAAAATATTCACAGTTTTTCTCTATCACGTCAAGTTCTTAAGCTACATCATATCCCTCATTTTATCTTAAAAGTGTACATACGAAAGGAAATAAGGTGAGATCTGACCAAATAGATTAGAATATTTTATCAATACAGAGGTTAACATATTATTAAAAGTTAAATTGTGTTTATACAAAAAATAAATAAAAGATATTCAGTTTGTGGACATTCTCGCTTGATGCTCCAACAGTAGACAGCCATCATACTGACATCCCATCTACCTTGATACCGCGCTTCCATAATCTTTAGATCTTGATGGAATCGCTCGCCCTGTTCATCACTAACAGCACGAAGATTTTCTGGGAAGTTAGCAAGATGACTATGTAAGAAATGCAGTTTGATGCTCATGTTGCAACCGAGTTTTTTAACACACTCCAAGAGTTGTTGAACAATTTCGATGTAATTCGGGGCTCGTGTATTTCCAAGAAAGTCTTTAACAATATTTTTAAAAGCTAACCAAGCATTCTTTTCAAGTTCGGTCATTGTTTCAGTGAAATTTTCATCTTTCACGAGTTGCCGAATCTGTGGACCATCAAACACACCAGCCTTTATCTTTTCATATGACAGGCTAGGGAATGCCGAAATGATATACTTAAAGCAGTCTACTTCAATTGACAAAGCCTTAACAAATTGCTTCATGAGACCTAGTTTTATATGCAAAGGCGGAAATACAATGTTTTTTCTGTCGACAAGTGGCTGATTTAAAATGTTTGGATCACCAGGTCTTAGGTCAGATCTTGGCGGCCAGTTCGATTGCACCCAATGCTTCTCACGAGCTCTGCTGTCCCACATACACAAAAAACAGGGATGCTTGGTATACCCGCGTTGCTGGCCAAGAAGGAAACATGCCATTTTAAGGTCAACACAGATGTTGATCGCAGATACGCAGATCTCATGCGTAACTGACCGAACTAGTTTTGGATGACGCAACGTCACTCACGCCCCTACTCCTAGGTCGAAGAAGGTTCGCCGGTAGGAGAGCAGTAGTGACTTCTGTGATTCGCCAAGCTTAGTCAGATGCGCAACAACTGTAGAGAAAAAATTTGACGTGATAGAAAAAAACTAAATAAAGTTTTGGAATTAGCATGTCAATTTACGTATAAAACAGCTTAAATATCGAACTCAACAGAAATTATTTTTCAAATTGTTCCCTAGTGTTTGCAGACTTGTGAACATTTTTCATTGATTAATGAAAACAAAATATTATTAACATTCTTTAAGTTATTGATTATTGCTAGTTGCTAAAAATATTCTAAATAGCTATCGATCAGTTACTAATAGACCATTCTGTTTGTGTATTAACCATCGTCAAAATTTCCTTGTTTTCGTGGCATTTTAAATCAACATACTGTATATATTTTAAAAATTGTGCGATATAAACCAATTTATTAATTAAGGTTCGACAAATTCGAAATGTTTCTTTATATTGAGAGCCAATCACTGTAATAAAAACTACCAACCTGAAATTTTTTATCAGTTTGTTTATAAAAAGACGGTTTTGGAATTTTATTTCTTGATATCGATTCGTACCCATCGAAAATTAGTATTTCGCGCCGTGTGTTTGTGTGCAGTCGTTTAACTAGTTTTAGAATCATACGGATTATTTTTTAAGTTTTTAAAACATTTTGCGTTTGTTATTAGTTCATCCCTGTTCGACAAAGAGTTCGTTTTTGGTAAATTATAATAAAAAACTATAATAGTGGTCGGATTTTGCTGTAATTTTATTTTCATTTTCGGGTAATTAATAAGACACTTTACTAGTGTGTGAATATATCTATTAATCCTTTTGGTGCCAGGCATGTAAGTATAGAAAATTTGTTTTGGGATAGTAAATATGAACTTTTCAGATAATTCTTATTATGATTTTATTATGCTGATATTAGTTTTCAAATATGTTTATAAAAAGTGAGAATATTTACTTCCTTATTTGGAATTGTCTGTATTAAAATGAATTTAGGATTATTATTTTTTTGAAATGGGTTTTATTAATATTTTTGTTAAAAAAAATATTAAATTATTCATCTTCTAACTTGCATTGATTTTGTATAAGTTGAAATATTAAAAATATTTGCTTGCAATAAACAAAACTGCAATTTGTAAGAAGCTGTTTTAATTGTCATTTCGATTTTCAAGATATTTTGAGATATTATATATATATATATATATATATATATATATATATATATATATATATATATATATAAATATAAGGCTGATAAATAAAAGCTAAGCTGATAAATAAAAGCTATTAAGCTGATAAATAAAAGGGCACAAATGTTTGCCTTAATGCGTGAGGATGGCACAGTGTGTAGGGAGCGCGTACGGACATGTTAGAGGTTATCAGAAGATTTTATTCAAAGTTATATGAAAATCAGAACCAGTTAAAGACAGAAATGCCCACGGAAGAGCAAATGCTAGATATCCTGTTGGAAGAAGTGACAAATGCCATAGAAGCGAAGAAGAATGGAAAGACTTCAGGAAAGGGCAATGTAACGGTTGAAATGTTGCAGGCTGATGGTCGAACTGGCAAAATTGTACTCAAAATGCCTCAAAGATAAAAAAATACGCAGTCTATGTAAAAATACCGAAGTGATTCTTCTTCATAAGAAAGGAGCATAGGAAGATTTAAAAAACTACCGCCCAATAAACCTCCTATCAGTTATGTACAAAGTTTTCACCAAGATAATATCTAAAAGAATAATAATAACACTGTATGACGCATTACCAAGAGAGCAGGCAGGATTCAGAAGTGGATTCAGTACAATGGACCATATTCAGGTTGTCCAACAGACCATAGAAAGGTACAATGAAAATACAATGAATACACCATGCCACTGTGCTTGGCTTTTATTGACTATAAAAGGCATTTGATTTAGTATCAACGCAGGCCATAATGAATGCATTGCTTAACCAAGGAATAGACAGACTCTATGTGAACCTACTGACATGCATGTATGAGGAAGCTACAGCTACAGTTCACATGGAACAACGGGGAATAAAAATCAATGGTGCATATCTGAGCCATCTTAGATTCGCGGATGATATCGTTTTCCTTTTACAAGACCCAGATGAGCTACAAGAACACATACGAGAGCTGCAAAGGAGAGCTGCATTTGGTGTGAAAATAAACCTAAAAAAGACTGAGGTTTTGTTTAATAAATTTGCTGTCAACAGAAGAATTTCTATTTTAGGAAGTGATTTAGAGATTGTGGACCACTACATATATCTTGGGCAAAGGATTTCAATGGAGGGTGATACCGCCCTGGAGGTAGAACGACGGGTTTAGTGTGGCTGGCAGGCATTTGGCCGGCTCAATATAGAATTTAAGAGCAAATTCCTACTTTGTCTGACGAGAAAGGTTTTTAATCAGTGCGTGCTGCCTGTTTTGACATATGGAAGTGAAACATGGACACTCACATCACAGTCAGTTCAAAAGCTTTGGGTTGCACAGAGGGGAATGGAAACGTGCATGCTTGGCATTACAAAGCGGGACAGAAAGACATGCATATGGATCAAAGAACAAACGAAGGTATGTGACATCATTGGAAAGGCGAAAGAATTGAAATGGAAGTGGGCAGGTCAACGACAAATGGACCAAAGCAATTCTGGAATGGATACCACTTGATCATAAACGCCCGCCGAAAACACGATGGACCGATGACATCATTAAGTATATTGGAGCCGAATGGCAGAGGAAAGCTCAGGACCGTGCGAATTGGAAGCATGCTGGGGAGGCCTTTATCCTGCAGTGGATCGACAATGGCTGAATGATGATGATATATATGTTAACGAAGTTTCTCCATAATTTAGTCCTTGGTTATATTAATGGCTTCCTGCAATATTTTACCTCTTCTTTGAATTGTTTCTAAGGTATTCCTATTCCATATTTTTGACGTCACAGTAAGTTTACTATTTAGGTATATTCTTCCTTGAACAAATCAGCCTTTTTTGGCTAGCACCCACTATGACATGTACGTACTCTAATTGGTTGATCGGCTAATCTAATTTAGATCGTATTTTGTTCAACAACCTTACTTTTTTGTTATTGTCCGCTTCACGCCAAATACCCCCTCAGTCAAAAAATACAACTAACTCGTTAACGTGTTCGTGTGATGATTTACTTGGACTTTCGACGTGGGTCATCTCAATAACAGTGCATCGATCAACTCACTTCAACTTTTGGCATGAAGCACCATTTAAAAATCCCACTGTATATCGCTGGTTTCATGAATTCAATCGTGGCAGTCGTTCGCTCCCGGACGAATTTAAAGAAGGTTATCCAAAATCGGTCGTTGTGCATGAAAAATGTGTCGATTGGTGTAAAGAAATGCTCAAAAAATACAATCGTGGCGCGTCAAAAGCCGTATATAACATTTACATAGGTAACAAATCTTGGATCGATGCGTATGAACCCGAAATTAAATAGCGGTGGAGTGTAGGATTCTTTCAAAATGAGTCAAACCCAACAAAGATTGTTCGCGCGAGAATCACTTCGAAGCTAATGGTCGCATGTTTTTTTTCTGGATAAATATACACACTACAATGCCACTAGAGAATCGTAGAATGGTCAACTCTGAATGGCACATAACCATTAGTTTGCCAGAAGTCTTTGAATACATAAGAAAAAACAACCAGCGATTCAGGATCATTCTTGACAATGACATCGCGATCCTTCACACATTACACAGAACAACTCATTATTTGACTGGTCAAAACATCGAATTGATAGGTCATCCGCCGTACAGTTCTGATTTGGCATCTAATGATTTATTTTTGTTCTCGTCCGCGAAGAATAAACTACATGGTCAACGATTTTCGAGGATTTTTGGAGATACCTCAAAAGTGCTATGAAAATTGGTTTAAACGTTTGCAAAAGTGCATCGATCATTGCGGAGAATATTTTGAAAAACAATAAAACCATTTTCAATGATAAATATTTGTTTTTATTTATTATTCCGGGTTCATAAATAGCAACGGTCGTAGTACTAGTTGAATAACCTTTTATTGTAAGCTGCTTTTACTTTATTTAATTTTAACACCAAATTACTGCAATTAGTCCACATTCTCCAAATGCTCTTAAATTCATACAATTATATTTTATTTGACCCAGTCCTGGTACCCTTTGGATTTAAAAGAGCGCCTTTAAAATATATTTATTTGACGAGTTAACATTGTGTGATATATTAAATGCGGCCTACAACAGGCTGTTTTGTCCTCTTCAAACAATAAGGGAACGTTTTCATTCAATTGAAATATGCTTCTCTACGATTTAAAATGTGACACTTTAATTAAGCAGCAATTTATATACATGCAAACGGTTTAATATTACAGGAAGGTAGAAAACATCGAATGCCGTTTGTTTCAGGTATAAAATAATAGACGGGGATCGCTTTTTCAAGGCTGAACATCGTCTGGTGGGCGATTTCTGTTTTCTTTTTATACGGATTAAAACTGGTAATAATGACGTCCTGAATCGAGAGAGGAAGGACAAGTATAACCTGCAAATCAGAGCTACTGCCAGCATCAAGGATGGCAAGCAGAAGGTATGACGTCGGGTAGTGTGTTTTAAAAGTTTATATTAACACTGAACTTCTTATAGGTGCAGTATACTTCGGATACCATGGTTTTGGTGACCGTTCTGGATACCAATGACTTAAGTCCTCTGTTTTATCCCATGGTATACAACACTAGCGTCTTCGAGGACACCCCAGTTCACCAGAGTATAGTTCGGGTGATTGCTGAAGACGCAGACTTGGGAAGAAATGGTGAAATCTACTACTCCTTTTCAGAGGACACTGACAAATTTGCCATTCATCCCATAACAGGAGTAGTAACTTTAACTAGACCTCTAAGGTAAGTACACAACCTAAACACACAGCCCAAAACTCAAAGAGATTTACTACTAAACAACGACACAATTTTTTAAAATTCTCGACGAAATATCTCTTTTTTCGAAGTGCTGTTTTTAAATTATCCAATTGTTTACTGTACCTCTTCGAATTTAGTTCAAAATGTATTGGTCTTCGAATGTTCCCCATATATACAACATTCTCTTACTCAGACCCAACTTCGGTTTAGAGGCGAAGGGGAAGGGTTTCGGGATTTACAATATACGATATTTTCATAGGCAAGCCACGTTTCATCCCCAGTTATCATCCGGTCCAAGAAGGGTTCGATTTTGTTCCACGCAAGCAGAGAAATCGATCGTTCAAATTCTTCCCACTCAATTTATGTGGCACCTATCTCAAATATTAAGTAATGTATGAATGATTGTGGCGTGTTCATATATTATTTTCTTTATTTGGATCGGCCGAGGTGGTCTGGTGGGTTAGTCGCCTGCCTGGCAATCCAGTGGTAGCTGGTTCGATTCCAGCGATCGGATGCGGGTTTTTCTTTAATTCTTCTGCCTTCCTACGTCCTAAGTCTTACGTCCTACTCAACACACAAACTTATATACACTCACATATACATACATATACCCACACATATCCACACCTAAATATCTGTGATTCTTTCTAGGCAAGAGAGTGTAAAATCCGACTACGAATTACCCCTCAGTCACGCCAGTTAAAGGCTGGGTAAGGCCGGATACCTTTTGAGAAGTGTTTTACGTTGGTCACTCGCCAGTCGGTAGGCTTCCTCATAGAATTATGGGTAGACACATAACCAAGGGTTAATAGCCTGACGGGGGTGCTGGCCTGGGTTTGTCGATAGCTGATGACCGTGGTTTGGAACCCACCTTAAGCTGTAGGTCCAGTCGCTAAATCGCCCTAGATGCTGATGCGCCTCTAACCCTAATATCTTTAAACCTTCTTTCTTTATCGAGTCGTCTTCAAATGAAAGTTGAATAATTATTTTTTGTTTTTTTTTTAATTATGCACATTTTGTATTAAATTTAACTGAGGTAGCTGATACTTAATGGAAATTCGTTTGAAATAAATAACCGAAGATTAATATCTAAAAATTTCCAATATATTTAAAATTGTATGTGTAGCAATTGTTTCGATATATAGTGCATTTTTTAAATACAAACTATACTAAATTAATAGCGGGAAAAGAAGTTACAACCTAAAGTGTCCAGTCTACCGACCTAATAATACCATAAAACATGATAGTGGGGCAATTCACTATTTTGTCAACGTCTAAAAGGACAATATAAGTTTTTATAAGGTTTTAAGCTAGTCATTTATTGTTTAATTGAGTGCAGATCGTATCCAAAAGTCTATGTAGGACAAACAAGAAGATCTTTCTCTACTAGGCTCAACGAGCATAAAAGAAGTTACACTAAACAACAAAATAATTCGCATTATGCAAAGCACCTAATTGCAGAAGAGCATACTTTCATTGACAATTTTATAATGTTACATAATGAGAATAAATCCAAAAAATTCAATATTTTGGAGAACCTAGAAATTAATAAAAGCAAACATTCAGATATTTTGCTATATGTCCAGCTAGACTTGAATGGTTCAACGTTATTAAACTTATATTGTCCTCCTAGACGTTGACAAAGAAAAATGGATTTCCCCACTATCATTTTTTATGGTATTATTAGGTCGATGGACATTTTAGGTTGTAATTACTTTTCTCACTAGTTAGTTTGTATTTAAAAAAAAACACTGTGTCGATATTTTTAGATATTAATCTGTGCTTATTTATTTAAATTTTGTATTGTTGTATCTCTTTTGATGTGCTTTCTCTCTCTCTATCTATTTTTCTCTCTGTCTCTCACACTAAATCTCTCTTATTCTTTATTTTTTGGGAATTTTCACATATATTACGTTTATGGTTGTTGCATGCGGAAAGTCCATCTTCTAGATGTTTTTAAATCTGGTTTTTTTCATTGCGAATTATTTCCTTGCTGGTCCCTTACAAAACATATTTGTTATAGGTACAATGAAGGAACCTACCACGAGTTAACGGTCTTGGCTCAAGACAGAGGTATCCAAAGATCTGGATCGGGTTTTAGTCGAGCTAAAGTTCGCGTTCGGGTAAAAAAAGTAAACTTTTTCCCTCCGGAAATTCGAATTCGACGTCATCCGTTGATAGTAGAAAATAGTAGCGCCGACATTTATGCTATAGTGAACGTGTCAGACCGTGACAGTGGCATTCATGGTGAAATAGATCGATTAGAAATTGTGGACGGTGATCCGGATGGACATTTTCGAATAAGACCTACGCGACAAAAAGGAGAGTACAACATTGAGGTGTTGAAATTGTTGGATAGAGAAAAGACACCGCAGGGTTATCAATTGCAGCTCAAAGCAGTAGATAAAGGTAAGGAATGTTCCAGAATGTTTAGGTTTAGTTAAAGTAAGTATTGATCCGATACGTCAGAGTGTTAGAATGTTGAGAATATTCTGTCGAAAATGATTTATTTATCAATCCATTGCAATGTTCAAAGCGAGCAATTTCGTGGTCCTCGTTTAAAGTATGAGGAACAAATCGAGACCACAGACTTTTCATTTAATTAAATCCTCTGATTGTTAAAAATAACAATAGGGCTTTGGATGCTTATGAAAGCATTCAAATAGAAAAATGTAAGAAAATCAGGAACCTGGATAAAGGACCTATTCGGTTCAGTCAACTTTTTCAATAATTAATGCAAAGCTCAGTAAACTTCATGGTTCATGATTTTGACACGTTTCATTAGGTAGAGTTATCATAAAAATAGAACATAGTTTAGCTATTTTTCCGACATATTGTTTGTATTAACAATTTATAGAAACCCATCATATATACACCTCTAAGTAAGTTCCAACAGCGAGAAAAATTTTAATTTCAATAAGTAACCGGAACTTTTCGAAGTAGGGTTCATGATAAAATTTTCTATATCTAATATTTTAATATGAAAATTAAATTTAAGCGTAAACTATATAGTTTTATATATAGTATATATAAATATACAGTTTAATGGGCTGGTCAATACGCAGGGCTGACTTTTTTTCACGCCACTCCTGTATTACTTTTTCTAGAACACAGTTAAATAAGAGTGGCGAGAGTCCATCTCCTTGTCTCACTCTAGATTTAATTTCGAAGGGCTCTGAGATGTCACCCATGAATTTAACTTTTGACCTTGTGTTAGTTAATGTTGCTTTAATAATTGCCAGCGTTTTCAGATCTAGTCCTTGTTCATTCAAGATCCGGAATAAAGATTCGCTGTCAATAGAATCATATGCTTTTTTGAAATCCACAAATGTACAGACGAGATTTTTATAGTACAGTTTTTGATGTCTTAGGATCAACTTTAGATTCAGGATCTGTTTAGGGCAGGATCTGATATACATATAAATTAATGAAATTCAAACTAGAAATTCTAGGAAATTTATTTGTTTTTCAAAACGACATCAAAATTATCACATTATCACCAGTGCCTCCTCTTTGTGCCTCCTCTTTCCAGTTTATTTTTCAAGTTCTAATACTCTTATTGAACAATTATTTAGTATTTGAAATATTTTAAATATTATACTTAATTTTCGCCGCTCACAGCCATTGTTCATTTTTTAAAACCATAATATATTTATATGGAATAGGCATTCCACCCAGAGAGAGTTACAAGTCTGTCCCAGTTCAGTTGGCGGACCTCAACGACAACGCCCCGGTATTCAACAAGGAAATATATGACTTTAAAGTACCCGAGACAGCTCCCATTAACACCCCTCTCATAAGATTGAAAGTTACCGATTCTGATGAGGGTAGAAATGCTCAGGTAAGTCACAGTATATATATTTAGGGGGTGAATTACGCAAACAGGTTCTGTTTTATATTTTTTTTCGGTTTCTGTTGAGTTTTCCTCCTTATCTGATCATACGTTACATAATTCCAATTTAAAAACATGAAACGCATTTGTATAACATATATACAATGGTACTCAGGCATAACTTTAATCCTCTTATCTATCTATATACGTGTAACAATAGGGTAAAAATTTAAAGCCTAATTTTTTTAAAGCTAATTCATTAGAATACCTCGTTTTAGGAGAGTGATGATTTTGAACAATTTGTATGTTGGTTGTTACAGGTTTTTCTGGAAATTGTTGGTGGAAATGAAGGAGGTGAGTTCTATATAAACCCAGAAACTGGAATGTTGTACACTGCTGTTTCTCTGGATGCAGAAAATAAACAGTTTTACAGTTTAACAGTGTCGGCCATTGATCAAGGCAATGTTGGTACCAGAAAACAATCTTCAGCAAAGGTAGTGAATACGCACATATTATGCCCCCAGCTTAATCCTCGGCACCAACATATCATCGATTACAAAACTTATTTGAATCTACGCTACGATAATACATATATCCTTGCTGAAAGCATGTTGCTGGGTCTTCCAATCCCTGCTACTTCACTTAGTTGATAGTCACTTTATAACTCTTGTGGAAGTCGAAAAAAATCGTTTTGGGATCTGACGGTTGTAAATATTTTTTTCATAAACAAATGTCAAAAAATGTCGAGTATTAAATTGGTGACTAATAATTGCATTTGTGAGTATTATTCTATATATTTCTGATAAATAGGTAAAAATATACGTTGAAGACACGAACGACAATGACCCAATCTTCGATAAGTCGGAAATGACCGTATGGATTGACGAGAATATGCCGGCCGGGACGTCCGTGACCACTGTCCACGCCAAAGACAGGGATCGCGGCGAGAACGCTTACATTTCCTATCTGATAGCGAACTTGAACAAAGTCCCTTTTGAAGTAGACCATTTTTCCGGAGTTATCAAGACCACTCAGCTGCTAGACTACGAAAGCATGAGGCGGGAGTACGTGCTCAGAGTTAGGGCGTCGGATTGGGGCCAACCTTACAGGCGTCAGACCGAAATGCAACTTACAATAAAGGTAAGATTACTTTGGCTTTAATATTTTATTACATTCAATATGTCTAAAAAGGAATATCATATTCATTGTATTCATCATTGAATATATATATATATATATATATATATATATATATATATATATATATATATATATATATATATATATATATATATATATATATATATACCAGGTGTCCCATTAAGGATGGATCGCGGCCGTATCTTGAAAACTATTTATCCCACAGCTTTGGGGAAAAAAATTTGTACTAAAAATGATCATGAGAAATTCAGCAAAAATATGTTTCAGCTTCTAAAACGACCGCAAGAGGGCGTGACGAGCTAAACATTTTTAAAAATAATTTTTTTTGTGTATTTTCAAGTGTTAACCGAGTAAGAAAAATTCTCAGTTATAATTAGCAAACTGTCTCCTACAACTTTGTTTTATGACATTTTGTCGTAATTTCACGAATAGAGGGGTGGGGGGAAGTTTTACCTACTGAGATAAAAAGTCGTCTAATGTCCGTTTGCCTAAACCGATTTTCCTCAATTTGGATTCATTTAAAAGGCAATTGCTGGGACAATCAGATAATCTGGGAGATAAATTATTTAGTTTATAAATGAAACCGCAAGGTGGCGTTACATTCAACAATAGTTTTTTTCAAGTTTGTTCAAATTTTTTCAAATGGAATGGTACAGCTTTTACTACATGGCAAGAAAGGTAACTTAAAGAGGAATCGTCCAGTGAAAACCTGAAATCGATATCTCTGACATGTAAAGAGATATTTCGATTTTTCTGAAAAAAATCAGTTATTTTGAATTTTTACCGTAATATTAAGTTAAAAATTTGTCTTAATATTTAGGTCGTAATCGCAACCGCAACAATTTTATTTAAAAAATAAAATTATCTATTCAGTATCAATCATCATAAATGTTCAATCCTGACCTTGATAATATTTTCTAATTTAATTACATAAGGGGAAAAAAATGCCTTTCCCCAATTGTTGCATTTTCTCTTTTGTGATGCTTAAATACTACTTGACAGAATATTGAAATCAGTCATTAATAAATATACCTACTCTTTCTTTTAAACTAAATGAATGGATGAATGAATGGATGAATGAATGGATGATTATGCGTTTTCGGGTTTCCAAATAAACGCATGCAATCCTTAGGTAAATTAAACAAAGAGTGTAAGAAAGGAACCATGGAAACAAACAAAAACAGTCTAATTAACTTGTCAGTTTTGAAATGCATTACATTTTCAACATTGCATTTATTGATTATTAATAATTATTATAATAATATCTAACAATGCCTTTTACGAATAACGAGGCCTATGATATGTTGGCGGTGTATTTCCAATGTTTTGAAAATGCATGTATTGCAGAGCGGCAATATGCAAGTCAATATCCCGAAAGAAGGCATTATTCGAAGAAGGTGTTTACACGTCTAGCAAGACGCTTACGAGAAACAGGAATTGTGCATCCAGATCCAGTCCGCAGCAGGTTACGTTCGATTCGTAATGGAGATAATGTCGTAAATGTTCTGGCTTATGTTAAAACCAACCCCCATTTAAGTATCAGACAAATATCTGAAGAATTGGGTGTTAGCAAGACATCCGTTCATCGAATCTTAAGAGATAACAAGCTGCACCCCTATCATGTTGTCTTACACCAAGCCCTTTTGGATAACGATTTCGACAGACGGTTAGACTATTGTCACTGGTTAAAAAATATGTGTAGTGGAAATAAACAATTCTTAAAATGCATACTATGGACTGATAAAGCTACTTTTAGCAGTGAAGGAGGCGTTAACTTACATAATATGCACTACTGGGCAGTTGCTAATCCACACTGGATGTTAGAAATCAACCACCAAAATAGATGGAGTGTGAACGTATGGTGTAGTGTTTTGGGAGACAAAATTATTGGTCCCTTTATTTTTAATGGATATTTGAATAGTGAAACATATTTAAATTTTTTACAAAATGAACTGCTAGAACTAATGGAAGATGTTTCGTTGGAAACAAGAAGACAAATGTGGTACCAGCATGATGGATGTCCTGCCCACTTCTCGCAGGTGGTTCGAAACTTCTTGGATGCTTCGTTTCCAAATCGTTGTATAGGACGGGGTAGTTTATTTTCGTGGCCGGCGCGCTCACCGGATTTGACAGTCCTCGATTTTTACTTGTGGGGAACAATAAAAGACCTTGTTTTTCAAACTCGTCCTACCACACGAGAAAACATGATTGAAAGAATTCAAAATTCAATAACCAGCATTTCAAGAGCGGAAATTGAAGCTGCCGTTTTTAGTACTCGTCGAAAAATAAATCTTTACATTTCTAAGGATGGAAGGCATTTAGAACATTTAGAAAAGCGTTAAAGTTCAGATTCTCTTAATTATTAGACTGTTGTGCTGTTAATTTTATTTGACTGTTGTTATTATTATTATCTTCATTGTTGGCCCGTTGGCCTTTAAACACGCTCCAAATTAATATGGCACGAATAATTTGGACCAGTTCTAAGCCTGGGTAAAGTGTGAAGGAAAACAAACATTAGGTTAATATAACTGATTTTTTCAGAAAAATCGAAATATCTCTTGATATGTCAGATATATCGATTTCGGGTTTTCACTGGATGATTCCTCTTTAAATTACCTTTCTAGCCATGTAATAAAAGCTGTACCATTCCATTTGAAAAAACTGAACAAAACTTCAAAAAGCTACTGTTGAATGTAACGCCACCTCGCGGTTTCATTTATAAACTAAATAATTTATCTCCCAGATTATCTGATTGTACCAGCAATTGCCTTTTAAATGAATCCAAATTGAGGAAAATCGGTTTAGGCAAACGGACATTAGACGACTTTTTATCTAAATAGGTAAAACTCGCCCCCACTTCTTTATTCGCGAAGTTACGACAAAATGTCATAAAATAAAGTTGTAGGAGACAGTTTGCTAATTATAACTGAGAATTTTTCTTACTCGGTTAACACTTCAAAATACACAAAAAAAATTATTTTTAAAAATGTTTAGCTCGTCACGCCCTCTTGCGGTCGTTATAGAAGCTTAAAAATATTTTTGGTGAATATCTCATGATCATTTTTAGTACATTTTTTTTTCCCCAAAGCTGAGGGATAAATAGTTTTCAAGATACGGCCGCGATCCATCCTTAATGGGAGACCTGGTATATATATATATATATATATATATATATATATATATATATATATATATATATATATATATATATATATATATATATATATATATATATATATATATATATATATATATATATATATATATATATATATATACTCAATAGTACTTGAATTTGATATTGTTGGAAAAAGCATTTTTTTTGAGTTCATGGAGGGTAAATATTGTATGTTTATTTTTCAAAATAGATTTTTAAAAATGTCTATTTTGTCTATCTTAGGGTAAATATATTTTTAATATAGTAGGCTATGAAACTATGGATGACAGATGATGTATTTGATGACACTTGACAATTGTTAACGTCAATTTATGAATTTCAAATGTCTTTCAATTAACTGAAAGAGAAAGAATTGAAATAGTATTAATTGTTGGATAGGGTGACAATATTTACATCGTTGAATTTCGAAAAAAAAAGTTCTTTCCAACGATGCTAAATTCATTGGGTTGCATGCATTGGTGCATTGGATGCAATGGGTCAGATGTAGTTTCAAATTTTACTACACTGCCCTTCAGCTTTCGATTGATGAGGTATCCAATTCCGCACATCGTCCATTTTCCGTACCGCGGCCGTAGACCAGTACAACTCTTCGCTCTATCTTCGTGCTTCACATAGCCCAATAATATCCCAATGTATAAAATTGAAGAGATTTACCACTAACACCAAATTACTTTTTTTAAACTTCTCGACGCACGTTTTGCTAACCATGTTAGCATCATCAGGAGATGGTTTAGTCTAGATTAAATGATCTCTGATGAACAGGTATGATACTTTTATCCTGGTTTTTTTACATTCTTACTTCTACAGATTAAATCATCACAGATCATCGCTTACATTTCATTAGATACAGTTTTATAAATAAATACAGTTTATATTAAATCATCTCCTGATGATGCTAACATGGTTAGTGAAACGTGCGTCGAGAAATTCAAAAAGAAGTGATTTGGTGTTTAGTGGTAAATCTCTTCAAGTTTAGTGTTTCACACCAAAGGTTCCAATAAAAGAATTAATCCCAATGTATGTTGTCAAGTTCGATTAACAGTTCTAGCAGTCAGGCCTCTGCTTTCATAGTCCGTATATTAAGCGTAGCAATGTCAAAAGTCCAATGGCAGCCTGATCTAACCTGGTGATTTTTAGCACCCTCTGCCTTGGGACAGGTCTTCCCACTGCCGTAGGTAGTTGCCCCTTGGCCTCCGGGGAATGAGGGCCGTGTTTGAGGTTGTATTGTCATATTGAAATATTATGTTGAAGATATGGACCGTAATCTGCCACGCTGGTCCAATGTGGGTTGGCAGATTTTGGATCATGTTAGTCTGAGGCCTCTGCCTTGACCTGTCCGCCAGGGGTGACCCTCCCAGGAGCATAGACTCTAGACGGCATAGCTCAAAACTTCATTGCCCTACTAAAACCCGTGTACCACGTCAAGGTCTGATTCAAAAAGGGGATATATATATATATATATATATATATATATATATATATATATATATATATATATATATATATATATATATATATATATATATCCCCTTTTTGAATCAGACCTTGACGTGTCAGGCCTTGTGTGATATATATATATATATATATATATATATATATATATATATATATATATATATATATATATATATATATATATATATATATACCCGGATGGTAGATAATGTTTCTAAATCATTCCGTTGATTCTATGAACAGTCACGACGTTTCGCCAAAATCTCATTTGGCATTTTCAAGTGTTATCCGCTACGTCTAAATAGTCCAATTCACCAGGTGAGTGACTGTTACAGAATCAGTGTCAGTGTCAGTCGTGACTGTTCACAGATTCAACGGATTCGACACCCGGAATGATTTAGAAACATGCAAACCTACTCAATTTTCGAACTCTCAAAAAGTCTATTGAATCCTATTGTACGTTGCCAGACCATCGTTGTTTCGGTCTGTCTATATTTACTCTTTGGGATTCGACATTCATCAGGCATACCATAATCTGCAATTCTTTCCTTGATTCTTGAAGACAGTTTTCAGTACTATAGAGTATCCCAAAAATATATACACACTTGACTGGTTCTAAAATCAGTAATTATTTTCATACAGTTTACTTTAGGGTCTCATAAAAAAAGTTGTCCACCGTCTTGGTTAAAGCATTGCTGATAACGAGAATAAAAGGATCGCAAACATTAGGAACCATTTCCGTTGGTATTTTCCGTATTCTTTCATTCGTTACTCTTAAATCATTAACCTACTCAATTTTCGAACTCTCAAAAAGTCTATTGAATCTTATTGTACGTTGCCAGACCATCCTTGTTTCGGTCTGTCTGTATTTAGTCTTTGGGATTCGACATTCAACAGACACCATAATCTGCAATTCTTTCCTAGATTCTTGAAGACAGTTTTCAGTACTATAGGGTATCCCAAAAAATATATATACACTTGACTTGTTCTAAAATCTGTAATTATTTTCATACAGTCTACTTTAGGGTCTCATAAAAAAAAGTTGTCCACCGTCTTGGTCAAAGCATTGCTGATAACGAGAATAAAAGGATCGCAAACATTAGGAACCATTTCCGTTGGTATTTTCCGGATTCTTTCATTCGTTACTCTTAAATCATTAACCTACTCTATTTTCGAACTCTCAAAAAGTCTATTGAATCCTATTGTACGTTGCCAGACCATCCTTGTTTCGGTCTGTCTGTATTTACTCTTTGGGATTCGACATTCAGCAGGCATACCATAATCTGCAATTCTTTCCTAGATTCTTGAAGACAGTTTTCAGTATTATAGGGTATCCCAAAAATATATACACACTTGACTGGTTCTAAAATCAGTAATTATTTTCATACAGTTTACTTTAGGGTCTCATAATAAAAGTTGTCCACCGTCTTGGTCAAAGCATTGCTGATAACGAGAATAAAAGGATCGCAAACATTAGGAACAACTTCCGTTGGTATTTTCCGTATTCTTTCATTCGTTACTCTTAAATCATTAACCTACTCAATTTTCGAACTCTCAAAAAGGCTATTGAATCCTATTGTACGTTGCCAGACCATCCTTGTTTCGGTCTGTCTGTATTTACTCTTTGGGATTCGACATTCAACAGACATACCATAATCTGCAATTCTTTCCTAGATTCTTGAAGACAGTTTTCAGTATTATAGGGTATCCCAAAAAATATATATACACTTGACTGGTTCTAAAATTTGTAATTATTTTCAAACAGTTTACTTTAGGGTCTCATAAAAAAAGTTGTCCACCGTCTTGGTCAAAGCATTGCTGATAACGAGAATAAAAGGATCGCAAACATTAGGAACAACTTCCGTTGGTATTTTCCGTATTCTTTCATTCGTTACTCTTAAATCATTAACCTACTCAATTTTCGAACTCTCAAAAAGGCTATTGAATCCTATTGTACGTTGCCAGACCATCCTTGTTTCGGTCTGTCTGTATTTACTGTTTGGGATTCGACATTCAACAGACATACCATAATCTGCAATTCTTTCCTAGATTCTTGAAGACAGTTTTCAGTACTATAGGGTATCCCAAAAATATATATACACTTGACTGGTTCTAAAATCTGTAATTATTTTCATACAGTTTACTTTAGGGTCTCATAAAAAAAGTTGTCCACCGTCTTGGTTAAAGCATTGCTGATAACGAGAATAAAAGGATCGCAAACATTAGGAACCATTTCCGTTGGTATTTTTCGTATTCTTTCATTCGTTACTCTTAAATCATTAACCTACTCAATTTTCGAACTCTCAAAAAGGCTATTGAATCCTATTGTACGTTGCCAGACCATCCTTGTTTCGGTCTGTCTGTATTTACTCTTTGGGATTCGACATTCAACAGACATACCATAATCTGCAATTCTTTCCTAGATTCTTGAAGACAGTTTTCAGTACTATAGGGTATCCCAAAAAATATATATACACTTGACTGGTTCTAAAATCTGTAATTATTTTCATGCAGTTTACTTTAGGGTCTCATAAAAAAAGTTGTCCACCGTCTTGGTCAAAACATTGCTGATAACGAGAATAAAAGGATCGCAAACATTAGGAACCATTTCCGTTGGTATTTTCCTTATTCTTTCATTCGTTACTCTTAAATCATTAACCTACCCAATTTTCGAACTCTCAAAAAGTCTATTGAATCCTATTGTACGTTGCCAGACCATCCTTGTTTCGGTCTGTCTGTATTTACTCTTTGGGATTCGACATTCATCAGGCATACCATAATCTGCAATTCTTTCCTAGATTCTTGAAGACAGTTTTCAGTACTATATAGTATCCCAAAAATATATACACACTTGACTGGTTCTAAAATCAGTAATTATTTTCATACAGTTTACTTTAGGGTCTCATAAAAAAAGTTGTCCACCGTCTTGGTCCAGGCATTGCTGATAACGATAATAAAAGGATCGAAAACATTAGGAACCATTTCCGTTGGTATTTTCCGTATTCTTTCATTCGTTACTCTTAAATCATTAACCTACTCAATTTTCGAACTCTCAAAAAGGCTATTGAATCCTATTGTACGTTGCCAGACCATCCTTGTTTCGGTCTGTCTGTATTTACTCTTTGGGATTCGACATTCAACAGGCATACCATAATCTGCAATTCTTTCCTAGATTCTTAAAGACAGTTTTCAGTGCTATAGGGTATCCCAAAAAATATATATACACTTGACTGGTTCTAAAAACAGTAATTATTTTTATACAGTTTACTTTAGGGTCTCATAAAAAAAGTTGTCCACCGTCTTGGTCAAGGCATTGCTGATCTCCAGAATAAATGGATCGCAAATATTCGAAACCATTTCTATTGGTATTTTCCGTGTTATTTCATTCGTTGCTCTTAAATCATTAACTGTTGCCGGTTTTTTCTTATAAACCTTGTCTTTAAATGGACTTTAAATACACTCAAAATGATAATTGTCATTATAGCTTTTCGATTGGCGATCGAAAGATTGTTGTAAGAAATTTTTCCCTTTAAAATGATGTTAATGTTAAGAATATTTGGTAAAATTTATGAATTATTCCCCTTAACTCCTTCTATAATATGTGCTACGTCAACGGGAAAAGATGGGAATCCGATGTCACCAAGTCTGACTAATAGGGGGGATATGGGAAGACTTCCCGTTTGATTTCATTGTTAGTTCTTCTAATTTTTAAGCCGCGTTTTCATTCAACTATTCTAGCAATGCCGTGCCTTTTCCATTCTCCACATCGCTCATTGCAAAAGCTCGTTTTGTTAAAAATAACCTGTCTGTTTCGCGTAGAGAAAAAGAAATTAAAAAACCTACCTCTGTATTACGAGATGGCTGAATGCAATAAATCTGTTTTTATTTTAGAGCAGCATTATAATCTCTTCGTATGCGCTATACGGTTTTTCCTAAACGTTAGCAATCTTCCATTGTATCACGTCCCGTCATGCGAATCCATTGTAAACGCAGAAGATTTTATTTGTCTGGAAATGCAATTTTTATTTGTCGCTTAGGAATATTTCTGTCTCTCTTACGCTCATGCTCAGGAGGGCAAAACAATTTTTCACCGCACACAACTGTATAAATTTTTCTCGATTTTATTATCGTGTAGTCTCATGATGAGAGAAAAGAAATTGCATCTACCAGGGAGGATGTTTAATTGTTGATTTAGATCGCTTGATACATACGTGCAAAATATTTATATAAATATATGATCTTACTCAAAGTTTGATTCAAATTCTTTTTAATATTTGCTGTGGTTAATCAAATTTGTATGGTCCAATAGATGATCTGTCAACTTTAAAGTATACAAAATTTGGCTTATCTTGATACTTTAACAAACATAGTGATGACGCAATTTAAGGGAATTACCAAAATTGTAATATCCAAGTAGAACTTGCGATTTGTTTACAGAAACAAAAAGAGATTTTACCACTAAACACCAAAACACTTTTTTGAACTGCTCGACGCACGTTTCGTTAACCATGTTAGCATCATCAGGAGATGATTTAATCTAATTCTAAAACTAAACTATGTTCTATTTATATAACCGTTTATATAACCGTGAAGTGTACTAAACCTTACATTAATAATTGAAAAAGTTGACTGAAAGGAATCGGTCCTTTATCTCGGTTCATGATTTTCTTACATTTTTCTATTTGAATGCTTTCATATGCATCCATAGCCCTATTATTATTAACACTTTTAATTAGTCTTAAATTACTAATATCTATACTGTGGTTGTGTTCGATTGCATCTTGGGCAACAGAAAATTTTTCATTTCTCCCATATCTAATGTGGGTAATATGTTCTTTATATCTTGTCAATATGGATCTTTTTGTTTGCCCAATTTACCTTCGATCACAGTCTTGGCAACTAATTTCGTAAATCCCCGACTTTTCATGTTGCTCTACTTTATCCTTTGGATTACCCAGAACTTCTCTTAATTTATTATATTGGTTTGTACACAACCTTGATGTCCACTTTTTTCAAAATTTTGTCTAGTCCTCTTGTCAACTGGGCATCAAATGGTATTACCATGAATTTCTTTTTGTTCTGATCTTTTTGAAAAGTCGAAGATTCTTTCAACAATTTTTTGAACTTATGTTTTCTAATTAATTTATCTACAATGTTCTTATTATAACCATTCACTTCAGATACCTCCCTAATTAATTTTAATTCTTTGTTATAATTATCTTTATTTAAAGGAAAATTAATTAATCTATTATATATATATATATATATATATATATATATATATATATATATATATATATATATATATATATATATATATATATATATATATACATATATATATATATATATATATATATATATATATATATATATATATACATATATATATACATATATATATATATATATATATATATATATATATATATATATATATATATATATATATATATTTATATATATGTATGTATATATCTTATGTAAAGAATCTTCGATTTTTCAATAGAATCAAGGTTTTCAAGGTTGACAAGAGCACTAGACAAAATTTTGAAAAAAGTGGATATCAAGGTTGTGTACAAACCATATAATAAATTAAGAAGTTCTGGGTAATCCAAAGCATAAAGTAGAGCAGCATGAAAAGTCGGGGATTTACGAAATTAGTTATCAAGACTGTGATCGAAGGTATATTGGGCAAACAAAAAGATCCATATTGACAATATATAAAGAACATATTGCCCACATTCGATATGGGAGAAATGAAAATTCTTGTGTTGCCCAACATGCAATTGAACATGACCACAGTATAGATATTAGTAATTTAAGACTAATTAAAAGTGTTAATAATAATAGGGCTTTGGATGCATATGAAAGCATTCAAATAGAAAAATGTAAGAAAATCATGAACCGAGATAAAGGGCCTATCTCGTTCAGTCAACGTTTTCAATTATTAATGTAAGGCTTAGTACACTTCACGTTTCATGATTTTTACACGCTTCGTCAGGTATGGTTTTCATATAAATAGAACATAGTTTAGTTTTAGAATTAAATTAAATCATCTCCTGATGATGCTAACATGGTTAGCGAAACGTGCGTCGAGCAGTTTAAAAAAGTGTTTTGGTATTTAGTGGTAAATCTCTTGAAGTTTAGTGTTTCACACCAAAGGTTCCAATAGAGAATTAATTAACAATGGTACGTACTTTAGAAGACAAGGTAGCAGATATCTTAATGCCTGGTGAATGCGGATCGTTTTATATAGAGTACTTATTTGAGGGGGCTTCTTCATAAATTTGCATCTACCTGTAAAGTCAGTCAAAGGACGGCACCTGGTGTTCCTCCCCTAAGAATTAAAAATGGTCCATCCACTTTCAGATTACGACCTCGACAATTCTGTGAAAATATTCAAGCGCTAGATTATTTAAAAACAATTTGCTTTAGTGACGAAGGATCTTTTCTGCCTCAATGGAAAGGGGAACATCCAAAATGTAAGGTACTGGAGTGATACAAATCCTCACGTGTTTAGTGAGAAACATACACAGTTTCGAGAAAAATTAAATATCTGGACAGGTATTCTGGGAAACCACGTAGTTGGGCCTATATTTTTAAATGACAACCTAATGGGTAAAGCGTATCTGGAGATGTTAGAGACCGCGATTGAGCCGCGAATTCTCGAAATTCTGGAAGACAATCCAGATGGATTTGGTAACTTTAAAATCACGTTCCAACAACACGAAATTCCTCCACACTATTGTGCTGCAATAAGACATTATTTGGATCAGGAATATCGTAGTAGATGGATTGGACGGAAAACACCTTTGGATTTTGTTTCTGTGGGGGGTACCTTAAATATAAAGTAAATGCTACAATACCTGACAGTATTGATGTTTTAAGACGACGAATTGTTGAAGAGTGAAAAATTTGAACGAGTGCGGCAGGAGTTTACCAGTAGGGTGTTTTACTGTCAAGAAATAGTACATTTTGGTACACATTTTGAACATTTACTGTAAGGGCGGACTTGTGAATCTGTATTAATTATACGCTGAACTAAATTTTTAGTATTTATTTATTTTATGCGTCAAAACTATGCACTTGCCATAGGATCCCATTGAAAATTATGGGTTACAATGGCACTGTAACGTTCTCTGTGATGATTACGTCATCTGTTATCACTAGAAAAGGAGTTTACGTGCAGTCATTTTCACATTTCAAATTTCATTAGTAAATAAATAGTAGTAGAAATAGTAGAAAAAAAACATCATCAGCAATATTTTCTTCAGTACTGGCATTTCGATGTCTCAAATGTTTTACCAATGGAGAAATTAGTACAACATGGTATTTATGTGAGCTCTGATCTTTATTTTTGTAAAATGCTTGACACGAAAATTTCGTCGTGAACTGTCAACATCAACATCATGTCATTTTAATTGATAAAACTTATATTTATCAAAAAGGAATAAAACAATTTTTTACTTTTGTTATCTATCATTTTTATTTTTAAACAAAATTTGTGTGACTATAGTTTCGTAAAACGACTTTACATTCTCAAACATTACTTTAAAACTAAGATTTTACAGCTGTTTATCTATTCTATGTACCTAATTTTATACTTTTATTGGGGTTAATTTTTTACAATATTTTAAATAGTGGGGCATTTCGGAGATCCGCCTGATCGTTTAATAGCTGTCTAGACGGATCTTTATTATATTTATAAACTTCAATAGCTCTTAAAATGTTTAATTTTTTGCTTTTGGGCGTTGTATGTAAAATTTTCAAATTTGTAATCTCGGGAAATATATGTCCGGTATCTATGAAATGGTTCCCAACATTAGAGTGTTGTTTCTTTAATATGTATGCAGATTTGTGTTCTTTGTATTTGGTCTGAAAATTTCTGCCGGTTTGTCCAACATAGCATATAAACTCCAGATTTTCTATTTGCTGATGTTTTATCTTTGGCATTGAAGATTAATTTACTGGTTGACGGTGTGTTTTTAAACGCTATTTACAAATTATGTTTCCTCAAAGAGCGGGCTATTTGTTCTGAAATTGGACCGAAATATGAAAGTTTACAGTACTTTTTAACATTTGTTTGTTTTACTTTTGGATATACTTTATGAATTAGTAATTGTTTCCGTTTTTTATTGATTAATTAACTAATTTCTTTTTCTTTGAAACCGTTATTTTGTGCTATTAGTTGTATTTTTTGCAGTTCTATTTTTCTATTATTTTCAAATCGTGGAATTGAGAAAGCTCGGTGGATCATAGACTTATATGCAGCATATTTCTGTGTAGTGGGGTGGATTGATTGTTTTGTTATTGTTATATCTGAGTATGTGGGTTTTCTATAGATAATAAATTCTAGTTTATTGTTTTGTTTGGATATTGAAAAGTCCAGAAAAATTATGGTTTGATTTTGTTCTTTTTCTAGTGTAAATTTTATTTTTGGATGGATACTATTTAAATGCTTTAATGTTCCTTCTATTTTTCTGTCATTTCCAGTATAATAAACCAAAATGTCGTCTACATATCTAAACCAAAACAATATATTTTTTGCTTTATCCGTTTTAGAAAAATTATGTTCCAAGTTTGACATAAACAGTTCTGATAATAAAAGACTTAGTGGGAAACCCATTGCTAGACCATCCTTTTGTTTGTAAAAAACGTTTTTTGTTAAGTTAAAGAGTTCTAAAATATCTTGCTTAATAATAGGATTGATGTTTTTTTTTATGAGTAAATTATCTATTACTAGTAGACAATATTTGTTGACTGTTTTGGCGAAAAATTCGTTATGTTTTTGAATATTTTATTTAAGTAAAAAGCTAGGTTTCTTAAAGGGCTATTTGTGTATGAGACTACCGGTCTTATTGGAAAGTTTTCTTTATGAATTTTAATTAAATCGTACAGTTTTGGAGGAGTAGGATTCATATTGACTATTTTATATTTATCTTCATTTGACAAAATGGTGTTTATATTTTTTATTGTTGATTTTAACTTATTTAGAATTGTTGTGGTAGGGTAATTTTTTTAATTTTGACGAGGTCTTCATTATCTAGATGGTTTTTAATTTTTGTTTCGTAAGTTTCTTTATCTGGAATAACAATTGAATTCCCTTTATCTGCTTCAGTCATAATTAGATTATTATTTTTGATTTTAGAATTAATGGATTTGATAATATGGTCTTCATTTTTGTTGTGGTATTCTCGATTCATTTCTAGAGTCCTTTTAATTTTTTCTTTTGTAAAATTAGAATTAGGGATATTTTCAAGGGATAGTTCTACTTCAGATATTATATTTTCCAAAGATTTACTTTGTTTAATATTTGGAATATATTTCGGGCCATTTTCAATCAAATTAATATCTTTATTTGTGAAAACCGTATTTGATAAGTTAATGGATCTTTTATAGAAGTTATATTTGGGTGTAGATTCTGGTTGTTTTTCATTTAACTGTAATTTAGATAGATTTAATAACTTATGTGATTGTCTAATATATTCTATATGAATAATTTGTGAAATTGTTTGTCTTCTTTTATCGTCTGGAGTTTATATGATAATTCAGAGTGCAATACCATAATATATAGGAGTAAGTTTTCTCTAATACTGAACCATTTTCTTGTTTCTTCTTTTAACCAGATGATTTTGCAAGAATCCAGGGCTTTCTTCGAAGAAACTGTGGTCGCGTTGATCTTGAATTGAACTTATATTTATCGTGCTGCTTTCAGGTTCGAGATATCAACGACAATCGTCCTCAGTTCGAAAAAATCGACTGTGTGGGTAACTTGCCCCGCCACACTCCAATCAGCAGCGAAATCATCACCTTGAGTGCGATCGATTTCGATTCTGGCAACATAATCAGTTACCGTTTGGTATCCGGAAATGAAGACAATTGCTTCGCCATCGATAAGACATCAGGAACCATAACGGTCTCGTGTGATTTGAACGACGTACGTGCTAACGAAAGAGAACTGAATGTTACCGCCACCGATAACACACATTTTGCTGATATTGCTCGGATCAGATTGAAACTGGTCAACACCAAAAAAAATCTTTTTAGAACTGGAAGATTGCTTACTGATGATACTGGAGCCTTTGACTGTAAGGATACTGGGGTAAGTGCAGCTTGTTCTATTGTCAGGGGAGTGGTCGTGATTGTTCGTTTCATTTAGGTGGCTCGGCGTTTAACTGAAGTACTGGCAGAGGCAGAAAATAATAACAGTCCTCTGGAGATGGAGGATTTCCCGATGATGCCTACTCGTTACGGACAAAACGTCCACTCGCCAGAGTTTGTAGATTTTCCTATTGAGATTAAAGTGAACGAATCGGTGGCTTTGGGCACTATATTGATCAAACTCAAGGCTAGGGATCGAGATTTAGGATACAACGGCAAGCTTGTTTATGGCATTTCCGGTTAGTCTTAATTGTATTACCTTTAGAGGTTTAACGTTTGAACGTGTTGTTGTTTTAGGCGGTGACCCACATTCACAATTTTGCGTCGATATGGAGACAGGTGAAATAAAAGTGATCGGGTATTTGGACAGGGAAAAAGAGTACGAGTATTTCTTGAACATAACCGTGTACGATTTGGGAAAACCTCAGAAAAGTTCGTCCAAAATCCTTCCCATTACAGTTCTGGATGTCAACGACAACGCTCCTAAGTTTGAAAAGAGTTTGGCGAGTTTTAGAGTGACGGAGAATGCTTTGAATGGCACAGCGATCTTTCGCGCGAATGCGACAGATTTGGATGAAGGGGACAATGCTAAAGTGACTTATTCTTTGATCACTGACACCAAGGATTTCGTTGTTGATAAGAATACTGGAGTTCTCACAGGTATTGCATTAATTTAATATATTTTGCGGTGGTTGTGGATTTGTTTCTTTTAGTTGCAAGTGCCTTGGATCGTGAACGACAAGATTTATACGAGTTGCGTATACGAGCAACTGACAATGGAGGAAAAGGACCCGACAATCCTCCTCTGTTTTCCGAAGCGATCGTTCGAATTTCAGTTGATGACATCAACGACAATGCTCCCAAATTCAGCTTGCCCAACTACAACGTGAAAATACGAGAAGACGTTCCCAGGGGTGAGTATCACGAATAATATCACTCAAAACAACTGCAATGGGACTATTTCTCTCTACAGGAACTGTTGTGGCAACTGTAACAGCCTCAGATCCAGACCTAGGTCCAGACGGAGAAGTACAATACTCCTTAGAAGACAGTGACAGTGATGGCACCTTCAAAATCGACACTCTCTCCGGTACCATCCGCACTACTAAACCTCTAGACTTCGAAGAACGCCAAGTTCATAGTTTGATGGTGTTTGCTTACGATCGTGGCAACCCCAGACTCTCATCCGAAGCTACAGTGACGGTGAACGTGGTCGATGTCAACGAAAATATACACGCGCCGTTTTTCAGTGATGCAGTGTTAACGGGGAGTGTGCGCGAAAATAAACCCATTGGTACTGTGGTGATGAATGTTAGTGCGGTGGATTTAGACCCTCCTGGTGGTGATTCAATGGTGGAGTATTCGATAAAAGGTGGAGATGGCATTGGCTTGTTCAGCATTGACAATGAAGGTAAGTCTTTTTTAATATCGTTTAAATTTCTTCTTATAATGATCTATATATTATTATTATTATTCACGTATGGGCCTTGGTGGACCAAACGAAATACAATTAGAGACGTTCGCTGTTCGTTAGCCTTCCTCTCTGCCCATACTGAGTTCATCCTTTCACCATGCGCTTTCTTCCTTTTGTCAGACCAAGTTGTTTCGGTCTTCCTACATTTTTCTCTCTGCCCAATCTTCCAAACGTCAACCTTGCGTCGGAAACAGTTTCTATCCTGAATTTCACTTTGTGTCGTTTTGTATATATATATATATATATATATATATATATATATATATATATATATATATATATATATATATATATATTATTATTTATTATTCACGTATGGGCCCGGGTGGACCACGCGAAGTACAATTAGAGGCGTTTGTTGTTGTTAGCCTTCCTTTGCGCCCATACTAATTTCATTCTTTCGCTATGAGCTTTTTTTCTTTCGTCAGACCAAGTTGTTCCAGTCTTCCTACATTTTTCTCTCTGGCCAACCTTCCAAACGTCAACCTTGTGTCTGAAACAGCCTCTATCCTGAATTTCACTTTGTGTAATATTTGCTGATCTTAGGTCCTCTTTAATTGCAGAAATCCATTTAATTATTTCTACTTTAGCTCTACTCCTATTTTCATAAAATTCGACTATTTGTCTAGTTAGCCTACTCGGATTCATCCGTTTTATGTGTCCGTAAAACTTAAGTCTTCTTTTTCTCATATCGCTATGTATATCTGTATATTGTTTGATTTCTTTGTTTTCTCGAAGTCGGTATGTTGTTGTATTTATTTGTTTGGGGCCTAGGATTTTTCTTATGATTTTTCTTTCCTTCTTTTCAATGTCCTCGATGTCTCTCTTTCTATTCAAAATGAGCGTTTCTGCCCCATATAGACATTCTGGCTTAATAACTGTGTTGTAATGTCTCAGTTTTGTGTTTTTAGATAGGCATTTTTTGTTGAAAATATTTTGTGTAAGTCTCAATGCCGTTTCCATTTTTTGACATCTACCCTTATTGGCCGCTTTTTCCAACCCATTTTCCATGATTATTTCATCCAAATATTTGAATTGAGAGACTCGTCTGATACGACTCCATATTTTGTTTTTAGAAATGGTGTTCTTAGTCTGTTGCAGGTCATGTATTGTGTCTTTTCAAAGGAAATTTGGAGTCCTACCTTTTCTGCTGTTTCTTTTAGAATTTCAATTTGTTTCTGTGCCGTTAATACATCTTGAGCCAAAATTGCTAGATCATCAGCAAACGCCAGACAATCAATTTTGATGTTGGTTCTCCCCAGTTTAATGGGCTGGTCAATATTCAGGGCCGACTTTTTTTCACGCCACTCCTGTATTACTTTTTCTAGAACACAGTTAAATAAGAGTGGCGAGAGTCCATCCCCTTGTTTCACTCCAGTTTTAATTTCGAAGGGCTCTGAGATGTCACCCATGAATTTAACTTTTGACCTTGTATTGGTTAATGTTGCTTTAATAATTACCAGTGTTTTCGGATCTAGTCCTTGTTCTTTCAAGATTCGGAATAAAGATTCGCGGTCTATAGAATCATATGCTGTTTTGAAATCCACAAATGTACAGACGAGATTTTTATTGTACAGTTTTTGATGTCTTAGGATCAACTTTAGATTCAGGATCTGTTCAGGGCAGGATCTGCCCGGTCGAAAACCTGCTTGATATTCACCAATTTTAGGTTCCAACTGTCCTTGTGCTCGGTCTAGTAGACATTGAGATAGAATCTTGTAACAAACTGAGAGAAGAGATATCCCTCTATAGTTGTTTACATCCGTTCTATCTCCTTTCTTGTGTAGTGGATGGATTAGAGCATCTTTGCAATCTTCCGGAATCCGTTCCGTTCGCCAAACTTCTTGTAGAATTTTGGTTATTTCGTTGATTGTACCTGGACCATATATATATATATATATATATATATATATATATATATATATATATATATATATATATATATATATATATATATATATATTAGCCTTTAGATGTAGATGATTCTTATTTTTTAAAATATGTACCAGTTTAAACAAATCTTTACAATATCATGCATTCCTTTTAATATATTTTTATATTGAAAAATACAATTGGATTGGATATATATATATATATATATATATATATATATATATATATATATATATATATATATATATATATATATATATATATATATATATATATATATATATATATATATATATATATATATATATATATATATATATATATATATATATATATATATATATATATATATATATATATATATATATATATATATATATATATATATATATATATATATATATATATATATATATATATATATATATATATATTTATATTTATATATACTTTAATATACTTTTATATTGAAAAATACAATTGGATGATGGAAGCATCAAAAAACTGTATTTTTCACACGTCAAACAATTCTCCATGATAAATCTGAGTGGAGGATTTTTTTAGTGATTTTTTTTGTGACAAACCTTTAAATAATTCAATTATTACTAACGTGGGTTTTAGAATTAAATGAAGGATCTGTATATGAGTGCATGTCCCTGCAATGTGGTTGAAGGAAGAAAAATGGAGAAGTTAAAATCCAATTATATTATTGGTGGAAATCGATTTTCCAATCGGTTATTTGACCTGTACAGTGATTTCTAATCAAAATTCGTGAAAAGTCGTTTTGTTGCCTCAAGTTTGTTAGAGTGTTACAATTGAAAATCTATTAGCGGCGAGGTATTATTGCCTTTTTCCTGTTACTTCAGTTTCGCAGTCCGATTCCGGTTTTGGTTCGAGCCGAAACTTTTCATTGGAATGAATTGTTTTGGGAAATTTCGGTAACAGTTCGCTGTTTACGATACGGCCAACAAAAGGAACGCTTTCCGACTAGTTTTCGGGTAGTTGTAATGAATATAAACTGACCGGAACTTTCTGTATTTGTATGTTTAAATGAAAAATTACGAGCCCGCAACGTTTGATTTAATGCATTTTGACTCGACAGCCACACAATGGATCTCGTAAAATCAGCTCTTTTCTTTTTTTCTGGCTCTTTAAAAAAAGATAAAACCTAACGATTTAAGAGAAAGAAAAGTTTATCTATAAAAACTATTCAACCTTCCATTTTCACCGGCGATAATAATTCTTAAAGATATGGCGTTGGAAACTAGAATAGGTTCACAGTCTAATTTGTTATATCATTTTATTAAAACGACAGTACCTTTCAAAATATAATCGATGTGTTAAAACAAGTCGAGTTTCGAGTCAAATAAAGAACATTTCCGGCACGTGCTTCTTTTCTTGTTCAATTAAGAAAACGTAATTAACACAATTCAAAACCCCTTACAGTTACTCAAAGAGTAACTGGAAAGGCTCTTCTGCAATCACTCGAGGATTTCACTTTCCCAAAATTCAACAATTTTGCTTGTTCACATAACCTGTGAGTTGAAAATGAGCTTTCTTTCCACAGAAATTTCCACTATGTTTAAAATTGTGTGTATAACATATATTTCGACACACGGTGCCTTTTTGAAATACAAACTATGTTAAACTAATAGTGAGAAAAGTAATTACAACCTAAAGTGTCCATCGACCTAATAATACATGAACGTGGGGAAATAATGAAACATGATAGTGGGGAAATCCATTTTTTATCAACGTCTAGGAGGGTAATATAAATTTAATTACGGTGAACCATTCAAGTCTAGCTGGTCATTTAGCAATATATCCAAATGTTTTGTTTTCTTAATTTCTAGGCTGTATAAACGATTTAATTTTTTGGATTTATTCTCATTATGTAACATTTTAAAATTATCATTGAACGTATGCTTTTCTAACATTAAGTGGTTTGCATAATGAGAATTATTTTGTTGTTTAGTGTAACTTCTTTTATGTTCGTTGAGCCTAGTAGAGAAAGTAGTTCCTGTTTGTCCAACACAGACGTTTGGACACGACCCACTCTCAATTAAATAAACTCCTGATTTATACAGTTTATTTGTTTGACTTTTATTGTTTTTAATGAGGCGTCCTAGATTATTGTTTGTTTTAAAAGCAAAATGTATAGTGTTTTTTTTACGTTGCATTTTTGATATTATTGACCGGATTATTAAATTAATGGCTTTATTATAACTTTTTTTTAATTAATTCTTTTATTTATAATGTTTGGGTGGTATCCATTATTTACTGCGATCTGTTTGCAAAATTTATTCTCAAGTATACCACCAAACGAAGTGATAGAATTAATTGACAAATTACTTATCAAAAATAAAAATAATTCAAGAATGAAACAAGAAATTTTGTCGAATAAAGAAGTCCTTTACTGGTAGAAATTTTTATGGACAACTTAACTTTTATGGAAATTTTTACAACTTTACAATTTTTATGAACAATAAGATAAATCAACATCAGTTATTTAAATCATCATTTTATTAGTATATATATATATATATATATATATATATATATATATATATATATATATATATATATATATATATATATGTATATATTTATTATTATTATTCACTTATGGGCCCTGGTGGACCACGCGAAGTACAATTAGAGGCGTTTGTTGTTGTTAGCCTTCCTTTGAGCCCATACTAATTTCATTCTTTCACTATGAGCTTTTTTCCTTTCGTCAGACCAAGTTCTTCCAGTCTTCCTACATTTTTCTCTCTGGCCAACCTTCCAAACGTTAACCTTGTGTCTGAAACAACCTCTATCCTGAATTTCACTTTGTGTAATATTTGCTGATCTTAGGTCCTCTTTAATTGCAGCAATCCATTTAATTATTTCTACATTAGCTCTACTCCTATTTTCATAAAATTCGACTATTTGTCTAGTTAGCCTACTCGAATTCATGCCTTTGATGGGTCCGTAAAACTTAAGTATTCTTTTTCTCATATCGCTATGTATATATGTGTATTGTTTGATTTCTTGGTTTTCTCGAAGTCGGTATGTTGTGCTATTTATTTGTTTGGGGCCTAGGATTTTTCTTATTATTTTTCTTTCCTTCTTTTCAATGTCCTCGATGTCCCTCTTTTTATTCAAAATGAGCGTTTCTGCAGCATATAGACATTCTGGCTTAATAACCGTGTTGTAATGTCTCAGTTTTGTGTTTTTAGATAGGCATTTTTTGTTGTAAATATTTTGTGTAAGTCTCAATGCCGTTTCCATTTTTTGACATCTACCCTTATTGGCCGCTTTTTCCAACCCATTTTCCATGATTATTTCACCCAAATATTTGAATTGAGAGACTCGTCTGATGTTACCATATTTTGTTTTTAGAAATGGTGCTCTTAGTCTGTTGCAGGTCATGTATTGTGTCTTTTCAAAGGAAATTCGGTGTCCTACCTTTTCTGCTGTTTCTTTTAGGATTCCAATCTGTTTTTGAGCCGTTAATACATATATGTATATATATATATATATATATATATATATATATATATATATATATATATATATATATATATATATATATATATGCGTTACAAGATCCAGAGGAGGTGGAAATATCAGTTCAATATGAAGAAATCGCCAACAATGTACTTTAAACGGCTGCTTCAATAGCACCAGAAGAAAAATGTCTCAAACAAACAAAAATCTCCAGTGAGACCATTGATTTGATGAAGAAACGGCGAGCAATGAGAAATGCAGGTAGTCCTTTTGGCAGGGTCGAGTACACTGAGCTCTGCAAAACTATAAGAAAACGTATCAGAGAGGACACGCGCCGATTCAATATGCAGCTAGTGCAAAAAACCCTGGAAGAAAACAAAGGAATTAACAAAGCTAAACAGAAGCTGAGAAACAAAAGAACGCAAATATATGCTTTAAAGGGTGAGGATGGCACAGTGTGCAGGACGCGTACCCAAATGTTAGAGATTGTCAGAAGGTTTTATTCCCAGTTATATGAAGATCAGAGCCAGTCAGGGACAGCAATACCCACGGAAGAACAATATATAATACCAGATATCCTAGTGGAGGAAGTAACAAATGCTATAGAATTGATGAAGAACGGCAAGGCTCCAGGAAAGGATAGTGTAACTGTCGAAATGCTAAAAGCTGGTGGTCGGACGTTACATAAAACACTGGCAAAATTATACTCAAAATGCCTCAAAGAACAAAAAGTACCTGACTTATGGAAAAATGCAAAAGTGATCCTTTTACATAAAAAAGGAGCACAGGAAGATTTAAAGAACTACCGTCCAATAAGCCTCCTATCAGTGATGTACAAAGTTTTCACTAAGATAATTTCTAAAAGAATATTAAAAAAACTGAATGACGCACAACCAAGAGAACAAGCAGGATTCAGAAGTGGATTCAGTACAATGGATCACATCCAGGTTGTACAGCAGGTCATAGAAAGGCACAACGAATACACCATGCCACTGTGCTTGGCTTTTATCGACTAAGAAAAAGCATTTGATTCCATCTCAAAGCATGCGATAATGGATGCACTGCTTAGCCAAGGTGTAGAGAGAGCCTATGTAAACCTATTAGAATCGATATATGATGGAGCTACAGCCACAATTCACCTTGATGATCTTGAAGTGGGAATTAATATAGAACGAGGTGTACGGCAGGGTGACGCAATATCGCCTATTCTTTTCTCGGCTGGCCTTGAAGAAGTATTCCGTAAACTGGATTGGGAACAGGATGGGGTAAAGATCAATGGTGCAAACTTAAACCATCTTAGATTTGCAGATGATATTATTCTCATTTCACAAGACCCAGAGGAGCTGCAAAGACGCATACAAGAACTGCAAAGGGCTGGCGAACCATTTGGCTTGAAAATAAACCTGAAAAAGAGTCAGGTTATGTTCAATAACTTCGCTCAGGACAGAAGAATTTCAGTTTTAGGAAGGGATTTAGAGATTGTGGACAGCTTTGTATATCTTGGGCAGAGGATTTCCATGGAGGGGAATACCGCCCGGGAGGTGGAACGGCGTGTTAAATGTGGCTGGCAGGCATTTGGTAGGCTCAACATAGTGTTTAAGAGCAGACTCCCACTTTGCCTGAAAAGAAAAGTATTCGATCAGTGCGTTCTACCCGTTATGACATACGGAAGTGAAACCTGGACACTCACATCGCAATCAATTCAAAAACTTCGGGTGGCACAGAGGGGAATGGAAAGATGTATGCTTGGCATTACAAGACGAGACAGAAAGTCCTGCGCATGGATCAGGGAACAAACAAAAGTCTGTGACATCATTGGAAGAGTAAAACAGTTGAAATGGAGATGGGCAGGCCATATAGCGAGGCGATGGGACGACAGATGGACCAAGGCAATCCTGGAGTGGATACCGCTTGATCGCAAACGTCCGCGAAGAAGACCGAAAGCACGATGGACTGATGACATCGTTAAGTATATTGGACCCGAGTGGCAGAGGAAAGCCCAGGACCGTGAAGTTTGGAAGCATGCTGAAGAGGCCTTCATCCGGCAGTGGATCGATACGGGCTGATGATGATGATGATCTGTAGAGCCGAATATTATTTATGATAAGGATGGCAATATCAAAACAAATTGGTATACAAAACCAGTATGGTCTGGAAGATATCTCAATTTTAAATCTTATACACCAAATAAATATAAAAAAAGTGTTATTAATTCTTTAATTGATAGAGCTGTTATTTTAACTAATCCAAACAATAGACCAAAATATATAAATAAAATCAAACAAACAGTAGAAGATAAAACTATCCAAAAAAATTTTACGAACCGGTAATTAAAAATAGAATACATAGAATATATAACAATAATAACATAACAAATAAAACTAAAAATGAAAATTACATACCTTTACCATACATACCAGAAATAAGTAATAAAATAAAAAAAGTTCTTAAACCATATAATATAAATATAGCAGAAATACCCAATAATAACACTAAACAAATATTTACAAAATTAAAACCACAAACACCCAAAATGGAACAAACAAATTTAATTTACAAAATTGATTGCTTAAACTGCCCAAGCTTATATATTGGCCAAACGAAACAATATTTAAAAAACAGAATTAATGAACACAAAAAAGCATTAGAAACTTAGAACCAAACATCACTGCACTTTCAAAGCATGCTATAGACAATGAACATAACTTTAATTTTAACAACATAAAAATCCCAGATGTTGAAAAACAATATAAAAAAAAGAAATATAAAAGAAATGATTTATATAAAAAAAAAACAAATAATACCATTAATTTCAGAAATGATACAGATAATTTAAGTTGTATATATAATAACATTATTAAATAATAAATTTTCATAATTTATTTTTGCATCTAATATCATTCCACATAAAAAAATCAAAACAATTAGGTTATAATAAAAAAACAAAAAAGGTGGAAGAATTGTTAAATATGTCAAAAGTCAAATATGTCATTTAAAAACTTTATAAAAAATTGACACATATTAGTTAAAAAATTCAAAAAATTAATTGATATTGGTAGGTTTTTAAATGTAAGTTTGTATTTTTTTTTATAAAAGTAATTTTTATTTTAGAAGTATTCTGATGATGGTTCGTTGGAGAACCTAAACGTAAATACAACAATAAAAATTTAAAACGTATTTACACTGACCGAAAGTCCCAAAAAATGAAAAAATAATAATACTAAACGGTCACGAAAATATATGTAATAAAATATATATATATATATATATATATATATATATATATATATATATATATATATATATATATATATATATATATATATATATATATATATATATATATATGTTGATGACATTCTAATTTATTTTACAGGTTCTGATAGACAATTAAATCAATTTTCAACTCACATAAATTATTTACATAAGAACAGTAAATTCACAGTTGAAGAAGAGCAACATAATTTTGCAATTTTTCGTAAACCATCAAATTCAGATTTACTTATAAACAATAATTTTTTCATTCCTTATTCACAAAAGATGGCAGTATGTAACTGTTTTATTCATAGATATTTAAATATCCCCATGTCAATAGATAATTATTATAATACAAACATTATAAATAAAATAATTAATAAAAAAAGATATATTAAAACTATTAATTTAATATATCCAATTAACATAAAAAATGCCGCGTTCAAAACAATTACATATACTGAAAACGTTTCCAAATTAGTTCCAAGACATTTATCCAAAACAAACAATATAAATATTGCTTTGAAAACAAGCAATAGTCTAGGATGCCTCATTAAAAATAACAAAAGTCAAACAAATAAACAGGAAGATCTTCCTCTACTAGGCTCAACGAACATAAAATAAATTACACAAAGCCACGAAATAATTCTCATTATGCTAACCACTTGATGTTCGAAAATCGTACTTTCAATGATAATTTTAAAATGTTACATAATGAGAGTAAATCCAAAAAATTAAATCTTTTATAGAGCCTAGAAATTAATAAAAAAATTGGATGTTTTGCTGAATGACCAGCCTGACTTGAATGGTTCACCTTTAGTAAACTTATATTGCCTTGCTAGACGTTGACAAAAAATAGATTTCCCCACTCTCATGTTTTATGGTATTATTAAGTCAATGCACATTTTAGGTTCTAGTTACTTTTCTCACTGTTAGTTTAACATAGTTTGTATTTAAAAAAGGCACTGTGTGTCGAAACCATTGTTATAACATACCAATATACTATTGCCTTCAAGTATCGGCTACCCCCAGTTAAATTTATAATTTTATTCAAAAATTCTGCGTTATTTCTAAGTTCAGCAAAGATAAAATTAGTTAACACACCTTAATGTTCGTCATCTATGGGGTTCACACCGGCGGGTCTCTAGATGACGTTCTAGAAGTGAGATAAAAAATTTCTAAGTCAAGTCTTTGAAAAATGCGCTAAATTTAATTCCTGAAGTACCCATTGGAAAATCTTTTATAAGCTTGAAATTGAGTTGTAATAGGACATACACTATGTCAAAAAAGTACCGAGACTTACACAAAATGTTTATTATTAATCCAAATTTATTGCCTTGCCTTCAAAGTAGCCCCTTCCCAAATAATACAGTTACACCAACGAATAATCCAACTGTCAAAACATTTTTTAAATGCATTTTGCGGAATCGACTTCAGTTCTTGCCGCGAATTCTTTTTTGTGTCTCCTATCGACTGAAATCGGTTGCCTCAAAGTGGTAATTTGTGTTTTGGAAAAAGAAAGAAATCCACCGGAGCTATATCACGTGAATGCGGTGGTTGTTCGATAGTGTTTGTTGAGTTTTTGGACAGAAATTCGTTCATATAGATAGCTTTGTGAGATGGTGCGTTGTCGTGATGCAAAATCCAAGAGTTTTCTTTCCACAAATCTGGCCTTTTTCGACTAATTTGCTCTCTCAAACGCCGCATAACGCTCAGATAATATTCTTTATTTGCTGTCTGATCTTCTGGCAAGAATTCCGAGTGCACACCGCGATAGTCAAAGAAAACAGTCCACATCACCTTAACTTTTCATCGAATTTGACGTGGTTTTTACAGTTTCGACTCAGACGGAAGGCGCCATTCCGAAGCTTGTTGACTGGTTTGCATGTCAAACTCATATACCCATGTCTCATCACCAATTACAATGCGTTTTATGAATATGAGGTAGGAATTGACTCGTTCTAGCATGTTATCACGCCTTTACGCGATTGAGTTTGTGAAGAAAATTCAGGTCTTTCGGCACTAGTCTGGCGCCAACGCTTTTATGCCCAAACAATCGCTTAAAATGATACGAAATGATTCGCGAGACACATAAAGATCAACGGCTGTCTCTCTCAAACTTAAATGACGATTTTTAGTCACCATTTCCTTCACTTTAACCATGTTAACTTCAGTTGAAGACGTTGATGGTCGACCAGAGCGAGGCAAATCTTCCACCACATCTCGACCACTTTTGAATACACTGTACAACCCATATGCACGTGTTTTTGATAAAATCGATTCACCGTAAGCCTTCTGCAACATTTTCAACGACTCAATGTTAGCGAATGTTACATTGGTGTTTTTCGGATCGCGCTACCTTCCAAGAGTACCTTCCAAGATATGCAGGCATTGAGTTATTTTTAATTTTAAAAATCATAACAATACTGGCCATCTCAATACTCTACCACACAGAGCACCAGCCCAAAGAGCGCAACATCAAATCCACTGGTGTATACGTATCGCAATGCAAAATATATGCCTTATTTTGTAAAATTTGCAATCTATTTATTTCATTTTTATTACAACCCAGCAACAAATAGCAACAATAACTAAAATGGGGATAAATTATGGTATTATATATTAACAGTTTTGACCAATTACTTAAGTAATGTGATATTCTACGAAAGAACCCTATTTTTTTACTCATGTAATTTACATGAGCTCATAACTTCAATTGAGAATCAAGAATTACACCTAGATATTTAATTTGGTCTATGATTTCAATGTTATTCTTCCCAATGTAAATATTATTATTTTTATCAATACACGACTTGCAAATACCCCTCTTTCCCAGAATCATATATTTTGTTTTCTAAGAATTTAATTTTAATTTATTCACACATAGCCAATTATCGAGAGTTCTAAATTAAGATCTTTCACCATTTGATCATAATTCTGTCCGGTTATTGAAAGGAGCGTATCGTCTGCAAACAAATTTAAGTCTAATTTTTTAAAAATCTTATACAGATCATTGATGTATATAAGAAACAAAAAGGGACCTAATACGCTCCCTTGTGGGATACCAATATCATTTTCCAGAATTCCTGATCTAGCACCATTAACTTTTGTTCGATGAAAGCGGTAACTCAAATAATGTTTAAATCATTTTATGACACAAGATTTCACTCCGTAACATTGTAGCTTCACAATCAGATCTTCTCTGTTTATAGTCATAATATAGTGATATCGTCACCAATATCTTGGTGTCATTTCGTACAAAGATGTTGCAGTCCAGACTCGCATGAATGTTTATCACGAAATCCCGATTGTCCCACATAAATGTAATTTTGCTTTTCAAAGTATCTACGCGACTGTCTACACACCACTATTTCCAATATTTTGTCAACAATCGGCAATAGATTGATTGGCCTAAAATCCTCTGCTAATACAGGGTTTTTACAACCTTTGGTATTGGAATAATGATGCTCACTTTCGCATTCCTTGGAACTCGGACCGCTGGACAACACTTTAAAATTTTATATTACATATATCATAAGATGTGGACTTATTTTTTAAATTCATTAATAAATCAAATTGATCCAAACTTTCTTCACTTGAATGAATGTTAACGGAACTGTCAAATGTTTGAATCTGATTTGGAATGGTTCGAACTATCTCCCGAATACTTTCAGCATATAAATTGTTAAAATTATCTTCTAACGTTCCAACACTCCTTCGGAAAACAATATCCTCAAACACGTCGGACGTTCTGCCATTCCCCACCAATTCCTTCAACATTCGCCACATTTTCTTACTATTACCTCTATTACGATCAATATTCTGTTCATAAAATGCCATTTTTTCCTTTCTAATCACCACTACAACCTTATTGCGTTTCTTCTTATAATCATTCCAGTCAGTGTCGTTTCTGGTTAATTTGAACTTCTTGTAGGCCATATCCCTCTTCTTTTGGGCAAGCTTAATGGAATTTGTATTCCACGGTGTTGCGTCAATATTAATCGTTTTTAAGGGTGCCAAGGCATTAACTGTCTCATGGATGTTGTTCATAAAATGTTCATAGAGGTGGTCCACATTTGTTGACGTGTAGTTCTAGTTTCTTCCAATTAATTCTATTCTAATTCGATCCATATATTCAGGGCTTAATTTTTTTATCAGTTTATACTTACGTTTTTTCACATTTGCCTCGCATTTAAGGATAAACCCAATGGTTTCATGATCAGAAAGTTGCGAAAAATTCCTACCAGCTTCGGTCAAAGTATAATCATTAGTAAATACCAGATCAATGAGAGAACGAGTATCGTGCGTTACACGCGTATAGTATAAACAGTTATAATTAATTTTTAAATCTTATACAAAGGGTACAAATTATATATAAGTAAAAAAGGCACAGACCTATAGTTTTAAAGTTTTCAGTTAACATCCTTTCCAGCTGCCAGGCAAACATTGGAATCCACGCTTAAAATATCGTTTGTTGGGAACAATGGATATCGAGCAAAGCCCTTCGGCGAAACAAAATCAGTAGGAGCTTCCCGTCGTTCTTTTGTTTAAGACAGGGAGGGGGACAGCGTACGACATATTGTCTTGGAATGGCGTGCGTGTATGTCGTGGATGTAAAATCAAAAGCGTTCCAACCCTAGTCTACGATTATCATTATCATGGTGGGTGGGGTGATGAGTGGCTTTTGACTTATGCCACGTTAACGATCTAAGAGAATTGAAATAACTTGATGTAAGGCACGTCGTAAGTTCTCCGTGTAATTATATTTGAGTTGTTCTATGCCAGGGGCTCGTTTTTTAATTCTCCTGAAAGGTACGGTTGCAAGACTATTACCCAGTTTACCGCATCAATGTTCAGTCTTCCTTTATTCCATTCACATACATAAAATGTTCTTAAAAACTTCTGCCTGGCTAGTCTACTACAATCCAAAAGTAAGATTACTTTTATGTTAAAAATGCATGCGTCTACGTATCGATACAACCATTAATTTTTTTTTAAATTAGTAAGGGTTATTTCAAATTTAGCGGTTTTTTTAATTCTTAAACACAGTGTTTGCATGGATTTCAAAAACTTTTTATTGATAACACTGGGGAACAATTTGAAAAATAATTTCTGTTGAGTTCGATATTTAAGCTGTTTTATACGTAAATTGACATGCTAATTCCAAAACTTTATTTAGTTTTTTTCTATCACGTCAAGTTTTTTCGCTACAGTTGTTGCGCATCCGACTAAGCTTGGCGAATCACAGAAGTTACTACTGCTCTCCTACCGGCGAACCTTCTTCGACCTAGGAGTGGGGGCGTGAGTGACGTTGCGTCATCCAAAACTAGTTCGGTCAGTTACGCATGAGATGCTAAAGTACGCGGGTCTGTGTCGCTCTGATATATTGAAGTCAAAGTTTATATACACAACTACAGATTTTCGTTGTCTGCCTCTGGTAGTTCTCTTCGTAAGTGCTTAAACAGCCCTGATTCATTTTGTTATATATATGACAGTTTTACCATCCACATTCAACGGACTAATATTAGTACATTTGTCAGACAGGCCTATTTTGCTTATTTTAAAGTGAAAATAGGTGACCAAGATAAATCATGGGCCCCTCATAAAGTGTGCAAGCAGTGTGTAGCGAGTTTACGAATGTGAACGAAGAGAACACGTAATAAACTTTCGTTTTGTATACCAATGGTTTGGCGAGAGCTCAAAGATCACTTAAGTGATTGCTACTTTGTATAGTGAAAACATCAGGATTCAACAAGAAAAACAAACATTAAATTGAGTACCCTAGTTTACCGTCAGCTATACGCGCTCTGCCTCATTCAGCTGAAATTCCAGTGCCAGTTTTTCAAGAATTACCTTCTTTAGAAATACAAGAATGTGAATCAAGTGAAGATAGACGAAGAGATTAAAGTTTCCAATGATTCTGTTCGTAAAGGATTCAATCAACATGAATTAAACGATTTAGCACGAGATTTGGGACTATCCAAAAAAGCATCGGAATTATTAGCATCAAGTCTGCAGGAAAAAAAATTGCTTGACAAAGGAGCTAAAGTCACTTACTATCGATCCAGAGAAAGTGAATTTAGGCAGTACTTCAGAAATAATGATGGATTTGTATATTGCCAGAAAGTGGAAGGTTTAATGAAAGACTTGGCCATTTCTAACTATAACGCAACTGAATGGCGATTGTTTATAGATAGTTCAAAGCGTAGCTTGAAGTGTGTTCTCCTACATAATGGAAATTTATACGATTCAGTCCCAATAGGCCATTCAGTTTCTTTGCGTGAAGAATATGGCGACATAAAGAAAGTCATTGACTTGTTGCAATATAACATGCACCAATGGATCATCTGTGTTGACCTTAAAATGATATGTTTCCTTCTTGGCCAGCAACGTGGGTATACCAAGTATCCCTGTTTTTTGTGCATGTGGGACAGCAGAGCTCGTGAGAAGCATTGGGTGCAATCGAACTGGCCGCCAAGATCTGACCTAAGACCTGGTGATCCAAATATTTTAAATCAGCCACTTGTCGACAGAAAAAACATTGTATTTCCGCCTTTGCATATAAAACTAGGTCTCATAAAGCAATTTGTTAAGGCTTTGTCAATTGAAGGAGACTGCTTTAAGTATATCATTTCGGCATTCGCTATCCTGTCATATGAAAAGATAAAGGCTGGTGTGTTTGATGGTCCACAGATTCGGCAACTCGTTAAAGATGAAAATTTCACTGAAACAATGACCGAACTTGAAAGGAATGCTTGGTTGGCTTTAAAATATTGTTAAAGACTTTTTTGGAAATATACGAGCCCCGAATTACATCGAAATTGTTCAACAATTCTTGGAGAGCTTTAAAAAGCGTGGTTACAACATGAGCATCAAACTGCATTTCTTACATAGTCGTCTTGCTAACTTCCCAGAAAATTTTGGTGCTGTTAGTGATGAACAGGGCGAGCGATTCCACCAAGATCTAAAGGTTATGGAAGCACGGTAGATGGGATGTCAGTATGATGGCTGACTACTGTTGGAGCATCAAGCGAGAATGTCCACAAACTTAACACTCCAGGAAAAGCTATAAGAAGAAATTTTTACCATAATATCTTTTATTTATTTTTTACATAAACACAATTTAACTTTTAATAATTTGTTAACCTCTATATAAATAAAATATTCTAATCTGTTTGGTCAGATCTCACCTTATTTCTTTTCGTATGTACACTTTTAAGGTAAAATGAGGGGTATGCTGTACCTTAAGAACTTGACGTGATAGAGAAAAACTGTGAATATTTTTGAATTCAGAGATGAAAAATTAGTCAAAAACAAGTCACAGGTCCAAGTCAACAAAATTTCTGTTCCCCAGGGTAATTGAAGCATAGTGTATGACATTTAAACACGAAAGGCAATATCTGACAAATTACCAACTCTTACAGCTCACAAACTTCCACTCTTTTGGTCCAAAATGTTGGCATAACCGTGACTCTATCTCACCAATGACTCGAATAATTCATTCTTTAGTTCAGGAATGATCTTGTAGACCGTGTGGCTTTTAACGTAATCCTAAAGAAAATAGTCCAACGGTGTCAAATCACATGATCTTGGTGGCCAAACATCACCGTTTCCTGCAACAATTCATCCAGGAATTTTTTCTTTCAATAAATCGATTGTTTCATTAGCAGAGTGAGGTATAACGCTATCCTGTAGGAACCCACACATGATCCAGATCAAGAATGGTTAACCTTTTTGGGAAAAGTGCCACTATCTGAAAAAGAAAAATAAACGTGCCACTTTCAACTTTTCCATCCTACTAAAAACTATAAAAATGTGAAAAAATGTTATTTATAAGCTGATTATGGGATTTTTAGGTAAATCGCACATTTTTTTCATGTGAGTTTGAGTAGTGGAGATTTTAAAACTAATATAATAAATAAAACAAAAGTCCAAACTTAGGTTTTATTATTAATAAACATTTTCAAGATTCAGGCAGTTAGATTATGTATAAAATAAAAATGTATAACTTGAAGCATTCAATTCTAAATAATTAACAACAGTCAGTACTTAATTGATATGGCTTTTGAATTTGTAATTTTTCTATCAAATCATCTATATTAGGATTAATCTTAATCTTGAACGATATTTTTAGTTTATTATGTTGATAATAGATAACATTTGTTCACAAACGTATGTTGATCCAACCCTACAACAATATCTGACAGCTAAATCGTACAAATTTGAAAAATTGCTTGTTGCTATATTGTTGCTTGTTGCTTGTTGCTATATATATACACATGCAGTTGAAATAAGTACCTTATATTTGCTTTTCAGTGTGGCATGGCGCTCTAGGTCAATAATTTCAATTTGGATTGCAGATGGGTAACAATTAACGTCTTGTAGAGAAATTAAAGGAGGTAATGTCTGAATGATTGTGGCGTGTTCATATATATTTATTTCCTTTATTTGGGTTTTCCGCCACTATCTAAAACTCAAAAAATGTCAAAAATACCTGTTCGTATGTAAAGAAAGAATCACTGGGTAAAAACAAAAAACCAAACGGAGACAAATTTCTCAGTGATTCTTTTTTGTGATAAATTTGCCTAACGAACAAAATTTTAAAGATATAAAAATGTTATTACAAATTTTACAAACTTTTATCGTTAACGTTTCGGAGGGTACTCTCGCCTCCGTTTTCAAAACTAACCAAAAAAAAAATATTTTAATTTGTAATATATAACGTAATGAGTGAAAGTAAATATATTCAATATAAAGAGGATTCCACACTGTTAAAACTCGTCCATATCACACTGTGGCACGCGTGCCGCAGGTTCGTCATCCCTGCTTCAGGTCAATATTATCCAATTCAGCCCACAAAAAATGAATTATTATCTCACGATAAAGACACCATTCAGCGAGCAGAATGATCCATTGTATAAAAAAGTTTTCAGTACTATTCAACAGTAAATTTGTAAGAATTTCTGAAATATCAAGACAATGCAAACTAACAATCAAGCTCGTAGTCAAAGGAATCTCGTTATTGGAATATTTTATATTTTTTTTTATTCAGAGATGCAGTAATGGAATGCTTCTCTAAAGAAAGTAAAACATTAAGAAAATAACTATCTTGTTCACACAGAGACAAAACAGGGACAATTTCATTCTCATGTTCCAATGACTTCCTCAAAGCGACCGATTCAGACGAATAACATGATTCGGATATATCGAAACGAAAATTATTTCACACGTTTCTCTTTACATAGTTCGTAATGTCAGCGCAAACAAAACGCATGAGCATCGGAATAGAAAGAACGAAAAAAAATTCTTGATGAAATTTCACTATAGCTCTTAAGATGTCTGACTGAAAAACAAATGTCATTTCCGCGCAAGGTAACAGCGGCGGCTTGAAGATTAATTTTTCTTGGCAGTTTTCCTTTTTCTCGTCAAGAGGGGGGGATCGGGAAAACTCTCAGCCGATGTCATTATTTTTATTGTTGATTTTTGCGTTATGAAAGTAACCGAAAGGGACAAAAAAGAATGGAGAAACTGATCGCGGATTAATCAAGATGTTTCTCCCACTTTGTCAACCGGTTGTCTTCCGTCTAACTTTCCGCTTATTAAATAAGTTTTTTGTATTTTTACGGTCGTTTTATCATCGTATTTTCAGGAGGGAGTAGGATAGATTTATATCAGACGACAATTACGACCTTTTCTGGACTGAGGAGAAGAGAAAATAAATGACCACGAGTAAGGTACTTTCCTAACTCTAGTTAAACGTATCGAGAGAGTTTTATTTTCAACTTTTTGTTAATTGTTAATTGATGGCGCAGCGGGTACAAACTTATCCTTCAAGTGAAGATATGGGTGAGCTTCGAGAACAAAGCTCAAATCATAATAAATAAGCTCTATTTTCTAGTAAGTAATGTCAAAATATCTTTTAGTTTCTTTTTCTTGTTCATTTTGATACACTAATTAAATTTTTAAGAATTTCTTAAATATCAAGACAATGAAAACTAACAATCAAGTTAGTAGTCAAAGGAATCTCGTTAGTGGAATATTTTTCTTTTATTCAGAGATGCAGTAATGGAATGCTTCTCTAAAGAAAGTAAAGCATTAAGAAAATAACTATCTTGTTCACACATAAAAAGTGCAGAAAAATAAGACAAAGCAAAACAGAGACAATTTCATTGTCATGTTCCAATGGCTTCCTCATTGCGACCCATCCAGACGAATAACAAGAATCGGAAATAACGAAACGAAAATTATCTCACCTGTTTTTCTTTATACAGTTCGTAATGTCAGCGCAAACAAAACGGATGAGCATCGGAATAGAAAGAACGGAAAAAAAATTCTTGGTGGAACTTCATTGTAGCGCTGAAGATCTCTGGCTGAAAAACAAATATCGTCATTTCCGCGTGAGGTAACAGCGGCGGCTTGAAGATTAATTTTTCCTGGCAGTTTTCCTTTTTCTCGTCAAGAGGGAGGGGATCGAGAAAACTCTCAGCCGATGTCATCATTTTTATTGTTGATTTTTGCGTTATGAAAGTAACCGAAAGGAACAAAAAAGAATGGAGAAACTGATCGCGGATTAATCCAGATGTTTCTCCCACTTTGTCAACCGGTTGTCTTCCGTCTAACTTTCCGCTTATTAAATAAGTTTTTTGTATTTTTACGGTCGTTTTATCATCGTATTTTCAGGAGGGAGTAGGATAGATTTATACCAGACGACAATTACGATTTTCTGGACGGAGGAGAAGAGAAAATAAATGACCACGAGTAAGGTACTTTCCTAACTCTAGTTAAACGTATCGAGAGAGTTTTATTTTCAACTTTTTGTTAATTGTTAATTGATGGCGCAGCGGGTACAAACTTAACCTTCAAGTGAAGATATGGGTGAGCTTCGAGAACAAAGCTCAAATCATAATAAATAAGCTCTATTTTCTAGTAAGTAATGTCAAAATATCTTTTAGTTTCTTTTTCTTGTTCATTTTGATACACTAATTAAATTTTTAAGAATTTCTTAAATATCAAGACAATGAAAACTAACAATCAAGTTAGTAGTCAAAGGAATCTCGTTAGTGGAATATTTTTCTTTTATTCAGAGATGCAGTAATGGAATGCTTCTCTAAAGAAAGTAAAGCATTAAGAAAATAACTATCTTGTTCACACATAAAAAGTGCAGAAAAATAAGACAAAGCAAAACATAGACAATTTCATTGTCATGTTCCAATGGCTTCCTCATTGCGACCCATCCAGACGAATAACAAGAATCGGAAATAACGAAACGAAAATTATCTCACCTGTTTCTCTTTATACAGTTCGTAATGTCAGCGCAAACAAAACGGATGAGCATCGGAATAGAAAGAACGGAAAAAAAATTCTTGGTGGAACTTCATTGTAGCGCTGAAGATCTCTGGCTGAAAAACAAATATCGTCATTTCCGCGTGAGGTAACAGCGGCGGCTTGAAGATTAATTTTTCCTGGCAGTTTTCCTTTTTCTCGTCAAGAGGGAGGGGATCGAGAAAACTCTCAGCCGATGTCATCATTTTTATTGTTGATTTTTGCGTTATGAAAGTAACCGAAAAGAACAAAAAAGAATGGAGAAACTGATCGCGGATTAATCCAGATGTTTCTCCCACTTTGTCAACCGGTTGTCTTCCGTCTAACTTTCCGCTTATTAAATAAGTTTTTTGTATTTTTACGGTCGTTTTATAATCGTATTTTCAGGAGGGAGTAGGATAGATTTATACCAGACGACAATTACGATTTTCTGGACGGAGGAGAAGAGAAAATAAATGACCACGAGTAAGGTACTTTCCTAACTCTAGTTAAACGTATCGAGAGAGTTTTATTTTCAACTTTTTGTTAATTGTTAATTGATGGCGCAGCGGGTACAAACTTATCCTTCAAGTGAAGATATGGGTGAGCTTCGAGAACAAAGCTCAAATCATAATAAATAAGCTCTATTTTCTAGTAAGTAATGTCAAAATATTTTTTAGTTTCTTTTTCTTGTTCATTTTGATACACTAATTAAATTTTTAAGAATTTCTTAAATATCAAGACAATGAAAACTAACAATCAAGTTAGTAGTCAAAGGAATCTCGTTAGTGGAATATTTTTCTTTTATTCAGAGATGCAGTAATGGAATGCTTCTCTAAAGAAAGTAAAGCATTAAGAAAATAACTATCTTGTTCACACATAAAAAGTGCAGAAAAATAAGACAAAGCAAAACAGAGACAATTTCATTGTCATGTTCCAATGGCTTCCTCATTGCGACCCATCCAGACGAATAACAAGAATCGGAAATAACGAAACGAAAATTATCTCACCTGTTTCTCTTTATACAGTTCGTAATGTCAGCGCAAACAAAACGGATGAGCATCGGAATAGAAAGAACGGAAAAAAAATTCTTGGTGGAACTTCATTGTAGCGCTGAAGATCTCTGGCTGAAAAACAAATATCGTCATTTCCGCGTGAGGTAACAGCGGCGGCTTGAAGATTAATTTTTCCTGGCAGTTTTCCTTTTTCTCGTCAAGAGGGAGGGGATCGAGAAAACTCTCAGCCGATGTCATCATTTTTATTGTTGATTTTTGCGTTATGAAAGTAACCGAAAGGAACAAAAAAGAATGGAGAAACTGATCGCGGATTAATCCAGATGTTTCTCCCACTTTGTCAACCGGTTGTCTTCCGTCTAACTTTCCGCTTATTAAATAAGTTTTTTGTATTTTTACGGTCGTTTTATCATCGTATTTTCAGGAGGGAGTAGGATAGATTTATACCAGACGACAATTACGATTTTCTGGACGGAGGAGAAGAGAAAATAAATGACCACGAGTAAGGTACTTTCCTAACTCTAGTTAAACGTATCGAGAGAGTTTTATTTTCAACTTTTTGTTAATTGTTAATTGATGGCGCAGCGGGTACAAACTTATCCTTCAAGTGAAGATATGGGTGAGCTTCGAGAACAAAGCTCAAATCATAATAAATAAGCTCTATTTTCTAGTAAGTAATGTCAAAATATTTTTTAGTTTCTTTTTCTTGTTCATTTTGATACACTAATTAAATTTTTAAGAATTTCTTAAATATCAAGACAATGAAAACTAACAATCAAGTTAGTAGTCAAAGGAATCTCGTTAGTGGAATATTTTTCTTTTATTCAGAGATGCAGTAATGGAATGCTTCTCTAAAGAAAGTAAAGCATTAAGAAAATAACTATCTTGTTCACACATAAAAAGTGCAGAAAAATAAGACAAAGCAAAACAGAGACAATTTCATTGTCATGTTCCAATGGCTTCCTCATTGCGACCCATCCAGACGAATAACAAGAATCGGAAATAACGAAACGAAAATTATCTCACCTGTTTTTCTTTATACAGTTCGTAATGTCAGCGCAAACAAAACGGATGAGCATCGGAATAGAAAGAACGGAAAAAAAATTCTTGGTGGAACTTCATTGTAGCGCTGAAGATCTCTGGCTGAAAAACAAATATCGTCATTTCCGCGTGAGGTAACAGCGGCGGCTTGAAGATTAATTTTTCCTGGCAGTTTTCCTTTTTCTCGTCAAGAGGGAGGGGATCGAGAAAACTCTCAGCCGATGTCATCATTTTTATTGTTGATTTTTGCGTTATGAAAGTAACCGAAAGGAACAAAAAAGAATGGAGAAACTGATCGCGGATTAATCCAGATGTTTCTCCCACTTTGTCAACCGGTTGTCTTCCGTCTAACTTTCCGCTTATTAAATAAGTTTTTTGTATTTTTACGGTCGTTTTATCATCGTATTTTCAGGAGGGAGTAGGATAGATTTATACCAGACGACAATTACGATTTTCTGGACGGAGGAGAAGAGAAAATAAATGACCACGAGTAAGGTACTTTCCTAACTCTAGTTAAACGTATCGAGAGAGTTTTATTTTCAACTTTTTGTTAATTGTTAATTGATGGCGCAGCGGGTACAAACTTATCCTTCAAGTGAAGATATGGGTGAGCTTCGAGAACAAAGCTCAAATCATAATAAATAAGCTCTATTTTCTAGTAAGTAATGTCAAAATATTTTTTAGTTTCTTTTTCTTGTTCATTTTGATACACTAATTAAATTTTTAAGAATTTCTTAAATATCAAGACAATGAAAACTAACAATCAAGTTAGTAGTCAAAGGAATCTCGTTAGTGGAATATTTTTCTTTTATTCAGAGATGCAGTAATGGAATGCTTCTCTAAAGAAAGTAAAGCATTAAGAAAATAACTATCTTGTTCACACATAAAAAGTGCAGAAAAATAAGACAAAGCAAAACATAGACAATTTCATTGTCATGTTCCAATGGCTTCCTCATTGCGACCCATCCAGACGAATAACAAGAATCGGAAATAACGAAACGAAAATTATCTCACCTGTTTCTCTTTATACAGTTCGTAATGTCAGCGCAAACAAAACGGATGAGCATCGGAATAGAAAGAACGGAAAAAAAATTCTTGGTGGAACTTCATTGTAGCGCTGAAGATCTCTGGCTGAAAAACAAATATCGTCATTTCCGCGTGAGGTAACAGCGGCGGCTTGAAGATTAATTTTTCCTGGCAGTTTTCCTTTTTCTCGTCAAGAGGGAGGGGATCGAGAAAACTCTCAGCCGATGTCATCATTTTTATTGTTGATTTTTGCGTTATGAAAGTAACCGAAAAGAACAAAAAAGAATGGAGAAACTGATCGCGGATTAATCCAGATGTTTCTCCCACTTTGTCAACCGGTTGTCTTCCGTCTAACTTTCCGCTTATTAAATAAGTTTTTTGTATTTTTACGGTCGTTTTATAATCGTATTTTCAGGAGGGAGTAGGATAGATTTATACCAGACGACAATTACGATTTTCTGGACGGAGGAGAAGAGAAAATAAATGACCACGAGTAAGGTACTTTCCTAACTCTAGTTAAACGTATCGAGAGAGTTTTATTTTCAACTTTTTGTTAATTGTTAATTGATGGCGCAGCGGGTACAAACTTATCCTTCAAGTGAAGATATGGGTGAGCTTCGAGAACAAAGCTCAAATCATAATAAATAAGCTCTATTTTCTAGTAAGTAATGTCAAAATATTTTTTAGTTTCTTTTTCTTGTTCATTTTGATACACTAATTAAATTTTTAAGAATTTCTTAAATATCAAGACAATGAAAACTAACAATCAAGTTAGTAGTCAAAGGAATCTCGTTAGTGGAATATTTTTCTTTTATTCAGAGATGCAGTAATGGAATGCTTCTCTAAAGAAAGTAAAGCATTAAGAAAATAACTATCTTGTTCACACATAAAAAGTGCAGAAAAATAAGACAAAGCAAAACAGAGACAATTTCATTGTCATGTTCCAATGGCTTCCTCATTGCGACCCATCCAGACGAATAACAAGAATCGGAAATAACGAAACGAAAATTATCTCACCTGTTTCTCTTTATACAGTTCGTAATGTCAGCGCAAACAAAACGGATGAGCATCGGAATAGAAAGAACGGAAAAAAAATTCTTGGTGGAACTTCATTGTAGCGCTGAAGATCTCTGGCTGAAAAACAAATATCGTCATTTCCGCGTGAGGTAACAGCGGCGGCTTGAAGATTAATTTTTCCTGGCAGTTTTCCTTTTTCTCGTCAAGAAGGAGGGGATCGAGAAAACTCTCAGCCGATGTCATCATTTTTATTGTTGATTTTTGCGTTATGAAAGTAACCGAAAAGAACAAAAAGAAAGGAGAAACTGACCGAGGGTTAATCGAGATGTTTCTCCCACTTTGTCAACCGGATGTCTTCCGTCTAAGTTGCCTCTTATTAAATAAGTTTTTTTTTATATTTTTACGGTCGTTTTATCATGGTATTTTCGGGGGGAAGGATTGATCTATATCAGACCATTACGAGCTTTTCTGGACGGGGGAGAAGAGAAAATAAATGACAACGATTAAGATACTTTCGTAACTCTAGTTAAACGTATCGAGGAAGTTTTATTTTAAACTTTTTTGTTAATTGTCTGATGGCGCAGCGGGTACAAACTTGTCTATTAATGTCTTCGATCATAATAAATAAGCTCTATTTTCTAATAAGTAATGTCAACATAGTTCAGTATTCCTTTCGTGTTAATTTTGATAGACTATTTAATGAGTATGTATTATGGAGTTATTTGTTATATAGAGGGTGTAAGGAAAAATATTTTCTCAAATTTAATGGGCTACGAGCTGGGCGCAGCGTCCTCACGTCAATACGAACAACCAGATGAAAATTAGGAAAGGAAGAAAGAAAAAAAATACTACCACTCTCAAACCGCGATGAGGTTCCACGCTGATGTAGCGGGGCTGTATGGCTGAAAGACAAATGTCCCCATTTCCGCGCGAAGTTTGTTCAACCATATGTTGCCCGTCCAAGTTTTCTTTTATGAAATTGCTTTTTTTTGATGACATGGTATGAAGTTGTATGTGTTCGAATGTCATATTGTTGGAGGGTGCTCTGTGTCAAAGTTTTGTAATGAAAAATATGCGAAAACAGCATTCTGTTATATTCCTTACTAGTATTTGGTCTTCCATGTTGGAATAAATACATAATGGAGCAGCAGGTACATAATTTGACTACTAAGCTAATAATGTTAATTTCACGTGACGAGACTGAAAGAAATAAACTTTTTTGTAGGAACAATATCGTAATATTTCATTCCTTATCTGCTTTTTTTTTCTGTAGAATTAGTTTTCATGTACGAAAATAGAACACATTTCTTTTTGAATCATGTTCAACCGTTCGTGTAGATGCCCAGAAAAGATCTTGCCGTATTTCTGCGAGTTTCGATTGAGTACGACAATAAAGTTATCTGCCGAAAGTACAGTTCCTCATTAGCTTTCTCAAACTGTTTTGAATTTTCTTCATCGTGAAGGTCCAAATTTCAATTCTTAAATTACGACTATACGACTTAATTGAAGCGGACAGCGAAAAAGTATACGAAAAGTATAAAAAAGTACGTACATGTCGCTCTGAGCCTGATACCTGTCTCTTGTTAAAGCCGGTTGGTTATATTTCAATAATATTGATTATTTATTATTGTCTTACCTAAGCTTAAAGAGATTCTCGATGTACGTTTCGTTAACCATGTTAGCATCATCAGGAGATGATTTAATCTGGTTTTTCTGATGTAATCTGATTTAACCAGATTAAATCATCTGATGATGCTAATCATAGTTAGCGAAACGTGCGTCGAACAGTTCAAAAAAAGTGATTTGGTGTTTGGTTGTAAATCTCTTCAATTTTAGTGTTTCACACCAAAGGTTCCAATAGAAGAATTGATTGTCTTACCTATTTACAAAAGACCCCCTCCTATCGGCTGTATATTGTTCCAATAGATGGCCCCACTAGTTTTCTTAAAATTTAAAAAGTTCCGATATTTTTCCGACATACGTATTAAATGTCATTTGGAGTAATTAAAAGGGTTCTTCAATATCTCTCAAAAGAATGGAGGATTGGATTGGATGGAAAGTTTTTTCACCGTAGTTTCTGCACAATACCTTATTCATTCCTCCATTCTTGATCTCTTCTTCATCTAACCCCTAGAAAATAGTTTCTATGTACTTTCTACAACAATATTATTATAATATTCTGAAATATACCAGCTGTTCACATTTCTGTCGGCTAGTATAGAAAAGTAGAATAAAACTTTTACAAGAAGAAGTCTGTCGGTTCAGAATTCGTTATTCATAGATACCGAATAACAGACTCTTGAGTTATCGTGTGTAAAAGCATATTCAGATCCCAGTAAAGAACTTTTTAACAAGGTCGTTTGTCATTTCGCGCGAAACAAAATGCAACTCGAATTTAATATCTCTGAACTGACTTATATTATCGTATAACCGCCATGTTCTCGGTACTGTAAATAAAAGTATGCTAGCGTGGAGCGAGTATGAGTATATAGGCCCTAAGTTGAGAGCGGGCCCCGTTATATTTGGATGTTATAAATGGCACTCAGGGGCTCTATAAATCGCTTTAGCGTAGGGCTCCATTTTTACTAAAAGTAAAAGTCGTAACTCACTGGTGACACGGACTCGTTTGTGACGCAACACTGGGACTTACTTTTATATTTCGTCGACGAATTTTTGATGAGGATTAGAGTCGGAATGACCCTATACAATTTATCGAAACTGACAGTTACTTTGGAGTATTTTTAGTTATAACAGATGCCTTAGAAAATGTAATAATTCACAATGTTCTTTGCATCAGCCAAAAGGGCCATATTAGAATGTAAATTTGGTAAAAGGTTTATCACTGTTGATGTTTTGATCTTGTGGCACTATTTTCCGGGTGTTGAGGAATGTTTTTTATAGAATTTGGATCACTGGCGGTTCGTTAGTTTCGAGGTTCTACATAGCAGCAGGCCATTTATAAAATACATTTTGCAAACCAAAATTGAAAATAAGAGATATAAACTTACTAGATTTAATACCTCAGGACCGCGCGAGTTAGAATAATACAGGGGAGGCTGACATCTTGCAGTGGATCGACAATGGTTGAATGATGATGATGATGATGATAACGTAACGTGCCCTGATACAAAAAATATTAATAAAACAAAACATTATCCTAGTGTTACAAAAGTTACTATCAAACAATATGTGTTTTTTTCTTAAATATTTTTTATAACCGTAAATTGTGAAAACTAATGCTTATTAACAAATTTAATAAACATAAAATATTAGTATTTAGTAGAATATCCTTTTGGTATAACCACAGCTGCGCATCTCCTTGGAATAAAGTCTATTAACTTCTGACAAGTTTCAACCGGTATAGAATACCAAGTTTTCTTGACTTCTTCCCACAGCATATTTTTGTTTGATGTATTTTTTAAGCCTTAATGTTTTTTTTTAAATGTTGCCAAATATTTTCTATTGGATTTAAATCCGCAGATTGCCACAGCCATGGCAACAATTCAATCTCATTTGCGAGAAACCATCGTTTCACTACTTTCGCGTTATGTTTCGGATTGTTATCCTGCTGGTAGATCCACTTTAGCAGCATAAGGAAGCATAATTTTTTCTAATATTTCCATGTAGGTTTCTTTGGTCATGGGATCTTTGATCCATTATAGTGGACCTACATCATTATAGAAAAAGCAACCCTTCAGTTTAATATTTCCTCCTCCATACTTTACTGTTCCTAATGTATTTCGCGGATTTAGTTCTTTATTCTTATATCGCCTAACTTACAGTTTCCCATCTGATCCATGAGATTTATTTTTGTTTCATCACTTTGTTTCATCAATAAATAAAATATTTTTCCAATTACGGCTGTAGTTTTCGTTTAAGTTAAATCTTCCAAAACATAACCTATGCTGAATATATTGTTTACTTAAATGTGGTACCTCTCTTGTAACCCTTCCATGAAGATTCCTCTCTACCAGTCGTCTACGAACTGTCCGTGTACTGATTTGTAGACTCAATTTCCTTTTAATGTCAAACGAAGTGGAAAATAGTTGCATTTATCCAATCTTCTGCTTGTTTTTCTTGGGCGACCTCTGGTTTCTGGTGACATCTTTATTAATTTTTGCTCCTTTAAAACTGTAGCAATAACGCATTCAGATCGCTTTAGTATATGAGAAATTAATTTATAAGTTTTGTTTTGACTCCCTAACTGCAATATTAGATGCCCCTCTTCGGGAGTACAATGTTTTACGCGACTATGCAACTGTATGGATGCATGGTTTGAGCTTTGATAAATAATTCCTGATATTTTTTTAATATTTATAATAATTGTTTAAGATATTAAAATATTTTCGAGCCCCACCCACCCCTTCAATTGGAGGGCATATATGCATATGCTCTCTTGTCAAGAATAGGGAGACCCTATCCACAGTCACCTACCCATACTTTCGTCGACTTCCCGTCGGATGGCGTATATATGTAATGCAAGACTTCTTTGGACAGCGTCCAAGGAGACAACAGTAGTTGTGTGTCACATACACCCAACCGCTGGATTCCACAATCTCATATGGAACACACAACGACCTGCGTCTCCACCTAAATGAACAATTTGTTAGGTGCTTGACTGGGGACGAGCTCCACCCACCCCTTCAATTGGAGGCCATATGTTTCGCCTCTCAATGTTTAGGTTCTCGTCTCCAGTCAGGCATCTAACAAAATGTTTATTTGGGCGGAGACGTAGGTTGTTGTGTGTTCCACATGTTCCAAAGAAGTCTTACATTACATATATATATATATATATATATATATATATATATATATATATATATATATATATATATATATATATATATATAGCGTCTTGTTGACTAAATATGACATTTTTACTATAGAGTTTTCAAGATACACTTGAATTCATCTATAAAATATATATTTGGTTGACAAAAACTTTGACGTGAAGAAGAACGAAGAAAAAATATCTACCTGGTTTGAGCTTTGATAAATAATTCCTGATATTTTTTTAATAGTTGTGTAAACATACAATATATGACATTATTTATTTCCTTGTGTATACAGCCAGGTCGAGAGCTGGCTTATATTTTCTTGAATAAATACTGTTTCCTCTGCCTATAACTAAAAATAATAAACAACTTTAGAAAATCCATAAATCGAAGTGGATGAACCGGCTTTGATCGTCTTTAAATAAAAAAATAGGTCAAATGTTAAATTCAAGATCTAAAAATAATTAATATATCACGGATACAATAATTTACACAATGTGGAGATGAGTTCAATAGGACAAAAATATTGAGTAATTCCAAACAATTCTTCGACAGTATATATAATTAAATTGTCATCTGTTTTGGGATATTTAATACTTAAATTGATTGTCTCTATTGGTGTGTAGGTTTCTTTTTAATATAAGCACTCTTTGTTTTTAGTTAGATAGACCTTTGACCTTTCTACTCCAAATATACTGTGGAACAAAAAATAAGTGCATCACCTAGTATACATTTTTTTCTTAGCTGCTGTAAGGTTATTTTAGCTCAATAGATTTTAATTTTTTCTTTGCTTTCTATCTTAACTTCCTTGACCTGACTTTTCCTTTTTCCCTCCCGAACAGTTTGCCAGTCTTCCTCCACTTGTTCTCTCTAAGTAACCTGCTTGCTGCAATGATTTGTTTTCTTTTGTATTTACTGGTGGGATTATTGCCTTATTCAAAGCCCTTCGCAATGTGTCATGGTGCTCCATCTTGCATGAAAGTGATATTTTCATTATTAGGCCACCATTCTCTCAATGTATCAATCTGTTTTCTGGAACCGAAATGTATTGTTGCTGCCTCATAGTCCCTTGAATAATGTAAAGTATCTCAAGACCTTTAATGTTTATCACCGAACAAATCATAACTGATCTTGGGTGTTTACACTTGACAGTTTTTAACATACAGTCTGACTGTTATTTTTCGGAAAGTCTTCGACGAACGTATTGGGTTTTGTTGTTGAAATTTTTAGAATATTAAAGAGTTTTTTATCCTGCTAAATATTATCACGTACCTTTTCCAAATCGTCCTCGGTAAAACCTTGATATCTTTTAGCCCATGCTAAACGTTTTTTCTTCATTAAGTCCGTAAGTTTTGGTTTTTTCACTGGTCAGCGATCGTTCAACTCCAAATCAACTTATCTTTGTCGCACTGTATTTTATGTTTTATAGTCGCATTTATGGTCGTTTTATCATTTTCGACCACCTTGAGCAAAATACGCAACCCGCGAGGAGATACTAATGGTTTTCTGCCACATTTACCCCGACGTTTACAAGTCAAGGTTATGCATATTTTTACTTTGCGGGCTATATTGGACACCGAAGTATTTCATATATGGGCTCTCTTGGCAATTTCTCTTTGTGACATGGTGCCTAGGGCCAAGGGACCCTTAGGAACTCCAATTTCCGCCGGGGAAATATCTTTAGGTCTACCCATTTTTAAAAATTAGAACAAAAGTAAGGTTAGGTAACTGGTAATTTAAAAAGTTACTTTAAAATCATATTACGAAATAAGTTAGAATACAATATTAAAGCAAACAACTTACTTGATTCAATAATTTAATTAATATTTGCTAATAACATCACGATAATAAATGCACGAGAAAACAATATACTTTAAATAGCAAACGTATCAAATACTCAAAAATGGCGGTAAACATGAAGAGATTTACCACTAAACACCTAATCACTTTTTTTCAACTGCTCGACGCACGTTTCGCTAAACATGTTATACCATATCTTGACGATCTAATCATCAGGAGATGACCAGATTAAATTATCTCCTGATGATGCTAACGTGCGCCGAAACGTGCGCCGAACACTAAACTTAAAGAGATTTACCACTAAACACCAAAACACTTTTTTGAACTGCTCAACCTACTTTTCGCTAACCATGTTAGCATCATCAGGAGATGATTTAATGTAATTCTAATACTAAACTATATTCTATTTTTATGAAAACCATACCTGACGAAGCGTGTAAAAATCATGAACCGTGAAGTGTACTAAGCCTTGCATTAATAATTGAAAACGTTGACTGAACGAGATAGGCCCTTTATCTCGTTGTTGTTGATGTTCTACTTAACTTTAGTAGCACAACAACACTACTTTAGGAAATTTAGGTTTAGTAGGAAATAAATACAACATAAGAATGACATTTAAAACAAAAATACTCTTAGATCTCTATTAACAAAGACTAAACCAAACAATATACAACAAAATACCAAAAATGTGGTTTATAAAATTCCCTGCGAATGTGGCAAATTCTATATAGGTGAGACATCTAGACCGTTAGATGTTAGAGTAAAAGGGAGTAAAAACCTTCTTAGAAAGGGCGATTTTAATAAATCTAGAATTTGTCAACACGCATGGGAATCGGGTCATAAAATCAATTGGAATAATTCCAAAACGGTATTAAAAGAATCGGTAACAAAATACAGAAGATTGAAAGAAACTGCTATATTTAATTTAAATAAAAATGCTATACTCTATTGCTATGCCTTCGGTAGAGTTAAATTCAATATGGTTCCCGATTCTAAAGAATACAATTAAAAACATTTAAATATTTGAATACACAATCAGTACAATAAACAATCACACAGTAAACATTACCTATATATATTTTTTGGTAGTATGTCACTGTCATGAAAATCCATTGTTGTCAATGTAAGTATCGTTGACATACAAAAAAATATATTTACTTTCACTCGTTACTTTATATATTACAAATTAATATAATTTATTTTTTAGTTCAGTTTTGAAAACGGGGGGAGATTACCCTCCGAAACGTTAACGTTAAAAGTTTGTAAATTTTTTTATAATATTTTTATATCTTTAAAATTTTGTTCGTTAGGCAAATTTATTACAAAAAAGAATCACTGAGAAATGTGTCTCCGTTTGGTTTTTTGTTTTTACCCAGTGATTCTTTCTTTAAATAAGAACAGGTATTTTTGATATTTTTGATATATATGAAACTTGAAACCGACGATGATCTATAAATAAACTTAACTGGATTTGATTCTCGTAATAAATAAGTATAAAAAAACTTTTTCTGGGCCGTATCTGAAATAGACATTCCTACCGATTTCTACGAAGTTGGGCCGGTTCATTTTTATCTTCGCGCTATTAGGTTTTCCGTCCTAATTACTCTGAAAAACCCGGATTCAGAACGGAATTCGTTCTCGCCTCCATCTTATCTACTAATAAATTGTTCGAGTTTGGGCACTTTCTTCTCGTAAAGGCCTTAAAAATCTCCGGCCCCCGTAGATAACGTTTCACGCTCGCGATACGGCACAGTCTGCCGCCGCCGCCGCATTACTCGAATAGTAATTGAAATTATAAATTATCTACAATTATGTTCTAGTTTTTGGCAATCTCTTCGGTCCGACATCTGTTCGGAAGTACCGAAATTTGCATAATGGCCTCCGTTATGTTGGGAAGGTATCGGAAAAATCAAGCACTTATTTTGCAATAAACGGCATCTTTGCGATATCTAATATTTTTGTTTTTTTTTTTGATTGCCTCATATGTCATTAGAAGAGAAAATCTTCAGATAAAACCATAAGCATTTATAAGTATTATCTGAATGATTGTGGCGTGTTCATATATTTTGTCTTTTTTTTTGGATTTTTCGCCACGATCTAAAACTCAAAAAATATCAAAAGTACCTGTTCTTATTTAAAGAAAGAATCACTGGGTAAAAACCAAAAAACCAAACGGATACAAATTTCTCAGTGATTCTTTTTCTGTAATAAATTTGCCTAACGAACAAAATTTAAAAAAATACAAAAACGTTTCTAAAATAAATACAAATTTGTGAACGTTAACGTTTCGTAAGGTCTTCTCCTCCCATTTTCAAAATGTATCTAAAAAATAAATTATATTAATTTCTATATATACTAAAAAGATAGAAAGTAAATATAGTTTGTGTATATGTCAATGATACTTGTCAAGTTAAGTGGCGAATCGTGACGAAAAACTCAAAAAAAACTGGACTGAAAAGTTTCCCATATCAACGTTTCCGATTTTTTTACATTATCAATCACTAGGAGCCGTATCTGGAGAATACGGTATATAATATCAGTTATAATTGATAATCATAGTTAAATTGTAAACTGATGTACAGGGTGGCGCAAAATATAGTTCCTAGTTTGTTCGCTCTCTAAAATTTGAACAAAAAATTATATATAAACCACCTACACAACAAATGAAATTTTTATTCTAGATATTTTTTATTACACATGAAATATCATAGATACAAAATCACATAGAAAAATCATCATATCATATATAAATACTACAAATAATTAAACAGTTATGATTTTTCAAAAATTGGTATCTTATTTTGCACTACTCTATATCATTATCTTTTGCCTTATTGTATCGATAAGTTTGTCTATTATATTCGTCAATTCGGTAAGGAACTATTTACTTCGCTAACTTTAATACCGAGGGAGATATGGTGAATTATTTATATTTTCCAAAAAATCATCATCCGTTGTTTTATATCGATATCTCTGAAACATTCTATGCTACATTAAAACAGATGATTTTATCGCTTTTTTTATGCTTAAATATGTAATATATTACAATGTTAAGCTAATCCGAGACTTGAAAATTTTTCACGATTTTTCCATGTATGTAGTCGTAAATTTTTTCGATTTTTGGCCATTTTCAGATTTTTTCCTATAACTCTATTGAAGTTTAAGATATTTTATTGAAAATATCAATTCTTATGGAAAATTTTACCGCCAATCCGGTAGTGAAACGTTTATTTTGGTATCTCTGATAGTGAGGGAGATATGGTGAATTATTCATATGTTCCAAAAACTCTACATTATTGTTTTATAGCGATATTTTTAAATCACTTGATCCTACGTTCAAATAGATGATTTTTTCGTATCTTTCAACCGTAAATACGTAGCATATCAGAATTTTAAGCTAATCTGAGACCTGAAGATTTTTCACGATTTTTCCATGTATATAGTCGTGAATTTTTGCAATTTTCGCCCATTTTCAGCTTTTTTTCTGTTACTCTGCTTAAGTTTAAGATATTTTATTGAAAATATCAATTCTTATGGATAATTTTACCGCCAATCCGGTAGTGAAACGTTTATTTTGGTATCTCTGATAGTGAGGGAGATATGGTGAATTATTCATATGTTCCAAAAACTCTACATTATTGTTTTATAGCGATATTTTTAAATCACTTGATCCTACGTTCAAATAGATGATTTTTTCGTATCTTTCAACCGTAAATACGTAGCATATCAGAATTTTAAGCTAATCTGAGACCTGAAGATTTTTCACGATTTTTCCATGTATATAGTCGTGAATTTTTGCAATTTTCGCCCATTTTCAGCTCTTTTTCTGTTACTCTGCTTAAGTTTAAGATATTTTATTGAAAATATCAATTCTTATGGAAAATTTTACCGCCAATCCGGTAGTGAAACGTTTATTTTGGTATCTCTGATAGTGAGGGAGATATGGTGAATTATTCATATGTTCCAAAAACTCTACATTATTGTTTTATAGCGATATTTTTAAATCACTTGATCCTACGTTCAAATAGATGATTTTTTCGTATCTTTCAACCGTAAATACGTAGCATATCAGAATTTTAAGCTAATCTGAGACCTGAAGATTTTTCACGATTTTTCCATGTATATAGTCGTGAATTTTTGCAATTTTCGCCCATTTTCAACTTTTTTTCTGTTACTCTGCTTAAGTTTAAGACATTTTATTGAAAATATCAATTCTTATGGATAATTTTACCGCCAATCCGGTAGTGAAACGTTTATTTTGGTATCTCTGATAGTGAGGGAGATATGGTGAATTATTCATATGTTCCAAAAACTCTACATTATTGTTTTATAGCGATATTTTTAAATCACTTGATCCTACGTTCAAATAGATGATTTTTTCGTATCTTTCAACCGTAAATACGTAGCATATCAGAATTTTAAGCTAATCTGAGACCTGAAGATTTTTCACGATTTTTCCATGTATATAGTCGTGAATTTTTGCAATTTTCGCCCATTTTCAGCTTTTTTTCTGTTACTCTGCTTAAGTTTAAGATATTTTATTGAAAATATCAATTCTTATGGATAATTTTACCGCCAATCCGGTAGTGAAACGTTTATTTTGGTATCTCTGATAGTGAGGGAGATATGGTGAATTATTCATATGTTCCAAAAACTCTACATTATTGTTTTATAGCGATATTTTTAAATCACTTGATCCTACGTTCAAATAGATGATTTTTTCGTATCTTTCAACCGTAAATACGTAGCATATCAGAATTTTAAGCTAATTTGAGACCTGAAGATTTTTCACGATTTTTCCATGTATATAGTCGTGAATTTTTGCAATTTTCGCCCATTTTCAGCTTTTTTTCTGTTACTCTGCTTAAGTTTAAGATATTTTATTGAAAATATCAATTCTTATGGATAATTTTACCGCCAATCCGGTAGTGAAACGTTTATTTTGGTATCTCTGATAGTGAGGGAGATATGGGGAATTATTCATATGTTCCAAAAACTCTACATTATTGTTTTATAGCGATATTTTTAAATCACTTGATCCTACGTTCAAATAGATGATTTTTTCGTATCTTTCAACCGTAAATACGTAGCATATCAGAATTTTAAGGTAATCTGAGACCTGAAGATTTTTCACGATTTTTCCATGTATATAGTCGTGAATTTTTGCAATTTTCGCCCATTTTCAGCTCTTTTTCTGTTACTCTGCTTAAGTTTAAGATATTTTATTGAAAATATCAATTCTTATGGAAAATTTTACCGCCAATCCGGTAGTGAAACGTTTATTTTGGTATCTCTAATAGTGAGGGAGATATGGTGAATTATTCATATATTCCAAAAACTCTACATTATTGTTTTATAGCGATATTTTTAAATCACTTGATCCTACGTTCAAATAGATGATTTTTTCGTATCTTTCAACCGTAAATACGTAGCATATCAGAATTTTAAGCTAATCTGAGACCTGAAGATTTTTCACGATTTTTCCATGTATATAGTCGTGAATTTTTGCAATTTTCGCCCCTTTTCAGCTTTTTTTCTGTTACTCTGCTTAACTTTAAGATATTTTATTGAAAATATCAATTCTTATGGAAAATTTTACCGCCAATCCGGTAGTGAAACGTTTATTTTTGGTATCTCTGATAGTGAGGGAGATATGGTGAATTATTCATATGTTCCAAAAACTCTACATTATTGTTTTATAGCGATATTTTTAAATCACTTGATCCTACGTTCAAATAGATGATTTTTTCGTATCTTTCAACCGTAAATACGTAGCATATCAGAATTTTAAGCTAATCTGAGACCTGAAGATTTTTCACGATTTTTCCATGTATATAGTCGTGAATTTTTGCAATTTTCGCCCATTTTCAGCTTTTTTTCTGTTACTCTGCTTAAGTTTAAGATATTTTATTGAAAATATCAATTCTTATGGATAATTTTACCGCCAATCCGGTAGTGAAACGTTTATTTTGGTATCTCTGATAGTGAGGGAGATATGGTGAACTATTCATATGTTCCAAAAACAATACATTATTGTTTTATAGCTATATTTTTAAATCACTTGATCCTACGTTCAAATAGATGATTTTTTCGTATCTTTCAACCGTAAATACGTAGCATATCAGAATTTTAAGGTAATCTGAGACCTGAAGATTTTTCACGATTTTTCCATGTATATAGTCGTGAATTTTTGCAATTTTCGCCCATTTTCAGCTTTGTTTCTGTTACTCTGCTTAAGTTTAAGATATTTTATTGAAAATATCAATTCTTATGGATAATTTTACCGCCAATCCGGTAGTGAAACGTTTATTTTGGTATCTCTGATAGTGAGGGAGATATGGTGAATTATTCATATGTTCCAAAAACTCTACATTATTGTTTTATAGCGATATTTTTAAATCACTTGATCCTACGTTCAAATAGATGATTTTTTCGTATCTTTCAACCGTAAATACGTAGCATATCAGAATTTTAAGGTAATCTGAGACCTGAAGATTTTTCACGATTTTTCCATGTATATAGTCGTGAATTTTTGCAATTTTCGCCCATTTTCAGCTCTTTTTCTGTTACTCTGCTTAAGTTTAAGATATTTTATTGAAAATATCAATTCTTATGGAAAATTTTACCGCCAATCCGGTAGTGAAACGTTTATTTTGGTATCTCTAATAGTGAGGGAGATATGGTGAATTATTCATATATTCCAAAAACTCTACATTATTGTTTTATAGCGATATTTTTAAATCACTTGATCCTACGTTCAAATAGACGATTTTTTCGTATCTTTCAACCGTAAATACGTAGCATATCAGAATTTTAAGCTAATCTGAGACCTGAAGATTTTTCACGATTTTTCCATGTATATAGTCGTGAATTTTTGCAATTTTCGCCCATTTTCAGCTCTTTTTCTGTTACTCTGCTTAAGTTTAAGATATTTTATTGAAAATATCAATTCTTATGGATAATTTTACCGCCAATCCGGTAGTGAAACGTGAAACGTAGTGAAACGTGTATTTTGGTATCTCTGATAGTGAGGGAGATATGGTGAATTATTCATATGTTCCAAAAACTCTACATTATTGTTTTTATAGCGATATTTTTAAATCACTTGATCCTACGTTCAAATAGATGATTTTTTCGTATCTTTCAACCGTAAATACGTAGCATATCAGAATTTTAAGGTAATCTGAGACCTGAAGATTTTTCACGATTTTTTCCATGTATATAGTCGTGAATTTTTGCAATTTTCGCCCATTTTCAGCTCTTTTTCTGTTACTCTGCTTAAGTTTAAGATATTTTATTGAAAATATCAATTCTTATGGAAAATTTTACCGCCAATCCGGTAGTGAAACGTTTATTTTGGTATCTCTAATAGTGAGGGAGATATGGTGAATTATTCATATATTCCAAAAACTCTACATTATTGTTTTATAGCGATATTTTTAAATCACTTGATCCTACGTTCAAATAGATGATTTTTTCGTATCTTTCAACCGTAAATACGTAGCATATCAGAATTTTAAGCTAATCTGAGACCTGAAGATTTTTCACGATTTTTCCATGTATATAGTCGTGAATTTTTGCAATTTTCGCCCATTTTCAGCTTTTTTTCTGTTACTCTGCTTAAGTTTAAGATATTTTATTGAAAATATCAATTCTTATGGATAATTTTACCGCCAATCCGGTAGTGAAACGTTTATTTTGGTATCTCTGATAGTGAGGGAGATATGGTGAATTATTCATATGTTCCAAAAACTCTACATTATTGTTTTATAGCGATATTTTTAAATCACTTGATCCTACGTTCAAATAGATGATTTTTTCGTATCTTTCAACCGTAAATACGTAGCATATCAGAATTTTAAGGTAATCTGAGACCTGAAGATTTTTCACGATTTTTCTATGTATATAGTCGTGAATTTTTGCAATTTTCGCCCATTTTCAGCTCTTTTTCTGTTACTCTGCTTAAGTTTAAGATATTTTATTGAAAATATCAATTCTTATGGATAATTTTACCGCCAATCCGGTAGGGAAACGTTTATTTTGGTATCTCTGATAGTGAGGGAGATATGGTGAATTATTCATATGTTCCAAAAACTCTACATTATTGTTTTATAGCGATATTTTTAAATCACTTGATCCTACGTTCAAATAGATGATTTTTTCGTATCTTTCAACCGTAAATACGTAGCATATCAGAATTTTAAGGTAATCTGAGACCTGAAGATTTTTCACGATTTTTCCATGTATATAGTCGTGAATTTTTGCAATTTTCGCCCATTTTCAGCTTTTTTTCTGTTACTCTGCTTAAGTTTAAGATATTTTATTGAAAATATCAATTCTTATGGATAATTTTACCGCCAATCCGGTAGTGAAACGTTTATTTTGGTATCTCTGATAGTGAGGGAGATATGGTGAACTATTCATATGTTCCAAAAACAATACATTATTGTTTTATAGCGATATTTTTAAATCACTTGATCCTACGTTCAAATAGATGATTTTTTCGTATCTTTCAACCGTAAATACGTAGCATATCAGAATTTTAAGGTAATCTGAGACCTGAAGATTTTTCACGATTTTTCCATGTATATAGTCGTGAATTTTTGCAATTTTCGCCCATTTTCAGCTTTGTTTCTGTTACTCTGCTTAAGTTTAAGATATTTTATTGAAAATATCAATTCTTATGGATAATTTTACCGCCAATCCGGTAGTGAAACGTTTATTTTGGTATCTCTGATAGTGAGGGAGATATGGTGAATTATTCATATGTTCCAAAAACTCTACATTATTGTTTTATAGCGATATTTTTAAATCACTTGATCCTACGTTCAAATAGATGATTTTTTCGTATCTTTCAACCGTAAATACGTAGCATATCAGAATTTTAAGGTAATCTGAGACCTGAAGATTTTTCACGATTTTTCCATGTATATAGTCGTGAATTTTTGCAATTTTCGCCCATTTTCAGCTCTTTTTCTGTTACTCTGCTTAAGTTTAAGATATTTTATTGAAAATATCAATTCTTATGGAAAATTTTACCGCCAATCCGGTAGTGAAACGTTTATTTTGGTATCTCTAATAGTGAGGGAGATATGGTGAATTATTCATATATTCCAAAAACTCTACATTATTGTTTTATAGCGATATTTTTAAATCACTTGATCCTACGTTCAAATAGATGATTTTTTCGTATCTTTCAACCGTAAATACGTAGCATATCAGAATTTTAAGCTAATCTGAGACCTGAAGATTTTTCACGATTTTTCCATGTATATAGTCGTGAATTTTTGCAATTTTCGCCCATTTTCAGCTCTTTTTCTGTTACTCTGCTTAAGTTTAAGATATTTTATTGAAAATATCAATTCTTATGGATAATTTTACCGCCAATCCGGTAGTGAAACGTGAAACGTAGTGAAACGTTTATTTTGGTATCTCTGATAGTGAGGGAGATATGGTGAATTATTCATATGTTCCAAAAACTCTACATTATTGTTTTATAGCGATATTTTTAAATCACTTGATCCTACGTTCAAATAGATGATTTTTTCGTATCTTTCAACCGTAAATACGTAGCATATCAGAATTTTAAGGTAATCTGAGACCTGAAGATTTTTCACGATTTTTCCATGTATATAGTCGTGAATTTTTGCAATTTTCGCCCATTTTCAGCTCTTTTTCTGTTACTCTGCTTAAGTTTAAGATATTTTATTGAAAATATCAATTCTTATGGAAAATTTTACCGCCAATCCGGTAGTGAAACGTTTATTTTGGTATCTCTAATAGTGAGGGAGATATGGTGAATTATTCATATATTCCAAAAACTCTACATTATTGTTTTATAGCGATATTTTTAAATCACTTGATCCTACGTTCAAATAGATGATTTTTTCGTATCTTTCAACCGTAAATACGTAGCATATCAGAATTTTAAGCTAATCTGAGACCTGAAGATTTTTCACGATTTTTCCATGTATATAGTCGTGAATTTTTGCAATTTTCGCCCATTTTCAGCTTTTTTTCTGTTACTCTGCTTAAGTTTAAGATATTTTATTGAAAATATCAATTCTTATGGATAATTTTACCGCCAATCCGGTAGTGAAACGTTTATTTTGGTATCTCTGATAGTGAGGGAGATATGGTGAACTATTCATATGTTCCAAAAACAATACATTATTGTTTTATAGCTATATTTTTAAATCACTTGATCCTACGTTCAAATAGATGATTTTTTCGTATCTTTCAACCGTAAATACGTAGCATATCAGAATTTTAAGGTAATCTGAGACCTGAAGATTTTTCACGATTTTTCCATGTATATAGTCGTGAATTTTTGCAATTTTCGCCCATTTTCAGCTTTGTTTCTGTTACTCTGCTTAAGTTTAAGATATTTTATTGAAAATATCAATTCTTATGGATAATTTTACCGCCAATCCGGTAGTGAAACGTTTATTTTGGTATCTCTGATAGTGAGGGAGATATGGTGAATTATTCATATGTTCCAAAAACTCTACATTATTGTTTTATAGCGATATTTTTAAATCACTTGATCCTACGTTCAAATAGATGATTTTTTCGTATCTTTCAACCGTAAATACGTAGCATATCAGAATTTTAAGGTAATCTGAGACCTGAAGATTTTTCACGATTTTTCCATGTATATAGTCGTGAATTTTTGCAATTTTCGCCCATTTTCAGCTCTTTTTCTGTTACTCTGCTTAAGTTTAAGATATTTTATTGAAAATATCAATTCTTATGGAAAATTTTACCGCCAATCCGGTAGTGAAACGTTTATTTTGGTATCTCTAATAGTGAGGGAGATATGGTGAATTATTCATATATTCCAAAAACTCTACATTATTGTTTTATAGCGATATTTTTAAATCACTTGATCCTACGTTCAAATAGACGATTTTTTCGTATCTTTCAACCGTAAATACGTAGCATATCAGAATTTTAAGCTAATCTGAGACCTGAAGATTTTTCACGATTTTTCCATGTATATAGTCGTGAATTTTTGCAATTTTCGCCCATTTTCAGCTCTTTTTCTGTTACTCTGCTTAAGTTTAAGATATTTTATTGAAAATATCAATTCTTATGGATAATTTTACCGCCAATCCGGTAGTGAAACGTGAAACGTAGTGAAACGTGTATTTTGGTATCTCTGATAGTGAGGGAGATATGGTGAATTATTCATATGTTCCAAAAACTCTACATTATTGTTTTATAGCGATATTTTTAAATCACTTGATCCTACGTTCAAATAGATGATTTTTTCGTATCTTTCAACCGTAAATACGTAGCATATCAGAATTTTAAGGTAATCTGAGACCTGAAGATTTTTCACGATTTTTCCATGTATATAGTCGTGAATTTTTGCAATTTTCGCCCATTTTCAGCTCTTTTTCTGTTACTCTGCTTAAGTTTAAGATATTTTATTGAAAATATCAATTCTTATGGAAAATTTTACCGCCAATCCGGTAGTGAAACGTTTATTTTGGTATCTCTAATAGTGAGGGAGATATGGTGAATTATTCATATATTCCAAAAACTCTACATTATTGTTTTATAGCGATATTTTTAAATCACTTGATCCTACGTTCAAATAGATGATTTTTTCGTATCTTTCAACCGTAAATACGTAGCATATCAGAATTTTAAGCTAATCTGAGACCTGAAGATTTTTCACGATTTTTCCATGTATATAGTCGTGAATTTTTGCAATTTTCGCCCATTTTCAGCTTTTTTTCTGTTACTCTGCTTAAGTTTAAGATATTTTATTGAAAATATCAATTCTTATGGATAATTTTACCGCCAATCCGGTAGTGAAACGTTTATTTTGGTATCTCTGATAGTGAGGGAGATATGGTGAATTATTCATATGTTCCAAAAACTCTACATTATTGTTTTATAGCGATATTTTTAAATCACTTGATCCTACGTTCAAATAGATGATTTTTTCGTATCTTTCAACCGTAAATACGTAGCATATCAGAATTTTAAGGTAATCTCAGACCTGAAGATTTTTCACGATTTTTCCATGTATATAGTCGTGAATTTTTGCAATTTTCGCCCATTTTCAGCTTTGTTTCTGTTACTCTGCTTAAGTTTAAGATATTTTATTGAAAATATCAATTCTTATGGATAATTTTACCGCCAATCCGGTAGTGAAACGTTTATTTTGGTATCTCTGATAGTGAGGGAGATATGGTGAATTATTCATATGTTCCAAAAACTCTACATTATTGTTTTATAGCGATATTTTTAAATCACTTGATCCTACGTTCAAATAGATGATTTTTTCGTATCTTTCAACCGTAAATACGTAGCATATCAGAATTTTAAGGTAATCTGAGACCTGAAGATTTTTCACGATTTTTCTATGTATATAGTCGTGAATTTTTGCAATTTTCGCCCATTTTCAGCTCTTTTTCTGTTACTCTGCTTAAGTTTAAGATATTTTATTGAAAATATCAATTCTTATGGATAATTTTACCGCCAATCCGGTAGTGAAACGTTTATTTTGGTATCTCTGATAGTGAGGGAGATATGGTGAATTATTCATATGTTCCAAAAACTCTACATTATTGTTTTATAGCGATATTTTTAAATCACTTGATCCTACGTTCAAATAGATGATTTTTTCGTATCTTTCAACCGTAAATACGTAGCATATCAGAATTTTAAGGTAATCTGAGACCTGAAGATTTTTCACGATTTTTCCATGTATATAGTCGTGAATTTTTGCAATTTTCGCCCATTTTCAGCTCTTTTTCTGTTACTCTGCTTAAGTTTAAGATATTTTATTGAAAATATCAATTCTTATGGAAAATTTTACCGCCAATCCGGTAGTGAAACGTTTATTTTGGTATCTCTAATAGTGAGGGAGATATGGTGAATTATTCATATATTCCAAAAACTCTACATTATTGTTTTATAGCGATATTTTTAAATCACTTGATCCTACGTTCAAATAGATGATTTTTTCGTATCTTTCAACCGTAAATACGTAGCATATCAGAATTTTAAGCTAATCTGAGACCTGAAGATTTTTCACGATTTTTCCATGTATATAGTCGTGAATTTTTGCAATTTTCGCCCATTTTCAGCTCTTTTTCTGTTACTCTGCTTAAGTTTAAGATATTTTATTGAAAATATCAATTCTTATGGATAATTTTACCGCCAATCCGGTAGTGAAACGTGAAACGTTTATTTTGGTATCTCTGATAGTGAGGGAGATATGGTGAATTATTCATATGTTCCAAAAACTCTACATTATTGTTTTATAGCGATATTTTTAAATCACTTGATCCTACGTTCAAATAGATGATTTTTTCGTATCTTTCAACCGTAAATACGTAGCATATCAGAATTTTAAGGTAATCTGAGACCTGAAGATTTTTCACGATTTTTCCATGTATATAGTCGTGAATTTTTGCAATTTTCGCCCATTTTCAGCTCTTTTTCTGTTACTCTGCTTAAGTTTAAGATATTTTATTGAAAATATCAATTCTTATGGAAAATTTTACCGCCAATCCGGTAGTGAAACGTTTATTTTGGTATCTCTAATAGTGAGGGAGATATGGTGAATTATTCATATATTCCAAAAACTCTACATTATTGTTTTATAGCGATATTTTTAAATCACTTGATCCTACGTTCAAATAGATGATTTTTTCGTATCTTTCAACCGTAAATACGTAGCATATCAGAATTTTAAGCTAATCTGAGACCTGAAGATTTTTCACGATTTTTCCATGTATATAGTCGTGTATTTTTGCAATTTTCGCCCATTTTCAGCTTTTTTTCTGTTACTCTGCTTAAGTTTAAGATATTTTATTGAAAATATCAATTCTTATGGATAATTTTACCGCCAATCCGGTAGTGAAACGTGAAATGTAGTGAAACGTTTATTTTGGTATCTCTGATAGTGAGGGAGATATGGTGAATTATTCATATGTTCCAAAAACTCTACATTATTGTTTTATAGCGATATTTTTAAAACACTTGATCCTACGTTCAAATAGATGATTTTTTCGTATCTTTCAACCGTAAATACGTAGCATATCAGAATTTTAAGCTAATTTGAGACCTGAAGATTTTTCACGATTTTTCCATGTATATAGTCTTGAATTTTTGCAATTTTCGCCCATTTTCAGCTTTTTTTCTGTTACTCTGCTTAAGTTTAAGATATTTTAATGAAAATATCAATTCATGTGGAAAATTTTACCGTCGATTCGATGTGAAACTTTTATTTTGCTATCTCTGATTCCGAGGGAGATATGGTGAATTATTTATATTTTCCAAAAACTCAACATTATCGTTTTGTAGCGATATTTTTAAAACACTTGATCCTACGTTCAAATAGATGATTTTTTCGTATGTTTCATCCATAAATACGTAGCATATCAGAATTTTAAGCTAATCTAAGACCTGAAGATTTTTCACGATTTTTCTATGTATATAGTCGTGAATTTTTGCAATTTTTGGCCATTTTGAGCTTTTTTTCTGTTACTCTGCTTGAGTTTAAGATATTTTAATGAAAATATCAATTCATGTGGAAAATTTTATCTTCTATTCGATAGTGAAACTTTTATTTTGTTACCTCTGATTCCGAGGGAGATATGGTGAATTATTGATATTTTCCAAAAAACACAACATTATCGTTTTATAGCGATATCTTTAAAACACTTGATCCTGCGTTCAAATAGATGATTTTTTTTCATCCCCAAAATATGTAGCATATCAGTTAATCTAAGTCCTGAAGATTTTTCAGGATTTTTCCATGTATATAGTTGTGAATTATTGCGCTTTTTGACCATTTTCAGCCTTTTTCATAGGAAAAAGTAGGAAATAGGAAAAGAGTAATAGACTCTACTGAAATTTAAGGTATTTTAATGAAAATATCAATTCTTGTGGAAAATTTTACGGCTAATTCGGGAGTGGAACATTTATTTCGATATTTCTTATATTGAGGGAGATATAGTGAATTATTCATATTTTCCAAAAAACTTAACATTATCGTATCATAGGGATATCTTTAAAACACATGATCCTGCGTTGAAATAGGTGATTTTTTCGTCTTTTTTATTGAGCGATTTTTGATTGAGCGATTATAAAATTGACGCACAGAACACTGATTTTGATAATAAATTTTGAACATTTTCAAGTATTGCTCTGATGTTAAACGTTATATCTATCGGAAGTTCGGACAAATTACCCTTCATTACATTCCAGACAGCTCATTAGGTTTTATTTTGATATGGTTTTCATTTTTATTACAGAGGTAATTTTAATATTGTTGTGAATCTTTCCGCTCATAGCAAATTCCGAAGTAGAATTCTGTGTATTTAATCAAAAGCATCACCTTCCCAACTTACAATTACGGCAAAGCGCGGAAGCTCTGGGCTTTGCGCCCGCTCCAGTTCAACTCGTTTATTTTCATTTAATTTGCGGAACAATCACAAACCGACTGTAGAATTTTTTATTTTTCCCGCTCTGTTTTTTTCTTTCTCCTTCTCTCCGGTAGGGAACTTTAAATTAAATTCGCGAAATTTTCCGCGCATTATCTTGTAAAGGCATTATCATCAAAAAGCAATGCAAGCAACTTTCAAACATCCCCTTCTGGTCGAGAAATATGAAAAAAAGTCTGAACGAACGGAGACCATTCAGTCGTTTTCCTCCACTCATTCAATAATTGTTAAGTCGTTTTACAAGGATCAATTCGAGGAAAAATCTTTAATGGCTGTTTAAAGGGCGTTTCCTGGAACATTAAGCCGCCTTTCAATTATATTTATGATGTTCCATTTTTCTCCAGATTGTGTGTAAGTATATCCATCTATTTTTACGTAGTTTTGTCATCAGTTATGTCCTTTGTGTATAAGTGTGTATTTTTTAAAAACAAAGAGAAATTAAACCTTCCGCAAATACGCTTCATACAGAAACTAGATTTCTAACGAAACAATGCCTTCTTCAGGTACATGCAGTGTAATTTTTTAAATCTGACACAGGCTAACTTTTTATTAGTACTTCCAAATGTAAAGTTGTAGGAAATACCTTACTAAAACAATATTTTTTTTTAAGTTGGACATTTGACTAGAAGGGTTTCGGATGGGCAATTTGGAAATAAGCAGTTTCCATGTATTTGGAACTCGCAAGACGGTCGTCTCTTTTGTTTAAGCAGTCTGGACGTTTTTCGATCTCAGTTGCTTCACGAATTATCTAGGGTTTGTAGAAATATATAGGTGCGATAACTTTGGCCTTGTCGAAATCTATTTTGTGAAATTTGTGAAGTGGAAGATGAAACGTCAATATTTTATAAATCTAAAACGCGGTTCTACCCGAGTACCTAGTAATTCTAATATATATATATATATATATATATATATATATATATATATATATATATATATATATATATATATATATATTTATATATATTTATATTTATATTTATAAAATTATTATTTTTTTATTGTTTTGTTTGCGTTCAGTTAATAACAAACCATCTTCAGAACAAGCCTACAATATACAATAGTTTTATAAAAATACAAATTTATATCTAAAAACCTACCGCTATATCTAATTGAACAATTATAAAATATATATTGAACAAAAACTATAAAGATAAAAAAATTGTTAAATATACCAAAGTCAAAAATGTGTCAATTGAAAATTGGAAAAAAATTTCATATTTAATTTAAAAAAGTTTGGGAAATTAATTGTTCAATTAGATATAGTGGTCGGTTTGTAGACATAAATTTGTGTTTTTTATAAGAATAATGTAAACAAAACAATAAAAAAAGAATAATTGAATAATTGAACGACAATTCCAAAAAATAAAAAAATTACTTTTTAATAATTATCAATATTAAAACAAAATTTCTCATTGCTTGGGTTTATAATACGTAATTGTAGATCATTTGATATTTGTGATGCTCTAAAGAGTTTGGTCTATGTTTGTGTTAGATCTAAAATTGAGTATGGTTCTGTGGTGTGGAGCACATATACATAAGAAACATTTGGAGGATGTACAACCTTCAATTTTTAAAGTTTTTTTTACTTTAAATTCTTTGACATTCCCCCCGGAAGAGACTTTGATCATTATCAGTTGCTGATTATGAATAATTTTGAATCATTGGAATTAAGATGATGTCATCATTCTGTGAAGTTTTATATAAATTGATGCATAATAAAATTGATAGTACATGCTTGCTGGGTCAGGAGACCTTTCGGATTATGAGGGTGGAGTCTAGACTTGCGTTTCCATTTTATTTGAATTTCGCTTTGAACAATGTTTCTATTAAACCACCATTATACTCTATGTGCTCTATTTATAATAGTCTTTCAACGGATTGTGGTATGACGTGTGTGCGTGATTACTTTATGAATCAATGATTGAGTTTGTTTTTGTTACATTTATTAAAGATACCGTTTTTTTGTGTAACTTTATATTCAGCGTAGACAATTACTTTCAACGTAATTCATTTATTGGTTTACTTATTTTGTCTTTGAATTGTGATTTATTTTTTTTATAGTATACCATTTTATTATTCAACGACGAAAACTAAACTTAACGTCTAGTATATCAATATATACCATAATATTCGTTATACTATAAACAAAATTCTTGTGCTACACCACACCCATGAAATATGGAATATTTTTTAAATAGCAATATAGCGGAGGCGTTAATATGAGCGCGTCTTCGTGACCTGGGCAAAAAAACCACGAGCTGCTCGTCGCTTTGATATATTAAATTCCTTTTTTCATAAACTTCTCGGTATGGGAAATTAGAGGGGCACGAAGAAAAAGCTCGAAATCCTATTATCAAATTATTCAAACGGTCTGAAAAGATATTAATAAAATTTAAGTGTCATTTTTCTTTTTACGTCAACGCCGCCGGCGAAGCTGTTCGCGATAGAAAGAGAAAAACTTTAGACGAAAGTCAATTTCCAAGAAAAGCACTCAATTTAGTAAATAAGCTAATTTATATTTTTCTGTGCGGTGTTTTCTTTTCTTTATATTTCTGAGGAAAAGTTACACGATTTTGACGATACAGAGCCATCATTAGCGATTGAAAAATTGCATTGGAAAGACTTTAAAGATAAAGAACCCAATAATAACCCTAATAGTCTCTATTATCATTTATTCTTGTAGGTGAAAAACAATTTTGGTCTAGGGAAATGTATGATAGTAAATGCCAAAGATGAAATGGATCACATGAGGCAAAATCCGGGTTGTATTGGGGATTTTCTTACACCCGTTTGGAAGTATGCTGTTTGGCTTTATCCTGCTTCGAAAGAATTTGTCATGTGTTGATCCAAGTCGGATCTTTTTAGTGTAATAGTATAGTCCGTTTCAACATTCAGAAGTGGATATATTACAATGGATCACATCCAGGTTGTACAGCAGATCATAGAAAGGCACAACGAATATACCATGCCACTGTGCTTGGCTTTTATCGACTACGAAAAAGCATTTGATTCCATCTCAAAGCACGCGATAATGGATGCACTGCTTAGCCAAAGGGTAGAGAGAGCCTATGTAAACCTATTAGAATCGATATATGATGGAGCTACAGCCACAATTCACCTTGATGATCTTGCAGTGGGAATTAATGTAGAACGAGGTATACGGCAGGGTGACGCAATATCGCCTATTTTTTTCTCGGCTGGCCTTGAAGAAGTATTCCGTAAACTGGATTAGGAAAAGGATGGTGTAAAGATCAATGGTGCAAACTTAAACCATCTTAGATTTGCAGATGATATTATTCTCATTTCACAAGACCCAGAGGTGCTGGAAAGACGCATACAAGAAGTGCAAAGGGCTGGCGAACCATTTGGCTTGAAAACAAACCTGAAAAAGAGTTAGGTTATGTTCAATAACTTCGCTCAGGACAGAAGAATTTCAGTTTTAGGAAGGGATTTAGAGATTGTGGACAGCTTTATATATCTTGGGCAGAGGATTTCAATGGAGGGGAATACCGCCCGGGAGGTGGAACGGTGTGTTAATGTGGTTGGCAGGCATTTGGTAGGCTCAACATAGTGTTTAAGAGCAGACTCCCACTTTGCCTGAAAAGAAAAGTGTTCGATCAGTGCGTTCTACCCGTTATGACATACGGAAGTGAAACCTGGATACTCACATCACGCTCATAGCGAGGCGATGGGACGACAGATGGACCAAAGCAGTCCTGGAGTGGATACCGTTTGACCGCAAACGTCCGCGAAGAAGACCGAAAGCACGATGGATGATGACATCGTTGTATATTGGACCCGAGTGGCAGAGGAAAGCCCAGGACCGTGAAAGTTGGAAGCATGCTGAAGAGGCCTTCATCCTGCAGAGGATCGATATAGGCTGATGATAATGATGGTGATGACATCTCAGTAAAAATATTTCTAGTTTCTTAAAAGGCACCAGAGCCGGAGTGAACTTCTGAATAATTTTGGAAAAAATAAAATATTGTTAAATTATTATTATTATGTATGACTAAAATATTGTTTATTGGTTTGTGTATTTGGAATTCATTAGTACAATAAAAATAAATAAATACATTTATCTATTAATACAATAAAAATTATTACTTAAATTTAATTCAATTAATTCGGCTGCGCTCTTTCGTCACTGTCACTTTGATCGACCTTAATAATAAGTGGTTCTATATTATTATTAAATGATACATAGGAATCCTCTATTTTAATGACATGGTTTGGTGGTATCCAACTTTCTTTGGGAATACTATCTACAACGTTCCTAATTAATGTTGCAGCAATTGCACTTGAGTCGGAAAAATGTTTTCTGCTCTGACATTGGATTTTACCTGATACCACATATGCTCAATTGGATTAAACATACAGTAATCCAGGGGAAGGCGTAAAATCGTATGTCCCATACCGGCAGCAATGGTATCAGATACATATTCGTTTTAAATATTAAATCTATTTAGTGTTATTTGCATGAGGAACTTTATTTTTTTTGGCGGTTATGATAAATACCATTGTTCATTACAATTACGCTCTCTTTAGGCACATTGGGCAAAATGCTATTTATATACCAATCCTCAAGAAGTTCTACAGTGGTGTCGTCATGTTAGTCCAAAGATGAATGTTTATTTTTTTTGGAGAACAACAGTAGACAATTTGGAACTCATCCATCCTCGGACCCAGCATGTAAAATTGTAATTCTTTTACCATTGTTCGCTGGGGCTTTGGTTTGGCATTGTCTTGATGTATCTACCCATCCTTTTGCTGGCGTCTCATGTGTATCGAAGCATGCTTCATCAAGGTAGATAGTGAGACGTTCTGCTATCTGTATTTTTTTATAGAGTTTAAGTAGTCAAACCGCCATCGTCGCAATCGTCATTCCATTAACATTTGTCTTTTATTAATGGTTCGATATGCAAAACCCATTTGAGTTAATATTTTTCGGAGGCTGGTCGTGCTACAAAGAATGTTGGTTTCTTCTTTCCTTAGTCACTGTTGCAATATAGGCACAGTTTGTCCTTCAAACATAGTATAAATGTTGCTTCGAATTAAATCTTTGTCGCTTTCGACAACACATTTGCTTTTAACAGGATCACTATGGACTTTTTTGCCTTTATTGGCTTCGTGACAATATCTTTGATTATAGACAACGGAATTTTCCTTAATGCAGATTTAATAATAGCTCTTTGTTTCATCGTTTTAAACTTCACAATCCGTCGATCTAAGGCTAAGGTTATAGTGGATGCGTATTCTGACGAACTATTGTTCAGGTGTCAGTGGTTCAGGTGTCGGTGGCATGCTAATAATTTCAGTTATGTCAAGATATTCAATGATAATAATTAAAACACTTGGTATTTGTTTCACAATATATTCAAGATATTCTCTAACATGTTTCGGCCTCGCGACCATTCTCAAAGAGAATTATGTATAAACTAAACTAAAGTTTCAAAGTGCTGTCTAATGGAAGTCGGTTTTTTCATCTCGTTAAATTTATTACACTATCAATAATTGGAGTATTTCCAAAGTCTAGCTGGGTGTTTGTTAGGTTTTTGCCGTCGTATATGGCTTTTTTAATTTCGAAAATTTCCAGGTAATTTAACAGTCTGCTTTTATTGCAGCTATGTATTAATTTGGTATTATTAATGTTAAAAAAATGGTTCTGGTCTATACAATGTTCGGCAAAGCCCGTCTTTCTCTGATTGTGTAAAATTGAATATTTATGTTCTTTTAGCCTATCATTGAGCGATCGGCCCGTTTGGCCTATATAAATAGCGTTACACATATTACATTTAATTTCGTATACTTTTTATTGATAGTGTAATAAATTTAACGAGATGAAAAAACCGACTTCCATTAGACAGCACTTTGAAACTTTAGTTTAGTTTATACATAACTCTCTTTGAGAATGATCGCGAGGCCGAAACATGTTAGAGAATATCTTGAATATATTGTGAAACAAATACCAAGTGTTTTAATTATTATCATTGTTACTATGTTTCACCAAGAGCCAACTGCGCAATCAATCAAAACAAGATATTCAAGATGGATTACAATGAAAATTTAGCATATGAGCGCCAATTTTTGGACAGCCCCTTATTAAAAATTCTTCTTATGGGCAGAACGGAATACGTCAATAAAATATTTTCTTCAAGACCAATTAATGGGGAATACTATACATTATTTAAGTTAACATTAAGGTAAGACTGCAATTTTTTTATATTAATTTATTGTTATTTTAACATAAAGCTCTTTCAAAACACTTAGAGATACTTATTTACTCATTAAGCGGGTTGCTACGTTAAAAATATGAAGCTAAGTCTTCATCAAACTGCTGTTGATCAGAAGTTTCTCCACTACTTGGGCCAGAAGGGATCCTTAATTGTGAAGAACTAGAATTAGTTTGTTCAGAATGTCTCCAAGTTTCTTCGCTACTGGCCCTAGAAGGGTTTTGGAAGTCTGGAGCCCTAGCATAAGTTTCCATTGGATGTTGATGCATTCTAAACTCTAGTGAAGATGCCTGCTGTGGACATGAATTCTCATTGCCACAATATGAAGATTGGTATTTCTTCTCGCCAACAAACACCTCTTGTAGCCTTGCTCTCACATCTAGTTTTCTGTCTTCAGGAACTTTTCTTAAATAAGGTAATAAGCTCATCAGAAAATAATAGTCACTATCCTCTTGAATTTTTGCTTGATGGCATACTTCACCTTTTCACTTAAATTCTTTTAACTTTTCCTGCTCGATTATTAAAAGTTGTTGAATTGCTTTTGATTTAGAATTAGCTTTGACAGTTTTAACACGTTTGCTTTGAGATGGGACAAACTCGGGAGGCCTCGCCGGTGAATCCGGTGATTCGATATTTCTTTCCATTCCTGCCTTTTGTGCTGCGTTTTGGTCGACAATGGCGTTGTCAGGAGTTTCAACAAAATCACCTTCTCGTAATTCATCAGGCTCTTGATCGTCATTTTACGATTAAGTATCCACCTCCGGCTCCAAAGTGCTGCTCTGTAATTTTCCACCTACGAATTGATCTTTTAAAAACAGCATGTTTTTAAAATATGGCCATTTGGACTCCTTGGTTGGTCCTCCTTGTCCAGAACGTGTTTCAGTAGCTTCTGAAGCTCTTTACGAAAGGTGTCTCGCAAACCACGCCACTTACGGCTTCGACTGAAACAAAAACAATGCCTAAAAATACATACCAGATACATTGTATTTTTCTTTTAATAGCCATTTATTTAAATTTCTTTTATTTCAGGTATCTTTCTACTGGGATGTCATTTAGATCGTTAAGCTTTTCATACAGAGTTTCACATACTGCCATACGACAGATAGTTTATGAAACATGTCTTTCAATATGGAATACTTATCAAGGGAAACATATGCCAGTACCTACAACCGATTTGTTACAAAAGAATGCAAAAGACTACTTCAATCAATGGAATTTTCCTAATTGTGTCGGCACCATTGACGGAAAACATGTTAGAATAAAATGTCCACAGAACTCAGGATCGATATACTATAACTATAAACAATATTTTTCAATTGTGTTGCAAGGCATAGCTGATGCAAATTACAATTTTGTTATTATTGATGTTGGAGGTTATGGGAAGCAAAGCAATGAAGGAATATTTTCCCTCTCTAATGTCTACAAATGCTTACAGACGAACAAATTCAATATGCCAACTTCTGAATATTTGCCCTCAACAGAAGCCAAAGCTCCTTTTGTAATATTGGGTGATGAAGCATACCCACTGACGCCATATTTACTTAAGCCATATTCTAGACAAAATCTTAATGAAGAGCAGATTTTTAACTATCGCCTGTCTAGGGCTCGACGCTGCATTGAATGCGCATTTGGTATACTAGTTGCTAAGTGGAGATTTTTAAAAACCGAATTGCAAGTCGATCCCGAGAAAGCAGATATTTTAGTTCAAACTGCATGTCTGCTGCACAATATAGTAATTGACATTGAAGGAGTTCCAACACAGCCCGAACAAAATATATGCAACGATGAAATAACTGTTTCAAGGCGCTACAACCATTATGGAGCAAGAGCCAGTGAAATACGAGACGTTTTTAAGAATTACTTTTGCAGCCCCTATGGCGAAGTACAATTCCAATATAATATGTATATGTAATATATGATAAATGTGTGAAATGACATTTTAGGGTACCATCGTAGAAAAAATAAATTCAAGTATAAGAATGTATTTACTTACCATTACTTTCCATCTCTTTAGCGATTTTTTCCCATTTCTGGCGAGAAATATCTCTATTATGAGAGTTTTTTCGCTTCATATCCCATAAAGAATTATTTTCAAAAACTAAACTGATTAGTTTTTCCATATCCATTGTAAAAGGGACCAATTTATAAACAAATAATAAACACAAATCGCAACGGTTCGGATCAAAAAATCAAAATTGTTTGAACGTTCACCTTATTCTGACGAATTCGTGTGTCATCTGACCAACTGGCCGCATGCAGTTTAACCACAATAATTGCCTTTATATGTTTTGATATTTTCGTGCGAGTTCTGACGTGTTCGTCAGAATACGCATCCACTATAACCTTAGCCTAATGCTGGTGCATCGTTTTTTAGAGGAGACCGTTTTTTAGTCTCCTTACAGCTGAAGGAGTAAGCTGAAAGCTGTATGTCTCCACAAATTGTGGAGATCCACAAATCCGTTTGGCATCCACAAATTGTCAGACAAGTGAACAAAAATGAATAGCTAGTGATGGGCAATACTTACTTTAATTATAACGTATACAATACTTTAAAAATATAAAATATTTGTTATTATTTTCATACAATAAACGTGCATTTTCTATAGAAAAATTCCGGTTTCATATTTATGGTACATACCGGATATTTTGAATAAAAAAAAAATTTTGGGGTTATAACTAATTGTTTTTCAGCATTTAAAAAGTTCCGTTACTTTCCCGACATACTGTATAATAGATTTTCGGTCAACACATATATTTTTTTAGGGAGAAAACTTTTTTTAATCAAAATGTTATTGTAAGCATGCTTCGAACTCGGCGAATTGTTAAACAAAAACTATTTGAGTGGGCGGATTGAATTTTAAGAGAACAATACCCAATCGACTATCAAAGTAAATAAAATCTACGTCGAAATTACCCAAAAATTGGCCCGTTCGGACAAAATAACAAGGTTTCGCGGGGGTCGAAAATAAATTTAAATTTTCGCATTGTCGTTGCGTTTATAGATAAAATTAAAATCCCATAGAACCATCGTTATTCCCATTATAATTGCTTCAAAATACAGTACACTTGCTTTATTTAATCAATGAAAACATTGAAACAACGACACCGTACCAATAAAATAATTACCACACGGGTGTGTAATTAATTTGTGTTTAATTAAAATTTCAATTGTTTTAGTCGCTCGGTTCTTTACAATGCTGTTTGTTCAAAACATTGACATATTTACGAATTCATTGCTAATGTATTCGACTGAATTATCGAATAATCCCCTTATTTTGGTGTCCATAGCAACATTTATTTGTAAGTATTAAAGTTTCAACCTAAGGAGGATCGTTAAAAAAGCTATATACTATGAAAATTGGTCATATTTGGGTAAATCTTATTATACACATACTTGCAAAAGTTTAGAATATTTACAAATAGGATATCTACACCTATGATACTAACAGGTTTTTCGATTTTTATCCATTCCGCTGATTCTCGTATTTACACATTATTTTTCAATTTTCAATTCTGCCTAGAAACACGTCTATCCTATCACGCCTATCTCATTTTACAACAGAGCTTTAATCAAAGTGATATCGTGGAAATTGTAGGTATTTCCCAAAGTGCTGTATCGAAAATTCATTAAAAAATCCACGACATAAATGACCTAAAGGATCGCGCCAGAAGTGGTAGAAAACGATGTACAACAGCTGCACAACACCAGCAGGTATCAATGATAGCTCGAAGAAATCTACAAGTGATATATCAAGGGAGCTTGTTAGGCTTGAAGGGGTAAATGTTTTACGACAAACGAGGAACTTTTAAATCATGTTCTTCCACACACCTCTTCATCGAATAATAGTAAAATAATACTTTCTTGAAGAGCAGGGAATAACCAAGTTAGAGTGGGCATCAAATTCCCCTGGCATGAATGTCATTGAACACGTTCAGAACATTTTGAAAACACACTTTAAGAAACAATCCTTCTCTTATCCTACGAAAACTAAAATCTGCTACTCGTGAAGAATGGCCCAATGGAAGCCCAAATTGATGAATGTATGGATACAGATCCATGAAAGAAATACTGCTTATTCGATTTAGTGAAAGTTGTTCTTTTCTTATTAACATTATTAATATTATTATTTTTTACATTAATATATAATGCATAATGCACCATATCACAGTACACTGATGGATAAACCTCCAACTAGTGCATGGACAAAACCAAAAATTGCAGAATGGCTGACGGAACATAATCTTACTTTTGAAAACACTATATTGAAAAGTGAACTGCTGCAAATCGTTATTCGGTAAACAGTAATTAAAGGAACAGGTTTGTGTTTCATAATGTTCTTTTCAGGAACAAGCCTAAAAATGAATATGTTGCAGATCATATGGCTGAAGAGTATGGCCACAAAGTATTATGTCTTCCCTCTTATCATTGCATATTCAATCCTATGAAATTGATATGGGGGGTGGCCAAAAATTATTACAATAGGTCGAGATGGAAGAACGATTGATAACTGTTTGAATATGTGAAAAGAAGCTTTATCAACAGTTACACCACAGATCCTAATGAGCAGCATCAGACATACAGAAGAAGAGATTCAAAGATGGTCGAATCGCAAAAGAGTATTTGATAGACTAGAAGTTAATTCTTTAATAATTTACTTGAACAGCGATTCAGATGCTGAAAGTTGTTTTAGTGACACTGAATAATTGAACTTTGTGTGAACTAAATTAAAAGCCTCTCTGTTGACAAGTAGAAGTTTCGAAACAGGTTTTTGATTAAAACTTTTAAAGAAAAAACTTTTCGTGTTACTTTTCATTTACAGTTTTATCGATCATACAAATGCCAAAGTCTGGGTACTTTGGTGTTGATGGCAACAATGATGGCAATGTTGACGGCATGGTATGTTAATGGCAACATTGTAGCGTTAGTGCGTCATATATTTTGATAATGTCTGAATGATTGTGGCGTGTTCATATATTTTTTTCCTTTATTTGGGTTTTTCGCTACTATCTTAACTCAAAAAATATCAAAAATACCTGTTCTTATTTAAAGAATAAGAATAACTCTCAAACAATTAACCTCACAATTCCTTATATCCGCGGTATTTCTGACACAATTAAAAGAGTAGGAAATAAATACAACATAAGAACGACATTTAAAACAAAAAATACTCTTAGATCTCTATTAACAAAGACTAAACCAAACAATATACAACAAAATACCAAAAATGTGGTTTATAACATTCCCTGCGAATGTGGCAAATTCTATATAGGTGAGACATCTAGACCGTTAGATGTTAGAGTAAAAAAGCATAAAAACCTTCTTAGAAAGGGCGATTTTAATAAATCTAGAATTTGTCAACACGCATGGGAAGCGGGTCATAAAAGCAATTGGAATAATTCCAAAACGGTATTAAAAGAATCGGTAACAAAATACAGAAGATTAAAAAAAACCGCTATAATTAACTTAAATAAAAATAATTGTATTGCTATCCCTTCGGTAGATTTAAATTCAATATGGTTCCCGATTCTCAAGAATACAATTAAACACATTTAAATATTTGAATACACAATCAATACAATAAACAATCACACAGTAAACATTACCTATATATATTTTTTGGTAATATGCCACTGTCATGAAAATCTATTGTTGTCAATGTAAGTATCGTTGACATATACAAAAAAATATATTTACTTTCACTTGTTACTTTATATATTACAAATTAATATAATATATTTTTAAGTTTAGTTTTGAAAACGGGGCGAGAGTACCCTCCGAAACCTCAGCGTTAAAAGTTTGTACATTTTTTTTATAACATTTTTATATCTTTAAAATTTTGTTCGTTAGGCAAATTTATTACAAAAAAGAATCACTGAGAAATTCGTCTCCGTTTTGTTTTGTGTTTTTATCCAGTGATTCTTTCTTTAAATAAGAACAGGTATTTTTGATATTTTTTGAGTTTTAGATAGTGGCGAAAAACCCAAATAAAGGAAAAAAATATATTTTGATGACGTGCAATCATTGTTTCCCCGAACGAGCTATAGCTTAAATATATAGTACAAAATTAAAACCCTTGCAGGTCCTAACCTTACTTTAGCGAATCATTTTTACAATTTAACTTTAATAACAATTAAATAAAATATATCCAAATTAAATGCAAATTACAAAATTATAATAAATGTTTAAAGTCTTTTGATTTAGTACCTCTAGAAAGATTCAGTAATGTAAAATGCTTCGTTCAAAAACCGCCAACAACATTTTTTAATATTAGAATGGCTATTAAAATAAAAAGATTATATAATTATCAGTGACATTTTTGATGCATAATATACATGTACTAAACAAAAAAAAACAATGAAATATCTGGAGGCACTTATTTTCTGAAAAGTACTGGCTGAAATCACTGCTATCATCTGCAGTTTTTATAATTAAGGGAAGAACTTTCTTGCTACTATCTAAAATAAAAATTTGCAGTGAAAACTTTTCATATTTTTTGCATATTTATGTAACTTACCTTTTACCATCAACTTTGGTGGTTTTTACACTCCTTGTATCATTATCCTGCCATGAATGACTCACAGTACAATTTTGAAAAACCCAGGTTTCATCTAAGAAGACAAATTTGTACAAGGCGTTTTTTCTTTCCTTCATATAACATCTCAAAAAATTTATACGTTTTAGGGCAACATTGAGAAGTTCCGTAAGGCCTCATCTTGGATCATCTTCTTTCTATTTAAAACCTACTTCTTTCAATACGTCGCACAATGACATACGGCATCCGTCCAACATTTGCTTATCTTTTAAATGCTCATGTAAGGAATTCAAAGTTACATGCAGGCCTGAAAATTAAAATTAAACTTTGACTAAAGTATTTATAATATATTTTAGCTTCCATAAGCTTATTATTTCATTTTTAGAATATGATTGCAATGAAGAAGTGCAATCAGAGCAAAATTGAACAATATAATTAATTCACAAATATAATTGTTTATTTTGTAACTAATATTACTTCATAGGTACAGAGATAATAAATAATTTTATATAACAATATTAATATCACCTTGTTGTTGATTCATGAACTAATCCATTCTATAACATAAATCTCCTTACTACAAGTCACTTACAAAATCTTCTCAGCATGCCTTTTCCAAAGAACACAGGAACAACTAGAACACAAAATTGGGGAGTACCAGGCAGGCTATCGCCCTGGTCGCTCATGAACAAATATTTAACTTAAAAACAATACTGAAATACAAAACTATCAGGAATGTCTCAATCATCTGCACGTTCGTGGACTTCAAGAAATACGACTGCATCGACCGAAAATCTCTGTTCAACATCATAGAAAAACAAGAACTCGACCCCAAAACACTACGATTGATCAAGCAGATACTGGCTGACATAACCTCTAAAGTGAAATTTATGGGAGACATTTTCGAACCCTTCCTGATTAAAACTAGAGTATGCCAAGAAGATGGGTTATCCCCACTCCTCTTCAATCTAGTCCTGGACAACATCATAAGGGAATGGGAAAAAGAACTGAAAAATCAAGGACACTGGAAACCAATACGATTCGGACGATCCAAAAACAACATAGAAATATCATGCCTGGCTTTCGCAGACGACCTAGCCATACTCGCAGTCAATGAAAAAAGGGCAACCAAACAGATCGAAGTCCTCAAGGAATGTGCAAAGAAAGTCAGCCTACAAATCTCCTTTCAAAAAACCGAATTCTTCTGCTCAAAATTAGATGTCCAAAATTTAAACACCAAATACGGCAAAATAAATAGGATCACTCACTTCAAATACCTGGGCGAGATGCTCAAACCCATAGGAGAGAAGATAGCACAGAAGACTCGATTACAGAAGATGAAGAGGGCATACGGCAAGACACACAATATCTACAATAATAAATGCCTATCCACACACGCAAAAATAAGGCACTACAACACAGTAATCAAACCAGAGGTACTATACGCAAGCGAGACACTGACACTTCATACAAAAAGCGGCATAGAAAACATACTAAAAGAAGAATGCAAAAATTATGAGGAAAATTCTCGGCCCGAAACTGACAGAGGAAGGATACAGACTACACTCTCGAAAGACCATAGAGAGAATGTCCAACGTAGCGGCGGACATAAGAAAAAGCAGGTTGAAATTCTATGGACATATCAGTAGGTTCCTACCGACAAGACTCACCAATATAATTCTTACATACATACAAGGAGTCAAGTCAACAGTACCATGGATCACACAAGTCAGAACTGATCTGGGAAAGGCACAAATGGATCCGACAGAGATTGAGGATGGAAGAACGTACAGAAACAAAATACATATGTGGAGCGTTGCATCAGAGAGCGAAGTTTCGAGGAGATCGGGAACAAAGTGGACGGAGGAGTTAAAGAGAATCCACGGAGAAAGGATGAGAGAGGTGTGGAGGATCAGATAGAACACTCGAAAATAAGTCAGAATGCTTTGCGGGATCCAACCGGGTCTATAAGCACATGCACATCTTATGCACAACACCAACATTCATACAATTTGCATCATAAACGCGGTTTATTTTGATATGAATTTTTGCTGTGCTATTCGCTTCAGCCTGTAGAAAACGAATGACGCCTTGCAACTCGCACGTGGCGGGATAATCAGTGCCGGCCGTGTTTAAGTAGCTACAGCTCAGCTCCAACTGATGTGTTAAACTCCGCCTTGTCATTATGGCAACGTAGCTGCGCGATGACACAGCACTTAGGTCCACCCCCTTATGCTTGTTACCCTTATGTTGTAACATTGCTTCGAAAACAAGTCGCATTTTAGATCTCTCTCTCGCTCTCTCTCCATCCAACAGCTTTCATTTCGGATGTGTCATCGAAACAAATCCCTTTCTCTAGCTAAATTGATCAGTAACGGTCCAAACAATCAAAACCAGCCCATAATTCTCAGATTAGAATAGTTTTTCTTTAACATTTTTCAAATGTGTTCTACTCAGAACTTTCCCGTATGTTTTCCGATTCCCATTCGATTTTTTCCGATCCATAAGGCATTCGGGTCAGTAGAAAAACCCCGTCGTTTCGTGTCTTTTACGAATAATTTCAGATGGCGAACGTGCGTCTAAATATTCGCACGAATTTAATCCGAATGTAATGCGTCGGGCGGGTTTTTGTCGAGGGAGGCCCCACGAGCTTGAGCCGGCGGCCTTTTTTTTTACGCCCCATTTCAATTTGCTCAAACCGTAAGGTAGATTCTGGCTGAGGAAAATAAGCCCGTCAATCAACTGGGAAGAACGGCTGTTCGAATTTTTACTTTGTTGTTTCACCATCGGTTCAATGGCGTGACTGACAAGGATATTTACCACCCTTTTTATTTAAGGTCTAAAACTCTCGAAAAAAACATTATTAGTTTACATGGCTTTTGAGATATCAAATACGGGGATTTCTTTGTCTAGTGGAACTAGTGAAAAAATCGTATCATATGCATGCAATGATTATATTTACTTTATTATAGTAGGTACAGTCCGTTTCAGGATATTTCGTTGCTCTTCGGCAAAATGTTAATTGCCTCAATAAATTTCAATAAAAATATTCCTAGTTTCTTAAAAGGTGCCAGAGTCAGAGTGGTTTAACTTCTGAATAGTTTTGGGAAAAATAAAATACTGTTAAATTATGATTAAATATTATTATTACGTATGAGTAAAATAATGTTTATTGGTTTGTCTATTTTGAATTTATTAGTATAATAAAAATAAATAAATAAATTTATCTATTAGTACAATAAAAATTATAACTTAAATTTAATTATACATTTAATTCGGTTTCGCTCTCACTGTTACTATGATCTACATTAATAATAAGTGGTTCTATATTATTAGTAAATTATTTTAATTTTTATAACATGGTTAATCGAATTTATCCAACTTTCTTTGGGAATACTATCGATGTTATAACCTTCCTAATTAATGTTACATCACTTGCACGTAGAGTCGGATAAATATTTTCTGCTCCACGGGCGTAGCCAGGATTTAGTTTTGGGGGGGTTTAGTTTGAAGTAAATAAAACATCAAAAATATACTTACATGAAATTTAATATCTATATATTTATCAGAAAAATGACGACATATTTATATAGTTCTTAACTTTAAATGAAATGAAATCTAAAACCATTAAAGAAGAAATCTTCGGCTTTTTCTTTTAAATATATTCACTACTTCATCTGCATGAATTTCTGTTCCATAGTGAATGTTCATGAGAGCCAAACCATTAAGTCTGTTTTCACTTGTAGTGTTTCGTAAATAGTTTTTCAGTCTCCTTAGGCTCGAGAAAGACCTTTCTGGGGTAGCAGTGGACACAGGAATGGTAGCCAAGATTTGTAGTAATGTGTAAATATTAGGATAAAGGTTTTTATCGGACATATCTAGCCATTCCAAACTAGATTTCGGGGTAGGCGAGATACTTGTCATCATTGTTTTCCATACTTCAAGTTCTGCTTTAACCACTGATATGTTGCTTTCGGGAAGCAGTGACGAGTACATGGAAATTGATTCTTCAATTTCAGAACTGGCAGTAAAATTTGAAGGTAACACACCAGATAATGCTGATACTCCTTTACGATGTTTGGTAAACTTTTCAACCAATTGTTGAATTGTATGATCAAGAAATGGAATGAACAAATTAATTTTGTAATACGTGCATACATCCAATGCAGGATTGTTCGGTCTATTTAATTGTCTTCCGACGACGCGTGGCATTCGCAGTATACCACCATTTTCTTCCAGTAAAATCTTTGCGTCTTAATAGAGATGAAGATATTCGACGTCAGTGTTGTTTCTCAGGAGTGGTAAGACATTAATAACATCATCTACATGTTTGAATGCCGTGATAAGATCGATGTCAATTGTCTGTAATTGTTTTGATAGCGACAATGTATAGCTCATAACTTTTTGAAGAATCACTAAACACATCACAAAATCCGAAGATCGAAGCGTACTTAGCAATTGGGCGGCTTGTTGCGATGTTTCCTTATTGTGATTAAATTGGAGTTCTTCGAGAGCATTCACAATCGCTGAATAAATTTCCCTGAATCTTATAATAGCTTCATGTTTGTGGACCCACCGTATTTCACACATTGAGAGCAAGCTTTTTTGGTTACCGACGGGTAGTAGCTCTTGAATTTTTTCTTTCAACAAAGCAGTCCGTTGAGCAGAATATCGAAAGTAGGAACCAACAGACTGCACAATCCCAATGCAATTTCGGACATTTGCTAATGAACATGAATCAGCAATAGCAAGGTTGAGAGAGTGTGCACTACAGTGTACATAAAGAGCAAGAGGACATTCTTGGCGAACATAAGCTTGGGCACCGTGCAAATACCCACTCATAGCTGCAGCCCCATCGTAACCTTGACCAACCACATGAGAACATTCAAGTCCATGCTTTTTCAGAGCTGTAATAACAAGAGATGCGAGACCGTATCCTGAAACATCGACCGTTGGAATGTACTCAAGGAATATCTCTTTAAGTATATGGTGTTTATTATCTGTAAAATCAACATATCGAAGACATAACGAGACTTGTTCTACACGTCCGATGTCGGTGGTTTCGTCAGCCAGAATCGCAAATAGTTTGGCTTTCTTTACTTCTTCAATTATTTTATGTTGAATTAATTCACCACAAATGTCTATTATTTGGTTTTGGATCTGAGGGCTTGTGTACAGGGCATTCTTCTGTGAAGTATTCAAATGCTCAGCCAGATCTTTATCTCCAGACTCAGCCGCCTCAGCAGCCTCCAGACTCAGCCGCCTTTATCTCCAGACTCAGACTCAAATTACCATCATTCTGTAGTGGTTGTTCAGGTTCTGGTGATTCTGGTGTAATTTGTATGCGCCCCGAATCGATTTTACCTCTTAAGGAGATGTCTTGTTTGCCGCAAAAAATTATTGCTTTTACGATAGGGATTAATTTGTTTCGATTCTCCTCTTGTTGTCCCTTTCTTTCAGAAGACAGCTCTTCAGTGACCGAAAAAGCCTACGAAGACATTAATTTTAGAAATTTATCTGCCAGTTCTGAATTTCGCTTGTGGTATCCCGATTTCGCATGAGCTTCAAATATTTCTAGGGCATTTTTCTACTTACAAAAAGGTTCGGTTACCAACTGGCCGATCCTTTGATGACCGCCTTTACCTTCATCAAGCGAACATCCCATTACCACGCAAACTCTGCAGTATGCTCCACTTTTATATTCCGAATATGACAACCAGAGGAATCTCTCCAACCATTTCAATTGAAAGCGCAAGTTTCGTTTTGTGGAAATAGGAAACTTATAATCTCTGGGTGGGTTCCATGGCGTTTTAAAAATTTGGACTTTAAAATATTCATCCAAGATTTTTTCTTGATTCGCGTAAAAACCAATATCCAACTTAGCTACAGTTGTAAAAAGTGAGGTAACAGGCAAACTGGCCTGTTGCAGACTAGATGTAGATGCGGCAGTTGAAGGTATCGAACAGGGCACCAGCGACATGGCATCGATTTCGACATTCGGTATTGTGATTGAGGTGGAGGTCGAGGGCCCGCTTGTCATCACAGTCTTCTTATCAGCATGCAAGGTAGCTGAAGCTTTGATAGCTAAATCCAAATTTGTTTCTTTATTAGAAACCCCTTGACTACACCACTTTTTCCAGTAGTCCATACCTTTAAGTTTATCACCCTTCCTTTTTTTCCCCTCTATTTTTCGACAGTAATAATGATTCACGTATCTATCCTTGACAAGGTCACCGAATAACACTGCACTAAAATTACTCACTTACACGGTACACTTAATTCTCTTCACTATTCGTTCACCACCTTTCACTTATATTCGCTTCGAGTTCGCATGGTACAATACTGCCGTAAGCGCGGTCACGCGCCGCTTATATAGCAGCCCAGTAGTAGCCGTCCAGAAACTACCACAAACTTCCACAAAGACCGAGGGTCGTGGCGAATAATCGAGAAACAACGCAAAGTTTCCATACGATACAAAATAGTTCGATTACTCGACAAGAGATGGCGTTACTGTGCGCAACATCCACTAGTTCGGATATAGATATTCAATTCAAATGTAATAATTTAACTCTCTTCACTCCTCGTATTTTTTCGGTATAATATTAGGTAATATTTGGTTTATTTCGGGGGGGTTTGACCCCCCCCCTGGCTACGCCCGTGTTCTGCTCTAACATTGGATTTTACCTAATAGCACATACGCTTAATTGGATTAAAAATACAGTAATACGGGAGAAAGCAGTGTCGATATGTCTCATATCGACAGTAATTGTATCACATACAAATTCCTTTTTAAGTATATATCGTTTTCTGAATTTCCAATTTAGTGATATTTGCATTAGGAACGGAACTAGCGGGTACAATTTGGAACCCATGCATCCTCGGAACCAGCATATAAAATTGTAATTCTTTTTCCCTTGCTCTCTGCGGCTTTGGTTTGGCATTTTCTTGATGTATCTACCCATCCTTTTGCTGGCATCTCATGTGTATCGAACCATGTTTTATCAAGGTTGATAATAAGACGATTTTCCAATCTGTATTTTTTTATAGAGTTAAAGTAGTCAAACTGCCACCCTCGCAATCGTGATTCCATTAATATTTGTCTTTAATTAATGGTCGAATATGCAAAACCCATTTGAAATAACATTTTCCGGAGGCTAGTTCTTCTGCAAAGAATGTCTACAATCAATGCAATGTAGGCTCAGTTTGCTTTTTATACATAGCATAAATTTTGTTTCGAATGAAATCTTTGTCGCTTTCGTCAAGACTTTTGCTCTTACCAGAATTACTACGGACCTTTTTGGCTTTAAGTGGCTTCATCACAATATCTTTAATTGTAGACAACCGAATTTTCGTTAATGAAGACGTTTCTGCTGCGACTGTATTTACATTTCGCCCCCTATTCAATAAACACATTTTTAACAATTTGCTTAGCATCGGGCGATAAATGTTTTCTTTTAAATTTAGTACTACCGGAGGCACAATGGTTATTATCTTGGCAAAGGAAAACGCCACATTTTTAACACGTTTGGAATAACAAAAAATAAGATCGAAATTATAGAACTGCACTGTTTAAGAATAGAATGCGAACCAAACTAAAATATTTCAGAACTACTAAACCAGGTATAAAATTAATTTTATCTTTTTAGCTTTTATTTTATTAGGCCCGGCCCTGTTTACGTTTCTTGCAACTTTGCCGGGTTTCATTACGACAGGGGTTGTTAAGAGTTTATTGCAGCCAATCGGTCAACGATATATCTTGAAACCCACTTTACCTATCGAGACACCGTTCGTAAGGACCAATAATAACAAAAGAAGATATTACACATCACACTGACCTTTGTTTTGTGTAAGAATTTTTCGTGACCAACATCGAAACTTTTGTTTTATTTTACTTGTCAGGTCAATATAAGGATAATAATTACAGTAATAAACAGTGAATTTTATATCTTCAATCCCTGTTCAATTAAGCCCTTTCTTAGTTTCTGTTTTGTAAATAGATTTTATTTGTCCATATTCTCCTTCGTTTTCTTTCCCAGAAACCAATTTCGATTCGTTTCAATGGCCGTTATAAAATTCGTTTATTTCCGAAGCATCTGGTACGGCCACAAAACTTTTATTTATTTCGATATTGAAACGTAGGCAAAACGACTTTGCAACTATCGTACGCGCTGCCTCCCGTCTTTTTTCTCGTGGACTTTATTTCAAGAGGAAATTAAAAATAAATAGCAAACTTCTTTTCGAGATGGGGCGATGTTTCGTGAACAGTCTTCGATAGATACTTCAGCTTGCTCTATCTTATGATTACATTTGTAGAATATACAGGGTGTAAGGGAAATGTTCACATCATTCTAAAGAAAACCTATTAAAATGGTTTAAAACCTAAGAGTTTTCGAAAAAGTCAAAGAAAATTATTAAATCACTACTCGAAAAACTATGATAAGAATTAAACTACATACAATTAACGAATAAACTCCAAATAAAGTAATGAACATTGTTAAAACATTTCTTTTCGATTCAGATTCATGTCCCACATCAGTCCTGAAGGATGTGGCAACGTCGTAATATCGCCAGAATAAGGATTGTGTTCAGTGCGACTTATAACCAAAAATTTAAGATTTTATAAAAATTATTTATAAAATATTGAAGTTACCCATTAGACTTATGTGAATATATTTTTTACTCAAAAAGGGTTGTTGCATAAGGTACCGCCATTTTTATAATTCTTTTCCCTCCATGTTTACATGTTATTTTATATATAGCGCATTCAGGGAAATAATAGTTGTACGTCATTAAAATCTATGACAACAAAATACCCAGACTTTGGGTTTTGTATGATTGATAACCCTGTAAATTTAAAAAAGTTTTAATCGAAAATCTGTTTCGAAATTTCTGCTTGTGAACATAGCGTTTCACAACATAGTTCACACAAAGTTTAATTATTCACTATCACTAAAACAACTTTCAGCATCTGAATCGCTGTTCAAGTAAATTATTAGGGGATTAACTTCTAGTCTATCAAATACTCTTTCGCGACTCGATCATCTTTCAATCTTTTCTTCTGTATGTCTGATGCTGTTCATCCATGTCTGTGGTGTAACTATTGATAAAGCTTCTTTCCACACATCCAAACAGTGATCAATCGTTCTTCCATGTCGCCCTATATAACGGTTGTAATAATTTTTGGCCTCCCCCCATATCATTTCTATAGGATTGAATATGCCATGATAAGGGGGAAGACGTAACAGATTATGGCCACACTCTTCAGTCGTAAGATCTGCCACATATTCTTTTTTAGGCTTGTTCCTAGAAACACCCTACCGAATAACGATTTGCAGCAGTTCACTTTTCAATATAGTGTTTTCAAAAGGAAGATTATGCTTTGTCAGCCATGCTGCATTTTTTTGCTTTATCCATCCAGTAGTTGGAGAATTATCCATTAGTATACTGTGATATGATGGCTCCTGGCTCATATGATGGCTCCTGTGGACTGATGGCTCCTCCAAGGTTTTCAACAGCTGGTTTTCAAACTAAACCAGAAAGTTATCTTGTCTTAATTGTCTTTTATTTTAGAAGAGAAAAAAATTAGGGCTGTGGAATAAAGCCATTCTTATTCCCAGCATGAAGGACAATATATCTGCAATAACACAAAACTCGCCTATCATACAAGTACAATAAAAACCAATGCTATCTTAAGAAATGATAATAACATCAGACGAGTCTCTCAATTAAAATAACTGGGTGAAATAATCATGGAAAACGGGCTGGAGAAAGCGGCCAATAATGGTAGATGTCAAAAAATTGAAACTGCATTGAGACTTACACAAAATATTTACAACATAAAATGCATTTCTAAAAACCCAAAACTGAGACATTACAACACAGTTATTAAGCCAGAATATCTATATGGGGCAGAAACACTCATTTTGTATAGAAAGAGAGACATGGAGGAGATAGAAAAGAAGCAAAGAAAAATCTTAGGTCCCAAACAAATAAATAGCATAACATATCGATTTCGAGAAAACCACGAAATTAAACAATACACAGTTCAAACATATTCAGGATAGAGGCTGTTTCAGACGCAAGGTTAACGTTTGAGAGGATGGCCAGATAGAAAAATGTAGGAAGACTGGAACAACTTGGTCTGACGAAAGGAAAAAAGCTCATAGCGAAAGAATGAAATCAGTATGGGCGCAAAGGAAGGCTAATAACAACAAACACCTCTAATTATATATATATATATATATATATATATATATATATATATATATATATATATATATATATATGAAAAACAGAAATTTTTCATCTGTACTTCCACGTACCTCTGCTCGTATCAAATCAGTCGCCGTCACCATGCCGAGACAAGTACCTCCCAGGACCGGTTTCTAGCCTCACAGCCGTCATCAGCTGGGCTCGAGCTCAACGCAGTGAGACAGCTGAAACGAAACGAACAGAGCAAGACCAAGTCAACTGGTCATATCGATGGCGGGTCGCAATCTCAATGAAACTCGCGCCATCCTACGGTGAATATTCGCGGCAGTCAAAAACTACGCGACACATTCTTCCCACAACCTTGGATGTAGGTATAAGGTTTGCTCAAAACAGACTCAAAACAGCTTCAACAGAAATTTTTCATCCGTACTTCCACGTACCTCTGCTATATATATATATATATATATATATATATATATATATATATATATATATATATATATATATATATATATATATATATATATATATATATATTATTATTATTCTTTTCTCGGCTGGCCTTGAAGAAGTATTCCGTCAACTGGATTGGGAACAGGATGGTGTAAAGATCAATGGTGCAAAAAAAAGTGTATATATATATATATATATATATATATATATATATATATATATATATATATATATATATATATATATATATATATAATAGTATATATAATAACATTATTAAATAATAAATTTTCATAATTTTTTATTTTTGCCTCTAATATTCCACATAACAAATTCAAAACAATTAGGTTATAATAAAAAACAAAAATTTAAAGGTGAAAGACTTGTTAATTATGTCAAAGTCAAACATGTCATTTAAAATTTAAAAAAAAAATTATCACATATTATGTAAAAAAATTTAAAAATTAATTGTTCATTTAAATATTGGTATGTTTTTAAATGTAAGTTTGTGTTTTTTATAAAAGTTATATGTATTGTAGAATTATTCTGAAGTTTCTGATTCTGGTCTTTGTTTGAGCCGAAACGTTAATAAAAAAAATTAAAAATCAAAAATTAATTACTGACCGAAAAACCCAATAAATAAAAATAATAATAATAATAATAAACGGTCAAGAGAATATATGCAATAAAACAATATATATATATATATATATATATATATATATATATATATATATATATATATATATATATATATATATATATATATATATATATATATAGTTTTTTTAATCAATGGGTTCTTGTTTTTATTACAAAAAAATATATTTCTCGAATAAAATACAGTAGTTTACAAATCTGATTACTAATGAACTTATCGGTAAAGAAATCGATTAAGAGAAATAAAATTAATTTTTAAACTGTGCCCCGATTCCTAAAAGAATTATTTCCTTTTGTGTCGTGAAACTTCATTTTTCTCATTAAATAATCTCGAAAAGGAGAAGAGACAGTTTTCTATTCCCCAGAGTAATTAAAGACCAGAGACAAACTCAAACAGCCGGACAAGTTTTGGTTGCGGAACTTTTCTTGCGGTCGAGTTATTGAAATTCGTCTTTTGGATTAATATTTTTCCGTAAAATTATTTAGATAAAAACTCTTTTATGCATTAATTAAAAATTACGTGACATCCGATCCATAGATTCGTGCTTTTGATGTATCGTTTAGGTTTGAAATTAATTAAATTAATTAACTACAGATTAAAGTTGATATACCAAGTGTGGCGGTTAATAATTCTTAATTTTTTTAAAGATATGGCACTGGAAATAAGGGTCGGTTCACCATAGGCTAATCTCCTATATGATTTTGTTGCTACGACAGTACCTTTCAAAACGTAATTGATGATTAAGAGATTTCGAGTTAGCGTCATATTTTTTTCGTGTGATAAACAATAAAAACGCGAGTGAAAACCGTCATATACTTGTGGAAACTGGCGGTGACAATGTCCCGTAAGACCATAAGTCTCCCGTGGGAGTTGGTTTACAAGATTCAAAAGGCCAGGTCAACCGAAAAAATTTGAAGATGACGAATTGCAAGCATTGTTGGAAGAAGACGATATGCAAACTCAACAACAAATGGCAGAGATGTTAAATGTTGGTCGCCAAACCATTTGTGATCGCCTGCATGCCATGAGAAAGACCGAGAAGGCCGGAAAATGGGTACCTCTTGGTTACTTTTAATGACAATTCGAATTTAATGTGCAACATTAAATTCGAAAGGATTTACCACTAAATTTAAAATCGCTGGTTTTTAATTTCACGACTCACGTTTCTTTAATCATGTTAACATCATCAGGAGACGATTTAAACTAAAACGGTCTTATCTCTCAAAATGAATTAATAATAATAAACGTGGTGTGGGAGAAACGAATGAATATCTTATTGGAGGGTGTACACTCCTTGCCCCTAACGCTTACCTAGGCAGGCATAATCAGCTCGCGAAAATTATACACCAGCAAATTGGTTTAAAGCACTCGCAATTTGATAAGATACCTTCACCATATTACAAGTACACGCCTTCCCCCGTACTTGAGTCAGCCGATATCATTATTTACTGGGATAGACCAATTGCAGCAGATCGGACGGTTGACTATAATAAGTCGGATATTGTTCTAATTAACAAAAAGCAGAGGCGAACTTTCATAATGGACATTACGATACCACTCTCTCACAATATCAGAAAAACTGAACTGGAAAAGGTCACGAAGTATGGCAATCTTGCATTTGATCTGAAAAATCAATTGAAACTCCAGAATGTTGAGGTGTTACCTTCTGTTATATCCGCCGAAGGCCTAGTAAGCAAAACCTTTTCCAAAAACCTGGAAATTCTTGGTGTTTCAAACTAAACTGAATGGGAGGAGCTGATCTGTTTTCTCATCTTGGCATTGTGAATCCGACCAGCCTAGACTGAGATGATCGATGAATCATATTTGTAATAATAATAATATTCTTTAATTAGTACTTGGCTACTACATACAATCTGTAATTCATTTATATTTATATATATATATATATATATATATATATATATATATATATATATATATATATATATATATATATATATATATATCATCATCATCAGCCCGTATCGATCCACTGCAGGATGAAGGCCTCTTCAGCATGCTTCCAACCTTCACGGTCCTGGGCTCTCCTCTGCCACTCGGGTCCAATATACCTAACGATGTCATCAATCCATCGTGCTTTCGGTCTTCTTCGCGGACGTTTGCGATCAAGCGGTATCCACTCCAGGATTGCCTTGGTCCACCTGTCGTCCCATCGCCTCGCTATATGGCCTGCCCATCTCCATTTCAACTGTTTTACTCTTCCAATGATGTCACAGACTTTTGTTTGTTCCCTGATCCATGCGCAGGACTTTCTGTCTCGTCTTGTAATGTCAAGCATACATCTTTCCATTCCCCTCTGGGCCACCCGAAGTTTTTGAATTGATTGCGATGTGAGTGTCCAGGTTTCACTTCCGTATGTCATAACGGGTAGAACGCACTGATCGAATACTTTTCTTTTCAGGCAAAGTGGGAGTCTGCTCTTAAACACTATGTTGATCTATGCATAATACAAATTTATCCAAATATGATCTGTTCTATAATAATAAAAATCCAATATATTATATAATATAAAATATATATTATATAATATAATATAAAAATCCAATATTTTTTTTCTCATGTAATTTACATGAGCATATAACTTCAATTGAGAATCAAGAATTACACCTAGATATTTAATTTGGCCTACGATTTCATTGTTATTCTTCCCAATGTAAATATTATAGTTTTTATCAATAAACGACTTGCAAATACTCCTCTTTTCCAGAATCATATATTTTGTTGTCTAAGAATTTAATTTTAATTTATTCACACATAGCCAATTATCGAGAGTTCTAAATTAAGATCTTTCACCATTTGATCATAATTCTGTCCCGTTATTGAAAGGAGATTGTCGTCTGCAAACAAATTTAAATCTAATTTTTTAAAAATCTTATACAGATCATTGATGTGTATGAGAAACAAAAAAGGACCTAATAAGCTCCCTTGCGGAATACCAATATCATTTTCCAGAATTCCTAATCTAGCACCATTTACTTTTGTTCGATGAAAGCGGTAACTCAAATAATGTTTAAATCATTTTATGACACAAGATTTCACTCCGTAACATTGTAGCTTCACAATCAGATCTTCTCCGTTTATAGTCTCAAATGCACATCTCAGGTCCACAGAAACACCAACCACAACATTATCGTCACCAATATCTTGGCGCCATTTCGTACAAGATGTTGCGGTGCAGATTCGCATGAATGTTTATCGCGAAATCCCGATTGTCCCAGATAAATGTACTTTTGCTTTTCAAAGTATCTACGCGACTGTCTACACACCACTATTTCCAATATTTTGTCAACAATCGGCAATAGATTCATTGGGTTTTCAACCTTTGGTATTGGAACAATGATGCTCACTTTCGCATTCCTTGGAACTCGGCCACTGGACAATGACGTATTGATTAAATGCAGTAATGGATAAGGCACCTGCTGAAATACGCTCTTTAAAAATTTTATATTACATCTATATTGCCCAGCAATTTTTATTACATTATCTAGACATACACAATAAATTTTAAATACTTTTTCAATTAATCCATCATTGGACCACCTTCAGTGCAATTTGCTTCCACTAAATGTTAACGAATTTATTGGATTTCATTTTCTGCATTTAGAACTGTTCCGTTCGCGGAGCAATTCTTACTGCGTCAATTTAGTTGATAGTTAAATTGACCCTGTTACTTAACCTTCAGTTTTACTTTTAATGATCCAATATCATCTCAATTAAAATATATATTTATTCATGGCAATATGTAAATTTTTCTTCTTTGCTGCGTTCTTTCATCAAGTGATGACAATTTCAAGCAAGAATTTTAACTATTAGTGCGGTTAATGATTAATAACAATACATTAGAGACATGAGGAACATACGATTATATATATATATATATATATATATATATATATATATATATATATATATATATATATATTATTCACATAGAGGCCCTGGTGGACCACGCGAAGTACAATTAGAGGCGTTTGTTGTTGTTAGTCTTCCTTTGCGCCCATACTAATTTCATTCTTTCGCCATGAGCTTTTTTCCTTTTGGTCAGACCAAGTTGTTCCAGTATTCCTACATTTTTCTCCCTGGCCAACCTTCCAAACGTCAACCTTGTGTCTGAAACAGCCTCTATCCTGAACTTCACTTTGTGTAATATTTGCTGATCTTAGGTCCTCTTTAATTGCAGCATGCATTTATTTCTTAATGCATTCATTTAGCTCTACTCCTATTTTCATTTGTCTAGTTACCACTCTCGATCTGCACTCGGATTCATCCCTTTTATGTGTCCGTAAAACTTAAGTCTTCTTTTTCTCACATCGCTATGTATATCTGTGTATTGTTTGTTTTCTTGGTTTTCTCGAAGTCAGTATGGTATGCTATTTATTTGTTTGGGGTCTAGGATTTTTCTTTCCTTCTTTTCAATGTCCTCGATGTCTCTCTTTCTATTCAAAATGAGCGTTTCTGCCCCATATAAATATTCTGGCTTAATAACTGTGTTGTAATGTATCAGTTTTGTGTTTTTAGATATGCATTTTTTGTTGAAAATATTATGTGTAAGTCTCAATGCCGTTTCCATTTTTTGACATCTACCCTTATTGGCCGCTTTTTTCAACCCATTTTCCATGATTATTTCATCCAAATATTTGAATTGAGAGACTCGTCTGATACGACTCCATATTTTGTTTTTAGAAATGGTGTTCTTATTCTGTTGCAGGTCATGTATTGTGTCTTTTCAAAGGAAATTCGGAGTCCCACCTTTTCTGCTGTTTCTTTTAGGATTTCAATCTGTTTCTGTGCCGTTAATACATCTAGAGCCAAAATTGCTAGATCAACAGCAAACGCCAGACAATCAATTTTGATGTTGGTTCTCCCCAGTTTAATGGGCTGGTCAATATTCAAGGCCGACTGTTTTTCACGCCACTCCTGTATTACCTTTTCTAGAACACAGTTAAATAAGAATGGCGAAAGTCCATCCCCTTGTCTCACTCCAGTTTTAATTTCGAAGGGCTTTGAGATGTCACCCATGAATTTAACTTTTGACCTTGTGTTAGTTAATGTTGCTTTAATAATTGCCAGCGTTTTCAGATCTAGTCCTTGTTCTTTCAAGATTCGGAATAAAGATTCGCGGTCAATAGAATCATATGCTTTTTTGAAATCCACAAATGTACAGACGATATTTTTATTGTACAATTTGTGATGTCTTCGGATCAACTTTAGATCCAGGATCTGTTCAGGGCAGGATCTGCCTGGTCGAAAATCTGCTTGGTATTCACCAATTTTAGGTTCTAACTGTCCACGTGCTCTGTCTAGTAGACATTGAGATAGCATCTTGTAACAAACTGGGAGAAGAGATATCCCTCTATAGTTGTTTACATCCATTCTATCTCCTTTCTTGTATAGTGGATGGATTAGAGCATCATTCCAATCTTCCGAAATCAATTTCTTCAATCATTCTTCCGGGTATCAATCCGTCCGTTCAAGGGATTTTCACATTCTTGACAATGTTTCGCAAAATCTCATTCTCCATCTCATCATTTCCCGTGTTTTTGAGAATTTTTTTCCATTCTGCCTGCATATGAAGGGCATCATCTCGTCTATTTAATTGTCCGTTCTTTTCTATTTCAAGTGCTTCTCTAAGTGTGCGTGTTCTGTAATGGTTTATAGATGCTACTTCTATGGTGTTCGCGAAGTCGATTCTATGATCTGTTTCTTGGCGGTGTTGGAACAAAGCTGATGCTATTTGTTTGTTTTTCACGCTATTTGGATGTTCTTGTAGTCGTAGTGTTTGTCTGTCCTATATATTGTTGTTTACAGTCCGCGCGTGGTATACTGTACACGCCCTGGTTTTCCAGTGTTAATTTGTCCTTAGGGTTCTTCAGGAAATTTGATATCGTTTTCTTGAGAAAACCATCAAGAAAGCTGTAAATAAATACAGGAATACAGAAAAAGCTAGAAGAGAAAATGCAGACCTCGTTAAAGAAAAAGCCTTCCTGCCATACATCAACGGAGTCATCGATAGAGTTGCAAGAATTCTTAGAAAACACAGATATTCAAACCTTTTTTAAAACACAGAAAACGATATCAAATTTCCTGAGGAACCCTAAAAACAAATTAACAGGGGAAAACCAGAGCATATACAGCATACCATGCGCGGTGGTATACAGCATGCCATAGGTGTTGAAAGTGTCAACCGTTTATCTCAATACACTTTCGCAGGCTTTTTGTTCAGTGACGCCTCATATTTGAGAAGATATTTTCTTCATTTCTAATAACATTGGCCCGTTGTTGAATTTTTTGTAAAAGTTCGTCTCGTGTATTTATTTCATCATTTTAAACAAAATATTTCATTTGAGGCCGCAAATAAAAATCTAACGGTGCCCAAGGAAACTCACAACCACGCCCAATTAATCGATGTGGAAAATGTTGATTCAAATGATTTCGCACTACAACAGTAAAATTCGATGGCGCCCCATCTTGCATGAACCACATGTCTTGTCTTAAGTTTAGAGGTATACCGCCCAAAAGGTCCAATAAATAATTTTCTAAAAACTGCACATATTGATCTCCATTCAGTCGGAAATGCAAATGGGCCTATTAAAAAACTGTCGACAATGCCGCACCAAATGTTAATTGAAAATTCGTGCGGGAAATGTCGCTCTCTTGGTAGGTGTGAATTTTCTAGAGCGTAATAATAATTATTTCGCCGGTTATAAATTTTATAAATTCCGTGCCTACGTCCGTTTGCCTCGTCAGTAAACAATATCTTTTTCAGTTTTCGTTTTTTTTTTATGTAGTAGAAGGTAGGTAGAAAAATGTTAAGATACAATTTATCATATCCAGATTGTATAGCACGCCATAGAAAGGCACAACGAATACGCCATGCCACTGTGTTTGGCTTTTATCAACTACGAAAAAGCATTTGACTTCATCTCAAAGCATGATAATGGATGCACTGCTTAGCCAAGGGGTAGATAATGCATAAGTAAACCAATTAGGATCGATATATGATGGAGCTAAAGCCACAATTCACCTTGATAATCTTCAAGTGATAATTAATGTAGAACGAGGTGTACGGCGGGGTGACGCAATGTCGCCTTTTATTTTCTCGGCTGGCCTTGAAGGAGTATTCCATAAACTGGATTGGGAACACGATGGTGTGAAGGTCAGTAGTGCAAACTTAAACTATCTTAGATTTGAAGATGATATCGTTCTCTTTTTACAATACCCAGAGGAGCTGCAAAGACGCATACAAGAACTGCAAATGACTGGCGTACCATTTGGCTTGAAAATAAATCTGGAAAAGAGTCAGGTCATGTTCAATAACTTCGCTCAGGATAGAAGAATTTCAGTTTTAGGAAGGGATTTGGAGATTGTGGACAGCTTTATATATCTTGAACAGAGGATTTCAATGGAGGGGAATACCGCCCGGGAGGTGGAACAACGTGTTAAATGTGGCTGGTAGGCATTTGGCAGGCTCAACATTGTGTTTAAGAGCAGACTCGCACTTTGCCTGAAAAGAAAAGTCTTCGATCAGTTCGTTCTACCCGTTATGACATACGGAAGTGAAACCTGGACACTCACATCGCAATCAATTCAAAAACTCGTGTAGTACAGAGGGGAATGGTGTAATGCTTAGCATTACAAGACGAAACAGAAAGTCCTGCGCATGGATCAGGGAACAAACGAAACTCTGTGACATCCTTGGAAGAGTAAAGCAATTGAAATCGAGATGGGCAGGCCATATAGCGAGGCGATGGGATGACAGATGGACCAAGGCAATCCTGGAGTGGATACCGCTTAATCGCAAACGTCCGCGAAGAAGACCGAAAGCACCATAAGTATATTGGGCCAGAGTGGCAGAGGAAACCCCAGGACCGTGAAAGTTGGAAACATGCTGTAGAGGCCTTCATCCTGCAGTGGATCGACACGGGTTGATGATGATGATGATGATATATAGTTTTACTCTTCACTCGAAACAAACAGCACTTGAAAATGCCCAATGAGAAATGACAAGGTTTTCTTCGAAAAAATAAAATAAAATTTTGGAAGCAGATAGCCCCGTTTTTTGATAATTGTAAAAACGCCGATAATACAGATGAAGCAGTAAAAAGAAATAATATCGCCAAACCATAAATAATGATGTGTATTTGACAATTATTTGTTTACGACATTTAAACCGATTATACAAGACAATTTAGATATCGATCAAAGAAAATGCCCCACATTCGACACAGTGAATGATATTTTCCATCCTTCTGACGGCCATAAAATGTCAAAATAGTCTCCGATTCCACCCTCCGCTATATATGAGGGCAATTTCGACAGATTTTCATCGAAAACGATAAAAAGTTTTTTTTACATTCCTTCTGGCCGGATTCTTCGAACATAAACCTGCGACCGATTTTACGACACTCTCTCTGTCTGATTGAATGACGGCGGCAGGTCTTTCGGTGGTGCAAAGAGCCGAATGTTCGTTTTTTGTTAAGGGGGGGGGGACGAGCGTGGGGTGAAATGGAGTTGTGGAACGGGTGAGAGTTAAATAGAGTGGTCTGGTCTGATAAAACTGACGAAATAGGGGCGTGTAAAGTTGGAAAACTGATCGTAACTATTCAATAATACGCCAGTAAAATACATGGTAAATTTAATCAAATGTTTTATGTAAATTGCATTAGCAGGTACATTGTGAAAGAGGTGACCCACTTATTTAACTTAGCGGCGGTATATAACGAACGAAAACATTAAGCAAAGCGTTCGGGTCAAATTAAATTGAAGATACAGGGAGTCACACACTTTAATTATTTCTTACTTTTAAAAGAAACAATACAGTTTTTTTATCTATATGTTGTATTGTATGTTGTATTTCTTTCAATTTTGTTTGGTGTTCCAACGTTACTTAGGAGTTAAAATAATGATGAATTTTGTTTGTTTTACTAAAATTTAAAATAGTTACAGAAATTCACAATTTTATTTAGAAAACTAAAACAAACTTTATAATTATTTATATATAAAAAATAAGAAAATGACTTCGTTATTTATAATCCACGCGGTTCGGAGAGCTTGAAACGTGAATGTTAATAATAATTCACAAGAAATCTCCTTCAAATTGGAATTTATTGATCTTATATTATAGTGCGGTTCAGGATATACCGTTGACCGAATGGCTGCAATAATCTGTTAACAACCCCCGTCGTAACGAAACCGGGCAAAGTTGCAAGCAACGTAAACAGGGTCGGGCCTAATAAAATAACAGGTAAAAAGATAAAATTAATGTTATATCTGATTTAGTAGTTTCGAAATATTTCTATATGTCTTCATTAACGAAAACGCCGTTGTGTGCAGTTAAAGATATTGTGACGAAGCCAATTAAAGCCAAAAAAGTTCTTAGTGATTCTTTTAAAAGCAAATGTATTGATGTGTATGAAGAGCAAACTGTGCCTGCATTACATTGCAACAGAGACTAAGGAAAGATGAAACCAACATTCTTTGTAGTAGAACTAGCTTTCGGAGAATACTATCTCTAATGGGCTTTGCATATTGGACCATTAATAAAATACAAATATTAATGGAATCAAAACGATTGCGACGTTTGACCACTTAAACAGCAGGTTGCAGGTTCCGAAGATTGATGGGTTCCAAATTGTTTACGGTTGTCCTCCAAAAATATTAAACATTCATCTTTGGACTACAATGACGACACCACAGGAGCAAAAATTCACAATTATTTACTAAATATGAATAGTAGTTTCTAAAAATTTAATGGCTTCATAGTGCTTATTGTAAGTTAATTGTTAACGTAAGATCAATAAATTCCAATTTAAAGGAGATTTGATGTCAATTATTATTAACATTCACTTTTCAAGCTCTATAACTCAAAAACTGTTCGTTTTTTTGGCTTTTGCTCAAAGACATTTTTTTTGTAGCAAATATAATGCCCTACAATAGCTGTATACTAATTTTTTCAAAAAAAAATTTAATATCGAAAAATCGAGTTGAAACCGAAAAAAAAAATTTCCCGGGTTATTTATATGGGAAATCGAATTTTCGGAAAAGTGAAGCCTCTAATTCACTTATTTTTTTTCCAGTGGGAATATTTTTTTATAAAGTCTCAGATTTTCAGGTAGAACAAAAAAAATATCGCCTAAAAATGAAACACCCATATATATATATATATATATATATATATATATATATATATATATATATATATATATATATATATATATATATATATATATATATGATCGAAAAATTGTGAACCGGGCCCGTGGAGAAAACTATTAAAAACCTAAGGAAGTTCACCCATGCTCCTCGTCGTGCTTTGCCATTCCTTCATCCGCCATCCAAAGCGCCAGCAAGTGTCTCCCAAGACTGGTTTCTGGCCTTATGCCGTCTTCAGTTGGTCTTAAGCTGGACACCTGAAAAGCGGATGAAGAAACCACAAAAGTCATGTTTACCGCAGGATGGGGTGGCTGCATGTGATTGCAATCTCCATTCGACATGGCCAATTTAAATGGGCATGGCTTTAGTCGTTATTTCATTCATTTTTATATATATATATATATATATATATATATATATATATATATATATATATATATATATATATATAGAATAGTATATATATATATATATATATATATATATATATATATATATATATATATATATATATACTAGATATATATACTATTCTATAGTAGAGGACTCAAACTTTCTCCTAGCTTCACTGCTTCCCTTGTGATAAAAAAAGCAGATAATCTATTGTGCGACCTAATTTCGTTTGTTGTGATTTGGCACAGGCTTCTCGTAACTGAGATAAGATACTTGTTCATATTCTTCTGTTAACTGAATCAAAAGCATTTTCCTTCCGTGTTTATAAATCGTATACGGTTCTGTCATTCTTTCTTGCTTTTTCTACTGTCAAAATATGAAAGGTGACATGAAAATTTGGACTTGGACAGAATGGCTTTTCCTGCAGACGGTTTGCTCGTCTTGCAGTGTATTATCAATTTCCTTTCTCAATCTTCTCTCTGATACTCTCTCTGATATAGTCTCGTACATTTTCACCATTACATATAATAGTGATATCCCTCTGTGGTTCGTGCATTCTCTTTTGTTTTTTTTTCTTTCAGCATTTCAGCATTTCTGGGGTGATTTCGCGTCTCCACGTGCTTTCCTCAATTTTATTCGTGCTATAACTTTTATTAGTTCTTCTTCGGTTATTAAGTCTTCACTTGCAGTTCTTGGATTATTGTTGTCAATTTCTTCTCCCTTTTTCGGGCCCCACCCATCCCGGACTGCGTCCAATGAGACAACAGTGGTTGTTGACTGTGGATGGGATCTTCCTATTCTTGACGAGAGAGCACATATTGGTGCCCTGAAGATTCTAAACATCAAGAGACGAAACATGTGCCCTCCAATAGAAGGGATGGATGGGGCCCGTCCCCATTCAAGTAATCAACAATATGTTTAGATATATAATCTCTTCTCGCTTCGATACATTTGTTTCATCGATTCATTGTAATTCATATGCGTACGCCAGCTCATTTTGTGGAATAGCCTTCAAAGCACACGTCGAAGCTGTTTGGATGATCTGAATGTCTTCAAGACAGAAACAATTGTGATACATACAAGTTTTAAATATAGTGGAAATTTAGATATTAATCTTGGTTATTTATTTAAAATGAATTTCCATCAAGCTACCTCAGTTAAATATAAAAATATTATAAGTAAAAAAAGTATATTATAAGTAAAAAAAGTATATTATAAGTAAAAAAGTGTTTGGGGAAATATGTTAGCCAATCCATTGAATCAACAGGATATATTGAATATGTAATTAAATCATCTCCTGATAATGCTAACAGGGTTAGCGAAACGCGCGTCGATAAGCTAAGAAAAGCAACTTGGTATTTAGTGGTAAATCTATTTCTCCGCTTCGCCAGGTGCGATCGAATTGTTTCAAATTTTCCTCGGTCTTCCCCTCTTCTTCTTTCCATAGGCTCCCATAGTCCACACTCTTTTCACCACCCGCATGTCGGGTATCCACACGAGGTGCCAGAACCATACCACAACCGAATAACTAATATCGATATTTCTCAGTCTATCCTATTGTGTAACCCCTTCAATCCTTCTCAATACTCTCATCTCGAACACTTATAGTTTTGCTTTTATCTGCTCAGAAAACACCCATTATTAATTACTGTCAGTCACTATCACCGAGAAATAAACATGAACTTTGGTTTCGTTAGTAATTTGCCTTCTACAGGAAAAGGGTTTGTGTAATAAGCTTTAGACGCGCTAACTATTATGTTCGGCTTTAAGGGTTCCTCCCGTTTTACATATACGTTGTCCAGCCTTATATGAAGATTGTCCGAGCATTCTGAAGCCCCCATCACCTCTGTCTTATGCACATTTATTCTTAGACCATTTTTTGTGAATGCCTTGTTCCACGCATCCAAAAACTTCTGTAATTGAGCTTCTGTTTTCCCCAGCAATACCAGACCGTCCGCAGAAATCAGTTCCTTTAATTCAACCATTGCAAGTTTAAGTACACCCACTCCTGCTTCTCAAATGTTTAGATCTACTTCCTTGGTCAGTTCATAGATAAGGATGATAAACAATAGCGGGCCCAAAATACAATACATACAAATTCGCTTGAGCTCATGTTATTTGTTCTGACATAATTTCTACCGTTTGAGTATAAAGATTGGAGTGTCTCTATTAAGCGTTCATTCAGTTCTTTATTACGTAGGGCATACCATATACTTATCCTGCGAACACTATCGAATGCCTTATAACGTATAAATAAGATCCTGTGTACTCCTGCCTGTTCTAAATCTATGTTGACTCTCATCAATTTCATTTCCTAGTTCTTTTCTCAATCTTCATTCTAGTAGGAAATCTCCCTGTAATTATAACCCATTGAGCAGCCTATTCTTTCAAAAATTGGCAAAATGATTGCTTCTTTCCAGTCCCTCTGTACATTAAGGAGCAGATCTGTTCCCGCTCTTCCCATATTCTTGAGTAATTCTACTCAAACCTCATCATTCCCCGCAGCTTTCCCATTTTTACAATATGAATTGCACTATTAACTTCGTTATACTGGATAATGTTACCTTTCAATTCTTGGTCAAGGTTTTCCTTTGGTCTCCTATCAATTACTGTGATGGTCCTCACTGTCCAATATTTTCTTAAAGTATTCCAGCCAAACTTGTGTTATCTCGTCGTCCTCAGATACCAACTGTCCTTTATTTCTGATGTATGTTACCCTTTCTCTTTGTTCTATTCTCACTCTTTTTAAAACATTATAGACTAATTTTTGATTGCTCGTTTCCATTTTGACTCCAAAATCTTCCAATTCTTTTCTCTTGGCCTCTTTGATGCTCTCTTTGATCTTTATATTGCTTATAAGTTGTTATACTTTTATTTTTTTTAGTAGTTTTACTGTAACCTTAGAGACTGGTACTTTGGGTCACCCCCGAGACCCTTTAACCAACCATTTGATCCGCCAAGGATAGTCATAGCAAAAAAACAAATTTTTGTATAGATACATAAAGCGCGCATCTTTAATTTTTTTAAGACTAAATGATAATTCCAGAATGAACTGGTAAACAACATGCGATTTTAAACCAGTCTAAAAGATACACAAAGATTTATTTTGTACATTTAGCATAGATGTAATCAAGTTCATGACGGCTCGTTAAATTGTGAAACTTTTACGAAACGGCCAAAGTTACAACTAAAATGTCGTGAGTTAAATCCGTTTTAGTAACCATTCTCCGTGCGAAAATCAGGACTTGTAACCATGTCATCTATTTAGAGTGGCGTAGGTGTCTTGAAGCCCCTTCAAAACATACATCGAGCCCTATATAGTGCGAAGCCCTATATAGTAAAAGCGTCCTTAGCACTTGACGTTTAGCACGTGACCATTTTATAACTTCAAACCGTGACACCGGTGACTAAAATTACTAGTCGAATGAAAAAGTGACCTGTCTGATTCATTTAAATATAAATAACAAACTATAATTAGGTTGAAAAGTTTTTTCTTACTTTAGAGAGATGGCAATGTGACTGGCATATTTTAGCAGCTCATTATTTCTGCTTGTTAACAAATAGGTAGTTGACTCGAGAGTGGAACTAAAATAAATTTGCATATAAAATGTGAAATAGAAAATGTATGCAGTGTACAGGGCGTAAGCGAAACTAATTTCGTAAGTTTGGTTAAATTATCGAAGATAATAAAAAATTAAAATATCGAATCGTTTGTTAACGATTCTTCACATTATTTAAAATACCAGACAATCACTTCAATGATCGAATAAATGAATTGGAGAACTGCTGGGGGACAAAATTTAGAAGAATAAAGCTGTTTTTTTCAACTATAAACGTGTTTTATCATTTTCACTCCCCCAACTATTCAATTAACCTGATAAATAAATTATTATTATTCTTATTCACGTATGGGCCCTGGTGGACCACGCGAAGTACAGTTAGAGGCGTTTGTTGTTGTTAGCCTTCCTTTGCGCCCATACTGATTTCATTCTTTCGCTATGAGCTTTTTTCCTTTCGTCAGACGAAGTTGTTCCAGTCTTTCTATATTTTTCTCTTTGGCCAACCTCCCAAACGTTAATCTTGTATCTGAAACAGCCTATATCCTGAATTTCACTTTGTTTAATATATTATTAATAAATATACCCTAAGCAAACAACCCCAGATTCATTTCCACCGAATGAAAATGAAATAATTAGACAAATTAAGCGGCTTAAAAACAACAAAGCTTCTGGTGAAGATGGAATCACTGCTGAACTTTTGAAATCCGCTGGTCCAGGTACAAACAAGGAAATAACCAAAATTCTACATGAAGTTTGGCGAACCGAACGGATTCCGGAAGATTGGAAATATGCTCTAATCCATTCACTACACAAGAAAGGGGATAGAACGGATATAAACAACTATAGAGGTATATCTCTTCTCCCAGTTTGTTACAAGATTCTATCTCAATGTCTACTAGACAGAGCACAGTGACAGTTAGAACCTAAAATTGGTGAATATCAAGCAGTTTTTCGACCGGGCAGATCCTGCCCTGAACAGATCCTGAATCTAAAGTTGTTCCTAAGACATCAAAAACTGTACAATAAAAATATAGTCTGTGCATTTGTGGATTTCAAAAAAGCATATGATTCTATTGACCGCGAATCTTTATTCCGAATCTTAAAAGAACAAGGACTAGATCTGAAAACGCTGGCAATTATTAAAGCAACATTAACTAACAGCTCTGAGATGCAGAGCCCCTCGAAATTAAAACTGGAGTGAGACAAGGGGATGGACTCTCGCCACTCTTATTTAACTGTGTTCTAGAAAAACTAATACAGGAGTGGCGCGAAAAAAAGTCGTCCCTGAATATTGACCAGCCCATTAAACTGGGGAGAACCAACATCAAAATTGATTATCTGGCATTTACTGATGATCTAGCAATTTTGGCTCAAGATGTATTAACGGCACAGAAACAGATTGAAATCCTAGAGGAAACAGCAGAAAAGGTATGACTCCAAATTTCCTTTGAAAAGACACAATACATGACCTGCAACAGACTAAGAACACCATTTCTAAAAACAAAATATGGTAACATCAGACGAGTCTCTCAATTCAAATATTTGGGTGAAATAATCGTGGAAAATGGGTTGGAAAAAGCGGCCAATAAGGGTAGATGTCAAAAAGTGGAAACGGCATTGAGACTTACACAAAATATTTACAACAAAAAATGCCTATCTAAAAACACAAAACTGAGACATTACAACATAGTTACTAAGCCAGAATAACCAGCAAACAAATAAATAGCACAACATACCGAATTCGAGAAAACCAAGAAATCAAATAATACACAGATATACATAGCGATATGAGAAAAAGAAGACTTAAGTTTTACGGACACATAAAACGGATGAATCCGAGTAGGCTAACTAGACAAATAGTCGAATTTTATGAAAATAGGAATAGAGCTAAAGTAGAAATAATTAAATGGATTGTTGCAATTAAAGAGGACCTACGATCAGGAAATATTACACAAAGTGAAATTTAGGATAGAGGCTGTTTCAGACACAAGCTTGACGTTTGGAAGGTTGACCAGAGAGAAAAATGTAGGAAGACTGGAACAACTTGGTCTGACGAAAGGAAAAAAGCTCATAGCGAAAGAATGAAATTAGTATGGGCGCAAAGGAAGGTTAACAACAACAAACGCTTCAAATTGTACTTCGCGTGGTCCACCAGGGCCCATACGTGAATAATAATAGTAAATATAATATATCAAAATTATAATAAATTATATTATATCAAAATTATAATTGGTATTCAAGTTAAACTATATTGGATGGAACTGCCATGATACAATTCATATTTTAACAAAATTTGGCAACACAGAGGGTGCAAAGAATGCGATTAATGTAAAATATCACGTGTGATTTTTCATTTAAAAAAACTGTCATAGTTCTGGACTATTCCTCTTATTTATGTGATTTGGTTCCGTGTAATTTCACACTATTTTTAAAACTGAAACAGATAATGTATGAAAAGCATTTAGACAACATGTCGGATCGTTTCTAATGTGGAATTAAAACTAATAAGTAACATCTTGTATATATGACATTCTCAACGAATTTTTACCTTATTCTCATATATATTTATTATTATTATTATTTACGTATTTATTATACGCGAAGTGCAATTAGAGGCGTTTGTTGTTGTTAGCCTTCCTTTGCGCCCATACTAATTTCATTCTTTCGCTATGAGCTTTTTTCCTTTCGTCAGACCAAGTTGTTCCAGTCTTCCTACATTTTTCTCTCTGGCCAACCTTCCAAACGTTAACCTTGTGTCTGAAACAGCCTCTATCCTGAATTTCACTTTGTGTAATATTTGCTGATCATAGGTCCTCTTTAATTGCCGCAATCCATTTAATTATTTCTACTTTAGCTCTACTCCTATTTTCATAAAATTCGACTATTTGTCTAGTTAGCCTACTTGGATTCATCCGTTTGATGTGTCCGTAAAACTTAAGTCTTCTTTTTCTCATATCGCTATGTATATCTGCGTATTGTTTGATTTCTTGGTTTTCTCGAAGTCGGTATGTTGTGCTATTTATTTGTTTGGGGCCTAGGATTTTTCTTATGATTTTTCTTTCCTTCTTTTCAATGTCCTCGATGTCCCTCTTTCTATTCAAAATGAGCGTTTCTGCAGCATATGGACATTCTGGTTTAATAACCGTGTTGTAATATCTCAGTTTTGTGATTTTAGATAGGCATTTTTTGTTGTAAATATTTTGTGTAAGTCTCAATGCCGTTTCCATTTTTTGACATCTACCCTTACTGACCGCTTTTTCCAACCCCTTTTCCGTGATTATTTCACCCAAATATTTGAATTGAGAGACTCGTCTGATATTTTGTTTTTAGAAATGATGTTCTTAGTCTGTTGCAGGTCATGTATTGTGTCTTTTCAAAGGAAATTTGGAGTCCTACCTTTTCTGCTGTTTCTTTTAGAATTTCAATCTGTTTCTGTGCCGTTAATACATCTTGAGCTAAAATTGCTAGATCATCAGCAAATACCAGACAATCAATTTTGATGTTGGTTCTCCCCAGTTTAATGGACTGGTCAATATTCAGTGCCGACTTATTTTTCACGCCGCTCCTGTATTACTTTTTCTAGAACACAGTTAAATAAGAGTAGCGAGAGTCCATCCCCTTGTCTCACACTAGTTTTAATTTCGAATGGCTCTGAGATGTCACCCATGAATTTAACTTTTGACCTCGTGTTAGTTAATCATATGTATATATATATATATATATATATATATATATATATATATATATATATATATATATATATATATATATATATTATATATATATATATATATATATATATATATATATATATATATATATATATATTATATATATATATATATATATATATATATATATATATATATATATATATATATATATATATATATATATATATATATATATATATATATATATATATACATATATATATATATATATATATATATATATTATTCATATATATTTATTTATAATTATTTCTTATTCAAAAGAAATTACAATTATAAATTATCTCCTTTAAAATAGATGCTTTGAGAAGCCTCGCGTTTGTCCGTTTTTCACGGCAGTGTTAAAATTCTGATTCTGAACTACTTTCAGCTGGTCGGTTACGGTCCTTTCAATGTTCTCTGTCCATATTCTCTTCCAATGTCCCAAAGTGAGTCACAACGACTCAAGTCTGGTGAATAAAGGACCCAAGTGATGTTTTTACTTGCCAAAAACTCATTAATTGAAATACAACCAGCGCCTAGATTCTTTCAAGAACACTTGATTCCTTATGGACGATTACTGGGCTATCAAAGAAGCAAATCAAAATGCTTTTAATCTTTGATTTGCTCATTCTGTGTCTTTTTTGTCGTGGTGAGATTGGAGTGTGCCAGTCCCGGCTTTGATGCTTCGTTTTTGGGTTGTATTCGGTCGAGTCCCGGTATTCTGAGATTGCGTTAACCACCTGAAAACCTGGCCCGTTAAAGTTTCCTTCGCGCTATGCCCACGCCTGAAATAACGCACTAGAAAATCCGGTTCACGAGGAAGATTGCTGCGACTCAAGAAAGTTCAAACGCATACCGAGGACTCATTAGATGTTGGCCTGGCTCCCTTATAAATTGGGAAGTCAACAGTGTTCCCAGATCGATCGCCACTCTCTCACTACTTTATTTACACCCCTTATATGTTAGACGAAATAATAAAGAATGCCTTACTAAATATTTTTACAGTGTAATGTGTGAGTGTCTATATTAAAAAGAAATTGCTGAACGTAATATTGGTTTTCAGATTCGTGCCCGAATCGAATTAATCAAAATGACATTATGTCATCATTAATTGGACGTATAACTGGTGGTGTACATAAGCGCGCAAATAAACCATTCGTTATAATGACAAATTGAAGACCAATACCATCAGGAAAATCAGCCAACTTTACAGCATCATCACACATTATTGCCATATAATAATTATAATATTGTAATAGCAAACTGAATCGCGGCAATAACCAACGTTTAATTTATTTATCGGAAACGGCTCGCGTTTAGCAATGACACTTGATTGACATTTATGTTCGTGCGGTTTTTATCGAGGTTTATAATTGAAAACGCAGACTTTTTTTTCGTATAAAACGACTGATACAGTCAGACTTGGTGTGCACGTGCCAGTTCATTTTGCTGAGCTAGTTATTAATGTTTTCTCGATTTGGGATACGATGGGAGCCTAAAAAGTGGCGAAGTTGGGAGATGTAACTCGGAAGATTAAGTTTTTTCAGAAACATTTGTTAAAGTAGTAAAAAAAGGTCTATAATTATTATTTTCAAAAAAAATTGTACTCTTACAAACTGACAACTATTTTGAATTTTTTTTTTTGCTTTATTTGGGTTTTTCGCCACTATCTAAAACTCAAAAAATATCAAAAATACCTGTTCTTATTTAAAGAAAGAATCACTGGGTAAAAACAAAAAACCAAACGGAGACAAACTTCTCGGTGATTCTTTTTTTTTTTAAATAACTATATTGCTATGCCTTCGGTAGATTTAAATTCAATATGGCTCCCGATTCAAAAAATTACAATTGAACACATTTGAATACATAATCAGTACAATAAACAATCACACAGTAAACATTACCTATATATATTTTTTGGTAGTATGTCACTGTCATGAAAATCTATTGTTATCAATGTGAGTATCGTTGACATATACAAAAAAATATATTTACTTTGACTCGTTACTTTATATATTACAAATTACTATAATTTATTTTTTTAGTTTAGTTTTGAAAACGGGGGGAGAGTACCCTCCGAAACGTTAACGTTAAAAGTTTGTAAAAATGTTTATAACATTTTTGTATCTTTAAGATTTTATTCTTTAGGCAAATTTATTACAAAAAAGAATCACTGACAAGTTTGTCTCCGTTTGGTTTTTTGTTTTTACCCAGTGATTCTTTCTTTACATAAGAACAGGTACTTTTGATATTTTTTGAGTCCATTTTTTAATCCCAGAACTTTATCAATAGTTGATAATAATTGCGCTTTCTGAGAGTCCAAGATTTTCAAACCAAAACAGTTATCGTCATTTATTTCTCCATGATAATCGGTCTTTTGTTTTAGATTCACATACATCACAAAGTCAAAAAATAAAATAAATGATGAATCACAATGTACAAATTTCCTTTATTTCATGTGACTAATGACGACTTTTGGAGTAAATATAACAAAAACTTCATTTTTGAAATGTAAAAAGAACTCCTTGTTGGAATATTTTATATTTCAGTGAATCAGTTTCAATACTTTTCAGTGGAAAGTGGCGTTTGAAATAAATACAACAGTTTCCTCGGAAAAGCGACATTATAGGGGAAACGTTGAATACAAGACAAAAGACAATTGGATGCCCTTACGCGATGAAACGCCCATTAGCTCGGATAGTGGAAACGAGCAACGGAAATTAACATTTTCTCCGGACACGATGAAGAGAAAAAAAAGGACAATTACATCTGCTTCGTGGAGATTTTAAAAGATTACTCGATAATTAAAAAGCAAATAAAAAGTAAAAAATAGTTAGAAAATACAAATATTGCTCCGATTCGGCCCTATTACGCAGCGTGATTGACAGATTTGTTCGTGTACTTTTGAATAACATCAATTTGATATTACTATCTTGAAATTATATAGGACGAAATATTTAACATAATCATCCATATTCACCGCACCTAGCACATTGACAATTACACTGATAAGCGCAACATTCTTGGCTATTAAGACTAAGACAAAACATATATACAACATATATACAATATATATACAATATATATATATATATATATATATATATATATATATATATATATATATATATATACAGGGTGTTAGGTAAACATGCGGCTAAAATTTAAGGGGTTATTCCTTGACTTATTCTAAGAATATTTTGTTGTATGATGATTTTTGAAAAACTCCTTTGTTTCGAAGATACAGGGCGAACAAAATTTGCGACAACCATATTCGAATTTGTTGAAATCATTACAATAATATGTTCGAAATTACTTCCTCCAGCCTTTATACAATCATTCAATCTTCTCGTCATTGACTGTCGGACTCTTTCAAACACACCAAGGTCGTTTCTAATTGAGTTACACCCAGCAATTATCCGATTTCGCAAATCATCCAAATTCTTCAATGAAGTAGCGTAAACTAATGACTTCAGATATCCCCAGAAGAAATAATCCAGGGGGTTTAAGTCCGGTGATCGAGCAGGCCATGCTTGTGGCCCATTTCGATCAATCCAGCGGTATCCGTATGTTGCTGTTAAAAAATCACGAGCAACCAAACTGTAATGTGGTGGTGCACCATCGTGCATAAACCCCTTTTGATGCCTTATTGCCAATGGTACATCTCCCAGAAACTCAGGCAGCGTTGCTTCCAAAAAGTTGCGATGCACCTCGCCAGTAAGTCTTTGTGATAGAAATACTGGTCCAATTAGATAGTCACCTACAATTCCAACCCAAACATTCAACGAGAACTGATCTTGAAAACTATCTTCGCATACCTCATGCGGATTTTCATCTGCCCACACATTGCCCACACAATTTGTGTCAGGAATAGAGGAATGCGTAGTAAAGTTTGCAATATCCATTGACATAATGCAATACGTGGAGCAAAATCTACAGGTAGTAGTGCCTGAACGCGTTGAATGTAGTATGGATACAATAAATTGTCCTTACGAATTTTCCAAACTGTCCAGTGACTCATATTCAAAGTATTTGCAACTTTTCGCGTAGAACTACCAGGCTCTTCCGCTATCATGTCCAGCACATTCTGTTCCAATTGTACCGTTCTTACAGTCAGTGATCTTCCTGACCCTTCAGTTCGTTTCAGTCTGTCTGTTGATCATGACGTCGATGAATGTTTTCGAAGATTTTTCGGTCAGGGACATTACGGGCTGGAAATCGTTCACTGTACAATCGCCTAGTTTGTAATGCATTACCATCAGCAAGTCCATACATGAAGTGCATGTTAGTCATCTCGGCTTTTGTATACTTTAGGATGGAGGACTTCACTCACTATTTAAGACACGTCAAACAGCCAAACGTCATTCAATCTATGTAAACAAATGCGACCAATGAAATCCACTTACTAGATAAAACAGCCGTTCCAAGTAATCGAGATCGAAAAAAAAAATGTTTGTACTTGATAAACTCATTGACGTACACCCTACTTTTCTTTACATTAATGATTTCAACAAATATGGAATATGGTTGTCGCAAATTTTGTTCGCAGTGTATCTTTGAAACAAAGGGGTTTTTCAAAAATCATCATAGGACAACATTTTCTTAGAATAGGACATACTGATTACATTCATACATACATACTGATTTCATTCTTTCACTATGAGGTTTTTTCCGTTCGTCAGACCAAGTTGTTCCGGTCTTTCTACATTTTTCTACAACCTCCCAAACGTTAACATTGTGTGTGGAACAGTTTCTATCCTGAATTTCACTTTGTGTAATGTTTGCTGATATTAGATCATCTTTAATTGCAACAATCCATTTAATTGTTTCTATTTTAGCTCTACTCCTATTTTCATAAAATCGAACTATTTGTCTAGTTACCCTACTCGGATTCATCCATTTTATGTTATCCGGAAAACTTAAGTCTTCTTTTCCTCATATCACTTATGTATATCTGTGTATTGTTTGATTTCTTGGTTTTCTCGAAGTCGGTATGTTGTGTTATTTATTTGTTTGGGGCATAAGATTTTTCTTTCTTTCTTTTCAATCTCCTCGATTCTTTCTTTCTATTCAAAATGAGCATTTCTGCCCCATATAGACATTCTGGCTTAATAACTGTGTAATAATGTCTCAGTTTTGTGTTTTTAGATATGCATTTTTTGTTGTAAATATTTTGTATAAGTCTCAATGCCGTTTCCATTTTTTGACATCTACCCTTATTGGCCGCTTTTTCCAACCCATTTTCCATGATTATTTCACCCAAATATTTAAATTGAGTCTGGTCTGATATCGTTATCATATTTTCTTTTTAGAAATGGTGTTCTTAGTCTGTTGAAGGTCATGTATTGTGTCTTTTCAAAGGAAATTTGCTGTTTCTTTTAGGATTTCAAATCTATTTTGATGTTGATTCTCCCCAGTTTAAAGAGTTAGTCAATATTAAGAGCCGATTTTTTTACAGGCCATTCCTGTATTACTTTTTCTAGAACACAGTTAAATAAGAATAGCGAGAGTCCATTCCCTTGTCTCACTCCAGTTTTAATTTCAAAAGGCTAAGATTTTTAATTCTAAGATATCACCCATGAATTTAACTTTTGACCTTGTGTTAGTGTTGCTTTAATAATTGCCAGCGTTTTCAGATCTAGTCCTTGTACTTTCAAGACTTGGAATAAAGATTCGCGGTCAGTCATATCAAGAATGATATGCTTTTTTGAAATCGACAAATGTACAGACGAGATTTGTATTACATAGTTTTTGATGTCTTAGGATCAACTTTAAATTCAGGATCTGTTCCGGGCAGGATCTGCCCGGTTGAAAACCTGCTTGATATTCGCCAATTTTAAGTTCTAATTGTTCCTGTGCTCTGTATATTGAAAGGTATATATTCTTTTAACAAAATGTCTGTCTCTACGTCTTTTTTTCTGTTTTGTTTATGTATTTTATTTTTTCAGCATTTTAACTTTATTTTGGATATTGTAAGTTTCTTTGGTTGTATTATATGTATTGTTTGATTTTTTATAATATTTTGTTTTGGTATTTTGAATCCTCATAAAAAACTTTTGATGAAATATATTGAAGTTTATTAAGACATTAAATTTTAATTTAATTCTTACTAACAGACAGCATAGCCGAGATTCCTTTCTATATATTGTTCTATATATTGTTCCGCTCTATCTATATTCTTTTCTATATATTGTTCTTTCTATATATTGTTCTGCTCTTTCTATGTATTGCTCCGCTCTTTCTATGTATTTCTCTTCATCTTCCATTCCATGATTATTATGGACGCATTCGTCAAATAAAATAGAAATTTTGATTGAAATTCATATCTACTCCTTTTTACGTTTTAATAACATGGTACCTAATGCAGATTATCAAAACCAAACCTGAAGGACTTAATGCGGATGTATTTTCCTTTTATCCCGCCATCATTTTAATCTCTTTTTTTTTTTGCTTCGTTTTTTTTTGTACCCTTAAATTGGCAAAGGGACCCTCCGAATAACATTAGAGGAGATTTTTTCTTAATGTTAACGGCTCTGAGATTATTGTTTTAGTCCTTTGCCATTATGGGTAGGGTTTTTAAGGAACTAAATCTTGGTTATATCTTCTTATTCGAAAAAGCTTTCTGTTATACTTTTGTTTTTAACTCCGCGCATGGATTTTTGCGTAGATTTTCTTGCTGTTTAATCAGAGTGCATTTAATAAGTGATTTGTTTTATTGTGGAAGACTCCGACAGGGTAAATATGATAGAAAGTATGTACGAAGGATAATTGAAGGGTTTTGCGGAGCGGAAAGGATAAAGCAAGTTTATAGTTGGAAAAATGACTTTATTCTTCAGTATATTCTCCCCTAAGCTCAATACATATTTTTTCTCAGTTCTCCAATTCATTTATTCCATCTCTGAAGTGATTTTATGGAAATCCTTCAAAATCCTCATCCACGGCTGCTACAAATTCTTCATTTAATGAAAAACGTCTGTCACGTAGGGATTTTTTAAAGTTTGGAACCAGATGGAAGTCAGAGGAGGTCAGATTTGGTGAACATGGTGGATGCTTCAACAATTCGTAGTGTAACTCCTGCAATTTGCTTATTGCTAGAACAGCTCTGTGAGCCCGTGCATTGTCTTGATGCAAAAAAAAAATTTCTTCTAAACCAGGTAATTTCGGCCCGAATTTTTTAATTCAATTGATCCAACAGATTACTGTCCTGTTATTGTTTTACCGATTTAAAGGTAATCAATTAATAAAATGCCTTTTACATCCCAAAAAGTTGATGCCATAACCTTTTTGGTTGATTTTAATAACAATAATAATAATAATCGGCTTTATTTGGAAATGCATCAATACATAGAATAAGTGCATTGCATAGATAGCATAAGGCGGCGAAGTTTAGCAAATGTTACTCTTACACTCAACCGCAACTCTTGCAGCACAACAACTGCCCATCATTACGAAAACTTACCACCTTAAAAGCTGCACCGTTTTTCTAGAAACCCATCTACAAATTAGGCTTTTGAATAAAAAATAATTATCGATTTTTTTACTTTATTTTAAAACTTTATCATAAATATTGATAATCGATGCGAAAAACTTTTTAAAAACTTGTTACAATTAATTATAATTCAATTAAAATGTATAAAATTTCAATAAAAATCACGTGACTACGAACGCGCCACGATTGGCTGCTATGTTTGTGACGTCGTCAACGGCTTTTAATCGTATATATATACTGTCAAAATTATTGTTGGTTAAGTGACAAAGGGTGCATAAAGGCTAGTTCTAATAATATACCTGCACTGGATATTTTTATGGTCACAGATTTTCTGAAAAATGACATTTGGTTCAATTCAGCTGAAGTTCGAGGTTCTAAAGCATCGACGTAAGTTTTTTAAAAAATAATAATGTAAATGTAAATAAGAAACAAAATATTTCTATTATATATAATTACACCATTTGTAGGGTGTCACGAGAGAGTTACGAGTAAGTTCGAAGTAAAGCTTATATAGTTACCTTGACTATTAATGAAAAATTAAGAAAAGTTCAAGACACTCAATGTCACGATTGTGCAGCTTCAGCAGATAATAAATACTCAAAGAAAAAAATTATATGTTATATATTTGCAATATTGGTTTTCAAAAATAATGACAAATTAACAATAGTTTTGATTGATTGCGCGGTTGGCTCTTGGTGAAACATAGTAACAATGATAATAATTAAAACACTTGGTATTTGTTTCACAATATATTCAAGATATTCTCTAACATGTTTCGGCCCCGCGACCATTCTCAAAGAGAGTTATGTATAAACTAAACTAAAGTTTCAAAGTGCTGTCTAATGGAAGTCGGTTTTTTCTCGTTAAATTTATTACACTATCAATAATTGGAGTATTTCCGAAGTCTAGCTGGGTGTTTGTTAGGTTTTTGCCGTCGTATATGGCTTTTTTAATTTCGAAAATTTCCAGGTAATTTAACAGCCTGCTTTTATTGCAGCTATGTATTAATTTGGTATTATTAATGTTAAAAAAATGGTTCTGGTCTATACAATGTTCGGCAAAGCCCGTCTTTCTCTGATTGTGTAAAATTGAATATTTATGTTCTTTTAGCCTATCATTGAGCGATCGGCCCGTTTGGCCTATATAAATAGCGTCACACATATTACATTTAATTTCGTATACTCCAGATTTGTCACAAAATTTTGCTCTTTCTTTGTTATTGTTTAACATCGATGCAAATCAGTCATGGAATGTAAAAATGTCCACTTTTCATAGTATGACCCACAGACTTCTAACGATTCCACTTAAAAAAGACAGCTATGAAAAAGAACTTAATATTATCAAAAATATCGCAAGGAATAATGGATATCAGCCAAGCATCATAGATAAAATGATAAAAAACAAGATTAAGAAAAACACCAAACATTTTTATGCCGCAACACCCGAAAAAGATTCTAAAAATTGGCATGCTATAAACTATATTCACAAATTAAGTTCAAGAATCACAAATCAGTTAAAGAACGAAAATATTAATATTATCTCTGTTAATAAGAATAATCTTGCATCGATGTTAAACAATAACAAAGAAAGAGCAAAATTTTGTGACAAATCTGGAGTATACGAAATTAAATGTAATATGTGTGACGCTATTTATATAGGCCAAACGGGCCGATCGCTCAATGATAGGCTAAAAGAACATAAATATTCAATTTTACACAATCAGAGAAAGACGGGCTTTGCCGAACATTGTATAGACCAGAACCATTTTTTTTAACATTAATAATACCAAATTAATACATAGCTGCAATAAAAGCAGGCTGTTAAATTAACTGGAAATTTTCGAAATTAAAAAAGCCATATACGACGGCAAAAACCTAACAAACACCCAGCTAGACTTCGGAAATACTCCAATTATTGATAGTGTAATAAATTTAACGAGATGGAAAAAACCGACTTCCATTAGACAGCACTTTGAAACTTTAGTTTAGTTTATATATAACTCTCTTTGAGAATGGTCGCGAGGCTGAAACATGTTAGAGAATATCTTGAATATATTGTGAAACAAATACCAAGTGTTTTAATTATTATCATAATGAAAAATGTTAAATATTGAATAACCAAGAGATATTTTCTAGTTTTGTAATTATTTTTTGAGCGAAAAAACCGTATAAAGCATAATTAGAAAAACAAAACACATACATACTGTTTAAATCTCTAATTTTATTTCAATAAAGAATACACTGTTAAATATACATAATAAAACTTTCCCCAACTAGAATAATATATTACAGTAGATTATAATATGTAAACTACATTAATAATCAATTCAGAATAAAAACAATTACTATCCAAAATTATATACATATTTATTTGATTGCTTTCATTGAAGTTTGCAATCCTTTTAAAACCACACCGATTCTTCAAACCACCACACTAAACTCTATTAACAATATTTTCAAAAAAATCCACCCATTCTACATTTTTGTTTTAATTAAAGTTTTCAGTATTTTTAAAACATGTTTTACAAACCACCACATTAGACTATTGTTTTAATAATAATTGCAAATATAAATAAGTGTGGCTGCTAACTAACTCTAATGCATAACCAGCTGGAGATTTCCTAAATAAGGGAAGGCATCTAAACCTTTTTGTTTTTGAGTGGAATGAGTGGAAAACTTATAGTCGGAGTGTGGAACTCTCCTGTTAATGTCTATCCACTAGAAAACCACTATGTACCACAACATATCCTGGAACCACTGAATAATTTTCTAATCTATGTTTAAACATGCCCTATGAGATGAATATGTTCAATTAATATTGTGGTAGTGAGAAGTCTTAAATAAGAACACCTTCAACATGTTCGTACAGTGTGTTTCATAGAAAATTAGCTGGTATTTTTTTTTTATTTGACTGGCATTATCTGACAAATAATTAAAACAATGTTAATTAAGAAGCTGATTTAATTGAGGTGTTAATAATGCTGGTTAATAATTAACACGTAAGTTTAGTGCGCGAAGACACGCTCTCACTCATCATCGGTTGTATTATGAGCAGCTCGCACCTCAGGCATGTTAATTGATTTGATTTAGCGGTTTAATTAACATAGTTATAAAGTTCCAAAATAGGTCGCAACAAACTGCTGTCGCTACGTATCAATTATCGGAGAAAATTCCGATAAACAAGATATAATATGTACATACCTGACAAGCTAACGAACCAACACTGTAATTAATATTTTCGGAAAGGTCCAATTGTTTTTTTTCGATGTTTCAACGAAATCTTATTAATCATAAACTCATTTTTCTCAGACTCCCTGAAGCAAAAATGAATATCATATATTTCTCAATCGAATTAAACATTCTCTTACGTACCTAACAAATTAATAAACCGTCGAAATTTTTGACATGTTTCGCTGGTACTGTAGCTTCGTCAGAAAAAAAATTTTTCATGTTGAAACACAATAAAATATATGGTTTTGGGAAATCCACTCAGACTCTATTTCTTGACGGTACAAATGTAATAAAAGCTATGTGTTTTGATCTATTTTGTCATTCAGACGGGTTTTTACATCTTTGAGACAGTTTGTTTTCAAACCCTTATAGCAAAATAAGAATTATGGCTTTGACTGAGACCACTTCTTTCATGTTCTTTGATTCTTTTCTTGAAAGACTTGCCTGTCTGTACTATACCTATATGTTTTGGATCATGACCCACAATATAGTTGATATGGTTTATACAAAACGTTTTGTATTTATATCCATTTCAACATAGAAATGATTTATTCTTGACGAAGCTATAGTGCTAGCGAAACGCGTCAAACATTAATAATTAAAAATAAATTTTTATAAAAACGTCTTATATTAAATATCAACAAGATAATTAACATCTTTGGAAAAGTCCAGTTGATTCTCTCGACGTTTCGACGAGATCTTTCTCATCTTATAATAATTTTTCTCAAACTCCCCTAAGCACAAAATAAACGTTATATATTATTCAACCTGATTAAAAATTTTTACAGTATTTACTCCGTTTTGGTTTATTTTAGGAGAGTGATTTAGAAAATAAAAAGTTTGGAAACTGGAATAATTTATATATCGTAAATAATTTTAGGTAAAACCGCAAGATTTAAACGATAAACGAACGAGATCCATCTCGATTTTGTTTAGTATTTAATGAATTATTTAACATAGCTAATTTTCCTGGTAAAGTTTCACTGTTATATATTTAAAATTATTAATTTTGCATGAACGAAAGCAGTATTAAAAGTTCTAATCTAAAGGAGAAATCACAGTATAAACTGAGGATTAAAAGAAGTGTAACATTCAGTATATATATATATATATATATATATATATATATATATATATATATATATATATATATATATATATATACATATATATATATATATATATATATATATATATATATATATATATATATATATATATATATACATGTCAACCGACGAAGTATCTTTATGTTTCTTAATGTGAAGCGAATCGTTTAAAACGTGCTGTAGATTGAAAAATTAATGCTAACAATTTCCACTTTGACCCTGGCTATAAAAATATTACACTTTACTTTCAAGTAATACTTTATGAGGACAATGCAACAAAAACTGACTTCCGATGAATCGAAGTAAACCAGACAAAAATAAATGTTGCCAGTCTTAAGAAAATTAAACCTGTTTATTACACGTTTTAAAGAAACGTTTATACTTTCAAACCTTTATACCAAAGGACCAAATTTGAAGAAGTGTTTTTTTTGCTTTTATTATTAAATATGTCAATTTTTAAGACTTATTTATTACTTATTTATTACATTTGTTTTATCGTTTTTTTATTGCATAGAAAGATTTTATTTTGCATTATTTTATTGTTATATGTAAATAAAAAAAGTCTCATTTTAAAAATTTTATTTTTACACATTGAAATAGTTACAAAAAGACGCAAAATGTAAAACATAAACAATAAATTCTCAAATAAGTGACCTGAAGCCAACAAAAAATGCAAATAAGTGTCATTAAAAAAATTCCTGGCTGAAATTGGAGCAATCTGAAATTGAAGCAAACTTTAACCTTAATTATACACTTATTGGTGCATACATTCTTTATAGCAGGCTAAAATGTGCCCTATCCAGAGCCAGAATTTGCAAAATTTGCAAAAATAGCTTATTTGGAGGAGGATCAGGTTCATCTTGCCTTCTGACTTACAATTACAGAAGCGTTGATAGATGCAATATTTAGCATTCTATAAAAAATTACTAAGAGCCTAAATTACTAATTGTTTTGTATTTCTGGCAGCATTGTAAGTTGCTGCCATTTTGTCCACAATGTCCTCTCCACATTTCATTGTGTTGTAAAATAAATTAATGTCTGGTTTGCTACTTTCGTCGCCTACTGTATCAGTGTGATGCAGGGATGACAACAATAAAACGTTTTTTGCTTTTCGTGGTACATATGAGACTATCATCATTTTCTCTCCAAAGGCAAAAATGGAAGAATCAATCTGGTCTGTCCTTTATATCAGTCAAAATTCTTGGTATTTCGTGCTTATTGGTTTTGGTTGTTTCAACTACAGTAAGTCTATGTTCTGTAACAAGTCTACTAACAACACTAACACCAGTAAACCAACGATCCATTGTTAGGTTTCGTCCTGTTCCAGAAAAATGTTGGCACATTTTTAAAGTAACTGATTCCGTGAAATTATTTAACTTATATGGTTCATCCAGTTGTATGCCAGCATAAATTTCCATATGGCTTGTGTAAAATGTTCTAGAATTCACAGTGGCGAAAATTTTAATTCCAAACTTTTTAGGCTTGATCGGAATGTACATTCGAAAACTGCATCTGGCTCAAAATGCAAAAAGCATTTCATCGAGGGTCACATACGCTCCAACGTATAATATTTCTTAAAATTCTCATTTAACTATTTTAAAATTTCTCTTACATGTGTTAACTTATCGATTTCAGATCATTCAGCTCTTCTTCTTTTGTCATCAAAGCGTATGACCCTCAATAAAAACCTAAACCGTTTTTGAGCCATGGTTGCAATAATCAGTTCACTTCCTAAACCAGAATTCTTTTAATTTTTTTTTTTGATCCATGATCCAACCCAACTAAATAAAGTAAATCATCGAATACGCTCATTTCCTAGAGAGTAGTAATTTTTGCATCACGTTTATCCTTGCAACGTTTTGATATTTCTGTTCTGTTATATAGATATGTATGTATTTTACTACTACATCAATTACATCACTAAACAAGAGATTCCAAGAATCGATGGGAGCCTTTTTTTGACTTTTTTTTGCGGATAGTTCGTGGCAGATGAGAAACTATGTTTTCTCTTCTATTGCGAATATTCTTAGGTGGTGATGCTTTTCTTCCATTTCGTCCCATCTTTACCATAATAAAACAAATACCGGTCACCCTTATCAGGGTTTTCATTATCTGAAAATTCGTCCTCTCTTGCTCAGACCCACTTTGATGATGTATCTCTTCATCTCTGTCTGGGATGCTACCATCTGAGTCACTATCTTGTTCATCAGACAATATGCCACCATCCGCCACAGATGCCATCCCCTACTACACTCTCATAAAGAGCTCTGAGTCGCGGAAAATTCTTTTTCATAAGGGTCCATGCTAATATGTTGTATCTAAAATTACTATGAAGAGCATAAATATATATATATATATATATATATATATATATATATATATATATATATATATATATATATATATATATATATATATATAAACGCACTATCACGACTTTCAGAACTTAACCTCAACATGTACAAAAACCATCTGTTATATCTTAAATAAAGGGGGTAAATAATCTGAAAGGTACTTAAAAGGGTAATATTTAACAAAATTTATATCACTTTATGTATTTTTCCTGGATTGACAGACCACCGACGTACATCCGTGAGTTAAATGTAATTTTTACTAAACAAAAATTTTTCTCGAAATTAAAGGGAACTATTTTTTGTATCAGCCCAATATATCTGTCATTTCCTTGTCAGATGTTTCCTTAACTGTACGGATAAGAACAAGACTTTTTACGCTCACTTAACAATTTTCGTAATATTTCTCTTTGGACGGTATTTTATGACGTTCCAAGATAATATTTTTCCAGGAACATACTGATCCTTTTCCAATAAAATTTATAGTTTTCCCCAGTGGAATTATTTCGAAAATGTTCGAGCGTAAATCCCCCCAGACGTATGCAACACTATCTGTATGGGGCGTACGGCGGTTGCGGTAACCTGAACTTAATACTTCCTGTCGATTCAAATGGGTCGAATCGATACGAAACAGAATAGCGGGGCCCCAACTCGGTCTAACCCTATAGGATAACCTGTCACAATGGCCTACGCCGTCCCTTTTTCGGGTAGATGACCCCCGGATTGGTCCAGCTGGAAAGGCATTCGTATCATTTAGGACCTAAATTGATGGATTAGATATATCTGAATAGGTCTGGATCAAGATTTCAATCAAAAAGTTTTTTTACACTGTTTGTCCAGCAGAACTAGTTGAAACTTTACCCACCCAACAGCGCCATCTTTAAATGAACTTAAAAATTATGTAATGTGTTAATGTGTTATGACAAACATATATATATATATATATATATATATATATATATATATATATATATATATATATATATATATATATATATATATATATATTATATAATTTCTAAAAGAGTATTAAAAAAAACGCACGAAACGGAATGACGCACAACCAAGAGAACAAGCAGGATTCAGAAGGGGATTCAGTACAATGGATCACATCCAGGTTGTAATGCAGGTCATAGAGAGGCACAACGAATACACCATGCCACTGGGCTTGGCTTTTATCGACTACGAAAAAGCATTTGATTCAATCTCAAAGCATGCGATAATGGATTCACTACTTAGCCAAGGTTTGTTGAGAGAGCCTATGCAAACCTATTAGAATCAATATATGATGGAGCTACAGCCACAATTCACCTTGATCTTGATCTAGAACGATATATATCTAGATCAATATATCTTGATCAAGAACGATATATATATATATATATATATATATATATATATATATATATATATATATCAAGATAGGGAGACCCTATGAAGTCCGTATGAAGGCTGAATTGTTAGATGGTGCACCTCCTCGAACTATATATATATATATATATATATATATATATATATATATATATATATATATATATATATATATATATATATATATATATATATATATATATATGTATATATATATATATATATATATATATATATATATATATATATATATATATATATTTGTATATTTGTATAGGCCAGGCGTTTGGCCATCAAAAATATCACCGGAAATATTCTTGAAGCAACCATTTTGACTGGAAAGTTTAAAGGAGAAGTGGTCCTGTTGCCACGTATTCCAATAATACCGTCAGAATCTGCGATACCATTCAAAAGGCTTCAGTTTCCAATTCATTTAGTTTTCGCCATAACTATAAATAAGTCTCAAGGCCAAACAATGTCCACTTGCAGCTTAGACTTGAAAAATCCATATTTTCCCATGGGTAACTATATGTTGCATGTTCCCACTGTGTGGGAAAACCATCGAATCTATTTGTGTTAGCAAGAGACAGGTTAACCAATAACATTGTGCACCAATTAGCGCTGCATTAAATTAAAATTTTTATAATTCAAAATGATAAATATAATTATTAAAAATAATGAATAATCTACGCTACCTATCTCATTTATAAAATTAATTGTTACTAAGATGAATAAAATATAAAATTCAAATGTTAATGTTTATGTTGATTTGTGCTTAATATCAACTCTACGAAAATTTTTATCAATGGCTTCCAAATTATGACCTAAGGTTCAAATCTCAATCCCGTGGGTTTTTACATCGACTACGTTTTCGTCTTTATTCGCTAATAATGATTTGACTGTACTGAATAGTTTACTACAATATAATTCAACGTATAACTTAGCTTATATATATATATATATATATATATATATATATATATATATATATATATATATATATATATATATATATATATATATAAGCTACAATATATATATATATATATATATATATATATATATATATATATATATATATATATAGATCATCATCATCATCATCATCATCATCAGCCTGTATCGATCCACTGCAGGATGTTCAGCATGTTTCCAACTTTCACGGTCCTGGGCTTTCCTTTGCCACTCGGGTCCAATATACTTAACGATGTCATCAATCCATCCTGCTTTCGGTCTTCTTCGTGGACGTTTGCGATCAACCGGTATTCACTCCAGGATTGCCTTGGTCCATCTGTTATTCCATCGCCTCGCTATATGATCTGCCCATCTCCATTTCAATTGCTTTACTCTTCCAATAATGTCACAGACTTTTGTTTGTTCCCTGATCCATGCGCAGGACTTTCTGTCTCGTCTTGTAATGCCAAGCATACATCTTTTCATTCTTTTCTGCGCCACACGAAGTTTTTGAATTGATTGCGATGTGAGTGTCCAGGTTTCACTTCCGTATGTCATAACGGGTAGAACGCAGTGATCGAAGACTTTTCTTTTCAGGCAAAGTGGGAGTCTGCTCTTAAACACTATGTTGAGCCTACCAAATGCCTGCCAGCCACATTTAACACGCCGTTCCACCTCCCGGGCGGTATTCCCCACCATTGAAATCCTCTGCACAAGATATATAAAGCTGTCCACAATCTCGAAATTCCTTCCTAAAACTGAAATTCTTCTGTCCTGAGCGAAGTTATTGAACATAACCTGACTCCTTTTCAGGTTTATTTTCAAGCCAAACGGTTCGCCAGCCCTTTGCAGTTCTTGTATGCGTTTTTGCAGCTCCTTTGGGTCTTATGAAATGACAATAATATCATCTGCAAATCTAAGATGATTTAACTTTGCACCATTGATCTTTACATCATCCTGTTCCCAATCCAGTTTACGGAATATTTCTGCAAGGCCAGCCGAGAAAAGAATAGGCGATATTGCGTCACCCTGCCGTACATCTTGTTCTACATTAATTCCCACTTCAAGATCATCAAGGTGAATTGTGGCTGTAGCTCCATCATATATTGATTCTAATAGGTTTGCATATGCTCTCTCAACAGACCTTGGCTAAGCAGTGCATCCATTATCGAATGCTTTGAGATTGAATCAAATGTTTTTTTGTAGTCGATAAAAGCCAAGCCCAGTGGCATGGTGTATTCGTTGTGCCTTTCTATGACCTGCTCTACAACCTGGATGTGATCCATTGTACTGAATCCCCTTCTGAATCCTGCTTGTTCTCTTGGTTGTGCGTCATTCCGTTTCGTGCGTTTTTTTAATACTCTTTTAGAAATTATATATATATATATATATATATATATATATATATATATATATATATATATATATATATATAATTTCTATATATATATATATATATATATATATATATATATATATATATATATATATATATATATATATATATATATATATATATATACATATATATACATATATATATATATATATATACATATATATACATATATATATATATATATATATATATATATATATATATATATATATATATATATATATATACATATATATATATATATATATATATATATATATATATATATAATATATATATATATATATATATATGTATATATATATATATATATATATATATATATATATATATATATATATATATATATATATATATATATATATATAACGTCGAAGTATCATTAAAAAAAGTGTGAGCCTCTTAAAAGGGGAACTCTCAAGATGGTTTTTTTTTCGCAATATTTTCGAAACAGTTTATGCTAAAGTCGTGAAATTCGTTTCAATAAGTTGACACATTTCAATAAGTTGAAGGTTTTTATGTTAATAATTGAATATTTTAATCATCGGCGTCTCTTTGGTAAGTGCAGTCATTACTTTTTTGTTTGCACTATTTTTTTAAATTTTTAAATCAAATGATTGAATCGCAAAAAATTTTAGGTAAAAAAAGATTCTCTTATTTTATCTCGTTAGGATAGACCGTTTTCCAGAAAACATGGATATCATGGTTAATCTTTATCTTTGACTTTTCGTAAAAGTGGATCATTTACACAACAAAGTTTAATTTTTAATTTTTAAAGTGCAAATGGCCCGTTATTCCTCCGAAGAAATGGCGAATATTATATGCATTTTATGTACGGGAAGGCAAATGGGAACCCGTCTGAAGCTAGAAAATTGTACGCTAAGGCTTTTCTCGGAATAGTACTTCATTGTACAGAAACATTTACAAACCTCTATGGAAGATTATGCAAAAAGGGATCTTTCATACCTTCCAAACCTGAATGTGGAAACAGCCGGAGGACCAGAACTGTAGAAAACGAAGAACGAGTTTTAGAAAATGTAGCAGAAAACCCAGGAATAAGGGCCGGACGAATTGCTGTTCAAGAAGGCATTTCTAAAAGTACTGCGTGGGAAATTGTTAGAGTGCAAGCGCTCCATCCGTATAATTTGCATAAAGTTCAAGCCTTAAAGCCTGTTAGCCTGCCACAAAGAATCCAGTTTTACCAATGGTTAATCGAACAATTGGGTTTAAATGAAAATGTTGTACAGAACATTCTCTTTACAGACGAAGTTATGTTCACACGCAATGAAATTTTTAATGCTCACAATACTCATGTGTGGGCGGAAGAATATCCACATGAATTTTTCGAATCGGGGCTTCAGGAAGTTTTCTATCAATATCTGGGCAGGGATACTGGAGAATTTTTTGATTGGACTTGTTGTGCTTCTGAACCTTTTAAATGGACAACAATATTTGAACTTCTTGAAAAACCATCTGCCAAACCTAATGGAAGATGTACCATCAGTTCATTCATTCTCATTTCTCTGTAAATGTAAGAACTCATTTAGACCGGTGGATAGGACGCCCAGGACGTGCTTGACCAGTGCACTGGCCACCACGTTTCCCAGATTTAAATCCTCTCGATTATTTTCTGTAGGGATACTTGAAGGCATTGGTGTATTCTATCCCGATTGGCATTCTAGGGGAATTGCAGCAACGTCTATTTACTGCTTGTGATTATATCAAAAATAAGAGAGAGAGAAAGAGAGAGGGAGTTTATTTGTTCACATACAGTTGCTGATTACAATGTTAAAGGAAAAATAATACATGTTAAAATTAGTTCAATGAAGATAAAATATAAATTGGTGATTACACTACACATATATATATATATATATATATATATATATATATATATATATATATATATATATATATATATAGGACAGGATAAACAAACCGACTTAAAAATAATAAAGCTTCTGGTGAAGATGGAATCACTGCTGAATTTTTGAAATCTGCTTGTCCAGATACAATCAAGGAAATAACCAAAATTCTACAAGAGGTTTGGCGAACCGAACGGATTCCGGAAGATTGGAAAGATGCTCTAATCCATCCACTACACAAGAAATAACATAGAACGGATGTAAAGGACTACAGAGGGATATCTCTTCTCCCAAGATTCTATCTCAATGTCTACTAGACAGAGCACAGGGACAGTTAGAACCTAAAATTGTTGAATATCAAGCAGGTTTTCGACCGGGCAGATCCTACCCTGAACAGATCCTGAATCTAAAGTTGATCCTAAGACATCAAAAACTGTACAATAAAAATCTCGTCTGTAGATTTGTGGATTTCAAAAAAGCATATAATTCTATTGGCCGCGAATCTTTATTCTAAATCTTGAGAGAACAAGGACTGGATATGAAAACGCTGGCAATTATTAAAGCAACATTAACTAACACAAGGTCAAAAGATAAATTCATGGGTGACATCTCAGAGCCCTTCGAAATTAAAATTGGAGTGAGACAAGGGGATGGACTCTCGCCACTCTTATTTAACTGTGGTCTAGTAAAAGTAATATAGGAGTGGCGTGAAAAAAAGTCAGCCTTGAATATTGACCAGTCCATTAAACTGGGGAGAACCAACATCAAAATTGATTGTCTGGCGTTTGCTGATGATGTAGCAATTTTTGGCTCAAGATATATTAACGGCATAAAAACAGATTGAAATCCTAAAAGAAACAGCAGAAAAGGTAGGACTGCACATTTTCTTTGAAAAGACACAATACATGACCTGCAACAGACTAAGAACAACATTTCTAAAAACAAAATATGGTAACATCAGACGAGTCTCTCAATTCCAATATGTGGGTGAAATAATCATGGAAAATGGGTTGGAAAAAGCGGCCAATAAGGGTCGATGTTAAAAAATGGAAACGGCAAAACTGAGACATTACAACACAGTTATTAGCCCAGAATACTTATATAGGGCAGAAACGCTCATTTTGGATAGACACAGAGACCTCGAGGACATTGAAAAGAAGGAAAGAAAAATCATAAGAAAAATCTTAGGCCCCAAACAAATAAATAGCACAACATACCGACTTCGAGAAAACCAAGAAATCAAACAATACACAGATATGCTTAGCGATATGAGAAAAAGAAGACTTAAGTTTTACGGACACATAAAACGAATGAATCCGACTTAGGCTAACGAGACAAATAGTCGAATTTTATGAAAATAGGAGTAGAGCTAAGGTAGAAATAATTAAATGGGTTGTTGCAATTAAAGAGGATCCAAGATCAGCAAATATTACACAAAATGAAATTCAGGATAGAGGCTGTTTCCAATACAAGGTTAACGTTTGGAAGGTTGGCCAGAGAGAAAAATGTAGGAAGACTGGAATAACTTGGTCTGACGAAAGGAAAAAAGCTCATAGCGAAAGAATGGAATTAATATGGGCGCAAAGGAAGGCTAACAACAACAAATGCCTCTAACTATACTTCGCGTGGTCCACCAGATCCTATACGTAAATAATAATAATAATAAACAAGTTAACAAAACGTAATATAGTACATATTATGGCTCTTCTCCTCTCATTTGCTGGACCTAATGGAAGATGTACCATATCAGTTCAGATATGACATGTTTTTATGCACGATGAGGCTCCGCCTCATTTCTCTGTAAATGTCAGAGTGCATGTAGATCGGTTATATCTAGGACGATGGATATGACGTGGTGGATCAGTGCATTGGCTACCACGTTCTCCAGATTTAAATTCTCTCGATTATTTTCTGTGAGGATAATTGAAGACATTGGCCTATGCTATCCCGATTGACACTGTGGATGAATTGAAGTAACATGTATTTACTGCTTGTGATTATATCAAAAATAAGCCTGATATTTTCGACAGGATAAGATGTATCAAGAATGAAGAAGATCTATGAAGATTCTGTGAAGAAAAGAATTAGAAAGTGCATTGAGATGAATGAAGGTCATTTTCAACATCTGTTGTGAATAAGGGCTAAATCCTTAATAGAAATTGAGTCTTGTTATTGTTGCCTACGTAAGACCTTCATGCTTTTATTTTTCTCTATTGTTTGTTCGATCCGATTTTGGTTGTGTGTTCTAATGTCGCATCTTATAGCCTTTGATATCTCCTTGTTAATTTGCCTTGGGTCTTCACCTGTAGACTGTTCTTCACTTCTCATGTCTCTTCTTTGTTTCATTTTCCGCATAGTAGCTTCGGTCAACTTCGATTCTTTCTTGGTTGTTGGGCAGTATCCTTTTTGGCTTTCTATCAGGGCAGTAGTGATGGTCTCGTTTAGGACATTGATGTTCTCTTCTGCTTCATGGCCATTTAGCTTATTTGTAATGCATTGCTGGAAGCCTTGCATTGCGTAATAAATTTAACAATGCGTAATTTAACAATGCAATGCGTAATAAATTTAACGAGATGAAAAAACCGACTTCCATTAGACAGCACTTTGAAACTTTAGTTTAGTTTATACATAACTCTCTTTGAGAATGGTCGCGAGGCCGAAACATGTTAGAGAATATCTTGAATATATTGTGAAACAAATACCAAGTGTTTTAACTATTATCATTGATTATGAAGGTTGTAGATAGTATTCCCAAAGAAAGTTGGATAAATTCGATTAACCATGTTATTAAAACAGAAGATTCCTATGTATCATTTACTAATAATATAGAACCACTTATTATTAATGTAGATCAAAGTGACAGTGAGAGTGAAACCGAATTAAATGTATAATTCATTTTAAGTTATAACTTTTATAGTACTAATAGATAAATTTATTTATTTAATTTTATTGTACTAATAAATTCAAAATACACACATCAATAAACAATGTTATAGTCATACATAATAATAATTTATGGTGCCTCCTCTGGTGCCTTTGAAGAATCTAGGAATATTTTTATTGAAATTTATTGGGGCAATTAACATTTTGTGGAAAGGCAACGAAATATCTTGAACCGAACTATACCACTCCCTTAAACTTTTTATTTCTGGGCAGATTTTAATAAACTTTCTTTTTTTTTGGATAGATCTCGGAAAACGCCAAGAAAGTATATCACATGTTTTTTTGCTAATATCATGGCTGATATCAACTGCGTTATGGTTCCCATTTTCGAGAAGTATTAGGGCTTTTTTTAGAGAAAGGTGATGCTGGTCCAGAATCTGTTGTTAGTTTTTCTCTAAAAAAAAATCCTAATAATACTTCTTGAAAATGGGAGCTATAAAAGTTGACGCAGTTGGCCATGATATTAGGCCATACACTTTCTTAATGCCGTTTTCCCAGATCTATCCAACAAAAGAAAGTTTCTTAAAATCGGTCTAGAAATAAAAATTTTAAGGGGGTGATAAGTCCTTATCCTACACACAGTCTAGGATACTACGCCTTTTTCTACGCCATCGTATGTCTGTGTGAAATAAATGAACATCTGCAACAAAGGGCTATCAAATTGGGTCGTTTTCTTCATTATTTGACAAACTACGAACAATTGATCTAGTATTGAATCTCCGCCTCTAAACTCTGTCTGATATTCGCCCATTGGTTCTTCAACAGATGGTACTATCTTCTGCCTTAGTGTGTAGGTGGTTGCTGCTGCTTGCCCAAATATTTAACGAGTTTTTCTCCATTGAACAGAGTATGGATAACATTAATATATTTATAACTGCTTTTTTCGAGAAAGAAGTAAGAATAATTATTAATAATTATAATCGTTTAAACAATGGACCATATCGTGATTGCGAAAGCAGGCTAGGAGCGCATATCTTGCTAACAATCCATTGTTTCGGACAACAGCTGTACGTCTACCCACATCTCTTCACAACCTGCCGGAAGGACGCTACATTCCCCATTATTCGAGATGGCAAAAAAAAAGCGCCTAATAGGAAAATAATGGCCGTGAAATGAGTTTTATTCGTCATTGTCGGTGGAGAGAGGCGACTAGAAAGGCGCATAGGTTAACTACGGGCCTAGCAAAAATCAGATAAGAGGTGAATAGTAATGAGGCGATTGAGAACAAGAAGCGATGCAGAAACACATCGGTATCTACACTCAGTGTTAAAATGTTTGACACGATTTTTTTACTTTTCAAGATAAGATATCAACTTGAGAATTGCAATAAAAGGAATTTAAAAACAAGTACTTCTCAGTTCTTTACCGTCGTCGGTAAAGAACGTCATAAGCTGATCAAGAAGACCGCCAGCGGCAGACCAGCAATGCGCAGGCCAGCAAAGACGGGCTTTGCCGAACATTGTATAGACCAGAAACATTTTTTTAACATTATTAATACCAAATTAATACATAGCTGCAATAAAAGTAGGCTGTTAAATTACCTGGAAATTTTCGAAATTAAAAAAGGCATATACGACGGCAAAAACCTAACAAACACCCAGCTAGACTTCGGAAATACTCCAATTATTGATAGTGTAATAAATTTAACGCACAACAGCACTTTGAAACTTTAGTTTAGTTTATACATAACTCTCTTTGAGAATGGTCGCGAGGCCGAAACATGTTAGAGAATATCTTGAATATATTATGAAACAAATACCAAGTGTTTTAACTATTATCATTGTTACTATGTTTCACCAAGAGCCAACCGCGCAATCAATCAAAACTATTGTTCATAATCAATGTTGCAACACTTATACTTTGAGTCGGATAAATGTTTTGTGCTCTAACATTGAATTTTACCTGATGCCACATATGCGCAATTTGATTAAAAATACAGTAATAGGGGAGAAACCGAACCGTAAAACCGTATGTTCTATATCGACAGCAATGGTATCATATCCATATTCCTTTTAATTATTAAATGTCTTTAATATTTCTATAAGATCACATTTTTGATATATATTTTCGAAGTATATATCGTTTTTTAACCTATAGCTTTGAATTTCTAATTTAGTGTTATTTGCATTAGGAACATAATTTTTTTGGCAGTTATAATAACTAGCATTGTCCATTACAATTGCGCTTTCCTTAGGCACATTGGGCAAAAGGCTATTTATAAACCAATCATGAAAAAGTTTTCCTGTGATGTCGTCATGGTAGTCGTCATGTCGTCAAAGATGGATGTTTAATATTTTTAGAGGACAACTGTGTAACAATTTGGAAGCCATCCATCCTCGGAACCAGCATGCAAAATTCTAATTCTTTTTCCCTTGTTTGCTGGGGCTTTGGTTTGGCATTTTCTTGATGTATCTCCCCAATGTTTTTGCTGGCATCTCATAAGTATCGAACCATGTTTCATCAAGGTAGATAATGAGACGATTTTCTAATCTGTATTTTTTTATAGAGTTTAAGTAATCAAACCGCCATCTTTGTGATTCCATTAATATTTGTCTTTTATTAATGGTCCGATATGCAAAACTCATTTGAGATAATATTCTCGGGAGGCTAGTTCTGCTGCAAAGAATGTTGGTTTCATCGTTCCTTAGTCGCTGTTGCAATGAATGCGATGCAGGCACAGTTTGTTCTTCATACATAGCATATATTTTGCTTCGAATAAAGTCTTTGTAAAAAATCGAATAAAGCTTTCACTACGAACTTTTTTAGCTTATATTGGCTTCGTCACAATATCTTTACCTGTATACAACGGCGTTTTCGTTAATGAAGACGTTTCTGCTGCGGCTGCATTTACATTAAGCCCCCTATTCAATAAAGAAATATACACATTTTAACAATTTGCTTAACATCGGACGATAAATGTTTTTTTTTTAAATTAGCATTACCGGAGGCACAATGATCATTATCTTGCCAAGAACGCCACATTTTTAGCACATTTGGACTAATATCGAAATTATAGAACTGCACTGTTTAATGAAAGAAGGCGAACTAAACTAAAATATTTCGAAATTAGTAAACGAAATATAAAATTCATTTTATTTTTTTACCTTTTATTTTATTAGGCCCGGCTCTGCTTCTTTTTTTGCAATTCTACCGGGTTTTGTTACGACAGGGGTTGTTAACAGTTTATTGCGGTCATTCGGTCAGCGATATATCTTAAACGGCACTATAACAGTTTCAAAATTTGAAAAAAAAACTGACTTTTTGATATTCTCGACCTCTACTGCCTTGAACAACGGGCATAGAGAAGTCAATTTAGCACAAACCATTTAGGTAAAAGTTGCAGAATAACAAAAAAAATGTTACATGTTACAAAAATTGTTCAAAATTGTCACCATTCATTCAGTTAGGACAGCTGTCTAATATGTCCTAGATACGCTGTAAGAACAACCACAGTTACGTCTGTAACATCTGAAAATTAGTCAATTTTGGTCCTTCGAGTTAACCAACAATAGATTCTGAACTCCTCTGAGGTCAGTAATATTTGGAATTTGCCAATTTTCGACGCATCCAATCAGTCAGACGTTAAACCGTCGAAACAGGCGTGCGTATTATAATAACCACAGCTGTACCGCATGGTGTCTGCTATCCGATAACGTTGCAATTAGATCTCACGTAACGATAGTTCACGACCAGGTGGGATCGATGGCCAGAAGGATCGGAATGACAAGTGACCCAAATAGCAAAACAAAAGGACGGACGGCGCAAGGTATTCCCCAGGTTAAATTTATGGCTCAGTCGACATTTAAAAGCTATAAATTCTCTTTTTTCCAGTCTTCTGAGACAATCCAAATTACTTATGCATGTTATAAATCAATCCCCCTTTCCCTTAATCTTCTCTCTTCTTTGTTTTCTATTAACACCATATACAATGGTTGATATTTCTTGACGCGTGTTTCCTTAACGATTTTAGCATCGATAGAATAGATAATTAAAACTAAAACTTGAAAAATGAAAAAAAAGTATCGTATATATATATATATATATATATATATATATATATATATATATATATATATATATATATATATATATATATATATTTTAAGATCTACTATACAGCCTACCAGATCTACTATACAATACTATACAGCCTGTATGTCTATTAGGGTGGTCGTTAAAAATTAACTTTTTTATATTTAACTGAGGTAGCCGATACTTCATGGAAATTCATTTTAATTAAAAAACCAAGATTCAAGTAAAATACCCAAATTTTTTCTTTTATTAATTTCTAGGCTCTAAAAGATTTTGTTTTTTTGATTTATTTTCGTTATGCAACATTTTGAACTTATCGTCGAAAGTGTGATTTTCTAACATTAAGTGATTGGCATAATGAGAATTATTCTGTTCTTTAATATAACTTCTTTTATGTTCATTAAGCCTGGTGGAAAAGGATCTTCTTGTTGGTCCAACATAGATTTTTGGACAAGAACCGCACTCAATTAAATAAACTCCTGATTTATGAAGTTTATTTGTTTGACTTTTGTTGTTTTTTATTAAGCGTCCAAGACTATGGTTTGTTCTGAATGCAATATTTATATCGCTTGTTTTTGACAAATGTTTAGAAATTAATTTGGTGACTTTTCCTGTATATGTAATTGTTTTGTATGCAGTGTTCTTGATTTTATTGACACGATATATTAAATTAATGGTATTATTATAACATTTTTTATTAATAATGTTTCGGTCATAATCATTATTCACTTCGATCTGTTTGATGGCATTCAATTCTTTGTTGTAGTTATCTATTGACATTGGGGTATATATTAATCTGTGTAAGAAACTTAAGTAGAATTTACAATGGATGGTTCTTTTTCTTTCTTTCTTCTGTCTGTTTACTTCCTAAATGTTTGTGATTGTTTCTAGGCAAGAGTGTAAAATCCGATAAGGAATTACCCCTCAGTCACGCCAGTTAGGTAGGTCTTCGCCAGTCGGTAGGTTTTCTGATAGACTTATGGGTAGGCACATAACCAAGGGATGATAGCCCGAAGGGGGTGCTGGCCTGGGTTTGTCGGAAGCTGATGACCGTGATTCGGAACTCACATTAAGCTGTAGGTCCAGTCGCTAAATAGCCTAGTTGCTGATGCTCCTCTAACCCTAACTCTTTACTTTTTTTTAAATTATTTATTTAATTATATCTAGTTAATAACGACTGCAATATTAAAATATAAATATAAATATAAATAAAATATTAATAGAAATAAAAATTAAACATAAAAATGATATTAATATAAAAATATTAAAATTATATCATTAAAATGTCTAGAATTTATTATAGTTTTACTAAATTGTTTATATTTCAGAAAAAGTGACGTTTGTAGGTCTTAAAATGTTGTTTACATGGAGTTAATGAATTTATTATCGAGAATATCTCCATAAATATGAATTTTATGAAGAAAATGGAGAGAAACTTTTTTGTAGAGAATTTAATTTCCTACAAAATCTAAAATCCGTGTAATTTAAGAGATACTTAAAAAAAACTACGATTTTATCAAAAAATTAACTTAGATCGAATTGAGGCACGTGTTATTTTTGTTAAAAAAAAAAATTCCCCATATTTTCTCATCAAGAGGAAGTTTTTTTGGGGCGTCGGAAAAAAATTTATTTTTAACGACCTCCTTAATATCTATATCTTAGGCTAATATAATAAAAATAATATAAAATATAAAATAATTTTACCATTTTATTTCCAACAAACCAACTTCCATCAATATTTTGAAATCGCTTTGAATATTTTCCAGCACTTTTAATTTTGTATCCCCTGCGTATAGCAGGGCTTTGTCATTAGCAAATGTAAAAATGTGACCCTTTATTATTAAGGAACTAAGCTCATTTATATATATTATAAATAGTATTTGGCCTAATACAGTACCCTGAGGAACTCCACATAACACTGATCTCTCTGTGCTTTTAAACCCATTCACTTTAACAATCTGAGTTCTTCCAGATAAATAACTATGGAACCACTTGCTGATAGTTCTCCTTATTCCTAATGCTTCCAGCTTTTCTAATCATAGTAAGACACAGTATCAAACGCCTTACTAATATCCAAAAATAATCCACTTACATATTTCCCTTCATTAAGGTTTTTATACAAGTAATTGATAAGCCGAAGCAAGGCTGGATTCGTTCCCAGACCCTTCCTAAAACCGTATTGAGTTTCTACAAGAAACTTTATTTTGTTTAAGGAATTTGTTAACTGTTGTACCATTAATTTTTCAAAAACTTTTGATATCACCGGCAAAATCGCAATAGGTCTATAACTCTCAACGACTGGAAATAACTGCACTGTATGCAGCAGGAAAAATCTGTCGCATTTTATGTATTGCTGCTCTTAATCGACTTGCTTTTGTAACAGCCCCAGGTACACCATCAACATACTTAGAAAATGCTTCCGACTAAGATGGTTATGCCCTAGGCCATCGCACCGAGTAATTTCCTTGGGCTTAGTCCTTCCTTGACCCACTGATTCATTGTCTGCCAAATTTTACCATTAGTTACCATCAGAGTACCATCAGAGTTTGTCTAAACAATCTCTGCAACTTCTATAGTTATGTAAAAGTTCAACATTGCCTTTCTGTATTTTTTCTCCTTTATTTGAGTTTTTCGCCACTGTCTAAAACTCAAAAAATATCAAAAAAACCTGTTCTTATTTAAAGAAAGAATCACTGGGTAAAAACAAAAAACCAAACGGAGACAAATTTTTCAGTGATTCTTTTTTGTAATAAATTTGCCTAACGAACAAAATTCTAAAGATATAAAAATGTTATAAAAAATTTTACAAACTTTTAACGTACGTTTCGGAGGGTAATCTCCCCCCGTTTTCAAAACTGAACTAAAAAATAAATTATATTAATTTGTAATATATAAATTAACGAGTGAAAGTAAATATATTTTTTTTGTATATGTCAACGATACAATCATTCAGACATTAATTGCCTTTCTGATTAGCGCAGTTTCGATATAATTGTTCTCTGGTTCTAATACTATTGACTAAGCCATTGGTTATCCATGGCTTCAATTTCCATTTTTTGGCATTTGGTTTATATTCATCTGCGCAATCATCCAGAATATCATTATATATTGCATAAAATACTCCAACTGCCGAGTTCAGATCACTATGCCGGTAAATGTCACTCCAATCTATCTGACGTAACCGATCACACATTCTCTTATAATTTATTTTGCCGCAATCGGCCTGTTTCGTTCAAACTCAGCCTGTTTCGTTCACAATTTATATTTAAATGTTTTGTAAGTATTAAATTTGCTGAATTTTCTTAATAATCTCAATAACACTATTTGCTACAGATAGTTTCTTGCGAACGTACATGAGACAATGCATTTTTCATAATGCAATCAATCTAAGACGGCGTCGCATTTCCGGAATGCACTTGTTCGCACTTCCACAGACATCTCGAGAAAATTGAGCATTCATCTTAATCCGGGCAAGCGTGGAGCGATAGAGCAGCCTCGGTAACAAATTCGAATCGAATTTGATTTCATAGAGGACACGTATTCGGAAAAATAACGTACCGAGTGAAAAATAATTTTCGGAAAATTTCGTTACCGCTTGTTTATTTTCGTCGCAATTTTGAGTGGGAGGTGACAAAGTGGAGAGCTGAGCGAGTTGTGCATTAACATACATACATAAAACCGCGAGAGCTTCCAGAAGAGAATAATATATGACGAGATGATAAAGGTTCATCATTTTCTATGCTTCAATATTTTGCTTTATATACCAACGTGTTTAAACACGTAGGCGATATTTCGGTATTAAATAACTGTTAGTAAATAGTTGAGGTAGATACAGAGTGCGTCACGAGAAAAGGACGTTTTTGAAATAGATTCGACTTAGGACGGTTTGAACTACGGGAATAATCCAATGGTCCATCCAAGGCCAAGGCGATAAAGGGGCTATTCTGGGGACAGACAATTGTTGAGCATGAAATTTTCTTCAATTTGTGTATGAGTAAATGTCATTATATGATTTTATCAGCCGTGAGATGAGATGCGTGTTTCATGTTTTTTTTTTCTAAAAGACTGATTATTCCAGAGCTATATAGGCATATTTTGGGGACAGGTAATTGTAGAGCCTGAAATTTTCTTTATTTTGTTTACAAATAAATAATCATTATATAATTTTACAATGCGTGAGATCAGATACGCGTTTTATTATTATTATTCACGTATGGGCCCTGGTGGACCACGCGAAGTACAATTAGAGGCGCTTGTTGTTGTTAGTCTTCCTTTGCGCCCATACTAATTCTTTCGCTATGAGCTTTTTCCTTTCGTCAGACCAAGTTGTTCCAGTCTTCCTACATTTTTCTCTCTGGCCAACCTTCCAAACGTTCACCTTGTGTCTGAAACAGCCTCTATCCTGAATTTCACTTTGTGTAATATTTGCTGATCTTAGGTCCTCTTTAATTGCAGCAATCCATTTAATTATTTCTACTTTAGCTCTACTCCTATTTTCATAAAATTTGACTATTTATCTAGTTAGCCTACTCGGATTCATCCGTTTTATGTGTCCGTAAAACTTAAGTCTTCTTTTTCTCATATGGCTATGTATATCTTTGTATTGTTTGATTTCTTGGTTTTCTCGAAGTCGGTATGTTGTGCTAATTATTTGTTTGGGGCCTAGGATTTTTCTTTCCTTCTTTTCAATGTCCTCGACGTCCCGCTTTCTATTCAAAATGAGCGTTTCTGCAGCATATAGACATTCTGGCTTAATAATTGTGTTGTAATGTCTCAGTTTTGTATTTTTAGATAGGCATTTTTTGTTGTAAATATTTTGTGTAAGTCTCAATGCCGTTTCCATTTTTTGACATCTACCCTTATTGGCCGCTTTTTCCAACCCATTTTCCATAATTATTTCACCCAAATATTTGAATTGAGAGATTCGTCTGATGTTACCATATTTTTGGATTTTATGTTAAATTTGGAGTCCTACCTTTTCTGCTGTTTCTTTTAGGATTTCTGTGTCGTTAATCAATCTTGAGCAAAAATTGCTAGATCATCAGCAAATACCAGACAATCAATTTTGATGTTGGTTCTCCCCAGTTTAATGGGCTGGTCAATATTCAGGGCCGACTTTTTTTCACGCTACTCCTGTATTACTTTTTCTAGAACACAGTTAAATAAGAGTGGCGAGAGTCCATCCCCTTGTCTCACTCCAGTTTTAATTTCGAAGGGTTCTGAGATGTTACCCATGAATTTAACTTTTGCCCTTGTGTTAGTTAACGTTGCTTTAATAATTGCCAGCGTTTTCAGATCTAGTCCTTGTTCTTTCAAGATTCGGAATAAAGATTCGCGGTCTATAGAATCATATGCTTTTTTGAAATCCACAAATGTACAGACGAGATTTTTATTGTACAGTTTTTGATGTCTTAGGATCAACTTTAGATTCAGGATCTGTTCAGGGCAGGATCTGCCCGGTCGAAAACCTGCTTGATATTCACCAATTTTAGGTTCCAACTGTCCTTGTGCTCGGTCTAGTAGACATTGAGATATAATCTTGTAACAAACTGGGAGAAGAGATATCCCTCTATAGTTGTTTACATCCGTTCTATCTCCTTTTTTGTGTAGTGGATGGGTTAGAGCATCTTTCCAATCTTCCGGAATCCGTTCGGTTCGCCAAACTTCTTGTAGAATTTTGGTTATTTCCTTGATTGTACCTGGACCAGCGGATTTCAAAAGTTCAGCAGTGATTCCATCTTCACCAAAAGCTTTGTCATTTTTAAGCCGCTTTATTTGCCTTATTATTTCATTACGCGTTTTGTTTTATTATTTTTTTCGAAAAGAGTGATTTTTTATTCCGAAATTTCTACGGTCCATCCAGAGCCTTGTGGGCATATTTTGGGAATAGGTAATTGTAGAGCGTGATTTTTTTTCCCTTTTGTGTATAAGTAAATAGTCATTATATAGTTTTACCAATTTTATCAGGCGTTTTATGATTTTTTCGAAAAGACTGATGGTTCATTCAGAAAATTCTACGACCCATCCAGAGCTATATAGGCATATTCTGGGGATAGTTTATTGTAGAGCGTAAAATTTCTTTATTTTATGTACAAATAAACAATTATTATATAATTTTACCAGACGTGAGATGAGATGCGTGTTTTTCGAAAAGATTGATTTTTTATTCAGAAAATTCTACGGCCCATCCAGAGCTATTTGGATATATTCTGGGAACAGGTAATTATAGTGCTTGTCATTCTCTCCATTTTTAGTATAAATAAATAGTCATTATATAGTTTTACCAGGCGTGGGATGAGTTACGTGTTTTATGATTTTTTTGAAAAGACAGATCTTTTATTCAGAAAATTCTAGTCTATTCAGACTTATGTGGGCATATTCTTGGAACAGGTAATTATAGACCGTGAACTTTCCTCTATTTTGTGTATAAATAAATAGTCATTATATAGTTTTACCAGGCGTGGTATGAGATGCGCGTTGTATGATTTTTTGGAAAATACTGATGGTTCATTCAGAAAATTCTACCGCTCATTCAGCGCTATATAGGCATATTCTGGAGAGAGGTAATTGTAGAGCGTGATTTTTTTTCCATTTTGTGTATAAGTAAATAGTCATTATATAGTTTTACCAATTTTATCAGGCGTTTTATGATTTTTTCGAAAAGACTGATGGTTCATTCAGAAAATTCTACGACCCATCCAGAGCTATATAGGCATATTCTGGGGATAGTTTATTGTAGAGCGTAAAATTTTCTTTATTTTGTGTACAAATAAACAATTATTATATAATTTTACCAGACGTGAGACGCATGTTTTTCGAAAAGACTGATTTTTTATTCAGAAAATTCTACGGCCCATCCAGAGCTATTTGGACATATTCTGGGAACAGGTAATTGTAGTGCTTGTCATTCTCTCCATTTTTCGTATAAATAAATAGTCATTATATAATTTTACCAGGCGTGGGATGAGTTGCGTGTTTTATGATTTTTTTGAAAAGACAGATCTTTTATTCAGAAAATTCTAGTCTATCCAGACTTATGTGGGCATATTCTTGGAACAGGTAATTGTAGACCGTGAATATTCCTCTATTTTGTGTATAAATAAATAGTCATTATACAATTTTACCAGGCGTGGGATGAGATGCGCGTTTTATAATTTTTTGGAAAATACTGATGGTTCATTCAGAAAATTCTACCGCTCATTCAGCGCTATATAGGCATATTCTGGAGAGAGGTAATTGTAGAGCGTGATTTTTTTTCCATTTTGTGTATAAGTAAATAGTCATTATATAGTTTTACCAATTTTATCAGGCGTTTTATGATTTTTTCGAAAAGACTGATGGTTCATTCAGAAAATTCTACGACCCATCCAGAGCTATATAGGCATATTCTGGGGATAGTTTATTGTAGAGCGTAAAATTTTCTTTATTTTGTGTACAAATAAACAATTATTATATAATTTTACCAGACGTGAGACGCATGTTTTTCGAAAAGACTGATTTTTTATTCAGAAAATTCTACGGCCCATCCAGAGCTATTTGGACATATTCTGGGAACAGGTAATTGTAGTGCTTGTCATTCTCTCCATTTTTCGTATAAATAAATAGTCATTATATAATTTTACCAGGCGTGGGATGAGTTGCGTGTTTTATGATTTTTTTGAAAAGACAGATCTTTTATTCAGAAAATTCTAGTCTATCCAGACTTATGTGGGCATATTCTTGGAACAGGTAATTGTAGACCGTGAATATTCCTCTATTTTGTGTATAAATAAATAGTCATTATACAATTTTACCAGGCGTGGGATGAGATGCGCGTTTTATAATTTTTTGGAAAATACTGATGGTTCATTCAGAAAATTCTACCGCTCATTCAGCGCTATATAGGCATATTCTGGAGAGAGGTAATTGTAGAGCGTGATTTTTTCCATTTTGTGTATAAATAAATAGTCATTATATCATTTTACCAGGCGTTGGATGAGATGCGCGTTTTATGATTTGTTGGAAAAGACTGATTGTTGATTCAGAAAATTCTACGACCCATCCAGAGCTATATAGGCATATTCTGGGGATAGTTTATTGTAGAGCGTAAACTTTTCTTTATTTTGTGTACAAATAAACAATTATTATATAATTTTACAAGACGTGAGATGAGATGCGTGTTTTTCGAAAAGATTGATTTTCTATTCAGAAAATTCTACGGCCCATCCAGAGCTATTCGGACATATTCTGGGAACAGGTAATTGTAGTGCTTGTCATTCTCTCCATTTTTCGTATAAATAAATAGTCATTATATAATTTTACCAGGCGTGGGATGAGATACGTGTTTTATGATTTTTTTGAAAACACAAATCTTTTATTCAGAAAATTCCAGTCTATCCAGACTTATGTGGGCATATTCTTGGAACAGGTAATTGTAGACCGTGAACTTTCCTCTATTTTGTGTATAAATAAATAGTCATTATATAGTTTTACCAGGCGTTGGATGAGATGCGCGTTTTATGATTTGTTGGAAAAGACTGATTGTTGATTCAGAAAATTCTACGACCCATCCAGAGCTATATAGGCATATTCTGGGGATAGTTTATTGTAGAGCGTAAAATTTCCTCTATTTTGTGTAGGAATAAACAGTTATTATATAATTGTACCAAACGTGAGATGAGATGCGTCTTTTTCGAAAAGATTGATTTTTTATTCAGAAAATTTTAGGGCCCATCCTGAACTATACGGGCATATTATGTGGACAGAGAATTGCAGAGCGTGAAATTTCCTTCATTTTGTGTATAAATTATACATTATATAGTTTTTCAAGGCGTGGGTTGAGATGCGCGTTTAATGTTTTTTTCGAGTAGACTGATAACTATTTAGACATATGGTATTCTGGGGACAAGTAATTGTAGAGCATGAAATTCCCTCCATTTTGTGTATAAATAAACAGTCATTATATAATTTACCAGATTTGGCATGAGATACGCGTTTTATGATTTTTTAGAAAAGATTGTTTTTTTATTCAGAAAATTCTATGGTTTATCTAGAGCTGTTTATGCATATTCTGGGAGCAGATAAATGTAGAGTGTGAAATTTATTTCATTTTGTGTATAAATATTCAGATCAGAATCAGATTCAGAATCATATAGGTTTATTTTGGAGTGAGAGGATTGTAGAGCATAAAAATTCCTCCATTTTGTGTAGAAATAAATGGATATTCGCGTCTGTAACTCCGCAGTCCGCCATCTAACTAACATACTTGACTACATGAACAACTCTTCTAAATATTTACTCTACATTTATTTAAAAATGAACTATTAATATTATTCCAGTCAATGGTTTCATCTGTACGAATTTTAGTAGAGTGCATATCCATTGTCGTTTTATTATCTATGGAGAACTAAATATTTTCCGATGCATATCTAACACTCTTCGGCACCGTAACGATCGGAATATTGTCTCCCGTTTCCAAAGCGTCGTTTGCGAAATTCGATTGTCTATTGATATGCTCATACTTGAAATGGCATATCTCCAGTTTCGCAAGGAATTTCACAAATTCCATTACCGACATTGTTGAATGTTATTGCTAGTACAGGCGCAGTTCATTTATTGGGTTGTCTGGAATATATTTTTTTTACCATGACATAAACTAGTTATATAAGCCGTGAAAAAACTTTAAGAAATCCATTAACTAACGGGTCTTTCAAATTGAGCGATCAAAATTGTTGAATTATTTTATAAAAATAGGCGTTTAGTGAAAAATGTTTTTTGAAAATGACGTGATATTTACGGTTTGCAATTGTTCAATAAATTCAAGAAACTGGTTCGGTGAAAGATAAAAGAAGAACTATATATACAGGGTGTTAGGTAAACATGCGGCAAAAATTAAAGGGGTTATTCCTTGACTTATTCTAAGAATATTTTGTTGTATGATGATTTTTGAAAAACCCCTTTGTTTCAAATATGCAGGGCGAACAAAATTTGCGACAACCATATTCGATATTTGTTGAAATCATTAATGTAAATAAAAGTAGGGTGTACGTCAATGAGTTTATCAAGTACAAAAATTTTTTTTTTCGATCTCGATCACTTGGAACGGCTGTTTTATCTAGTAAGTGGATTTCATCGGTCGCATTTGTTTGCATAGATTGAGTGACTTTGGCTGTTTGGCGTGTCTTAAATAGTGAGTGAAGTCCTCTATCATAAAGTATACAAACGCCGAGATGACTGACATGTACTTCATGTATGGACTTGCTGATGACAATGCTTTACAAGGTAGGCGATTGTACAGTGAACGATTTCCAACCCGTAATGCTCCCGACCGAAAAATTTTCGAAAACATTCATCGACGTCACTTCGTGAAACAGGCAAATTGAAACAAACTGAAGGATCAGGAAGATCACTGACTGTAAGAACGGTATAATTGGAACAGAATGTGCTGGACATGATAGTGGAAGAGCCTGGTAGTTCTACGCGAAAAATTGCAAATACTTTGAATGTGAGTCACTGGACAGTTTGGAAAATTCTTAAGGACAATTTGTTGTATCCATACCACATTCAACGCGTTGAGGCACTGCTACCTGTTGATTTTCCTCCACGTATTGCATTATGTCAATGGATATTGCAAACTTTACTTCACATCCCTCTATTCCTGACACAAATTCTTTTCACCGATTAAGCCACTTTCGCAAGAAGCGCAATAAGAGATTTTCTTAATAACCATGTGTGGGCAGATGAAAATCCGCATGAGGTATGCGAAGATAGTTTTCAACATCAGTTCTCGTTGAATGTTTGGGTTGGAATTGTAGGTGATTATCTAATTGGGCCGGTATTTCTATCACAAAGACTTACTGGCGAGGAGTATCGCAACTTTTTGGAAGCAACGAGGCCTGAGTTACTGGAAGATGTACCATTGGCATCAAGGCATGAAATATGGTTTATGCACGATTGTGCACCACCACATTTCAGTTTGGTTGCTCGTGATTTTTTAACAGCAACATACGGATATCGCTGGATTGGTCGAAGTGGGCCATACGCATGGCGTTCTCGATCCCCGGACTTAAACCCCCTGGATTATTTCTTCTGGGGATATTTGAAGTCATTAGTTTACGCTACTCCATTGAAGAATTTGGATGATTTGCAAAATCGGATAACTGCTGGGTGTAACTCAATTAGAAACGACCCTGGTGTGTTTGAAAGAGTTCGGCAGTCAATGACGAAAAGATTGAATGCTTGTATCAAGGCTGGAGGAAGTTATTTCGAACATTTATTGTAGATTGGGCAACATGTACTTTTTGATAATAAAATGTTGTTAATGAGGTAAATTTTGTTCACCCTGTATCTTCGAAACAAAGGGGTTTTTCAAAAATGATCATACAACAAAATATTCTGAGAATAAGTCAAGGAATAACCCCTTTAATTTTTGCCGCATGTTTACTTTACACCCTGTATAGTAGGGGTCATAAAAAACAGGACAGTTTGAAGGTTGAAATATTATTGTTTATAAAATAGGTATCACGTATTTTTTGTTTGATTGGGAATTTTGTTCTTTATTCGATGTTTAGTTCGCGTTTAGTGAAAAATGTTTTTAGAAAATGACGTGATATTTACGGTTTGCACAATCGTCGATCTAAAAGTAGTATCAATCCATTTGTTCAAACACTTCACGAAACTGGTTCGATCAAAGATAACAAAAGAGCAATATATAGTCTTAGTGGTCGTTTACAAGTGTTGCTGAAGACCTAGACATTTCCATTAGGCGAAGTTTAGAACAATTTGAATTCAGTGAGGTTTCATTCACTTTATTCATATGAGGTTCAAATAACACAGGAACTAAAACCAATGCATCATTCAAGACGTGTATTTATCAGTTGGGTTTAATTGCTGGACGAGTTATTGCAAGAAACGGTGATGGTCATTGATCATCAAGATCATGTGATTTGACATCTTTGGGGTTATGTGAAAAGTTTGTGTCCACCTTTGAAACTCTCCAAAACTTATTTTTTTCTAACTGTATTTATATTATTCAGAAACAGAATATAAAGCAGCAGTTAAGATTTTCAAAAAGAAATTCTAGTGAAGATTTCCAATCTAATTGGAAAGACATTCCTTTTAGCGATGAAACCAAAATTAATTTATTTGGTTTTGATGCATAATTATATTTGAGAAGACGTATTAATGAAGAATTCAATTCACGAAACACTTTCGGTAGACTGAATCATGGTATTGGTAATATCAAAATATGGGAACGCTTTTCATATTGCGGAAGAGATCCAATATTTTGCATAAAAGAAAACATGACAAAAGAAATTTACTTAGGAATCATGCAGATAATTATGTTAAAATACGCTGAACAGAATATACCTTTACAGTGGGTCTACCCAGAGAATCAGAAAAGTAAACAAGTAAAACGTGTTCAAGGTACTGCTGTACAGTGGATATATTTTCAATTTGAATTCAGTCTGTTTTTGTTTCCAGAATATATTCAATTTTGAACAGTACAAAGTGGAAATAAAAAAACAAACTTGAATACAACGAAGGTGAAATAGAATCGCGGCGTTTTCAGTGACGCTGTCGGAGTTTAGTCTTTTATTTGCAATTATTTCTCGGCGCACTGTAACAAAATACATTTATTTTTATAGGAAGGAGAATAACAATAGTTAACAGTGCCTACGCTACGAATTTTCCGTCGGCGCCCCTTTGTTAAACGAATGGAGACGGTCCTACCCTACGGATATCCTAATATAATGCGTCGTACTCGTTATCCCGCCACTGCCAGAGGCAAAAACTCTCAGATTATCTGTCTATTTCTTTAAGTTCCTCCGTCGTAAAACGTGATTTACTGTTAACCTCGATTTTAATTAAATTGAACATTTAAAATGGGACTTTTTATTTTTTTTTTTCTTCCAATAAAAATAATTATATGTACAATAAAACTTAAAACGCTAAGATCGTAGGATGACATATAGATGGCGCCACTGCAGACAAATCCACATGATGTTTAGGAAGTGCTAACCTTCAAATGATACGTGTCAAAATTTCATGAGATCTGAGGTTTAGTTCACAAGTTACAGTAGTTTTAGTGCCATTCTTGTAATTTTGAAAAGTATCTGAGTTTGTGTGTTAATAATTGCATGGATAAAAATACCGTTCAAGCAATTACTTGATGTTATTCGGACTCTGCACCATCAAGACAAATGGTAGAAAAGTGGTTTACTGATTTTAAACTCGGCCCTACAAATACCGATGACGCTGAACGCTCTGGTCGCCAAAATTCGGCAATTGTTCCAGAAAACTTAAAAACAGTCCACAAAATAGTTTTGCCCGGTGATATGTTCAAGTTGCGTGAGATAGCTGACACTTTAAAGATATCAGAAGGCAGTGTATTCACCATTTTGCATGAACACTTTTACAGAAAGCTCTGCTCGAAGTCGATTAAAAACAGCTACACATCGACGATTCAGCACGTTGTTTGGAGCTGTTTCAGCGCAATAAATATGACAACGGATGAAACATGGATCCATTACTACACTCCACAGTCAAATCGGCCCTCAAAGTGGCTCCCAGCGGTTACTACTTGTTTCCAGACCTAAAAAGAAAGCTCCAGAGAAAGAGATTTGGCTTTTGTGAAGAAGTGTTTGCCGAAAATGAAGCCTATTTTGAGAAGATAAATCGTTCTACAAGGGTTGGAATTAATGTACCACTCTTGAAGGAGAGTATGTAGATGAATAGTCTTGCCTAAAAGTTGTTTTATTAGTCATCCTACGAACTTGAGTGATGTGTTATTTATATGGTTGAAATAAGCTGAAAACTCACGCAATCAGAATAATAAGTAAGTTTTAGCTTTACCATTTTGTGGCTATGAAATCTGGTTTAGTTAATACTGTCTTACTAAGGAAACAAAATCAGAATCCAACATGGCTAGTGTGCATACTCTCTACACTGCTGGAGTCGCCTCCACTTTGTGACTAAGGAGAGCCCCAAATCATCGTAGAAGAATGTCCCATGAGATCCTATAATGGTACATCAGAGAACTTTCGGCAAGCGACCCCACAATCGATAGTTACAATCGATAGGTTACATAAATAGACTACACATTTGTTTGTAACTTCTTAAAATGTATATCTATCTTAAAGTGTATATCTGTGACATCGGTTTTGTATCAGATTTACGAGTTAAACCACGAAAGTTTGAGCAACTAACAACAGGTCCGAAGCGGGTTATCATTGACCGGAATCAGCTGCAACGGGTGCAGTTTCAGACGCGCTCCGTCGGTCGACAGCGTTACCCGTCGAAATGCCGTCGTGTAAACGCTTTGAAAAAGATGGATAATATTTCATCGAAAGGTCAGCAAAACTGAATACCCGAGAAACTATCGTTACATTTCTTCAAAAACTGTACACGTTTTGAGGTGGTCCAGTTATTAATCCATTTTTCGAAAATTAATCCATTTACGAAATTACCTATTAAGATTGTGATCGAATGTATGTATATTGGACAAACAAAAAGATCCATATTAACGAAATATAAAGAACACATTGCCCACATTAGATATGGGACAAATTAAAAATCTTGTGTTGCCTAGCATGCAATCGAATATGACCACAATATAGACATTAATAATTTAAGATTGGTTAAAAATGTAAATAATAAAACATTCAAATAGAAAAATGCAAGAAAATCATGAATCGAGATAAAGGATCAATTCTGCTCAGTCATCCTTTTAATTTTGTTCTTTCTTTTGTTCTCTTTTTCCCTTTTTTCTTTTTTTTTACTTTTTCTTGTATCCTTTTTGTAACACAGGTAGGTAGTGCGCTTTCTAGGTAGTAGGTTAGCAATTACGGTTCTCATATAAATAGAACGTAATTTAGTTTTTAGAAAAGTGCGTCGAGAACTTTAAAAAAGTGATTTTTGTGATATATTTAAGGGTTTAGTAAAAAAACAGCAAACTTTCAAATGATCATCATTTACGTATTGTTAGGAAACAGAGAATGGTGTAGTTAAAGCAGGATCCTGAGAACATTTTGCACCATTATAAATTATCGTCCTGTTAACAAAATAATTCGGGCCACCGTCGTGGCGGATCTGGTCTCTCTCTCTCTGCGAGTTAATTCGCGAGACACCCAACCTAACCCGGTCCCGAGGCCTCCGAACTTAGTTAGAAACGGGGAATTTAGCCCCCGCAGTTCGACCCTCCGGGCTATTCCCCAGCTATTTGAGGACACTTTGATTAATATCCCTTTTGATACATAATTTTGCACAGAACCGGAACCGGCGCATTAATTCAATCTCATTCAATTAAAACCTATTTTGGCCAGCGCAAAAGTTTTTTTCTCCCCTTCCTTTATCTTTTACACAGAAAATGTACATAAGTTAAAGTTTGAAACTTTTCAGTGGGTCTCACCGAACTTTGATTTTAATTCGTTAAAAAGCCGAATAATACGCCTACAGTTTGCTCGGCCTTGTATGGAGTTCCACGCAGTATTCCACACAGACGACGTCCTATTGTTTCCTGTGGATGTGAACCTTGGGTGGTCACTGAAGCACTGGCAGAAAATGGACATGGAAAAAGACTCACTAGTGAAATTGGCTACATCAGGTCAAACGATAAAATAGTAATTTACCCTTGTACTGTCCTTAACCATTTTAATGTTAAAAGTGACCATAGAATGGTATGGGCAAAGGTTAGGATAAACTGTCGAATAGAATGGGTAAGAATTGTAAGGCCGAAGAAGGGCAAAGTGGATTTTGGGAAGCTGGTTTTGCGATTGCTATAGGTTTGTTCCAGCGAGATAATGGAAACATGTTGCCAACATCTGTCAAACAAGCAAACTTGTTCGTAACAGTTATATTAATGTTGCCAACAAATTTCTGCTGGAACGAAAAAGTTACATTTTCTCTTCTTGTAGGCTAATGCGGCAATTCGACACAACATTAAGATGAGGTTATCGTCATTTTAGCAATTTGATTCCCCTGTGTGTTAGTGTCCTTTGTTGTTTGATAAGTGTGCTCGCTTCGGCGGTACATATACTAAAATTGGAACGATACAGAGAAGATTAGCATGGCCCCTGCGCAAGGATGACACGCAAAATCGTGAAGCGTTCCACATTTTTTGTTTTTTGGCTAAATCCCTTTGGGATCTTGACATCTCCCTTCCCTTGTGCCACCCTATCTCTTTAACTTCTATTCCTCCTTGGACTCCCCCTCTTTGCATACCTAACCTAAGTCTTCTGCCGTACAACAATTCTCTCCTTGGAGTTCCTTCTCCCAACCGTATTTTCCCTCAAATAATTAGAGAAATTGCGCCTACTAATATCATATATACGGATGGGTCAAAATCTTGTGCTGGTGTCAGCTGTGCTTTCATTCACAATTATTACACTCATGCAACTCGCCTTCATCCTTACGGCTGAACTCTCAGCAATAAGAAATGCTCTTTCCTACATCCTTAATCGCCCCTCTTCTGACTTGCTCATCTGCACAGACTCACTTAACACCCTCAATTCCCTGGAAGGGGCTATTCCTTCTACTTTGGTATCTGAATGCCTCCTAAACCTGCGCGAAGCTCAATCTATGGGTTTACAAATTCGGTTTCTATGGGTCCCAAGTCATTCTAAAATTGAGGGCAATGAGCGTGCTGACCTTAGAGCTAGGCTAGCGTCAGAAGAAGACCTACCGCTAAACCCCATCTTCTGTCATCGCGATACTTATACTTGCATATCTTCCCTCATCCGAGAACAAGTCCAATTTAATTGGGAACTCTCTCATCACTCCTCTAAACTTTTCCCAATAAAACCCAACTTTTTTGATAAATCATCCCTTCCCCCCTTGGATAGGCAATGTGCGGTTGTATGGACTCGTCTCAGAATTGGTCACTGTTTCTTTTCGCATGGTCACCTTCTGAAAAAAGAAGAGCCACAGATGTGTATAGCTTGCAACTTACCTCTTACAGTAAAACACATCCTCACTGAATGCAGAGCTCTTTGTTTCCTCAGACAAAAACATAATCTACCACAAGAACTATCATTCATATTGTCTCGTAATCATGTAACCTCCCACTTTGCTTTTCTAAAGGAAACATCCCTTCTTTCAAATATATGTGTGTGTGTGTGTGTGTGTGTGTATGTATACGAGTATAATTGCGTATATGTGTGCGCTTTACCTGATTAGATATGTCTACACTTAATCTTAACTTACAGTATTTTACTATATATAATATGGTTGTGTTAACCTGTCTATTTATACATTAATATAGTGTAATCCTGTTTATCTATACTGTTATGTCTTTATTTATACTAATTTTAACATGTATTTTTACTAATTATTTTTATTATTGTATTGTCATCCTGTTTATCTCTACTCACAGTTTATTAATGTGTATGTAATGTATTTTGCATTCCCTACACATTGGTATACTATTATGCCTTTATTTATACTAATTTTAACATGTATTTTTACTAATTACTTTTATTATTGTATTGTCAACCTATTAATCTATACTCACAGTTTGTTAATGTGTATGTAAGGTATTTTGCATTCCCTACATATTGTAATCACCAACTTTATATGAACAAATTTGAAACTGACTTACAACCCCCCAAGCTACGGCCGCTAAATAGCCTTTGTTGCTGATGCGGCTATATCAATCTCTAAATTCTCTTTCTCTCTGTTTGATAAGTTTTAATAAAATTTATAATATCACCAATATTTCTTAACTTGCAATGGTACAATTGCCGAAATTTCTGTTTTAATATACCACAGCAGTATTCAAAAACATATCGGTAACTTGATAATCTTTGATTAAAAAGTCTTTGTTGACGTGTCAGATTTCCTTGGTCTTTAAATGGAGTAATCAAATGACGTGAACAACTATAGGCAGTATCTCCTAAAATGAAATAATCACCACATTTGTTGTATAGTTCATTGGACAGAGGAGATCTTTGAAATACTCTAGAATCGTGAACTGACCCCGGAAAGCCAACAAAAAGACTTCTGATTTTTCTTCTGTGATCAAAAACCACTTGTGAAACAAAAATAACAATTAAAATTGAGATATCTACATAATTGAAATTAAGAGCAAATTCCTTACCTGAATTAAAAAATATTTTTTGCGATTGTAATATGAATCAGGATCCTCAGTAGGTTTGTCAATTCTAATATGGGAACCATCAATAATACCTATAACGCCAGGGAAATTTTTGTTTCGAAAGAATTGTTCAATTTCTTATTTTTCTTGAAAATCTATCCATTTTATTGTTTGAGGGGCTAAATTACTTAAAAAATAAATAAGCCTCCTATTAGTTCTAAATAAACTAGTTATAGATATGGGAAATCGGTCAGACACATCTCTAAAAGAAACAACCTCGTGTCCTGAAAACCCTAAAAATAAGTACACTTGGTCTTTAGCGCAGATTCTACCATTTCCTCTTGCAGAAGAAAATGTTCCAAACAACCAATAATCTCCAATATGATCATTGATTAAAAAAATAGACCGAATAATGACCGGAGTCTTTTTGGCAGGGTCGAGTACGTTGATCTTTGCAGGTATAAAACGTATAAAAAAATGAATTCGAGAGAACACGCGTCGGCCCAACGTGTGCAGTTAGTACAAAAAACTCCGGAAAAAAAGAGGGGAATAAATAAAGCTAAACACAAGCTTAGAAACGAAGGAATGCAAATGTTTGCTTCAATACATGGGGATGGTGTGCAGTGCACCTACGGAAATGTTAAGAGTTCATCAGAAGATTTTATTCAAAGTTATATGAAGGTCAAAACCAGTCAAACACGTCAATGCGGAAGGGCAAATGCCAAATATCCTGGTGGATGTGGTAACAAGTGCTATAGAATCGATGAAGAATGGTAAGGCTCCCAGACATACTCGCAAAATTGTACTCCAATGTCTCAAACAACAAAAAATATCCAACTTATGGAAAAATACTCAAGAAGGATCTTCTTCGCAGGAAAGGAGTCCAGGAAGATTTAAAAAATTACCTCTCGATAATCCTCCTATCAGTAATGTATAATGTTTTCACCCAGATAATGAACATAATGATATTAAGAACACAAACAATGCACAACCAAGAGAGCAAGCAGAATTCAGGAGTGGATTTACTAGACTGGATCACATCCAGATTATCCAACAGGCCATAGAAATGCACAATGAATACACCATGCCTTTGTACTTGGCTTTTATTGACTATGAAAAAGTATTTCATAGTCATCATCTTCATACATGAACCTCAGGTATCCATGTATGCTGAAGGTCACATAGATCATCTTAAAGTTAAAAACATTGAAGGACGGGGTATTCTGCACCAAATTTACGTGACAACTCACACATCAGACATGAGGAGCCCAACTTTCATCTTGATCTCCAATTTAACACTTAAAATATAAAAGATAGGTTTTTTTAACTTTCCCGGGTATAGATCTAGCTTGTGACTTCAAAATAAATCATCGATAAATATAACAAAACTTATCCGCTGGATTTTTGCAAAATCGACGACTAGAACTTTCCATTTTATATAAAATCAACTTAAACACTTGACTGTAGTGTAAACGAGACAGAAACAAACTAAACTACAGAAAACAATAAAACTGTCCTTAAAAGTTCGTCGAATACTGTGAAAATACCCCTCTACGGTCTTGTAGTAATTTCTATATAATTCCAGTCCAAAGTCAGGTACAAATAATTTCAATAGACCCATGTTATAAAGAAGACGCAAGTACTGGAACGTGCTGGGTTTTTTACTGTGAAAAGGTGTTTTAATATATACCTAAATGAAACTCAAAAAATTATGTCGACATGTGAAATTATCAAGTGATTCAGTAGTTATCTCCTCATCTCCAGAGAAATATGGGAGTCGCTTAATAAGTCCTTAGAAAAAGATAGAAAAACAAATTATTTTAAGTAGATTTTTTTCTTCCGTCTTTTCCAACTTCTTTCGTCTGTCCAACTTTTTTAATCCGTCTACAAAGTAAGATTTCGGAAGGTTCTCAAATAGGCATATGTTTGGAGGTGACCTCGTCGTTCGATGTGAACCATTGTCCGTTGACCCAATTTTTTAAGTTCCGAAATGAAAAAAAGTCACCGGGGGTCAAATCCTGTGAATACGGTGTATGTGCTATTATTTTGGCGATTGAAACTGTACAGATGTGCACCCGTGCATTGTCCCGATGGAAGAGGATCTTTTTATTTTTCAAATAAGGACAATTTTTCTTGATTTCTTCGCTCAACCGGTGCAATAATGGCGCATAATACTTTCCTGTTATTGTTTTTGCCTTTTCCAAGTAATCGGTGTAGATTATTTTGCGTGCATCAAAAAAAAACTGTCGCCATAATGTTACCGACCGATTTAACCGTCTTCGCTTTCTTCGGTGCCCGTTCACCTTCAAAAACCTACTGTTTTGACTATTTCTTTGTCTCTGGAGTGTAGTAGTGTATCCATGTTTCATCCACAGTTATGTATCGACGCAGAAATTCATCAGGATTACGATGAAAAAGCACCATAAACAGCCTCATAGTCCACACGATTGCGTTGATTCTCCACTGAGAGTAAACGCCGCACCCATGTTGCCGAAATATTTTTCACACCTAATTTTTCGTGCAGAATTGAAAGCACTGTACCTTGCGATAAGCCTGTGGCCTCAACTATCTCACGTACATTGATTCGTCGATCACTTAAAACCATGTCGTGGATTTTATCAGTCATTTCGGGAGTAGACACTTCCACTGGACGACGTCCCAAACGATGTTCATCTTCTGGCCACGTTTAAACTCATTTATCCAATTATAAACAGTTGCAAACACAGGAACAGACGAGCTATGAACTTCATCCAACTCAGATATGATCTCTTTTGGTGTAAAGCCATTTAAATATAAATTATTATCACTTTTTTTTTCATTTTTCTAAATAAACAAAAAAAATCGACATTAAAAATTATACCATTTGATAAATATAACCGAGACTTTGACAGCTATCTGGTGAATAATGATGCTTACTAAAAACAAACCATTTCATTATGGTTCTATTGCTCTTATTGGAAAATTCATTACTATTAAAATTACCGGCCCATTTAAAACAACTATATTCAACCCTCAAATATTACTCTTTTTCCTTTGAACCTATTTTGTTTTTGATTTAGCAGGTTTACCTTCCCTAAAACTCTCTAATTTACAGCCCTCCCGCCTAGACTCGAGTTAATACGCTTTCGAAAGACTCTAATCTCGTTTGGAACTGGACGCGTTTAATCAGATCAGCTTTAGCGAAGCACTACCGTCCAGTCTATGAGTTTTTAAGGTGCAATAACGCGAAGCAACGACTCGTGTTAATAACGGGGTGATATATTTTTATTATGTGACCTTTTTAACAATAAACTTGGAGTGATCTTTAAAATTTTAACCTGAAAAATATTGGATGATTTATTTTATTGTATTAATTCAGTTTCGCTTTCAGTGTCACTTTGATCTATTTTAATAATAAGTGGTTCTATGATACATAGGAATCTTCTATTTTAATAACATGGTTAATCGAATTTATCCAACTTTCTTTGGCAATACTATCTACAACCTTCCTAATTAATGTTGCAGCACTTGCACTTAAAGTTGGAGAAATATTTACTGCTCTAACTTGGATTTTACACGATGCCATATATACTCAATTGGATTTAAAATACGGTAATACGGGGGAAAGCGTAAAACCATATGTCCCATATCGGCAGCAATGTTATCACATACATATTCCTTTTTAATATTAAATGTCTTTATTATTTCTAGAAGATTCAAAATATATATCGTTTGTTTACGTTTTTTGCAACTTTGCCGGGTTTCGTTACGACAGGAGTTGTTAAGAATTTATTGCAGCCAATCGGTGGGTAATATTAAATTTAGTTTCAAGCACGGTAAAGCCTTTACAAAAACAGTTGAATTGAAAAAAAAGTTTATGGTGATGATTGCTTATATCGTATTCTGTGTTCGAGTGGTATAAGGGATTCAACGACGGTCTAGATGACCGTCTATGAATTATGACTAAAAACATAATTCACGAAATTTTGACAAAATATTTAAACAGATGGAGGGTATATGCTCGATTTGTTCCTCACGCCTTAAATGGGGAGGATAAGGAAGTTTCTGGAATCGTTGTGTCTGTACTGAATATTTAATTATGTTGATATGTTGTTCTTTCATTGGTATTGAAATGTCCTCCAGGTAAATACTCATCAACGCAGTCTCTATTACTTTTCCTGTCTTTGTTGTTAACAAACATTGTTCTGTTGCTGCAGACACCAACAAACATTCCGCCAATCCTCAAGAATTCCTTGCCCAAATTATGAATATTAATGAAGCCGTGTCACAAGTTTATAACAGATTGACAGTTATATTTGATATGTGTGTTCCTGTCATTTCCGTGAAGCATTTTCTAACCTCAGAAGAATAATTAAAATAAAAGTTGAGTTTGCTTACCGTAACTATATTGAGCAGGTTCAGAATAATGTTGAATCTGATCCTAAGGAATTATGGAGGTTTATTCATAAAAAAAACGTACGTCTCGAATACCAGGCACCATGAAAGCTAATGGTAGCGAACTGAATGAGCCTCAGGACATAGTGAATGCCTTTGCTTCCTTTTTTGGTAGTGTAGTAGTGTATTTATACCTTCCGGGGATGACCAATTATGTCAGGACCTTTGGTTCGGTTGACCCTATATCAGTTGGTAGTTTGGAGGAGAAAGATGTCCTCAGAGCTTTAAAGAACGTTAAGTCAAAAATGACATCTGGCTTTGATCGCGTTCCTGCATTCTTATTGAGAGACTGTGCATATGCACTGGCAGGGCCTTTAGCAATACTTTTTAATACATCCGTATCTACGTGTACGTTTCCTGACATTTGGAAGATCGCTCGAATATGTCCCGTCTTCGTCTGGGGATGCCTCTGATGTGTCCAACTATCGACCTATATCCATACTCTCAAATTTTTCGAAGGTGTTCGAGTCCGTATTACACGAAAAAATATTCAGCCAAGTCAAAAATAGGATAGTGTCTAGTCAGCATGGATTTTTCCATAAGAGATCCACAGTTACCAACTTGTCTTGTTTCTTTCAGAGTAGTTTTAGAGCTCTTGAATCAAAAGCGCAGGTTGATACTGTGTATACCGATTTCTCCAAGGCTTTTGATAGGCTTGATCACTCCATTTTGGCAAGTAAGATGGATAGTGTGGGCTTCCATGATGAGTTGATAAAGTTCTTCATCTCCTATCTTGCTCAACGCAGGCAGTTTGTTGAGAATAATGGCTTCAAATCTAATGAGTTAGTCGCAACCAGTGGTGCGCCCCAGGGTAGCAACCTGGCTACACTTATCTGCGCGATTTACATTAATGACATCATTCAGAATATAATAAGTCAAACTTTACTCTTTGCTGACGATCTGAAGATGTTCAGACCTATTAATTCTCAGCAAGATTGTGTTGAACTTCAACATGACCTGCACTTGCTGAGCGCCTGGTGTGACCAAAATGGACTCCCACTAAATACTCGGAAGTGTAAGCGCTTAACATTCTGCAGAAGCCGCAACCCGATTCAATTTGACTATATTATTAATGGTGTAGTGTTGGAAAACTGTGACTTGGTGAAGGATCTTGGGGTAATGGTGGATGCAGAGTTGAGTTTTAATCAGCATGTACAGATGGTGACACGGACAGCATTACGTACCCTGGGATTTATAATCCGATCTACAGGTGATTTTAGAAGTGTCTCATGTTTAACTACACTTTTCAATTCATTGGTTCGCTCAAGATTGGAGTATGGTTCGTTGATATGGTCGCCAATTTACCGGATTCATGTCAATAAACTAGAGAGTGTGCAGCGTAGATTCCTCAAATACCTAGCATATAGGGTTGATGGTCACTATCCGGCTAGAGGAATTGACCAGCGGGTGCTCCTTGACAGATTTCGGATGCAATCCCTCTCACATCGGAGGATTTGTATGTCTCAAATATTCCTCTACAAGTTGATCAACGAGCTTATCGATTGCCCTGAACTATTGGAGCAATTGCCATTTCTTGTACCTCAATTCTTTGCTAGGAGGTCTAACACCTTTAGAGTGCCCCGTGCCCTGACTAATTTTGAGAGCAAGGCGCCACTATTTCGGGCTTGCAGATATTGCAATCTTTTGAGTGTTCATTCTGATGTGGATCTGTACTCAGTTTCCCCTTGTTCACTAGTGAACTCCTGCAGGACGCTATACATTTGATAAATGAATGATATTTGTTGTTTTTTAATATTGATGTACTATCTTTTCGACTTCTAATCTTATACTTATACTTATGTTATGTACTTGTTACCTTGTCAAATAATATAGATTATCTTGTTCTAGCAATAGTGGTTTACATAGATATAGTTATGATTATATATAGACATCAGTTTAATGTATTAGTATAATTTCATGCTTAATTTGTAATCAATTTTCAATTTAATTTTTTCCTTTTTTTTTTAGTTTTGTGAAACATAATTATTTATTTAATTTGTCTGGTTATTGGGACATGTTCCTGTTAAACAATAAACATTATTATTATTATCACAAACATGATTCATCGATCATCTTAGCCTAGGCTGGTCGGGTTTACAATGCCAGAATGAGAAAGCAGTTCAGCTCCTCCCATTCAGCTTAGTACCTTACGAACAATGTGGCAAGTTTGTAAGAGAACTGCTCGTTGTCCTACTGTGGTAATCGATTTTGAAACACCAAGAATTTCCAGATTTTTGGAAAAGGTTTTGCTTACTAGGCCTTCGGCGGATATAACAAAAGGTAACACCTCCACTTTCTGGAGTTTCCATTGATTTTTCAGATCATTTGCAAGATTTTCGTACTTCGTGACCTTTTCCATTTCAGTTTTTCTGATGTTATGAGAGAGTGGCATCGCAATGTCAATTATGAAAGCTCTCCTCTGCTTTTTGTTAATTTGAACAATATCCGGCCTATTATAGTCAACCGTCCGATCTGTTGTAATTGGTCTATCCCAGTAAAGAATTGTATCGGCTGACTCGAGTACGGGGGAAGGCGTGTACTTGTAATATGGTGGAGGCATCTTATCAAATAGCGAGTGCTTTAAAGCGATTTGCTGGTATATCATTTTCGCCAGCTGATTATGCCTGCCTAGGTAAGCATAAGGGGCAAGGACTGAACACCCTCCAACAAGGTGTTCAATTGTTTCTCCTACACCAGCGCACTTCCTACACTTGTCGACAACATCCATGTGTAGAATATGTCTTTCATAATTTTTTGTCCTTACTACTTTATCTTGAATAGCCGTCGCGAAGCCTTCTGTTTCTGGATATAATAGTCCATCGGTAAGCCAGTTTAGAGACAAATATTTGTCAATGGAGTCATCCTGAAGTGATTTAGGAAATCTCCCATGTAATGTCTGTTGTTTCCATTCTTGAACGATATCCTTCAGTGCTGTTCTACTATCAGCACGATTTTGTTTATTTAGATTTAGTGGGGTGAAACCCTGGTCCTTCTTAACAACCAGTTTCATTAGTGTGCTATGTGAACTAATAAAGCGCTCTCTCATCCTATTCTCCTGATTGAGACAAAGATTCTTGACATTCACAAGCCCTCTGCCTCCCAACTTTCTTGGAATATATAGCCTTCTTGTGGACGAATTGATCTTGACGAATTGATCTTGAGCAGACATCAAGATCTGCTTCAGACCATTTAACAATGGTCAGTTTGGTGTTTAAGAGTTTTGTCAGTCGTTTTTGGTACAAAGTGGAAAAATTCTTCTTTAATAGGCTATGATCAAATTTATGATTTTGAAGCATTCCTAAATATTTGTATGAGTCTTCTGATGCTAGTTCTTGTATACTGCAGACTGTTGAATGTTGTTATTTTATTATTCCCTTCTGTATGCTGCTAGTGTAGCATTTCTCGAGTCCGAATGACATTTTGATATCCTTACTAAATATTTCGACTGTTTTTATTAATGAATTTAGTTTCTCTCTTGTTTCTTCTTAGAGTTTTAAGTCGTCCAGGTATAGCAAATGAGATAGTTTCCTGGAATTTCTCATGTCAAGTTTGTAGCCAATATTGCTTTTGTTAAGTAATGTGGACATCGGATTCAACGCTATTATTATTATTATTATTCTGCTCATCCTTATTGTAGAATCTCAGCTCATGCTGGCCGGTATTCCAATGCCAAGATGAAAAAGCAATTCAGCTCCTCTCACCCTAGCATAATATCTTACGAACAATGTGACACGTCTGCAAGAGCACGGCACGCTGTCCCACTATGGCAATCGATCTCGAGATCCCGAGGCTCTCGAGGTTCTTTGAAAATCTCTTACTTATCAGGCCTTCGGCGGATATAACGAAGGGCACTACATCTACCTTACTCAGTTTCCACTGGTTCTTCAAGTCGTATGCCAGATTTTCATACTTTGTGGATTTTTCTATCTCAGTTTTTCTAATGTTGTGAGATAGTGGCACTGCGATGTCAATTATAAAAGCCCCCTTGTCCTTTTTGTTGATTAGAACAATATCCAGCCTGTTATTATTATTATTATTATTATTATTATTAAGAATCCTTTAGAATAATAAAAGAGGCATGTTTACGAATCGATCTGTAAACACTGTTGGCTTCTCTTTTGAAAGTGGAGACATCTGATGCTTCTTCAATTGAAATTTGATAAAAGTCATTTAGTGTCGCAGCGGAAGATCTTCAAATGCAAGAATTGCTGAAAATATCCATGGAATCCAGGATGTTATGCCTTCTGAACTTCGATGGATGGTCAAAATGATGGGAGAATCCTTGTTTATGACTTACACAACATTTGATCAATGATTAGATTAAACAATTGGGGATGAAGATGGCAAAAATCCTTTCGCAGGATGAAAAGCACAAGAGGAGGGAAACATGTTATTTCCAAAAGTTTCCGTAGAACTGTCCCCAAAGTTGCACTGAATATGCATCAGATATTGACCGTCTCTCCTCTATAGGGGAAACTGACAGTGTCTATTTACTTTAGTTACACGTCCCGTAAATAAATCAGTCTCAATAAATTTTGACTTCATTACAAAGTAACAATATTTATTATAATTCAAGCAACAAATAATAAACTTCATAGCGGATAAAGGAACATGGCACAAAAATCTTGATGAGACTAAAACGTTTTATTCTCCGGCACAGCTCGTTCCTGCAATTGAATCTCGAATGCGAACCGTTGTGCATTTAAACGAGCGCACTTTCTACCGCAGCGACCTCTATCGGAATTCAGGGACGTAACAGCTGACAACTAAAAGCCGAGAGTAATCTGAGTAATTACTCCGCAGTGACGATTGTTTAGGCGGTTTGCTTAGGGCCTCACCCGTTTAGGCCTCAGAGACGCTTTTATATAATTGAAATTTTATGTAATATTTTGCAGTGTCGTTCCCCGAGGAAAGGAAAGGAAGATCGTTAGTTTAATGAAATTCTCGAAACGCCGACCGACTATCGCTTTCGTCATCAGGGTAGTTATGATATTAATTATGAAGTGCGAGCGAAAAAATATTAGGTCCTCTATTTTTTGTATGTAATAGTTATTGGGGCTTTCGATTTCCTCAAGCGATTTTAAAGCGGGCGATTAAATCTCCCATCCGAAATCAATGATCATTTTCAGATTCAATCTCGATTGAATTATCTTCTGATGATGCTAACATAGTTACCGAAACGCGCGTCGTGAAGTTTAAAGAAAAGGTTTTGGTGTTTAGTGGTGAATCTTTTCGAGTTTAGCGTTCATTTGTTGTTTGTTTATTTTTTTAACAAGTGTTGTCACTCTTACTCTTCTTCTTGTTCTAACTCGATTCACAATTCCAAAAACTTTTACGGAAAAGGGTGTCCCATTCATTTTACTGGTTTACAAATAATTATTCAACATTTTTTGTTGTATCAGGATAAATTAGTCCTCTCCTATATATTTTATCATATTATTTGATATTCTGTGCTTACATGGATCATTGTTGGGTTTAATTTCGATAATTGCCAGTTTACTAAGTAATTATCTAAACTTTATCTCGCATAGAGCATCAATCTAATGGGTAGAGCAAGTATCACGCCATCATTTGAATTATTTATTATTTTTAACAGAAACAAGAAAGTTTTTTTATATTTTTTTCTTTACTTAAGTTTTTCGCCACGATCTAAAATTAAAAAATATCTGTTTTTATGTAAATAAACACTCATAAAACTGTATTTATTTTATTTAATAAATGTAACTGCATTTATTACATACACATATTTATCTGTTTTTATGTAATAAATGATTTTATCTTATTAAAGATTAAATCATCTGTTGATGATGCTAACATGGTTAGTGAAACGTGCGTCAAGCAGTTCAAAAAAAGTGATTTGGTGTTTAGTGGTAAATCTCTTCAAGATTAGTATTTCACACCAAAGGTTTCAATAGAAGAATTGAATGACATATTAAGTAAATCTCTTAAAAAGCCAATAATATGGCTTAGATATGTTGATGATATTTTTGCTATATGGCAACACAGTCAATGCTATGTTGCAATATAGCAAAAATATTATTCTCTATCTTTAGATCTAAATATTTTTTTGCAAGATATAAATTCTCGAGAGCCTACAATTAAGTTTACCTTAGAGATGGAGAGGGAGAATAAATTACCATTCCTCGACACTTTAATAATGAAACACAACACATTAAAAACTACAGTTTACAGAAAACCGACAAACACAGATAGGTATCTTAACTTCTTTTCTTATCACTCAAAATCAGTCAAAATAGAAGTAATTAAAAGTTTATATAACAGAGCAAAACTTGATTGTACCGACAGTGATATACTACAAAAAGAAACATATCACATCAAAAACATTTTAATAAAAAACAATTATATTTTTATTATACAAAAAATGTATATTAAGAATGTTTATCATCGCGACTTTCGGTTTTTTAATAGTAATCGCATCTTTCGTCGAAAACCCCTAAACCATCAATTTGAAAAATTAGAGCAATACATGTTCTTGAAGGGAATTGAATTCTCTACAAAAAAGGTCTCATTAAAAATTTACGTCAAACAAGCCGTTTCCATGTAATCGTGCCTTGAATATTGATCTGTTTTTACAATTTTACTTTTCAAATTTGAAATTTTGTAACTAATGAACGAATCAATATTTGAAAAAATACAATACAAATTCTTAAAGGAATTTGAATGCGCTACAAAAAAAGGTATCTTAACATTTTTATCTTTGACATTATCAATCACCCCCCGCCCCCCATATCAATTATATAGGACTGAATATGAAATGATAAGGGGGAAAACGTCAAACGTTTTAGGTTTGTTCCTAAAAAGAACATTATGAAACACAAACCCATCCCTTTAAAACCTCCTTATCGAATAATTTTTAACATAGTATTTTTACAAGGAAGATTATGCTTCGTCAGCCATTCTGCAATTTTTTGGTTTTGTCCATGTACTAGTTGGAGGTTTATCCATCAGTGTACTGTGATATGGTGCATTATCCACGATAATGACTGATGGCTCCTCCAAGATTTTCAACAGCTGGTTTTAAAACCAAAACAGAAATTTATCTTGATTCATTTCTGCAAGACTAATTTGGCCTCTGGAATAACGCCATTCTTGTTCCCAGCATGATGAACAATATATCTGCAATAATATGTTATTACTGATACGTCTTAAAACAACTATTCATAACAACACGACTGTAATGGCTCCTAAGTATTAGGTATAGCACTCACCTTTTCCCATCAAGTTTTGTAGTCTTTACACTCTTCTTGTTCAATTCTTCTGTTGGAACCGTTGGTGTGAAATACTAAACTAGAACAGATTTACCACTAAACACGAAAACGCTTTTTTGAACTGCTCGACGCACGTTTCGCTAACCATGTTAGTATCATCAGGAGATGATTTAATCCAAATTTGATGAATTGAAAAATGATTAAATTATCTCCTGATGATGCTAACATGGTTAGCGAAACGTGCGTCGAGCAGTTCAAAAAAGCGTTTTGGTGTTTAGTGGTAAATCTCTTCAAGTTTACTCTTCTTGTTGTCATCTTGTCATGACTGGCTCAAGGTCCCATTTTGGAATATTCATATTTCATCTAAATAAACAAAATCAAACAGAGATTCGTCTTTGATATTTTGCCACATCTTCAAAAATTGGATTCGTTTAAAAGCAAAATATGGAAGTTTCATCAGGCCCCTACGTGGTTTATCCTTACTCCATTTGAAACTGATTTCTTTTAGAAGTGTATGAAGTGATGTTTTAGAACCATCAAAGAGCTGCATGTTCTTTAGTTTTTTCATGAATACTTTCAACCATGAGACCTACTAACTTATTAATATATACTTCTCTCACAACGTTTAATGTCAAAAGAGGAGCCCCATTATGTATTTCCAGTTCAAAATAACTGATAAGTGACGAGACAAGCTGTTTACACTGACCGCTTAACGGTTTTCGCATTTTTTTGCAATTATAATCGCAGATTTTTACTACAGAACTCTCAAAAACAGAAACTAGACTAGAAAATAGCTAAAACAGCAAAGAATACAGTAAAAATAATTCAAAACTTTTGAAGGTACAACACAAAAACGATCAGAACATGAAAATGACAGATTCGACGAAAAAAGTTGTCTTAGGCCTGCAACACTATCCAGAACCACATACCTAAAATGTTGTCTTGGCAGCGAATTCGCAGAATGTGATCCACCAGCTCACTGTATTTTTATTCCATTCTATTAATATTAGAGATAGAAGGAAAGAGAGTGCTTCGAACTTTAATATTTTTTTCTTTCTTATGGATTTAAATTAGAGATTTCTCTATATTGATGATGTGCAACTATTATTTCCCTAAATGAATTTTACAACAGGTTCATTGCATGTATTTATCCATAATAGAACTTGCACTATACATCAGCTAAGCCCAAATTGTCACGAAGTAAAACGATACTTGCCCCATTCGTTAGATACTTTTGCAGGGATGAGAGTACATTCGTTTTTTGAGTGCTATAGTAGGTTACAAAGATTCATTTAAGAAGTTTTTTTATGTATTAGAATAATTTAGTCCATTTTTCTCTATTTTCTCATATTACTTAACATCTTGTTCTTACAGGGAGCTTTGCTGGATCTAATCTAGATAATGGATGGTATACTAAGTAATTATGTAAAATGTATCTCATATACCAGCATCAGTCTAAAACATCAACAGTAATTAACGAAAAAAATACCCTTCTAAAATAATATGAAATGGTAAAAGGGACTGAATAAGTTGAGGACGGAGGAAGAAGATCAGGAGACGACAGAGACGACGGCAAACTTGCAGAGGAAATAAAATTTATAGCGAACCGAAGACGAATTTGTTCGAGTTTCGAAGGCGGTGTTCAACATTTTCACTCTAATTAATACATTCCCCCGGTCCTAATCCAGACATCTTTAGCGCTACGCTTTAACACCCGAAAATCTTGATAGGTAAATTGTCTTAATAGGGCCGTAAATTTCTACGGTTGCTCTAGGTCCGAATCGACGAAGGATAGAGGGCGACACTGGGCGTAAATTAAATTAATTTTCCGTCAGACTATAACTAGAACAAGAAGCATTAGCGAATTAAAAATAGATTTATGTCTGAGATAAGACCTCAGAGCAACAAAAAAGAAGTGATAAAACAATGTTTTACTTTGTTGTATCACTTTTATTTTTAAACAAAATTTGTGTGACTATAGTTTCGTAAAACAACTTTACATTCTCAAACACTACTTTAAAACTAAGGTTAATTTTTACAATATTTTAAATAGTGGGGAATTTCGGAGATCCGTCTGATCGTTTAATAGCTGTCTAGACGGATCTTTATTATATTTATAAATTTCAATAACTTCTAAAATGTTTAATTTTTTGCTTTTGGGCGCTGTATGTAAAATTTTCATATTTGTAATCTCGGGAAATATATGTCCGGTATCTATGAAATGGTTCGCAAAATTAGAGTGTTGTTTCTTTAATATGTATGCAGATTTATGTTCTTTGTAGATACCCTGACAGATATTTCCCGAGATTACAAATTTGAAAATTTCCCCCCTTCCCCTTCCCTTGGCTACGCCCGTGGCCCATCTTAATATTTCATAGGCTTTCACGAGTTTATCTATGAGGTTTTTATAGTCTTTTCTTGCTTGTTCGCCCAGAAATCGTTTCATTACATTTACAAAACATTTTCAAGCTACCGATTCCTTTTCATTTAATTTTTCTTGAAAACGGAAGTCACCTAGAAGCTTCTTTATTTAAGGTCCAATAAATATGCCTTCTCTGAGTTTCCGATGACTTAATTGAAGAAATATATCTTTTAGGTACTTAAAATCATTATTTTCTTTGTCCATGGCTTTGACAAAGTTTCATTAGTCCAAGCTTAATATGGAGAGGCGGAAGAAGCTCCTTTTTGGGTTAACAAGGGGGTATATTTTATGTTTAAAGTACCAGTTTCCAAAGAAATTGTATGACTCCTATCTTTCTTAGTATAATGTTCATTTGTTGTCTTACTGTCCTAGCAATAAGTCCTAGCAATATACCTATCACTTTTAAATCTGCACAAGTATCCCACTGATATTGTTCATATTTAACGCGATTTAGTATGGTCGCTAAGTTGTCATTGGTTTTTTTTACTGTCACTGAATGTAGTAGTAGTAGTAGTTCCAATTTTTGTTTTGACAATCCCAGGTCACGTACCAAATATTTTAATTCATTCATATACAAAAACTTTTACCAGTTATACACTTTTTTTAACTTTTCAAACGAACTTATAAAAGGAAACTCCCGAACAAAAGCGCACTAAGGAAAGGAGGAAACAAATAAGAAAAATAAAATAAAAACAATTGATAAATCTTTTTTAACAAGTCGTCTTCATTCATTAAAGATTATCAGCGATAATAAAAAAAACAAATTACTTAGTCAGAATTTTAGTTGGAGAGAACGATGGCCGGGTAAAAGAAAAGCAACCGTCGGAGTTGAATGGAATTGTGCCCCTGCTCGAGGAAAATGTAAAATTAAATTTTCTACAAGACCTCTCGGGACCGAGGATTTCACTGATGAGATTGAAAATGCAAAATAATAATAGCTTTGTCCGAAAAACGATTGCCTTAAAAGAACTTTGCTTTATTTCAGTGAGACATTAAGAGAAAATATCTACAATTCTTAATTTCGGTTAGCAGTAACTTAATTTTAAGTCACGCTGAAGGTATTCTTGTAAGGCAGAAGATAGTACTATACAGGGTGTTAGGTAAACATGCGGCAAAAATTAAAAGGGGTTATTCCTTGACTTATTCTAAGAATATTTTGTTGTATGATGATTTTTGAAAAACTCCTTTGTTTCGAAGATACTGGGTGAACAAAATTTACGACATTAACAACATTTTATTATCATAAAGTACATGTAAAGTTGCTCAATCTACAATAAATGTTCGAAATGACTTCCTCCAGCCTTGATACAAGCATTCAATCTTCTCGTCATTGACTGCCGAACTCTTTCAAACACACCAGGGTCGTTTCTAATTGAGTTACACCCAGCAATTATCCGATTTCGCAAATCATCCAAATTCTTCAATGGAGTAGCGTAAACTAATGACTTCAGATATCCCCAGAAAAAATAATCCAGGGGGTTTAAGACCGGGGATCGAGCAGACCATGCGTGTGACCCACTTAGACCAATCCAGCGATATCCGTATGTTGCTGTTAAAAAATCACGAGCAACCAAACTGAAATGTTATGGTGCACCATCGTGCATAAACCACATTTCATGCCTTATTGCCTATGGTACATCTTCCAAATAACATCTTCCTTATAACCAAAATACCAAATGCGGAATTCATATATATATATATATATATATATATATATATATATATATATATATATATATATATATATATTTTTTTTTAATTGTATTAAGAGAAAAATGCTGGCACTAAATCAGGTTGGTCGCTATCAGTAAGGTAGTTTTCAATCACCGCATATGTTAGTTAGTTAAAAATATACGAGATGTTGAAAGTGAAACTAAATTTTCGAAAAATTAAGATACTTTAAAAACGGTTGAAGATATCAGGTTCAAAATCGGGGTAATTAGATTTTAAAAAGCGTCAAATCCGAATTTGGTACTAGCTTAAGCCTAGTTTCTAGAGGGCGCTTACTACCTACTTTGTGATGAATTAACTTGCTCATATTTTTTACTCTATAAAGGTGGGAATATTTTGACTTAAAAATAGAGAAGTGTAATAATTTCCAAGTAAAAAAAGGTAGCTTTGGTCAATATCGATATCTCAGGCTGTTTGCCAGATATTCGTGTTCGGACATTCCATTGCACATCTTGTCGATGGCTGAAAAATATGCAATTCACAAAGATGCCTTGAATATCGTGTACAAATTATTACGTCTCGATGACAACTGTCACTGTTTTCTATCTCTCCTATTAATCGTAGGTGGAAACAAGTTTCTCGAATCTTGAGTTGATATTAATATTTTTTTTAAAAATGCCCAGTTTCCTAACCGTGATTTTAAGAGATATGCTCTGCGTTTAAATAGAAGTAAATTACAATAAGAGCTCTACCCAACCAGAAGCATCCCAGATCGACAAAATGTTCAAAGAATTTTCAATCAGATAGGCGAAACAAATTCGTTTTATTTCAACAATCCTGGTGGACGACCAGAACGGTAGAACAAGAAGAGAACATTTTGGTTAGTATCGCGGAAAATCCTGAACTAAACACTAGGCGTTTGGAAGCATGTAGTCAGGGATTAGCAACTACCGTTTTCGGTAGTTGCTAAAGCAGTTGCTGTTGTTTTCGTTGGAGTTCGCAATAAAGAAAATTCTTTCTTTACCTTTTTCTCCTGTTCAAAATTTATTGCCACAATATTTGCCGGCTAGAGCAGAATTTTGTCAAAATCTACTATAAAAAAAAAACGAAAATCCCTTGTTCCTGAAAAAGATGTTGTGTACTGACGAGGCGAACTTTTATCAGATGCGCAATTTTTAACGGCCGAAATAATCATAATAATTCTCGGATCGCTCTGGATCCACAGCTACCATATTTACAGCACGAATTTTCAATTAACACTTGGTGCGGTATTATAGACAATTTTTTATTAGGACCATTTCAGTTTCCGCACAGACTGAATGGATATCAATATGATATCCATTCATGTGACGGATTCCATGACGGATGGTAGATAATGTTTCTAATCTCTCGTTCATTTACTCATATAGTATTAAGTATTCATCTTCATGCTAATAGGAGTACTATTTTAAGGTTTCCGTCAAAACTATTAATCAACTTTATGTATTGGGTTGGTACATAATGATCATCGTGTTCCTAAATCACTCTGCGTATTAGCCCAGTCATTCTGTGAAGAGTCACGACATTTCGCCAAGTGAACTCAAGCATTGTTCTTAAGGGTCTTAAGTAAACTTAATTCATCTCTGTTTCCTTTTCTATAAGATACACACTTGTAAGGGAATCAAAACTAATGCCAGGACTACAGTAGGGGTCATAAAAAACGGGTCAGGCTGAAATTTGAAATATAATTGTTTATAAAATTGGTATCATGTATTTTTTTTTGTTTGATTGGGAATTTTGTCCGTTATTCGATGTTTTAATCGAATCGAATCGATTAAAAATATTATCTGGTTTTTTTGTAAAATATACCAGAAATTGAAGGGTCTTTAATGTCAGACCCCCTCACAGCCCCTTTTTTCTGAGAATACTGTATTTTCAAAACAACCATTTAATCAGATATTTTGCAAAAAACCCTATTTTTTACTACAGCACATTTAAATGTTTCTGTATAATCAGATCGAAAAGAATATTTCCCTTTTAAAACTCGTCCAGCACATCTAAAACCTATCTAAATCTACAATCTACGAGGTCTTTTTTTATCTTCTTTGAAGTATGCTCCATATTTGTTTGCAACGGTAAAACACAATGACAGTTTAGAGTCATAAAAGGGGCTTAACTTTGTTTTATGTCTCCCTAGAGATTACTTTAAACTTTTCAAATAACTTTAGTCACCATTATAGCTCATATCTTTTCCATTCTAACATTTATTCGTAGCCTTGCGCGGACATCAATCAATGTTGTCCTTAGTGCGTTTAGTTGTAAAACACTGATCGTTTATTTATCACGAAATAACCCCGAGAAAGTCCCTCGAGAATAGAGACGTCGATTGAACAGAAACTAATTCCTTATAATATTATTAAGCTAAATAATCTGGGTGATGGGGATCTGACTGAACTATCCTCCTAAACTTGTTGATGTATTAAATCCGGAGGGTTTCTATTTGATATTCAGTCGGGCTATCAGTTTTTATGAACTTCTATCAATATCACTTATCCTGAGAAGAGAAAGTTTTCTGTCGTCTTTTATATGAAAAGTAGTGTGACATATTATTGTACATTTTACATAAATTCGAAATGGAAATATGACATTTTTATTATATACTAATCGTGGGGGAAGTACGCTAGATTAAGATGCTAACGCCATCTGTGACTAACAAATTTAACTATTCATTTTTCGAAACCTCTTCCAATGCCGTGGTTAAAATTTGCTGCAGTACGAAATGGTATGCAAACGCTTTCCTTTCATCGCCAACTTCAGATAGCTAAATGTCGCATGGAACCAAATCAGGCGAATATAAACAGAACTTTTATTAGAATTTTTATTTTCATTAATATAAGATGTACAGTATTACATCCAAGTTCTCCATTACTATATAGCAATAATAACATTCTGGTTCAAGTTATTCACCCCGACTTTGTATATGAATACCCTAAATGGTTTTTAGTACTTTGTTTGTTCATTTCTCATAAATAATTATGTTAGCGCTCTTTCCAGTTGCCGCTAGAGGATGCTTTTACGAGTGGAAGACGCATTAATTATGTACAGCCCAGTTTTGCTAATGACTGGCTAATCGCTAGGGAGGACTGGACTCTGTGGTGGTTTGGGAGGTCCAAGACTGGACATGAACACCGGGGTCAAAGTCCAAATGTTAATGCTAATGGCAAATTTGTGTTTTTTTTTTGGAGTGGCGAAAAAATTAAGTTCAAAAGAACGCCGCGCTTTCATATTAAAAGATAACATTCGCTAATTATTGTAACGTGTAATAAACAGAGATAATTAGTATGTATCAAGGTTTATATGAGAACACATCTAAAAGTCGAATATTATTCGTTATTTATATGTTCTTTCTTTTCATATAAATGTGGTAAACTATGTAAGATTTTACTACACATTCAGTAGAAAAAGATTTAGAATATTGTTTCTCTTATATTGTTTTGAATTCCATTTTTTTCGAAAAATGTAGATGTGATATTTTTCAGCGTTGTCTCCAAGATATCTTCATTGTCTTTTGCGTGCTTAATATAATTGGCTCGCTCTAAAAAATCTTAGTAAAAAATAATCGTTTTTTTTTTATGAATTCCATGTAGAGTAATGAAAACCAGCGTTTTTTTGGTTATTTTCACAATTTTTCATGTAATTCTGGTTTAAAGCAAAGCACCTGAGACCTGCATATTTTCTACAATTTTTCCATGTATATAGTCGTGCAAATTAGCTTTTTTTGGTATTTTCACGCTTTTCATATATCGCGAGTTAAATTCAAAATATCTGTTGTTTCAGAGCGTTATCTCTAAAACACTTGATCCTACGTAAAAACAAATGTATTTTTCGACTTTTTCGGCTTTCCCATACAACTCTGGTTAAATTCAAAGTATCTTAATAAAAGTGCCAGTTCTTATATAAAATTTGACTACACATACGATAGTGGAACAATTATTTCCTTGATATCCAGCGAGATTTAGAGCACAGTTCAATTATTTCATAAAATGGAGATCTATGCTTTCAGATCATTATCTTCAAAACACTTGATCTTACGTAAAAATAAATGTCTTTTTCGACTTTTGATACTAAAAACTATAGATTTTCAGATATTCAAGGCAATCTTAGACCTGGGCATTTTTCAGAATTTTTCCATGTCGTGAAAATTAGCGTTTTTTTTTACAATTTTCCCAGTTTTTCATATAATTTTATTTATTATTCACGTATGGGCCAGAGTGGACCACGCGAAGTACTGTTAGAAGCGTTTATTGTTGTTAGCCTTGCTTTGCGTCCATACTAATTTCATTCTTCGCTATGAGCTTTTTTCCTTTCGTCAAAAAATGTTGTTCCAGTCTTCCTACATTTTCTATCTGGCCAACTTTCCAAACGTCAACCTTGTGTCTGAACTATTTGATATTCACCAATTTTAGGTTCTAACTCTAGGCTCTAACTGTTCTCTGTCTAGTAGACATTGAAATGCAATCTTGTAACAAACTGGGAGAAGAGATATCCCTCTGTAGTTGTTTACATCCGTTGTATCTCCTTTTTTGTGTAGTGGATGGATTAGAGCTTCTTTCCAATCTTTCGGAATCCGTTCGGTTCGCCCAACTTCTTGTAGAATTTTGGTTATTTCCTTGACTGTACCTAGACCAGCGGATTTCAAAAGTCCAGCAGTGATTCCATCTTCACCACAAGCTTTATTATTTTTAAGTCGCTTGATTTATCTAATTATTTCATCTTCATTCGTGGTAATGAATCTGGGTTTGTTTATATAGGGTTTAGTGTTGGTAATTTGTTTAAGGGCTCAGGGCAGTTTAGGAGTTGTTTTAAAATATTTCGGAAGTTCTTTGCAATTGTCTTGGTTATTTAGAACCAATTGTCCCGTTTTCTTTTAGGAAGCAAAGACTTTAGGGTTGATAGCCTGTTAATTTAGTTTTAAAAGTTTTGTAAAAGTTTCGGTTGTTATTTTTTTAGAAATCGTTTTCGATTTCATTAAGTTGATTGTTTTCATATTTTTCTTTTAGTTTGTCCTAATTAGCTTCGATGTTTCTTTTCTTACTTTCCAAAAAGTTGTTATACATTTATTGCTGTTTTTGACTGGTCCAATCTTTGAATGCTTTACTTTGGGCTTAATACTGCTTGCTCGCAAATTTCATCCCACCACGGATGTTTTCTACGTTTTTGTAAAGGGACAAACTTTAAGGCTTTTTTAATAATTTTTTGTTTCAATTCTTGCCAGTTTCTATGCTGGTTGTTTATCAAGGTCTTCTGTTAGGGTTGGTTTAATTTTAGTAGTGTTGAACTTTGGTATTAATGAGTCTCTTTTGAATAAGTTTTCGAGATTTTAAGCTAAGTTTGATTCTAGTCAAGTAGTAATCCGTGTCTATGTTAGCTCCTTTCCTGACTTGAACATTCAAAATCTCTTAACTGGTAGGTGTGCATTGATTAATCTATAGTTTTTGTTAGCACACTTGAGGGATAGTGTTATAAGTCGATTATTTACTGGCTGGACGTTAGTTCTGTCCACCAAGGAGGACCACCAAGAATATTTTTTGAGATAGCGAAAGCAACACCGAGATGTGGTGTATTTTTGAGTATTCTTTTGTCCGTTTCACTTTTAAAAAGTCTGTAGTTGCCGAATTCCAAGATGTTATCATCTGTCAATCTGGTTTCTTGCAAAGCTTAAATTTGAATTTTTTGCTGCTTCAATGTTCTCATAATTTTATTATATATAATTTAACGACAATGTGATAGTGAAACAATTATTTTCTTGTATTTGACATCTGGGGAGATATAGTTCAACAATTCAATTAAACATGAAAATTTCTTATTTCTTTTTGTTGTAGATGCTTTTTTACTTCATAATGTAGTGTGTCAAATTTTTAGCGAAAATGAGTTTTTTTCTTTAATTACAAATATAATGTGTTTATAGATATAATTCATGATGGCGCTTATGTTTACAGAAATATTCAAAGAATTAACGTTTCTATGAAACAGTCTATGTTGATTGTAATGTTCTCTACGGGTTCTAAAATATATTTAGGTTAGGTTCAAATTTTATTTTGTCGCCTTCAAAGTAGACCTTATCAAGCAATACAACTATGCCACAGCTTGACCCAATCCTCCACACATTGTTCGTACGCTGAGTGAGGTATGACCTTTAGTACCTTCAGCGAATTTTCCTTTATGGTCTCAGTTGATTAGAAATACCGTCCACGATGTGATTATTTTAGCTTCGGGAACAGGAAAAAGTCACAAGGGGTCTTATTAGGCCTGTACGGTGCCTGGTCGATGACGTTCGTTCAGTTTTTGGTCAAAAACTCTTACCCTATGATGACTTTGAACAAGATCCATGTCCTGTCCGGTACAAGATCCATGTCCTGTCCAAGTGTCGGTCCTATCCATGTCCATGTCCAAGTCCTTTCACAAATCTGGCCGTTTTCGGGATATATTCTCTCACAAAGCGCGTCATGGCGTCTAAATAATATTCCTTATTCACCTTTTATGCTTCTGGAATGTATTTCGAATATCGATAGAAAGAAGAGTTAATTCTTTGAAATATTATTAAGCTAAATTATTTGTTAATTATATGTTACATCAAATATTTTCACGGATGGTGGATAATGTTTCTAAATCATTCCGGGTGTCGATCCGTTGATCCTGTGAAGAGTCACGAGGTTTCGCCAATTTGGCACTGGGCATTTTCAAGTACTGTCCGCTTCGACTGAAGAGTCCAACTGATGTGCAGGGTCGTTGTCTTCGCTTTTATAGCCGGCCGGCCACAAAAGCGACTGCGCAGATTATATTTGGGTAGTTCGGGAGCATTTGCGGCGCTCGGTAACGCTGTCGGGCGTCCGTTTATTGATTTTTCTACCTCGCGGCCACGTTTTTTCTTTTTTCAGAAGAGATTTCCATACTTTTGGAATATTGCGAGCGTCGTTTCAAGTATTCAGCTCATCTCTTTCTTCTATTTCAAGGGTTTTCGGACCTTGTAGTTTTCAATATTCGCTATTTATTTGGCTCCTTCAAAATTGATTTTAGCGCCCTGTATGAAGAACTTTTAATAATAGGGCCTAAAGATAAAGTAGGTTATTTATTGATATCATACGCCATCTCTGAACCCAAACACCTATAAAAACGGATATTTCAGGAAATTCAGCGGCAAAGTTATTCTTTATAACATTATTAAGCTAAATAATCAAATTGATGAGGATCTAACCGAACCATTCCCCCCCAAAAACTTGTTGATGTATATAATCCAGAGGGATTCTATTTGATATTCAGATGGACTATCAGTTTTTACAACCCCCATCAATATCACTTACCCCGCGAAAGGATAATTTCCTGCTGTCTCTCCTTTTCAATCATCAATTTTCCTCTTATCTGTTCTATCGATCCTCGTAGCTGCCTCGCATCTCCATGCTGCGAATGGTGGCGGCGAGATTTACCGTACATCTACGGGGAGTGATACCGTGAAAATTAATGATTCGGATGCGGGAAGGCTACAAGTTTCCAAATCCATATTCGATTAATATATTTGATCTATTCGTGGTAAGTTTTGGGTCACATTCATTCAGACGCATTATCTATCACAGTATTCCATGCGAGAATAATAAAAAAGTTCGTGATTTAAGCTTTCAATTGACGGTTCCAACCTTTATTTGATGAAAATCCATCACTTTAAACTACTTAAAAATAAAACTACCATTTTATTCGGTTGAATTGGGTTTCTGAATAAAAAATGATTATCGATTTTTTTACTTTGTTTTAAAACTTTATCAAAAATAATATGGATAATCGATACGAAAACTTTTTAAAAATTTGTTACAATTTTAAATACGCGCCGCGATTGGCTGCCATGTTTGTGACGTCATAATACTAAAGTGATTTCACGTCAGTACTACCGGCAGCTTCTACCTGTATAAATACTGTCAAAATTATTGTTGATTTAATGCAATTTAAAATATTGTTGGATACTAATTTAGATTACAAAGGGTTTATAAAGGCTAATTCTGATAATATACCTGCTGTGGATAGTTTTATGGTCACAGATTTCCTCAAAAATGACATTCGATTCAATTCAGCTGAAGTTCGAAGCGCTAAAGCACCAATGTAAGTTGTTTAAAAAATAATAATAATGTAAATGTAAATAAGAAACAAAACATTTCTATTAAATATAATTAAACTATTTATAGGGTGTGACGAGAAAGTTACGATTTCAAGGCTATCGTATTTAGTATTTGCACGGTAAAAGGACGTATATGTAAAAAATATTTTTTAATTTTAAATCACTAATTTTGTTTCAATACAAAAAATACACTTAAAAATACATAATAAAACTTCCACCAACTAGTATAATATGGATAATATATTACAGTAGATTATAATATGTAAACTACATTAATAATCAATTCAGAATTAAAAAAAATCACTACCTAAAATGATATACATATTCTTTGTTTGCATAATAGTTTGATTGCTTTCATTGATGTTTGCAATGATATTAAAACTACACCGATTTTTCAAACCACCACGCTAAATTACAATACCACCACACTCTATTAACAATATTTTCAAAAAATGCACCCATACTCCAGCCAGAGATTTCCCAAATAAGAGAACCAAAATCCTGGAAAATACTAAATATCTTAACTGTTTTGTTTTTATTTAGAATATAAATATACCATTTTCATTACTTTTTGTTTGGATAGTATGTTTGCTTTTCTATTTTTCTTTTTTATTGCATACACCTTTAGATGTTTTGATTCTATGGAAAACTGCTTTGCCAGTCCTTAATTTATCTAGTTGATTCATTCAACCGATCACAAATATCTATACCCGTCAACTATCTACAAAGTAAAACTTTCATAAGTACTTTTCATATACGATTACCTTTCAAAAATTTATTTTCAATTTCAAATAATTTTTTAATCATAATTTTAATCATATATTGATAGTTATTACCCGCCCGCTTTGCTGGGCGTAAACTGAACTTTAGTAATAATTGATTTTTTATTATTAAAATTACTTTTAGAATGCCATAGCTTTTACTTGCTACTTTACAATTTTTTTCTATAAATTAAAATAAAATAAAATAAAACGGATGCGATACAATCTGAAATTATAAATTTCGGATTTTTACGCCCCCGCAACCCCCCTTAGGAGTTGATTTTTATTAACCCTTCTCCTTAGCGGAACATTTACGACGCATAAGGAACCGTACAGTTTCGAATCGAAGGTCTATGTATATATATATATATATATATATATATATATATATATATATATATATATATATATATATATATATATATATATAAACTTCTAAACGACCGCAAGAGGGCGTGGCGAGCTAAACATTTTTAAAAATATTTTTTTTTGTGTATTTTCAAGTGTTAACCGAATAAGAAAAATTCTCAGTTATAATTAGCAAACTGTCTCCTACAACTTTGTTTTATGACATTTTGTCGTAACTTCGCGGATAAAGAAGTGGGGGGAGTTTTACCTATTTAGATAAAAAGTCGTCTAATGTCCGTTTGCCTAAACCGATTTTCCTCATTTTGGATTCATTTAAAAGGCAATTGCTGGGACAGTCAGATAATCTGGGAAATAAATTATTTAGTTTATAAATGAAACCGCGAGGTGGCGTTACATTCAACAATAGTTTTTTTGAGGTTTTGTTCAGTTTTTTCAAATGGAATGGTACAGCTTTTACTACATGGCAAGAAAGGTAATTAAAGAGAAATCATCCAGTGAAAACCCGAAATCGATATCTCTGACATGTCAAGAGATATTTCGATTTTTCTGAAAAAATCAGTTATTATTTCACTACTACCTGCATTAAGTTAAAAAAATATTAACCTAATGTTTGCCTTCCTTCACACTTTACCCAGGCTTAGGACTGGTCCAAATTCTTCGTGCCATATTAATTTGGAGCCTGTTTAAAGGCCTCGTTATTCGTAAAAGGCATTGTTAGATATTATAATAATTATTAATAATCAATAAATGGAATGTTGAAAATGTAATGCATTTCAAAACTGACAAGTTAATTTGACTGTTTTTGTTTGTTTCCATGGTTCCCTTCTTACACTCTTTGTGTAATGTACCTAAGGATTGCATGCGTTTATTTGGAAACCCGAAAACGCATAATTTCATTCATCCATTCGTTTAGTTTAAAAGAAAGAGTAGGTATATTTATTAATGACTGATTTCAATATTCTGTCAAGTAGTATTTAAGCATCACAAAAGAGAAAATGCAACAATTGGGGAAAGGCATTTTTTCCGCTTATGTAATTAAATTTGAAAATATTAACAGGGTCAGGATTAGAACATTTATGATGATTGATACTGAATCGACCTGCGATTTCGACCTAAATATTAAGACCAATTTTGAACTTAATATTACGGCAAAAATTAAAACTAACTGTTTTTTTTTTTCAGAAAAATCGAAATATCTCTTGACATGTCAGAGATATCGATTTCGGGTTTTCACTGGACGATTTCTCTTTAAATTACTTTTCTTGCCATGTAGTAAAAGCTGTACCATTCCATTTGAAAAAACTGAACAAAACTTCAAAAAACTATTGTTGAATGTAACGCCACCTCGCGGTTTCATTTATAAACGAAATAATTTATCTCCCAGATTATCTGATTGTCCCAGCAATTGCCTTTTAAATGAATCCAAATTGAGGAAAATCGGTTAAGGCAAACGGACATTAGACGACTTTTTATCTCAATAGGTAAAACTCCCCCCCCCCCCCCCACCCTCCCCTCTATTCGTGAAATTACGACAAAATGTCATAAAACAAAGTTGTAGGGGACAGTTTGCTAATTATAACTGAGAATTTTTCTTACTCGGTTAACACTTGAAAATACACAAAAAAAAAAATTTTTTTAAATGTTTAGCTCGTCACGCCCTCTTGCGGTCGTTTTAGAAGCTTAAAAATATTTTTGGTGACTTTTTCATGATCATTTTTAGTATAATTTTTTTTCCCCAAAGCTGTGGGATAAATAGTTTTCAAGATACGGCCGCGATCCATCCTTAATGGGACACCTGGTATATATATATATATATATATATATATATATATATATATATATATATATATATATATATATATATATATATATATGGGGGCCACTTTTGAACCCCACCCTTTTCGATTTCGCTGAAACTTTTGTGTCCTTTCCTACGAATTTCCCCCAAAAAACAAAACTGAAAAATTTCATAGAACTTGATTTCTGAAATATATTTTTTGTATTTTTGCCTAAAAAGTACAAATTAAAAAAAACGTCTCAGGTCAATTTTTGGAAAAGTTATGGCTATTTGAAAAAAAAGAGCCCATTTTTTTCCAAAATCCTTTTTTTAGATTGGGTAAAAAAAAATGAAAAAATTGTGAGAAACGTCTTTGGGATTTGGTTTGGAATGCCCCATATAATGTGTCCCAAAAAATGTATACACACTAGTTCTAAAACCAGTATTTATTTTCATGCAGTTTAATTTAAGATTTAAAAAAAAACTAAAGGAACAGCCTTTATTTTGACTAACGCCAGTTTTCACATTGTCCACCGTCGGTTCAGACATGGCTGAAAGCGAAAAGCAATGGAGTCGCAAACATCGAGTTTATAGAAGCTTATGAAAGATCTAGCAAACAGGGAATGATAATAGCTGTAAGCAACATAACAGCCACGGGAACGACGGTACAACTTGAGCAGCATGCGATTGGAGGGCACAGGAAAATCATTATCACAGAGATTTTCAATGTCGAAGAGAAATTCAACCGACAATATGACAAGGTTTAGGCTCATAACTTTCGGGAAGCTGATGAAGAAATTGGGAAAGTGATAAGAGGCCATCATCGGGCTTCAGGGATCATTTGATGCAGAGTGTCGTACGACGGCGTCACTCAATTGCATTTCTGAGAGCAAGGGGTTAAACTCGCGTAACGAACTAGAAAAGCGATGTTTTGAAGATAGCAAAATCTCTAAATAACACATTGTTGCCAGGAAAACATTGGATCCCTTCTAAATAATGTTTTTAAAGGATTTTTGTCTACTATTTTATTTATCCGCTCGCTGAAATCCCAAGCTGAAAACGTAAAAAGTAAAATCGATTTTGCAGAGGGGTGGTTTTTTTTTGTTTCCGATCTTAATTGCCAATCCACCTTGTTATTTATTGGTCCGAGAGGGTGGCCGAACAATGGAGGGGTAACTATTCGAATGTCGCAGGTTATATCCGTTTTGTCTACGCCACGAAATTGGCCGTTCTTTGTTCGATTCTCAATAGCTTGGCAGATTTCGAATGTAAGCACAAGGTCGATACAATGCGCCAGAAAAGTTTCATTAAATTGATAATCGAGTAGCTCCAACTGAATACAGATTTGTTTTTAAATACATTAATAAGACATATTTTCGAAAGTCCGTTCACGGACTTAAAGTGTAAATGAATAGAAAAGATGAAAGTCAATTAGCGCCAGGTCTGGATTATATGCTGAATTTGGAAAAATTATTGTAGATATTATATACTTTATTTATTGGCATATATCTTATAATTTCCTTTTTTTTTCAGGTAAGATTTACAAAGATATCAAGTACTCAGAAGTAAGCAGAGGCTTATATAGGTAAGAAATATTATTAAAACCCATCATTACCTTATAGGACGTAGCGTGATTATATAGGACTACAAAATTTTAAAAAAACTGTTGCCGCCGAGATTTAAACGTAATTTTAAAGTATAGTGTCCAGCAATATCCTCAATACTCAATATCACATTGATAATATTTTCATCTCAGTAGCCATTTAAAAATCTAATAAATAAAACCTGGAAAATCCCATCATAGTACAGTCACTTAAGCCAAAAAAGAGGGTCGACCTCAGAATGAGAGATAATAAGCTGTAAACTTGTATAAACCTTTATTTTATATAAACACCTAAAAGTTATCTGAAAAAAAAATTGCAAAAAACTGTTTTTTTTTTACTTTGACCTTGAATATTTTAAGACGCGAACACGAGATTTGAATTGACTTTTGTGACAACTGTTGGAAGGTCAAACTAAGGGTTTATACAAGTTTACAGCTTATTATCTCTAATTTCGAGGTGAAACCCATAATGTGACTGGACTATAGTATATTCACTTGTATAAACCTTTATTTTATATAAACACCTAAAAGTTATCTGAAAAAAAAATTGCAAAAAACTGTTTTTTTTTAACTTTGACCTTGAATATTTTAAGACGCGAACACGAGATTTGAATTGACTTTTGTGACAACTGTTGGAAGGTCAAACTAAGGGTTTATACAAATTTACAGCTTATTATCTCTAATTTCGAGGTGAAACCCATAATGTGACTGGACTATAGTATATTCACTTGTATAAACCTTTATTTTATATAAACACCTAAAAGTTATCTGAAAAAAAAATTGCAAAAAACTGTTTTTTTTTAACTTTGACCTTGAATATTTTAAGACGCGAACACGAGATTTGAATTGACTTTTGTGACAACTGTTGGAAGATCAAACTAAGGGTTTATACAAGTTTACAGCTTATTATCTCTAATTTCGAGGTGAAACCCATAATGTGACTGGACTGTATTATATTCACTTGTATAAACCTTTATTTTATATAAACACCTAAAAGTTATCTGAAAAAAAAAATTGCAAAAAACTGTTTTTTTTTAACTTTGACCTTGAATATTTTAAGACGCGAACACGAGATTTGAATTGACTTTTGTGACAACTGTTGGAAGGTCAAACTAAGGGTTTATACAAGTTTACAGCTTATTATCTCTAATTTCGAGGTGAAACCCATAATGTGACTGGACTATAGTATATTCACTTGTATAAACCTTTATTTTATATAAACACCTAAAAGTTATCTGAAAAAAAAATTGCAAAAAACTGTTTTTTTTTAACTTTGACCTTGAATATTTTAAGACGCGAACACGAGATTTGAATTGACTTTTGTGACAACTGTTGGAAGGTCAAACTAAGGGTTTATACAAATTTACAGCTTATTATCTCTAATTTCGAGGTGAAACCCATAATGTGACTGGACTATAGTATATTCACTTGTATAAACCTTTATTTTATATAAACACCTAAAAGTTATCTGAAAAAAAAATTGCAAAAAACTGTTTTTTTTTAACTTTGACCTTGAATATTTTAAGACGCGAACACGAGATTTGAATTGACTTTTGTGACAACTGTTGGAAGGTCAAACTAAGGGTTTATACAAGTTTACAGCTTATTATCTCTAATTTCGAGGTGAAACCCATAATGTGACTGGACTATAGTATATTCACTTGTATAAACCTTTATTTTATATAAACACCTAAAAGTTATCTGAAAAAAAAATTGCAAAAAACTGTTTTTTTTTTAAACTTTGACCTTGAATATTTTAAGACGCGAACACGAGATTTGAATTGACTTTTGTGACAACTGTTGGAAGGTCAAACTAAGGGTTTATACAAGTTTACAGCTTATTATCTCTAATTTCGGGGTGAAACCCATAATGTGACTGGACTATAGTATATTCACTTGTATAAACCTTTATTTTATATAAACACCTAAAAGTTATCTGAAAAAAAATTTGCAAAAAACTGTTTTTTTTTTACTTTGACCTTGAATATTTTAAGACGCGAACACGAGATTTGAATTGACTTTTGTGACAACTGTTGGAAGGTCAAACTAAGGGTTTATACAAGTTTACAGCTTATTATCTCTAATTTCGAGGTGAAACCCATAATGTGACTGGACTATAGTATATTCACTTGTATAAACCTTTATTTTATATAAACACCTAAAAGTTATCTGAAAAAAAAATTACAAAAAACTGTTTTTTTTTAACTTTGACCTTGAATATTTTAAGATGCGAACACGAGATTTGAATTGACTTTTGTGACAACTGTTGGAAGGTCAAACTAAGGGTTTATACAAGTTTACAGCTTATTATCTCTAATTTCGAGGTGAAACCCATAATGTGACTGGACTATAGTATATTCACTATATATTCGAAGAAAGAGGTAAGAATACTGATTTCTATTAATACTAAATTTTATTTATTTTGACCGACGATCCTAATAACTTCAATTCGAGCGCAAACATCTAAATATTCATATATCAAACAAACGAGCACTCTAGAATTCAAAATAAGCGAACGCTTGGGCCTTTGGATTTAATATTTTGTAATGGGGCGAAGACCCAAGTTGATTATGATGTAATTTCTGTACCATTCAGCGTCTTTCCAAAATCCGCATTGAAATTATAACCTGAAAATGAGTCCACGATTTCGTGAGATAGGTCGTGCCTCTGGTTGAAATTTTGATTAAATTTATTTATCAAAATGACAGGTGTAGTCATAAGTAATGTTATTGTTTTTTTTTTATTTTAGAAACAATATGACAAAAAACATCTACTGACTTTAGTTAATAACTTCATTATTTAAGTTTTGTATATAATGACGCCCCTGCCTTTTGATTTCCTTGTACCGCTAGAAACTTTTTTTCGTTGTATTATTTATTACGAGGGTTGCTAGTTATGTATCTAGAATTGTCAACAATGGTGTTTCTAGGCGCCATCTAACATATACATGCTAACAAAAAACTACCGGAAATTGATCATTTGAAAAGGCCGATTAAAGGTATTGTCAATATTCTTTTTAGTTGGTACAAGTTGGCACAACTATCCTCTATACTGACGCGGAGTTTGAACGTCATCTGTCATTTAGTTTCTTTACAGTGCTCGATTTTGTATGTTTTGTGATTTTTACAATGGATAAAAATATCGAACAATTAGTCTAAAATTTTGCATTGCAAATGGAATTTCGTGTGCAGAGTTGCTGAAAATATTGCAGAAGGCTTACAGTGAATGGACTTTATCAAAAACACGTTTATATGAGTGGTACAGTCCATTGAAAAGCGGTCGAGATGTGATGGAAGATTTGCCTCGTTCTGGTCGGCCATCAACTTCTTCAACTGGAGTTAACATCGCTAAACTGAAAGAAAAGGTGACTGAAACTCGTCTTTTAAGTTTGAGAGACAGCCACTGCTCTTTGGGTGTCTCACGAATCAATTCGTACCATTTTAAGCGATTGTTTGGGCATGAAATTCGTGCCGCTCGACTAGTGTCGAAAGATCTGAATTTTCTTCAGAAACTCAATCGCGTAAACTTCGCTGCAGACTTACTAGAACGAGTCAATTCCTACTCTACATCCATAAAACGCATTGTCACTGGTGATGAAGCATGGGTATACAAGTTTGACATTCAAACCAGTCAATAAGCTTCGGAATGGCGCCTTCCAACTGAACCGAAAAAAACACGTCAAAGTCGACCAAAAGTTAAAGTGATGTTGACTGTTTTCTTTGTTTATCGCAGTGGTGTACATTCGGAATTCTTGCCAGAAGGTCAGAGAGTGAATAAAGAATATTATTTGAGCATTATACGGCATTTGAGAGAGAAAATTCGTCGAAAAAGGCCAGATTTGTGGAAAACTCTTGGATTTTGCATCACGACCATGCATCATCTCACAAGGCTATCATTGAAGATGAATTTCTGGCCAAAAGCTTAACAAATACCATCGAACAACCACCGTATTCACTTGATATGAGGAACAAATCGAGCACAGACTTTCCGTTTGTTCAAATCCTTTATCAAAATTTGGTGAATCATGTCTTTGGTCGTATTTAATTCCTCCACTCTCAATCTCACCGACGAATTCGCATTGTAGGCGTTGATTTGATGCACTTTTTTCACTGACTCATCGCGATTTTTCCTCCAAGGCATGTACTGGATAAAAAATCATCACTATAAAAAATTTTCATTAATTCCACTGTTTCTGTAAAAGTTTTATCGAGCTTCTTTTATGTTGTTTGTGTGACGAAAAAAAGGTACTACCACATTAAGCGCTATAACTTCACCATCCGATCATCGATTCTAATGATGGTGGTCTCGTTTTATAGAGGAGTGATACAGTAAAGTGTACAGTGTACAGATACAGTGTATAGAGTATATATTTCAATAGATGGCGCTAGTAGTTTTCTTTGAATTTAAAAAGTTCCGTTATTTTTCCGACATACTCTATATGTATAGTTTGCTATTGATTCTATTTCGAAAAACAGTAAAGAAAAATTATATCGTAAATAAAGTGGAATGTAAATTTCCGAATGGCTTCAAATATATATTTCCGCAGCGCCAGTTATTTCGGCTAGATTTCGAATATCTCGGAATATGGATTAAAATAGAGTTGTCTGGGGACTACATCTGTCACCTGTGCTCTTTTACGATTGCAACGACATCTAACTGGCGTCGTAAAATCAGCTCTCAGAAACTGGAAGCAGAGACGCGGGCCGTTCCGATTTTATACGGTCTGACAAGATGTTGTCGTTTCCATATTTAGAAATATCGACAATAACGAGTCAAAAACGGAAACGTTACGATTCCGAATGTTGTTTGCTTAGTGTGTCTCTTTCTCTCTCTCTGTGTTCGTGACATTGTTAATGTTTAATAATTTTGGTAGTTGCTTGAAGAGGGTAAGTAATACATTATTGAGAATATCAAATAATTATTATCAGCAAAAGCGAGATTTACTAGGATATATTGGCGGCATATGTCGGTACCCTGATGAGTCTAACCACCAACAGACGAAACATGTGCCCTCCAATGTAAGGGATGGATGGGGCTTCCTCCCGATCAAGCAATTAACCATTAACCATATATATATATATATATATATATATATATATATATATATATATATATATATATATATATATATATATATATATATATATATATATCACCATACAATTAACCATATATATATATATATATATATATATATATATATATATATATATATATATATATATATATATATATATATATATTGTTAAAATATTTGTCTGAAAAGAAAAGTAATCGATCAGTCCGTTCTGCCTGCTATGACATACGGAAGTGAAACCTGGACACTCACATCGTAATCAATTCAAAAACTTCGAGTGGCACAGAGGGGAAAGGAAAGATGTATGCTTGGCATTACAAGACGAGACAGAAAGCCCTGCACATGGATCAGGCAACAAACAAAAGTCTGTGACATCATTGGAATAGTAAAGAAATGGGGATGGGCAGGCCATATAGCAAGGCGATGGGATGACAGATGGACCAAGGCAATCCTAGAGTGGATACCGCTTGATCTCAAACGTCCGCGAAGCAGACCCAAAGCACGATGGATTGATGACATTGTTAAGTATATTGGACCCGAGTGGCAGAGGAAAGCCCAGGATCGTTAAAGTTGGAAGTTGGAGGCCTTCATCCTGCAGTGGATCGATACAGGCTGATGATGATGATGATGATATATATATATATATATATATATATATATATATATATATATATATATATATATATATACATATATATATGTATATATATATATATATATATATATATATATATATATATATATATATATATATATATATATATATATATATGTATATATATACATATATATATATATATATATATATATATATATATATATATATATATATATATATATATATATATATCGGTCTAATAAGAATCGGGACTGAGGTCATAAAAAACATTTATTGAAGAAATTGGTAAAGTAACTTTTAGAATAAAATAATTTTCAAAATACGACCCTCCCGCCTATACGGGGTATTGCCCTGTTGTCAGCGATTTTTCCAGTCTTCATACGATCCCCCTGGAAGTCCACAATTGTAAGGCTATGCGAGCACTCCGTTGAAGCCTTTTGAATATTTTTTCCTCAATCGTCCCGAAACGATGTCCTTTCAAGCTCCTCTTAATCCGAGAGAGTGAAAAATAGTCTGCGGGAGCCACATCTGGACTATAAGGTGGTTCGCATAGTGTTGCCATGTTGTGTTTGGCCAGTGTCTCCCTCACAATTAGCGACGTGTGACTGGGCGCGTTGTTATGACGGAGAATCCAGGAATCGGTGATCTCTCTTCGGAAATTCAATTCATGTGCCATCTAACGAACACTTAACCGATGATCAAAGTTCAGAAATTATCGCACTTTCGCCACATTTTCATCGGTTCGGGAGGAGATTGGACATCCAGCGCGTTGTTCGTCTTTTATACCACTCAAAAACACGTGTTCTGGACATGGCTTCGACCTTGTAAGCCTCACAGATATTGTGAAAAGTCTTTGTAGCAGATTTCACTCAAAATTTTATGACATACCGCTGCTCGAGGTTTTCTTGCATCTTAACTCTCGACGCGAACTTAAAACAAAAGTTCACTGCTTGCACGATCTACGTACTCCAACGTTTCGGAGATAACTGAGACAGTTTTCCTCGGTTACCTGACATCAGTTACTTCCGAAACCACCACCACTACGTCCCCTTGGCTGGCATAAATCAGTCCCAACATTTATTCGACTAACCCTATATATATATATATATATATATATATATATATATATATATATATATATATATATATATATATATATATATATATATATCATCATCATCATCATCATCATCAGCCCGCATCGATCCACTGCAGGATGAAGGCCTCTTCAGCATGCTTCCAACCTTCACGGTCCTGGGCTTTCCTCTGCCACTCGGGTCCAATATACTTAACGATGTCATCAATCCATCGTGCTTTCGGTCTTCTTCGCGGACGTTTGCGATCAAGCGGTATCCACTCCACGATTGCCTTGGTCCATCTGTCGTCCCATCGCCTCGCTATATGGCCTGCCCATCTCCATTTCAACTGTTTTACTCTTCCAATGATGTCACAGACTTTTGTTTGTTCCCTGATCCATGCGCAGGACTTTCTGTCTCGTCTTGTAATGCCAAGCATACATCTTTCCATTCCCCTCTGTGCCACCCGAAATTTTTGAATTGATTGCGATGTGAGTGTCCAGGTTTCACTTCCGTATGTCATAACGGGTAGAACGCACTGATCGAATACTTTTCTTTTCAGGCAAAGTGGGAGTCTGCTCTTAAACACTATGTTGAGCCTACCAAATACCTGCCAGCCACATTTAACACGCCGTTCCACCTCCCGGGCGGTATTCCCCTCCATGGAAATCCTCTGCACAAGATATATAAAGCTGTCCACAATCTCTAAATCCCTTCCTAAAACTGAAATTCTTCTGTCCTGAGCGAAGTTATTGAACATAACCTGACTCTTTTTCAGGTTTATTTTCAAGCCAAATGGTTCGCCAGCCCTTTGCAGTTCTTGTATGCGTCTTTGCAGCTCCTCTGGGTCTTGTGAAATGAGAATAATATCATCTGCAAATCTAAGATGGTTTAAGTTTGCACCATTGATCTTTACACCATCCTGTTCCCAATCTAGTTTACGGAATACTTCTTCAAGGCCAGCCGAGAAAAGAATAGGCGATATTGCGTCACCCTGCCGTACACCTCGTTCTATATTAATTCCCACTTCAAGATCATCAAGGTGAATTGTGGCTGTAGCTCCATCATATATCGATTCTAATAGGTTTACATAGGCTCTCTCTGCACCTTGGCTAAGCAGTGCATCCATTATCGCATGCTTTGAGATGGAATCAAATGCTTTTTCGTAGTCGATAAAAGCCAAGCACAGTGGCATGATGTATTCGTTGTGCCTTTCTATGACCTGCTGTACAACCTGGATGTGATCCATTGTACTGAATCCACTTCTGAATCCTGCTTGTTCTCTTGGTTGTGCGTCATTCAGTTTTTTTAATATTCTTTTAGAAATTATCTTAGTGAAAACTTTGTACATCACTGATAGGAGGCTTATTGGACGGTAGTTCTTTAAATCTTCCTGTGCTCCTTTTTTATGTAAAAGGATCACTTCTGCATTTTTCCATAAGTCCGGTACTTTTTGTTCTTTGAGACATTTTGAGTATAATTTTGCCAGTGTTTTATGTAACGTCCGACCACCAGCTTTTAGCATTTCGACAGTTACACTATCGTTTCCTGGAGCCTTGCCGTTCTTCATCAATTCTATAGCATTTGTTACTTCCTCCACTAGGATATCTGGCATTATATATTGTTCTTCCGTGGGTATTGCTGTCCCTGACTGGCTCTGATCTTCATATAACTGGGAATAAAACCTTCTGACAATCTCTAACATTTGGGTACGCGTCCTGCACACTGTACCATCCTCACGCTTTAAAGCATATATTTGCGTTCTTTTGTTTCTCAGCTTCTGTTTAGCTTTGTTAATTCCTTTGTTTTCTTCCAGGGTTTTTTGCACTAGCTGCATATTGAATCGGCACGTGTCCTCTCTGATACGTTTTCTTATAGTTTTGCAGAGCTCAGTGTACTCGACCCTGCCAAAAGGACTACCTGCATTTCTCATTGCTCGCCGTTTCTTCATTAAATCAATGGTCTCACTGGAGATTTTTGTTTGTTTGAGACATTTTTCCTCTGGTACTATTGAAGCAGCCGTTTGAAGTACATTGTTGGCGATTTCTTCATATTGAACTGATATTTCCACGTCCTCTGGATCTTGTAATGCAGCAAACCGGTTTGACAAAGCAATCTCAAAATCGCTTCCTCTCTCCAGCAGTTTTCCAGAATCCACCTTGTCCTTCTTTGATCTTACCATTCTTTCGCGCTCTTTTCGACAGTCAATCCGAACCCTTGCTCGTACCATTCGGTGGTCACTTCCAACATTAAAATTGTTAAGGACAGTACAATTGGTAAATATTGTTTTATCGTTGGTCATGATGTAGTCAATTTCGCTTGTGAGCCCAGATGGACTTTTCCATGTCCATTTTCTGCTGATATTTTTCTTATAGAATGAATTCATAATATATAGTTCTTGTCCTTAAGCAAAATCAACTAATCTGTCACCTCTATTGTCTCGCTCACCAGTTCCATATGGGCCAGTTGCATTTTCGTCTGTTCTTGTTGTTCCAATTCTGGCATTAAAATCACCCATCAGGATTTTGTACCTACATTTCTCCTTGTATAAAAGCTGGGCCACATCATCATAAAATTCCTCAATTTCCTCATCGTTATGGCTTATAGTTGGTGCATAAGCTTGGACGATTTGAAACCTAAACTTTTTATTCAGCTGAATGACGCATTGGGCTAATCGGTCGGATGTACTTTCAAATTTTACCACACTGTCCTTCAGCTTTCGATTGATGAGGAATCCAATTCCGCCACATCGGCCATATATATATATATATATATATATATATATATATATATATATATATATATATATATATATATATATATATATATATATATATATATATATATATAGATATATATATATACGATACTTTTTTTTCATTTTTGTTGAAGACCTAAATGGTTTTACGTCAAGCGCTTGGAGCAGTATTTTTCTTGAGATAAAAAGAAAAATCGGCAAGCGTACCGGCATACATACATATATTGAAATTGAATAAAAATCTGTTCGAGTCCCGAGGGAAGATATTTGTTCTTTTTTTCCCGTTTCCAACAAAAGACCGGGAGGAAACGCTGGTGGAGCGCACGATATTCGATACCTAATCTGAAGTTGTAATACGACCTGAGGATAAACTTTAAACGGCCTTGTTGAAAACGTTCTTCATATTAGACGATGTTCCGGTTAAGTTTGGCGAGATTCGCCACAGTTTTCTGAATTGGATTAAATCAATTCCCCATTTTTTTTCTAATTATTATTTATGAACATTTTTAGTATAAATGGATAGATCCCAATGGAACAATTCTCCATTAAAATAGTTCAATAGTTCCCGAGATAGCGACCCACGCTGGTCCAATGCGGGTTGGCAGATTGTTACACTATTATTGGCAGTTGGCAGATATATATATATATATATATATATATATATATATATATATATATATATATATATATATATATATATATATATATATATATATATTTAAAATTCTCAAAGGCCTTTGAGGAAGAACAGAGGCATTCAGGACCATATATTTGCTATTAAACCTCTAATCCGGAATTAGCTTTTGATATATATATATATATATATATATATATATATATATATATATATATATATATATATATATATATATATATATATATATATATATATAGAGAGAGAGAGAGAGAGAGAGAGAGAGAGAGAGAGGGGCCGTGCGATAAAAGAAAATGGGAATGTTTAAAGAGAAGATATGTGAAAGCAACGTTAAGGAAAATCATAGGTCAACTGTACAAATATACAAGAAAAAAAGAAGAATCTTTCAGAAAGATCCAGAAGAAAGACCAGAAGAGTCTGAATCAAAAGAAGGCTTAAAATAGAGAGAAGTACTGAGTCCAGCTGTCTTTAATGAGATGCGATGATTTAACTAAGGAAGTGACTAACAAAATAAAGTTCGTTCAGGTGATTTCGTTGAGGCAATCAGTGTGAGGCCCGACTGATGCCGGCCTAAGGCCAGAAACCTTTTTGTTGAATATATATCTGGCTACAATATCAAAGACGAGTGTTTCTTGCTGGAAATTTTTGGACTGGCGAGTTTAACATTTAAATATAAATAAATTCTTACATGCCTTAAAAGAAATGATTTTTATTGGTGCGCTTTATTTATTATTTTACGGCGTATGGTGAGCAGATTTTGAAACTGACTGAAAAGAGTGGATGATTTAACTCAGAATTGGTAGGACTATGTTGAGTGCACGTTTGATTGAACATCTCAGATCATACAGATAGATCATAGATCTAAATAATGTTTACTGTTTACTTTTTTTCCAAATTTGCCGGGTTTTGTTACGACAGGGGTTGTTAAGAATTTATCACAGACATCTTGAACCGCACTATAACATAGAGTTGAGCGAGGCACATAGCATGAAAGTCAGCAGAAGACTGATCAAACTATATGCTCCTCTGGCATCAAAGAACAATAAGAAGTATTGGCAGAGCACAGATGTGACGATTTGACTTAGGTGATTGAAAAACCTTGGCATCGCAAAGCACAAAATGGAAAATGTTAGAGGATGTTTATGTCCAGGGGTGGTCGCGGAGAGGCTGATAAATAAAACGAAGAAGAAAAGCAAAAAGAACAGCGAGAAAAAGATCAGCGTAAAAAAGAAGGGTAATTAACATATTTGGTAATCATCATTTAGCGTATGTGTTTTATCTGTGGTGTTGTGGGGAATTCAAATTCGCGCTGAAGACGCATCAGCTGTTAACCTGACTCTCCTCCAAAGGGGAAGCCAGCAGTGTTGATGGATTGAACGCTACGCCACCAGTCTCATACAAATTATCATTTACAAATAGTTGCCACGACTTTGCTCTAAACAAATCACTGAATTAAACTTGAAGAGATTTACCACTAAACACCAAAACAGTTTTTTGAACTGCTCGACGCACGTTTCGCTAACCATGTTAGCATCATCAGGAGATGATTTAATCTAATTCTAAAACTAAAGTATGTTATATTTATATGAAAACCATACCTAACGAAGCGGGTAAAAGTCATGAACCGTGAAGTGTACTAAGCTTTACATTAATAATTGAAAAAGTTGACTGAAAGGAATCGGTCCTTTATCTCGGTTCATGATTTTCTTACATTTTTCTATTTGAATGCTTTCATATGCATCCACAGCCCTATTATTATTAACACTTTTAATTAGTCTTAAATTATTAATATCTATACTGTGGTCGTGTTCGATTGCATGTTGGGCAACACAAGATTTTTCATTTCTCCCATATCTAATGTGGTCAATATGTTCTTTATATCTTGTCAATATGGATCTTTTTGTTTGCCCAATATACCTAAATCCCCGACTTTTCATGCTGCTCTACATTATCCTTTGGATTACCCAGAACTTCTCTTAATTCATTATATGGTTTGTACACAACCTTAATGTCCACTTTTTTTAAAATTTTGTCTAGTCCTCTTGTCAACTGGGCATCAAATGGTATTACCATGAATTTCTTTGTGTTCTGATCCTTTTGAAAAGTCGAAGATTCTTTCAATAATTTTCTGAACTTATGTTTTCTAATTAGTTTATCTATAATGTTCTTATTATAACCATTCACTTCAGATACCTCCCTAATTAATTTTAATTCTTTGTTATAATTATCTTTATTTAAAGGAAAATTAATTAATCTATTTACCATAAAATTTAAACAAACCATCTTATTTTGAAAGCTATAGTTTGAATCGTTAGGAATATATCTCGAAGTGGTGGTGGTTTTTCTGAAAATATCAAAATCTAACCTATTTTTATTATTTCTACTGACTAACTCATCCAGAAATGGTAAACTATCGTTGTTTTCGAGTTCATGCGTGAATATTATATTTTCGGATTTACTATTTAAGTTCTTAATAAAATCATCTAAATTTTCATTTTTCGAGTCGAAAGTGGCAAAAATGTCATCCACATATCTTAACCATACCTTCGGAAAGTAACTGAATTCATCTTTTGCCTCGGTTTCAAATTTACTCATAAATAAGTTGGCTAAGAAGGGTGACAGAGGATTGCCCATTGCCGTTCCTTCTTGTTTTTCATAAAACCTGTTATTAAGCTGAAAGCAATTTTGCTTCATACATAATCTTGTTAAGGAGATGTACTCAGAAACAATCTTGTTATTAAAACCGTTTAACTCCAGTAACTCCCTTAGGTATGTCAAGGTATGTGGAATCGGGACACTCGGAAACAACGATGAAACGTCAAAGGAAACCAAAACCTCACCTTCCTGTAGATGTGTATTTTTTACTTTTTCTATGAATTTGGTTGAATTTATCACAGAACAGGAAGGTAGTTGGTTTGGTAGATTTTCAAATTCCTTTGTTAACCACTTTGCCAAGTTGTATGTTGGAGAATCAATGGCTGATACAATTTTTGGTAGAGCATACAATATTGGCTAGGGGAGAAATAAGGCTGTTACAAGATTTCAATGTATCTCTAACTTCGTTAATCATTTTTGACAATGAATTCCTAGGTAATCGTTTATAAGGACCGTCTTGAATTAATTTTTCAACGCGTGCAAAGTAATCAGGTTTGTCCATTACTACAACCTTATTTCCCTTATCAGCTTTTAAATAAAAACAATCTTTCTCTCGCAGACGCTTGACAATCTTAGAAATATTTGGCATTTTTGAATTTTTATTTGAAATGTGTTTTGCAATTTTGCTTTCACATGACTCTCTGACGAAAGCCTTGGAAGACTCCGGTAAGTGTTTAATACAAGTTTCAATACCGGCTACCATATCCTTCAAAACATTGCGGGATGCCGGCAAAGCAAAATTGAGGCCTTTATTTAAAAGATCTAGTTCTGGATTGTCGAACGTCTGAGTTGAAAGATTTTCTACGATGTTGATGTTCTTTTCTGGAATATGTTCTTTCGACTGCTCAATTTTGAGGTTTTTTAATTTTTTATTTAAAGGTGACATTTTTTTAATAAATTTACTATTTACTGCTGTGAACATATTCCTTTGAATATTGCAGCAACATTCATGTTCTACATTACTTAATTTAAAAGTTAATTTCTTGTAAAGATTGTACGCCTGAATTTCAACCATACTCCTCTTACTGTACAAATGTTTGATTTCTAGTCAAGCCATTTCTGTTTTGCAAAATTAGTTATTTTGTCACATATTATGGAAGATTTTGAAATATTAACTTTAATAAAATTGGGAAATATTTGATTATTCTGGCATGACTTAAGAAACCAAATATCTGCTCCAATAAGCCTAATTTTAGTAGTGTACTTACGATAAAGATGTAGTTCCGCTGACCGTGTAGCCATCGTAGACCAATTCTTCTATTGGAACCTTTGGTGTGATGCACTATCATGAACCGAGATAAAGGACCGATTCCTTTCAGTCAACTTTTTCAATTATTAATGTAAGGCTTAGTACACTTCACGGTTCATGACTTTTACACGCTTCGTTAGATATGGTTTTCATATAAATAGAACATAGTTTAGTTTTAGAATTAGATTAAATCATCTCCTGATGATGCTAACATGGTTAGCGAAACGTGCGTCGAGCAGTTCAAAAAGTGTTTAGTGGTAAATCTCTTCAAGTTTAGTGCATCACACCAAAGGTTCCAATAGAAGAATTCGTCATGTTTCTTTCGCTAGATGGCGCTGCAAACATTTTACCCAACGGATTGGGCTTTAAAAGAGTTTCCGTTCATAGGGAGCTTAGAAGCTTACAAAGAAAAATAAAGTTGTTTCAAACAATGCAGGCGTCTTCTCTGTTTAGGACACGAAATTGGTATTATAGACATATATTTGAATATCTATCCCTCTGACCACAATTTTTGTGAATCAGAATATCGAAACGACTCTACCAATCTCGATGGAATATGTTCATATGTCGGCGGTATGTAAGAGTTATGTGTTATTTTAAAATTTAGGGACATTCTGAGTATCGATTTTCTTTTCAGAGAACGTACATACGTACGAGAAAATCCTTTTGTAAACAGACATGTCTTGAAACCGGGATATATTTCAAATTGGAAACTTACCTGAGGTTTTCCCTAACGGAAAATGGTTGCCTGTTTTCAAGATTGATATTGTTTTTGTTTTGTTTTTTAGACTTTTTAGATAATACGATTTATTTACCTTTATTGTTTCAATTTGTAACTATGTTACTGCATTATCTGATACGATATTTCACATTTAATAATAATATTAAAGCAGTCTTTATTAAGAAAAAACCTAACTATATGAGGATGGTTGCAGCATTATATTGAAAGAAATTCATATTAAATTGCATAAATAAAACCAAGTTAAGTAATGTCTGAATGATTGTGGCGTGTTCATATATTTTTTTTTCTTTATTTGGGTTTTTCGCCACTATGTAAAACTCAAAAAATATCAAAAATACCTGTTCTTATTTAAAGAAAAAATCACTGGGTAAAAACAAAAAACCAAACAGAGACAAATTTCTCATTTCTTTTTTGTAATAAATTTGCCTAACGAACAAAATTTTAAATATATAAAAATATTATAAAAAAATTTACAAACTTTTAACGTTAACGTTTCGGAGGGTACTCTCCCCCCCGTTTTCAAAACTAAATTAAAAAATTAATTATATTAATTTGTAATATATAAAGTAACGAGTGAAAGTAGATTTATTTTTTTGTGTATGTCAACGATACTTACATTGACAACAATAGATTTTCATGACAGTAACATACTACCAAAAAAAATATATATATAGGTAATGTTTACTGTGTAATTGTTTATTGTATTGACTATGTATTCAAACATTTAAATGTGTTTAATTGTATTCTTTAGAATCGGGAACCATATTGAATTTAAATCTACCGAAGGCATAACAATACATTTATTTTTATTTCAATTAATTATAGCGGTTTCTTTTAATCTTCTGTATTTTGTTACCGATTCTTTTAATACCGTTTAGGAACTATTCCAATTGATTGTATGACCCGATTCCCATGCGTGTTGACAAATTCTAGATTTATTAAAATCGCCCTTTCTAAGACGGTTTTTATGCTCTTTTACTCTAACATCTAACGGTCTAGATGTCTCGCCTATATAGAATTTGCCACATTCGCAGGGAATTTTATTAACCACATTTTTGGTATTTTGTTGTATATTGTTTGGTTTAGTCTTTGTTAATAGAGATCTAAGAGTATTTTTTGTTTTAAATGTCGTTCTTATGTTGCATTTATTTCCTACTCTTTTAATTATGTCAGAAATACCGCGGATATAAGGGATTATGAGGTTGATTGTTTGAGAGTTATTATTATTGTTATTAATAACTTGTCTGTTTTGTCTAGTATCAAAATTTTTAAGCGATTTATCTATAAAATTTTTTGAGTAATTGTTTTTTTATTAAAATGTCTTTTATGTGATTTGTTTCTTTTTGTAGTGTATCACTGTCGGTACAAACAAGTTTTGCTTTTGTCATATCTTGTCATGTCATATAACCTATTTTAACCGATTTTGACTTGTCTCCGTTTGGTTTTTTGTTTTTACCCAGTGATTCTTTCTTTAAATAAGAACAGGTATTTTTGATATTTTTTGAGTTTTAGATAGTGGCGAAAAACGTAAATAAAGAAAAAAAAATAAAACCAAGTTGTCTAATTTCCACTTATATTTTTCCCAAAAACATAACGCGTTTCGCTACACTGTAGATTCTTCGGAATCATCTCCTGATGATGCTTATCTGTTTAGCGAGATATGCGTCCAGAAGTTTAACAAAATAATATGGTATGTTCCCATAGAAGAATTGAAGAAAATACAGTGTTAATATTCTTGAAGATAATAGTAGGTGGGTAACGTCTAAAAATCTAATCAAACCATAGAATTTAACGAGTGAATAGAATATGAAGTCAGAATGTCATATGTTGAACATTTTTTAGATGGTTCTGTGAGTATAATAAAGATATCTTTTCTACTTTGGTCGGAGTGAATTTTTTAATTTTCGATATGAGTCCTCTCTACACTTCGAAAAACATCAGAATGCGCCACTCTTCTCAGTCTTAGCCAAGAAAGTATCCAGACATTATTATATTCTAAATATGTGGTATTTTTGAATGCTTTAAATAGTTATGTGATCATAATAACGTTACCTTTTCTACTTTCGCCGGAGCAAATTTTTTAATTTTTGATGAGTCCTCTGTAGACTGCGAAATATATCACAGGCCGCAACTCTTCTCAGCCTCAGCCAAGAAAGTATCCAGGCATTATTATATTCTAAATATGTGATATTTTGAATACTTTAAAAGGTTCTGTGATTACAATAACGTTAGCTTTTCTACTTTGGCCGGAGCGAATTTTTTAAATTTCGATATGAGTCCTCTCTACACTGCGAAAAACATCAGAGTGCGCAACTCTTCTCAACCTCAGCCAAGAAAGTATCCAGACATTATTATATTCTAGGTATGTGGTATTTTGGACGCATTAAATGGTTCTGTGATTATAATAACGTTACCTTTTCTACTTTGGCCGGAGCGAATTTTTTAATTTTCGATATGAATCCTCTCTACACTGCGAAAAACATCAGAGTGCTTAACTCTTCTCAGCCTCATCCAAGAAAGTATCCACACATTATTATATTCTAAATATGTGGTATTTTGAACGCTTTAAATGGTTCTGTGATTATACTAACGTTACCTTTTCTACTTTGGCCGGAGCGAATTTTTAAATTTTCGATATGAGTCCTCTCTACACTGGGAAAAACATCAGAGTGCGCAACTCCTCTCAGCCTCATCCAAGAAAGTATCCATACATTATTATATTCTAAATATGTGGTATTTTGAACGCTTTAAATGGTTCTGTGATTATAATAACGTTACCTTTTCTACTTTGGCCGGAGCGATTTTTTTAATTTTCGATATGAGTCCTCTCTACACTGCGAAAACCATCAGAGTGCGCAACTCTTCTCAGCCTCATCCAAGAAAGTATCCATACATTATTATATTCTAAGTATATGGTATTTTGAACGCATTAAATGGTTCTGTGATTATAATAACGTTACCTTTTCTACTTTGGCCGGAGCGAATTTTTTAATTTTCGATATGAGTCCCCTCTGCACTGGGAAAAACATCAGAGTGCGCAACTCTTCTCAGCCTCATCCAAGAAAGTATCCATACATTATTATATTCTAAATATGTGGTATTTTGAACGCTTTAAATGGTTCTGTGATTATACTAACGTCACCTTTTCTACTTTGGTCGGAGCGAATTGTTTAATTTTCGATATGAGTCCTCTCTACACTGCGAAAAATATCAGAGTTTGCAACTCTTCCCAGCCTCAGCCAAGAACCTATCCAGACATTATTATATTCTAAATATGTGGTATTTTGAACGCTTTAAATGGTTCTGTGATTATACTAACGTCACCTTTTCTACTTTGGCCGGAGCGATTTTTTTAATGGTTGATATGAGTCCTCTCTACACTGTGAAAACCATCAGAGTGCGCAACTCTTCTCAGCCTCATCCAAGAAAGTATCCATACATTATTATATTCTAAATATGTGGTATTTTGAACGCTTTAAATGGATCTGTGATTATAATAACGTCACCTTTTCTACTTTGGCCGGAGCGATTTTTTTAATTGTCGATATGAGTCCCCTCTACACTGTGAAAACCATCAGAGTGCGCAACCCTTCTCAGCCTCAGTCAAGAAAGTATCCAGGCATTATTATATTCTAAATATGTGGTATTTTGAATACTTTAAAAGGTTGTGTGATTATACTAACGTTACCTTTTCTACTTTGGTCGGAGCGAATTTTTTAATTTTCGATATGAGTCTCCTCTACACTGGGAAAAACATCAGAGTGCGCAACTCTTCTCAGCCTCATCCAAGAAAGTATCCATACATTATTATATTCTAAATATGTGGTATTTTGAACGCTTTAAATGGTCCTGTGAATATACTAACGTCACCTTTTCTACTTTGGTCGGAGCGAATTGTTTAATTTTCGATATGAGTCCTCTCTACACTGCGAAAAATATCAGAGTTTGCAACTCTTCTCAGCCTCATCCAAGAAAGTATCCATACATTATTATATTCTAAATATGTGGTATTTTGAACGCTTTAAATGGTTCTGTGATTATACTAACGTCACCTTTTCTACTTTGGTCGGAGCGAATTGTTTAATTTTCGATATGAGTCCTCTCTACACTGCGAAAAACATCAGAGTGCGCAACTCTTCTCAGCCTCATCCAAGAAAGTATCCATACATTATTATATTCTAAATATGTGGTATTTTGAACGCTTTAAATGGTTCTGTGATTATACTAACGTCACCTTTTCTACTTTGGTCGGAGCGAATTGTTTAATTTTCGATATGAGTCCTCTCTACACTGCGAAAAATATCAGAGTTTGCAACTCTTCCCAGCCTCAGCCAAGAACCTATCCAGACATTATTATATTCTAAATATGTGGTATTTTGAACGCTTTAAATGGTTCTGTGATTATACTAACGTCACCTTTTCTACTTTGGCCGGAGCGATTTTTTTAATGGTTGATATGAGTCCTCTCTACACTGTGAAAACCATCAGAGTGCGCAACTCTTCTCAGCCTCATCCAAGAAAGTATCCATACATTATTATATTCTAAATATGTGGTATTTTGAACGCTTTAAATGGATCTGTGATTATAATAACGTTACCTTTTCTACTTTAGCCGGAGCGATTTTTTTAATTGTCGATATGAGTCCCCTCTACACTGTGAAAACCATCAGAGTGCGCAACTCTTCTCAGCCTCAGCCAAGAAAGTATCCAGGCATTATTATATTCTAAATATGTGGTATTTTGAATACTTTAAAAGGTTCTGTGATTATACTAACGTTACCTTTTCTACTTTGGCCGGAGCGAATTTTTTAATTTTCGATATGAGTCCCCTCTACACTGGGAAAAACATCAGAGTGCGCAACTCTTCTCAGCCTCATCCAAGAAAGTATCCATACATTATTATATTCTAAATAAGTGGTATTTTGAAGGCTTTAAATGGTTCTGTGATTATACTAACGTCACCTTTTCTACTTTGGTCGGAGCGAATTTTTTAATTTTCGATATGAGTCTCCTCTACACTGGGAAAAACATCAGAGTGCGCAACTCTTCTCAGCCTCATCCAAGAAAGTATCCATACATTATTATATTCTAAATATGTGGTATTTTGAACGCTTTAAATGGTCCTGTGAATATACTAACGTCACCTTTTCTACTTTGGTCGGAGCGAATTGTTTAATTTTCGATATGAGTCCTCTCTACACTGCGAAAAATATCAGAGTTTGCAACTCTTCCCAGCCTCAGCCAAGAACCTATCCAGACATTATTATATTCTAAATATGTGGTATTTTGAACGCTTTAAATGGTTCTGTGATTATACTAACGTCACCTTTTCTACTTTGGCCGGAGCGATTTTTTTAATGGTTGATATGAGTCCTCTCTACACTGTGAAAACCATCAGAGTGCGCAACTCTTCTCAGCCTCATCCAAGAAAGTATCCGTACATTATTATATTCTAAATATGTGGTATTTTGAACGCTTTAAATGGATCTGTGATTATAATAACGTTACCTTTTCTACTTTGGCCGGAGCGATTTTTTTAATTGTCGATATGAGTCCCCTCTACACTGTGAAAACCATCAGAGTGCGCAACTCTTCTCAGCCTCAGTCAAGAAAGTATCCAGGCATTATTATATTCTAAATATGTGGTATTTTGAATACTTTAAAAGGTTGTGTGATTATACTAACGTTACCTTTTCTACTTTGGTCGGAGCGAATTTTTTAATTTTCGATATGAGTCTCCTCTACACTGGGAAAAACATCAGAGTGCGCAACTCTTCTCAGCCTCATCCAAGAAAGTATCCATACATTATTATATTCTAAATATGTGGTATTTTGAACGCTTTAAATGGTCCTGTGAATATACTAACGTCACCTTTTCTACTTTGGTCGGAGCGAATTGTTTAATTTTCGATATGAGTCCTCTCTACACTGCGAAAAATATCAGAGTTTGCAACTCTTCTCAGCCTCATCCAAGAAAGTATCCATACATTATTATATTCTAAATATGTGGTATTTTGAACGCTTTAAATGGTTCTGTGATTATACTAACGTCACCTTTTCTACTTTGGTCGGAGCGAATTGTTTAATTTTCGATATGAGTCCTCTCTACACTGCGAAAAACATCAGAGTGCGCAACTCTTCTCAGCCTCATCCAAGAAAGTATCCATACATTATTATATTCTAAATATGTGGTATTTTGAACGCTTTAAATGGTTCTGTGATTATACTAACGTCACCTTTTCTACTTTGGTCGGAGCGAATTGTTTAATTTTCGATATGAGTCCTCTCTACACTGCGAAAAATATCAGAGTTTGCAACTCTTCTCAGCCTCATCCAAGAAAGTATCCATACATTATTATATTCTAAATATGTGGTATTTTGAACGCTTTAAATGGTTCTGTGATTATACTAACGTCACCTTTTCTACTTTGGTCGGAGCGAATTGTTTAATTTTCGATATGAGTCCTCTCTACACTGCGAAAAACATCAGAGTGCGCAACTCTTCTCAGCCTCATCCAAGAAAGTATCCATACATTATTATATTCTAAATATGTGGTATTTTGAACGCTTTAAATGGTTCTGTGATTATACTAACGTCACCTTTTCTACTTTGGTCGGAGCGAATTGTTTAATTTTCGATAAGAGTCCTCTCTACACTGCGAAAAATATCAGAGTTTGCAACTCTTCCCAGCCTCAGCCAAGAACCTATCCAGACATTATTATATTCTAAATATGTGGTATTTTGAACGCTTTAAATGGTTCTGTGATTATACTAACGTCACCTTTTCTACTTTGGCCGGAGCGAATTTTTTAATTTTCGATATGAGTCCCCTCTACACTGGGAAAAACATCAGAGTGCGCAACTCTTCTCAGCCTCATCCAAGAAAGTATCCATACATTATTATATTCTAAATATGTGGTATTTTGAACGCTTTAAATGGTTCTGTGATTATACTAACGTCACCTTTTCTACTTTGGTCGGAGCGAATTTTTTAATTTTCGATATGAGTCTCCTCTACACTGGGAAAAACATCAGAGTGCGCAACTCTTCTCAGCCTCATCCAAGAAAGTATCCATACATTATTATATTCTAAATATGTGGTATTTTGAACGCTTTAAATGGTCCTGTGAATATACTAACGTCACCTTTTCTACTTTGGTCGGAGCGAATTGTTTAATTTTCGATATGAGTCCTCTCTACACTGCGAAAAATATCAGAGTTTGCAACTCTTCCCAGCCTCAGCCAAGAACCTATCCAGACATTATTATATTCTAAATATGTGGTATTTTGAACGCTTTAAATGGTTCTGTGATTATACTACCGTCACCTTTTCTACTTTGGCCGGAGCGATTTTTTTAATGGTTGATATGAGTCCTCTCTACACTGTGAAAACCATCAGAGTGCGCAACTCTTCTCAGCCTCATCCAAGAAAGTATCCAGACATTATTATATTCTAAATATGTGGTATTTTGAACGCTTTAAATGGTTCTGTGATTATACTAACGTCACCTTTTCTACTTTGGCCGGAGCGATTTTTTTAATGGTTGATATGAGTCCTCGCAACACTGTGAAAACCATCAGAGTGCGCAACTCTTCTCAGCCTCATCCAAGAAAGTATCCATACATTATTATATTCTAAATATGTGGTATTTTGAACGCTTTAAATGGATCTGTGATTATAATAACGTTACCTTTTCTACTTTGGCCGGAGCGATTTTTTTAATTGTCGATATGAGTCCCCTCTACACTGTGAAAACCATCAGAGTGCGCAACTCTTCTCAGCCTCAGCCAAGAAAGTATCCAGGCATTATTATATTCTAAATATGTGGTATTTTGAATACTTTAAAAGGTTCTGTGATTATACTAACGTTACCTTTTCTACTTTGGCCGGAGCGAATTTTTTAATTTTCGATATGAGTCCTCTCTACACTGCGAAAAACATCAGAGTGCGCAACTCTTCTCAGCCTCATCCAAGAAAGTATCCATACATTATTATATTCTAAATATGTGGTATTTTGAACGCTTTAAATGGTTCTGTGATTATACTAACATCACCTTTTTTACTTTGGTCGGAGCGAATTGTTTAATTTTCGATATGAGTCCTCTCTACACTGCGAAAAATATCAGAATTTGCAACTCTTCCCAGCCTCAGCCAAGAACGTATCCAGACATTATTATATTCTAAATATGTGGTATTTTGAACGCTTTAAATGGTTCTGTGATTATACTAACGTTACCTTTTCTACTTTGGCCGGAGCGATTTTTTTAATTTTCGATATGAGTCCTCTCTACACTGCGAAAAACATCAGAGTGCGCAACTCTTCTCAGCCTCATCCAAGAAAGTATCCATACATTATTATATTCTAAATATGTGGTATTTTGAACGCTTTAAATGGCTCTGTGATTATAATAACGTTACCTTTTCTACTTTGGCCGGAGCGATTTTTTTAATTGTTGATATGAGTCCTCTCTACACTGTGAAAAACATCAGAGTGCGCAACTCTTCTCAGCCTCAGCCAAGAAAGTATCCAGACATTATTATATTCTAAATATGTGGAATATTGAACGCATTAAATGGTTCTGTTATTATAATAACGCTACCTTTTCTACTTTGGCCGAAGCGATTTTTAGAGTCGTCTTTACATAGTCGGAAAATATCAAAGGGTGCATCTCATCTCAACCTCATCCGGGGAAGTATCCAGACATTATTATATACTGAGTATGTCGTATTTTGAATGCTTTAGATGGTCCTGTGATTATGCTAACAATACCTTTTCTAATTTCGCCAGTGCGATTTTTTTAATATTCGATATGAGTCCTTTCTACAATGCCGAAAAATATCAAAAGGCGCAACTCATCTCAGTCTCAGCCAGGAAGTAACAAGACATTATTATAAACTGAACATGTCGTATTTTGAAAGCTTTATATGGTTTTGTGATTATGATAACGATACCTTTAATTTAATTTTTAAATATTCGATATGAGCCCTCTTTACTCAACCGGAAAACATCAAAAGGCACAACTCATCTAAGCCTCAGACAAGGAATTAACAAGATTTTTAAATATAGTGGAAATATTTAGATATTAATCTTTGTTTATTTATTTTAAATTTTCGATGGCTCCTCTCTACGTTGTCGGGAAATATCTCTGCCTCAGGCAAGAAAGTATCCAGACATTGCTATACCCAACCGAAAAATATACAGTATATTAACTTAAATAAACTATAATATTATATTACCTTGTTAAGGAATAAGTAATAATTTCTTAATTAAACGAAATATTGGATAGTTTTAATGGCGGTTTTAATACATCTTACTAATGTTTGATGTAAGCTTAGATCTTACAACAAACTATACCAAATATTTGAAAACTTAATATTAATAAGTAACAAGGAGAAAAATTAAAGAAAGCATGATTTAAAGTTAACGATTTATAACTATCTGAAATATTCACAAGCCGTAAAGGTTTTAGAAACCCGTGTTAAATAAAGTATTTAATAGATCATATGGTTAGCAAATGGTCGGCGGCAGACTTGGAAAACTTATTTAACAATTTAAGACTTTTCCCGAGTATTCCTTAAGGAAAAAGTTTTTGGAGAGGAAGGAAGACGAAAAAAAAAGAACACTTTCAACAAGGTCCTTTAGCTCGCAAGAAAAGTTTGTCCAAGTTTTAATATCGAGCATAAAATGTATTTATTATTTGCGTTAAAGCGTTGATACTGGTTCTAAAAGTAAAGTGTTTGTTTAGAGGCGCATAAGTAGACTTATGCGCATAAGTAGATTTTAGAGACCCATAAGTCTATCAGGAAACCTACCGACAGGCGAGTGACCAACGTAGAACACTTCTCAGAAGGCATCCGGCCTTACCCAGCCTTTAACTGGCGTGACTGAGGGGTAATTCGTAGTCGGATTTTACACTCTTGCCTAGAAACAATCACAAACATTTAGGAAAGATAAACGGACAGAAGAAAGAAAAATAACCATCCGAGCGCTGGAATCGAACCAGCTATCGCTCCAGCGCGGATTCGGCAAAGCAGGAGCTCTTACCGCCGCACCAACGCGACCGGCGATACTGGTTCTTACTAGTATTCAATTTTTATTGAATTTATATTATTATTAAATATTCTGTACTCTTCCTGATTTGAACAGAGATTTCTCAGAGAGAAACAAAGAGAAGATAATCGTTTAATTGTTTTAGGGTTATAAAGAATTATGAAACTAGTACTAAATATTTATATATAAATATAAGAAATAATAATAAACCATCATAGCAGAGATTTGTGTTTAGTATTGTTTGGCAAATCATCGTGGAAAGATATACTAAACTAATTGAAAAGTTCGTGGAGCGACACCCATAGAACAGTAAAAGAACTATATAATCTACTATATTTTGAAGTATCATCATTCAAATCAAAAACCAAGATTAATATCTAAATTTCCACTGTATTTAAAACTTGTACGTATGACAATTGTTTGGACACACAGTGTCTTTTTCAAATACACACTAAATTAAACTAACAGTAAGAAAAACAGTTACTACCTAAACTAATCTAATAAAACCATAAATGATGATAGTGGGAGTGCCGAGTCTCAATGTCTAGAGTAATATAAATTTAACGAGGGTGAACCATTCCAGTCTACCTGATCATTAAGTAAAATACCCAATTTTTTTCTTTTATTAATTTCTAGGCTCTCTAAAAGATTTAATTTTTTAAATTTATTTTCGTTATGCAACATTTTGAACTTACCGTTGAAAGTGTGATTTTCTAACATTAAGTGATTGGCATAATGAGAATTATTCTGTTCTTTAATATAACTTCTTTTATGTTCATTAAGCTTGGTGGAAAAGGATCTTCTTGTTTGTCCAACATAGACTTTTGGACAAGAACCACACTCAATTAAATAAACTCCTGATTTATGAAGTTTATTTGTTTGACTTTTCTTGTTTTTTATTAAGCGTCTAAGACTATGGTTTGTTCTGAATGCAATATTTATATCGCTTTGATTTTAACAAATATTTAGAAATTAATTTGGTGACTTTTCCTGTATATGTAATTGTTTTGTCTGCGGTGTTCTTGACTTTAATGACAGGCTATATTAAATTAATGGTATTATTGTAACATTTTTTATTAATTATTTTATTTATAATATTTGGGTCATAACCATTATTCTGCGATCTGTTTGATGACATTCAATTCTTTGTTATAGTTATCTACTGGCATTGGGGTATTTATTTATCTGTGTATTTATTAATCTGTGTATCCAAAGTAATTGATAGATCAGAATTATTTTGCGTTTGATAACAGATTTTATTTTTCGAAAGAAGGTTTGATAATGGGGAACCCTTTAAGTCCTTTACTGGCGGAAGTGTTTATGGATAATTTAGAAGATAATATATGTCAATAACAGCTATTCAAATCATCACTTTACTGGTATAGATAGATATGTTGATGACATTATAATTTGTTTTACGGGTACCGACAGACAATTAAATCAATTCCTAACTTATATAAACTCTTTACATAAGAACATTCATTTTACAGTTGAAGAAGAACAAAACAACAGTATTAACTTTTTAGATTTAACAGTTACAAGAAAAGAGAATAAACATGATTTTGCAATTTATCATAAGCCATCTCACACAGATTTAGTTATACATAACAAGTCTTGTCATCCTTATTCCCAAAAAATGGCAGAATTTAATTCATTCATACACAGATTAATAAATATCCCAATGTCAATAGATAACTATAACAAAGAATTGAATGTCGTTAAACAGATCGCAGAATAATGGTTATGACTCAAACATTATAAATAAAATAATTAATAAAAAATGTTACAATAATAACATTAATTTAATATATCCTGTCATTAAAGTCAAGAACACCGCAGACAAAACCATTACATATACTAGGAAAAGTCACCAAATTAATTTCTAAACATTTGTCAGAAACAAGCGATATAAATATTGCATTCAGAACAAACCATAGTCTTGGACGCTTAATAAAAAACAATAAAAGTCAAATAAATAAACTTCATAAATTAAGAGTTTATTTAATTGAGTGCGGTTCTTGTCCAAAAGTCTATGTTGGACAAACAGGAAGATCCTTTTCCACCAGGCTTAATGAATATAAAAGAATTTATATTAAAGAACAGAATAATTCTCATTATGCCAATAACTTAATGTTAGAAGATTACACTTTCAACAATAATTTCACAATGTTGCATAACGAAAATAAATCTAAAAAACTAAATCTTTTAGAGAGCCTAGAAATTAATAAAAGAAAAAATTTGGGTATTTTACTTAATCAGGTAGACTTGAATGGTTTACCCTTGTTAAACTTATATTACTCTAGACATTGAGACATTGAGACTCGGGACTCCATCATCATTTATGGTTTTATTAGATTAGTTTAGGTAGTAACTGTTTTTCTTACTATTAGTTTAATTTAGTTAGTTTAGTTTAGTGTGTATTTGAAAAAGACACTGTATGTCGAAACAATTGTCAAACGTACAAGTTTTAAATATAGTGGAAATTTAGATATTAATCTTGGTTTTTTATTTTAAATGAATTTCCATCAAGTATCGGCTACCTCATTTAAATATTTCATCGTTCATATGAACATATGTTAAGTTTGTTAATATCTCTATTCATTCGTACAAAAAGAGATGGTTAAAGTAAGCGTATCAGTGTTATTTTTAAAATGGAAATACAATGGTTTGTAAGTGGGTAGGTGAATTTTACAGGTACAAGCCTGGATGATAGTCCTCATTCTGGATGTCCAATAAGTGCTACTACTGAACAAATAATTAATTCTATGCATAATATGGTCATCGATGACCGATAATTGACTTTAAGTGCAATTGCTAAGGCCATGGACATCATAACTGAACGGATGTTTCATATTTTGAAAAGGGACTTAGGCTTGAGAAAGCTATGTACAAGATGGGTGCCGTATTTGTTAAATTCTGATCAAAAACGAATTCGAGTAAAACTTTCTAACCAACATTGGGATCTTTTTCGAAAGAATAAAATAGATTTTAAATGTGGTTTTGTAACTCTGGGTTTACCACTATGATCTCGAACTGCGACAACAAACCGCAGAGTAGACTGAGCCCGGTTGTTCAGCTCCGAAGCAACCAAAGTAGTGGTAAAAAGGTTATGGCATCAATTTTTTGAGATGCAAACAGCACTTTGTTAATTTATTACCTTCAAACAGGTAAAACAATAATAGGACAGTATTACTCAAACCTTTTGGATTAGTTGGATGCAAAAAATTGATGAGATAAGACCTGGTTTAGCGAAGAAAAGATCATTTTTCCTTAAGAGAAGGCACCGACTCAGAGAGGCGTTCTTACAATGGCCAAATTGAAGGAGTTACACTACGAATTGTTGGAACATCCACCATATGCACCAGATCTGACGCCCTTTACTTTCATCTGTTACCTTGCGAAGGATGCCCTTTTTAATTTGACCAGTGCGAATTTAGAGAATTAGAGTCCTCTCTAGATTGTCGAAAAATATCAGTATGCGGAACTCATATCAGTCTCGTCCAAGGAAGTAGCAAGACATTATTTTATACTGAATATGTCGTATTTTGAACACTTTAGATGGTTCTGGGTTTATGATATTTTGACTGTCTCGTCACAGATTTTCTTAATTCGATTTTTTTAATTTTTGATATATCGAAATCTGGCGCCCTCTACATTCATGTGTTCCCAAACTTCAAAAATTTCTACGTGGCGAGCGTTTCATCAAAGCAGCCGTAGATGGGTATTTTGAAGGACATCCCGAAAATCACTTCAGAGATAGAATAAACGAATTGGACAACTAATTGAATTGTTCAAGTTTACTGTGAGCGTAAATGTGCATGAAAATTCAGAACAATCAATTACACGTCGATCTCAAGAACTTTTAAGTCGTTTCAAGAACAGCTTTTTTATGGTACTGCATGGAATATTCTTGATAATGATTTGCATTTCAAAAAGGCTTATAAAATTTAGTTAATCCAATAATTCAAACCAAACGTCCATTTGTCCTAGAAATGTTGCAGATTGGGCTTTATAGTTTTTGAAACAGATCCATTATTTAAGTTCCATTACATTTCTGGGTTAAGTCCTTGAAAAACAGCGCTAAATTTATTGGGATTGGGAAACCCTTTACAAGAGACAAAAATTTTGACAGGCCTCGGTATATTTGATTTATTCCTCCATGTATTTCGCTTATTTTTCATTATTTATTTTCGATGAAGGCGAAGGGCGTTCTTCACCGTGGCTCTGGAAAATGTCCACTGTAATAAAACCTGTCTGAAACTGATGTAATAAAATGGGGAATCAAATCTTACGCTTCGTCTTTCGAATAAGACCACTGTAAAATTTTTACGAAGGACAAAAATGTATAAAAGGTATTATTTTTTCTTGATTATTCGAATATCGGTTCTAATAGAGGCGTAAGAATTTCCCAGGGGATGAACCCGAATGTCGGAGTGACGTTGAGTGAAACATACTGGGGCGTGGAAAAAGCTGTTTACGTGAAAATGGTGTGTCCAAGATTGCCAGTGTGATACGGTTACTGTTTCTGATTCGGGACGGGAAACAATCGACTGGATTTTTCATTGTCGGGAAAGAGGTCACAGAATGGTTTCAGTTCAAAATGGATTCTTGAAATATTTTATTCGAAGACGGTAAAAAAAGCCTCAGGATTTAAATAAACGAAAGTTTGATTGTACATTTTCAGAATTACATGGTGGATGTGATAAAAGATTCAATCAACACACAATAATTTCTTGTGTGTGTGATTAACACCTAAAGCTAGGTCCACATCAATAAAAATTTGCGTTGTGCGGGCTGTATGGGTTGTATGTGGTGTGCGTGCGTGACAATGTAGACGCTCTGACACACAAGGTCGCACACGAATATTTTCTCCGCACAACACGCACAAGATTTGTGTGTGGACGTGTCGAAGTGAAATTAATATTTTTAGTTTTAAGAAGATACCTAGTGGCGTAGCTAAAAGGCATTTCACATGAAGCGAACATCGAAAAAAAAAGTGAGGTTCTGAAATTTGTTCATACTGGGCATATTTGTACTTCCTGGGGATATGAACGTGTACATATCATTTTTTTTTTATTTGAGGTATAGTTATTAAAATATTAGATTCTATAGAATTCACCTGATTGACGGAAGGGTTTCATTGGAATTTTATTTTCATATTGTTTTGTATAGAAAATTTACTGGTTTTTTTTTAATTTTTAAATCAGATTCCAAATTTGTTTTTTTTCTAGTGTTAAAAATTCAAAGATTAGAACAGAAGTAAGAAAAGAAACATCAAAGCTAATTAGACAAACTAAAAGAAAATATTAAAACAATCGACTTAATGAAATAGAAAAAGACTTCCAAAAAAATAACACCCGAAATTTTTATAAAACATTTAAAACTAAATTAACAAGCTATCAACCCCAAAATCTTTGCTTCCAAAAGAAAAACGGACAACTAGCTCTAAATAACCAAGACAATTGCAAAGAACTTGCGAACAGGATGGTGTAAAAATCAATGGTGAAAACTTAAACTAAGGGCCGGCGAACCATTCGGCTTGAAAGTAAACCTGAAAAAGAGTCAGGTTATGTTCAATAACTTCGCTCTGGACAGAAGAATTTCAATTTTAGGAAGGGATTTGGAGATTGTCGATAGCTTTATATATCTTGGGTAGTGGATTTCAGTGGAGGAGAATACCGCCCGGGAGGTGGAACGGCGTGTTAAATGTAGCTGGCAGGGATTTGGTAGGCTCAACATAGTGTTTAAGAGCAGACTCCCACTTTGCCTGAAAAGAAAAGTCTTCGATCAGTGCGTTCTACCCGTTATGACATACGGAAGTGAAACCTGGATACTCCCATCGCAATCAATTCAAAAACTTCGGGTGGCACAGAGGGGAATGGAAAGATGAATGCTTGGCATTACAAGATAAGACAGAAAGTCCTGCGCATAGATCAGGAAACAAACAAAAGTGTGTGACATCATTGGAAGAGTAAAGCAATTGAAATGGATATGGGCAGGCCATATAGCGAGGCAATGGGATGACAGATGGACCAAGGCAATCCTGGAGCGGATACCGCTTGATCGCAAATATCCGCGAAGAAGACCGAAAGCACGATGGATTGATGACATCGTTAAGTATATTGGACCCGAGTGGCAGAGGAAAGCCCAGGACCGTAAAAGTTGGAATCATGCTGAAGAGGTCTTCATCCTGCAGTGGATCGATACAGGCTGAAGTATATATATATATATATATATATATATATATATATATATATATATATATATATATATATATATATATATATATATATATATAAATACACACACATTTTGGGTATTGCATCAAAATTAATGTTATAATAATATTATTGTACTGAAAACAATGTTAGATCACTTTTTTTTACAATCATAATAACGCCTGGTTCTATTTATACACAGAAGCAGATCGTGAAAAAACCATTTTCCCATAGAACCGCAAACGTCTGACGACCTGCGTTAGAACTGAGTCTGTTATTGAAGCAATAAGAACGGGAGTCAGGGCCGGCAAAGGATCGCGGAAATATAATTTTGACAAGGGCCTGGTACAGTTTAATAGATTTCCCTTTTGTGTGTGATTAAATGTGGACCGGGGGAGAAAGGAAACAAGAGATGGAGGACAGGGACAACTGATAAGTTGGCTCCGAAATTAAATTAATCTTTTGTCGTAGTCACTTGATTATCTAAGCCAAAATGAATCTGGGTTATATTAAATATCGATGGTATTATGTTGTTATCTTCAAGCAAAAACAATCTTTATACTGGAGAGTAACAAAAGTCTTTGCGTTTTTGGGATATTTATTCACTGTTTATAACCATTCAATCTATTTGGCCCCTGTTAAACCCTATGTAAGACTGGACCAAAAAATCGACTTTTTTTTTAAAGGGGTACCGAAAATATTATTTGTGAAAGTTCGAGCTCTTAATACTTACATTAAATAGTGTGACATCGCGACTTGATTCACACTAAACCATCAATTTGAAAAATTTGAACAACACATATTCTTGAAGGGAATTGAATTCTCTACAAAAAAGGTTTCATTATAAGTTTACGTCAAACAAGCCGTTTCCATGTAATCGTGCCTTGAACATTGATCAGTTTTTACAATTTTATTTTTCAAATTTGAAATTTTGTAACTAATGAACGAATCAATATTTGAAAAAATGCAATACACATTCTTAAAGAAAATTGAATGCGCTACAAAAAAGGTATCTTAATATTTTTCGTTAAATTCACTCCTTCCAGAGTTATTCAAGGTTAAAATTAATTTTAAAAGTGATTTATAGCTTTTTTTGAGTTAGGCCTCATTTTTCGAATCGAATTTGATTTACTATACGATTTTATCGATGAAGATATACACAATTGGTCCAACGTTGACAGTTTTCAAGAATGTAAGCAATTGTTCGAAAAATTGGCTGTCGGCGATGATGTAGCAACACACGGTGTAGCATTGGTTGAACATTACAATAAGTGTCCCACCAATGTAATATCCGACCACCAGCTTTTAGCATTTCAACAGTTACACTATCCTTTCTTGGAGTCGGCGGATGAAAAACGGCAAGGCTCCAGGAAAGGATATATATATATATATATATATATATATATATATATATATATATATATATATATATATATATATATATATATATATATATATATATATCGGGTAGCCCCGATCGTCTCCCCAACTGATTTCCTTGCGTTCATCTGGAGCTCGGCTGACGACGGCTAAAAGGCTAGAAACCGGTCCCGAGAGACACGTGACGTCGCATGGTGGATTTCTGTAATATATATATATATATATATATATATATATATATATATATATATATATATATATATATATATATATTAGCTGAAGAGCGGGGTAAACATGATCAATGTGCTATTGTGCTCTTACATCAGAATGTAGAAAGTATGAGAAACAAAATCGATTACTTTGAATATATAATAAAATCAAGGAAGATCGATGTGGTCTGCATAACGGAACAGTGGTTAACAGACAGTGAAATGAACTTGTACAAAATGAATAATTATCAAATCGGTACTGCTTATTGTAGAGAAAATTCAAATGGTGGTGGGGTCATGATACTTGTTGGTGGTAAGCTGAGTTCAAGCATTAAAGAGATAGAGAGAACAAATAAATATAGTAGTGATGGTATATTTGAAATTTGCGGCATTTATATTGAGTTTGAGAATGACTTAATTTGTGTATTGAATTTGTATCGGGGTCTACTAATACTAATATTGATATATTTTTTTCAAAAATTGAATAGCTTTCTTTATGAGTTACACCTTCCAATAAATTGCAAATGTGTTTTATGTGGGAATTTAAATATCGATTATAAGGAAAATACTAATATTGTTAGTAACTTAAAGGATGTACTACTTAGTTATGGGTTATGTAATTCAGTAAAGGAACCAACTCGTACCACAGAAAGATCGGCTACTTTTATAGATTACATATGTACAGATTATGAGTTAGATGGTTTGTCTTGTATTGTTTGGAGTAATTGTCTGTCTGATCATTCGGCTCAGTTGATAGAGATTCCAATTACATCAAATCTGCATGAAATAACAAAATTTAAAAGACATTATAGTGAAACTAATATGAAACTATTTCAGCTGTATCTGAGCGGGGAAGATTGGTGTGATGGATTTCAGGCTGAAAGTTTGGATCGGGGATTTGAGGCATTTTACATTGTTTGGACTATTACATTGATATGTGCTTTCCCCTTAGAAAAGTAAGAATGTCCAATGAGGATCAATTTAAACCTTGATTGACAAGAGGTATCAGAATGTCATCTATTACTTTAAAAGAATTATATCGAACGAAACTATTATCCGGTGCCGAATAAGATGCTACACATTATAGGGTGTACAAAAGAATTTATAGAAAGGTTATAAGAAGGGCTAAACTGTTTATAATGTGAAACAATATTTTGAATCGGAGAACAAGTCAAAAACGGCTCGGAAAATAATAAACCATAACATTCAAAAAAACCGCAATACAAGAACTAACATAAACGCCATAAGGGATGAGGATGGGATTACTTTGAAAAACAAGTATGAAATTGCTAGTTGTTTTAATAAATACTTTGTTAATCTTCCTAAGAACGTGTTTGTGAGTTCAATGCCTGCTACTAGGGTTAGACAAGTGACTCCAATTCAAAACTCTGATATTACGGCCAGTTAACCAATATGACATAATTAAAACAGTAAGGAAACTAAAAAATACAAATTCTGTGGGGCGAAATAATATTCCTTCAGTTGTACTGAAGAAGTCTATCAACTTATTAATAATACCGTTAACATATCTAGTGAATTGGTCTCTGGAAACTAGTATTTTTCCGAGGGCATTAAAAACATCAAAAGTAATTCCTGTCTTCCAAGAGAGGTGACCGGCTCTCCCTCTCCAACTATAGACCAATAGCTATTCTACCTACGTTATCTAAACTGTTGGAGCGTATAGTGTATGAGCAGATCATGTCCTTTCTTGTGCGCTTTAATATATTGAAATCATCACAGCACGGGTTTCGAAGTGGTCGATCTACACATTCGGCAATCTGTGAATTTTTAAACAAGATATATGAAAACATAAAAGATAATTGCAAATGTGTTGGTCTGTTTATGGATCTAAGTAAGGCTTTCGATCTGGTGGATCACGCAGTACTGCTGGACAAACTTCATCACTATGGCTTGAGGGATCGGGTGAGAGAGTGGTTGCAATCTTACTTATTTGACAGACACCAAGTTGTACAGATTGATGAAGCAACATCTGAAAGATTAAGGATTATTTCCGGAGTGCCCCAAGGATCTGTTTTGGGTCCACTATTATTTTAAATTTTTGTTAATGATCTACCAGATGTTTGCAGTAGCGGAAATATGGTAATGTTTGCTGATGATAGCAGCTATTTAACAGGAAATAGAAACATGCAGGGAGCCATTGAAACGGTACAGGAAATGCTCAATAAATTTTATAGTTGGTTTACGAATAATTAGTTATCCCTTAACGTGGACAAAACCAGTTTTATTGCTTTTACTCCTCGAACACACACTATAACGGAGTCATATTTACTAAAAATTAATGGTAAGTCTATACAGCAAACATCCTGTACTAGATTTCTGGCTGTTCATCTCGATAACAGACTTTGCTGGGATGAACACATAGCTGAACTATGCAAGAAATTAGCTGCTGTCACATATGCTGTTTATAGGTTGAAACGGGTTGGTACCACGGATATTGTGCATTCATATTACTATGCAGAGTTTTACAGTCGCGCTAGGTGCGGTTTGATATTTTGGGGTGGGACGCCTCATCTGATGCGTGTTTTTAAAATACAAAAAAAGATAATTCGAATGATGGGTGGGGTGTCACTACAGTCAACATGTCGACATGGCATTGTTTTTAAACAATGCAGGATTTTGACTTTACCATCACTATATATTTTGGAGATTATCATCTTTGTTAGGCGAAATTTTGTAGCATTCTTAAAAAATAGTGATTTTCATCACTATGACACACGAGGCTCTGATAAACTTGTTTTACCAATACATTCATGTAAGATAGTTGAACATAATGTTTACTATAGGGGTGTGAAGCTGTATAATAAGTTGCCACAACGATTTAAGCATGTTCAGAATGACAACGAATTTAAAAAATTAGTCCGCGAATTTCTTATAAGTCAAAGTTTTTATAGTTTAGAAGAATATATGTCGTATCAATAATTAGATTCAATGCTTATTTATGTAGCCCTCCATGTTTTATTGACAGATTAAGGTACCGAACCGATGTCCATAATTTTAATCTTACGTTTGTGGGCCCCATATCGGCTCCTTCACATCCATTACAAATTTTTAAGAGATCGTTTACGTATAATATTTATAAACTTTATAACAGTGTTTCGTGCAAACTAAAGAAGATTATGACCAGACTCGTTTAAATATCATTATAAAATTAACATCGGATAATGTATTCTCCAGTATCAAAAATTGAAGAGTATAAAGTTTTTTTTTGGTTGTGAGCAGATGATGTTTTGAATTTTATAAATTTTCTCTCTGTTCCTGTACTATTGTTTACTCATTTATTGATACTATATTTTTCCTTTCAAGAAAGTTTGCTGGCTGCTGTGAAGGAAATAACAGAAGTTGGATGTAAAAACTGTTTTAAAGACTGGCAAAAATGTTGAAATATATGTTCAGCATGAAGGTAAGGTTTCTTTGAAGGGAACAAAATAAATATGGATGAATAAATAAATAATTTCTGTTTTATTTAAACAGTCACCTTGCCTTTTCATCACAACAAATCATTTATGGTATAAATCCTATATTACGGTCCAAATTTAGCCCTATGTTATTAGTTTTCTACAATATCTACATTGATAAAATAGTATTGTTTGTGAAATGCGCAGCAATCAAATTTAAATCAATTTGAAAATAGTTTTGGAAATTAAATTTGAAATAGTAATATGTTTCCAATCGCTGTCGAGACCTAACTAACATATGATGGACGAGGTATTTTTCATAATAATTTTTTTTCTGGGTCGTTTCAATTTAATTTCGCCTCGTGTTGTTTTACTGGTGAAAACACCGAGTTTTTCAACTCGGCTCATAAATTTCCACGAAATTCGAGTTCTTTAAGAAATTGGAAATGTTTCGCCAACAGTATTATTAATATTCTAATGTAGAATTTGTTCTTGGTATATCCGAAATTTGGCTCCGTATTCGGATGTTTTTTCTTCTTAATATTTTTGAATGCGTCATTTTATCCTGATTTAGCATTGTCCGATTTTATTTTCAGCTCGACATTATATATTATTTAATTTCCTGTGTTATATATATATGGTATCGAAAATATTGTTAGAAATGACGAAAAAGAATACTGTGAAAGTTAGAGCTCTTAATATTAATATTAAGATCGCGATTATATTCGTATCGCAAATTTCAATTTTCCATTTAAATAACATAGGATTTTTTTTTAATTTTGGAATTTTATAGCTCTTCAGCGTAACATTACTGTGGAAAGACTATTACACAACTTTGTAGGAAATTGAACGTTCTTCAAAAAAGGTCTCTTAAAAATTTTCGATAAATTTACTTTTTCAAAAGTTATTCGAGGCTAAAGTTGAATGCACAATAAATTTTTATATTTTTCCAATTTTTCGACGATCGAAAAATGTTATTCAACCTTTTTTGTAGATCATTCCATTTCCTATAAATTTTCGTTAATACATTTTTCAAAACTCCTTAAGGATCGTGAGTTATTTAAATTGAAACGTATTATCAAATCAAAATTCATTAACAGTTGATAAAATATTCAATTCACATTTGAAGAGCTGAACAAACTCAAAACAGCAAGCTGAACTCTGAAGAGCTACGAAATTCCCAAGTTAAAGAAAAATCCTTTGTTATTTAAATGGGACAGTGAAATTTACGATGCGGCACCTCTTAATATTAATATTAAGAGCTCTAACTTTCACAGTATTTTTTTTTCGTCATTTCTAACAATATTTTCGATACCTTTAAGAAAAAAAATAGGCGATTTTTTTGAAACATTTCTTATATTCAATCTTTATAAGTTCTTCTCCACTGCTTCGAGCCATCTTTCCCTCCTCTTTCTCCCCCATATCCCTCTCTATCTTTACCGCTCGGTCATTTCGTCATCTTATGACAACTATTTTAGTCGTTTGGATCTCGTCACAGATATTACAGTCGGGCGGGATATCGTACAGTTCGTATATCCTTATCTATTTTTCTCTCCTTCCTGTGTTCCACTCTACCTCGTCGCTAAGTTATTTGGACACTATTTCGTTCTCCCACCTCAGATCTTTGTTCTTCTGCTCTATATAAGGTGTGCAAAGCATGGTCATATAGTGTTACGAATCTGACAACTGTTTTTTTCTTTGAGAAAGACTTGTACACCTTTTCATCGACATTAATATTTATTTTATGATCTTCATCTACCTCTTTACCACTATTTCCCAGTGTCATGTATTTCGTCTTATCTTCAGTGATTGTGGTTAAAAAGTGGCTAAAAGCCTCATAGTGACCGTAATATAAGTTATGGATGTGTCCCTCGAGAATTCTAATTTGATATTCAGAAAATCCTATTGCCCATTCATTATCATATAAAAATAGCTCAAATTTTACATTCGGATCACGTTACTGCCTATTTAGGACCATATAAGAATATTTTGAGCAAAGAACGTTATGCAGTATGAACATTTCTTCATTTTGTGATATACTGAGACCAAAAAATAAAATAACCTTTTAAATAAAACACAAACAATATATTTATTCATCCAAATTAATTTGTTGTTCCTTCATCCAAATTAATTTGTTTCCTTCAAAGTATTCCCCTCCCGCTGCAATGCACTTAGATTCTATGCAGTCGTATCGAGAGAACATCTCGCGAATGAGATACTTCTGAAAGGGGATTAATTTATTAATTTATTTACTTATTAATTTATTAATTTATTAATTTATTAATTTATTAATTTATTAATTTATTAATTTATTAATTTATTAATTTATTAATTTATTAATTTATTAATTTATTAATTTATTAATTTATTAATTTATTAATTTATTAATTTATTAATTTATTAATTTATTAATTTATTAATTTATTAATTTATTAATTTATTAATTTATTAATTTATTAATTTATTAATTTATTAATTTATAAATTTATGTATTTATTTATTTATTAATTTTTGTGTTTATTAATTTATTAATTTATAAATTTATGTATTTATTTATTTATTAATTTTTGTGTTTATTAATTTATTTACATATTGATTTATTTGTTTATTTATTTATTATTATTCATGTATGGGCCTTGGTGGACCATGCGAAGTACAGTTAGAGGCCTTTGTTGTTATTAGCCTTCCTTTGCACCCTTACTGATTTCATTCTTTCGCTATGAGCTTTTTTCCTTTCGTCAGACCAAGCTGTTCCAACATTTTTCCCTCTGGCCAACCTCCCTAACGTGAACTTTGTATCCCAAACAGCCTCTATCCTGAATTTCACTTTGTGTAATATTTGCTGATCTTAGGTCTTCTTTAATTGCAGCAATCCATTTAGTTATTTCTACTTTACCTTTACTCCTATTTTCATAAAATTCGACCATTTGTCTGTTAGCCTACTCGGATTCATCCATTTTATGTGTCCGTAAAACTGAAGTCTTCTTTTTCTCATATCGTTATGTATATCTGTGTATTGTTTGATTTCTTGATTTTCTCGAAGTCGGTATGTTGTGCTATTTATTTGTTTGGGGCCTAAGATTTTTCTTATGATTTTTCTTTCCTTCTTTTCAATCTCCTCGATGTCTCTCTTTCTATTCAAAATGAGCGTTTCTGCCCCATATATACATTCTGGCTTAATCACTGTGTGTTTTTAGATATGCATTTTTTGTTCAATGTAGTTTCCATTTTTTGTCATCTACCCTTATTGGCCGCTTTCACCAACCCGTTGTCCATGATTATTTCACCCAGATATTTGAACTGAGCGACTCGTGTGATATTACCAATATTTTGTCTTTAGACATGGTGTTCTTAGTCTGTTGCAGGTCATGTATTGTGTCTCTCCAAACGAAATTTGGAGTCCTACCTTTTCTAATATTTCTTTTAGGATTTCAATCTGTTTTTATGCGGTTAATATATCTTAAGTTAAAATTGCTAGATCATCAGCAAATGCCAGACAATCAATTTTGATGTTGGTTCTCCCCAGTTTAATGGGCTGGTCAATATTCAGGGCCGACTTTTTTTCACGCCACTCCTGTATTACTTTTTCTAGAACACACTTAAATAAGAGTGGCGAGAGTCCATCCCCTTGTCTCATCCCCTATATATATATATATATATATATATATATATATATATATATATATATATATATATATATATATATATATATATGTAGATCTGCAAAGGGCTGGCGAACCATTTGGCTTGAAAATAAACCTGAAAAAGAGTCAGGTTATGTTCAATAACTTCGCTCAGGACAGAAGAATTTCAGTTTTAGGAAGGGATTTAGAGATTGTGGACAGCTTTGTATATCTTGGGCAGAGGATTTCCATGGAGGGGAATACCGCCCGGGAGGTGGAACGGCGTGTTAAATGTGGCTGGCAGGCATTTGGTAGGCTCAACATAGCGTTTAAGAGCAGACTCCCACTTTGCCTGAAAAGAAAAGTATTCGATCAGTGCATTCTACCCGTTATGACATACGGAAGTGAAACCTGGACACTCACATCGCAATCAATTCAAAAACTTCGGGTGGCACAGAGGGGAATGGAAAGATGTATGCTTGGCATTACAAGACGAGACAGAAAGTCCTGCGCATGGATCAGGGAACAAACAAAAGTCTGTGACATCATTGGAAGAGTAAAACAGTTGAAATGGAGATGGGCAGGCCATATAGCGAGGCGATGGGACGACAGATGGACCAAGGCAATCCTGGAGTGGATACCGCTTGATCGCAAACGTCCGCGAAGAAGACCGAAAGCACGATGGACTGATGACATCGTTAAGTATATTGGACCCGAGTGGCAGAGGAAAGCCCAGGACCGTGAAGGTTGGAAGCATGCTGAAGAGGCCTTCATCCTGCAGTGGATCGATACGGGCTGATGATGATGATGATGATGATATATATATATATATATATATATATATATATATATATATATATATATATATATATATATATATATATATATATATATATAAATATATATATATATATATATATATATATATATATATATATATATATATATATATATATATATATATACTTCCTCAATATTTGATATTTCCTCCCTCTCTAATACGTCCAAATAGTAATTGACATATATTTCTTTGAAATAATGGTTTACGAATGTGATGAGCTCCATGAAAATTCTGTTATCGAAGCGAAACTTTGACCCTAGAAGAGAGAACAAGTCGTTGAGGGTCAAACCTGGTAAATACGGTGGATGATGAATCAATTCGAATCTCAATTCGTGAATTTTTGAAGAATGTGCCAACAAAACTTTCTTTTTCTTCAAATTCGACCGTTTTTCCGCAATTCCTGTCTTCAGCATGTCAAGTAATAACGCGTAGAACATAATGACGACTCGTTATTCGATTTTTTCTATCTTTACAGAAATACTAATATCGACTGACATAAATAACTATTAAAGGACAACCAGGCATCTAATATGATTGAAGTTTTCAAGGTTATCTTTCAACGCATGCGCGATTATATAACCAGAATATTTACCTTACTCCGCATTTTATATGTCTGTCTTTTGTAAATTCTCCTGTCTGATTATAATCTAATTTAAATATAATAATTAAAAAACATCATTGCATGTGTTGAGGCCTTTAGGTGTATGGCAAAATAATTATCAATTTAACCATTAGAAAAATGTGTATTTTAAACATTAAAACATTAATTTTTTATGGTATCTTGAATTTAGTAATTCGTCTGGTGCTATTCCGTCATTGAAAAACACGGGTGTTGTCGAACCGACTCATAAATTTCCACGAAATTCAAACAAACACGAGTCCTTCAAGAAATTGAAAATGTTTTGTCAACAACATTAGTATTCTAATGCAAATTTTCGCCCGGTAAGTCTGAGAACGGAGGCCATGTATTGAGGCGTTTCTTTATCTTAATTAGTGTTCAAACTGCGAAAATTCAGCCCTGGAGGAAGCCGCTTCTGCCTGTACGACGCAGCGGCAACCCGTCAACTCTCCGGCTGTCCCCTGTGGTTGTCGATGAATAATAAATACGCTCTGGAGGAATTTCAGGCGTCGCTTAATCTCCTTGTACAGACTGCTGCTCGGTTAAAAGGATAGACGTGGTCGGACACTACCAAACTGAACATTCTTTGATCTTTGTTTTAGTTTTCCAGAGTTGTTTAACCAGTTTGTTTGTTTAACACTCATTGTCAGCTTAAAAGTACAAAGTTTCCTACTCGATACTAACGTATTCTCTGTTTTTGTTTGGAAAATGTGACGTATAAAATACTACGATCAATAAATAAGGCAAGTTTTTAAATATTTATTTACTCATCCAGATTTATTTTGCATCCTTTGGACATTGGACATGTACAATTTATCCAGAGCCGAATATGCGTTTTTAAACGCTTGAGAGCATCCCTGAGAGCTATACAGAACAGAGCGCGTTCTATCTTTTCAGTACGAGAGAGCATAAAAAGCGAATAACAGAAGTTTTTCATTCTACAATTCGTAGCGAAGCGTTTCGTAATGGAAATACGAGGAAAAAATATAACTGAAGATGAAACCGACGGTTTTTATACCTTTTGTTTCCGCGGTGGTAAATATTATTATACCGTCCTTCTCATGTGAAGTTGTAATTCCGTTTTATTTTTCTTTACGGGTTTTTGATTAAAAAATATGACCGTGACCGACTGGATTTAATTGAATTGGATTAAAAGTTCTAATGAACTCATCAAAAATTTAGAGATACCGGAAAATTCAAACCTTGTATCTTTTGATGTCCAAAATTTATTTCCAAGCATACTACCAGAAGACACGATCATCCCAATGGAGAATTTATTAATTAACAACAAAATAAACCCGGTAGTTACCCCAGATAATGAGCGTGTTAAGAACGTGTCTTGTTTAAAATTACTTTGCTTTTGAAGACAAAATTTACAACTGTAAAAAAGGCTTAATTATGAACAGTCCATTAAGCTGCACAAATTTTTATGAACAATATTGAGAAGACAAATTTCAAAAACAAAATTAGTAAACAATGTTTATATTGGTACCAATATATTGACGACATTTTGACATGGTTCACGGGTACTAAGAGGCAGTTGGATGATTTGTTATTATATCTAAATTCCATCCATAAAAACATCATATTTACATCCGAAATGAAGACAAACAGTTCAATAAACTTTCTGGATCTAAGGATTTCTAAAAAATTGAATAAGTATTCGTTTTCGATTCTCCATAAACCTTCTCACACTGATATCACGATTCATAATACTTCCAACCACCCACAACAACATAAACGGGCAGCCTGCAATAGCTTAATTCATTGTTTAATCAGTGTTCCTCTAAATTTTCAGTAGTTGATAAAATAGTCTCTAAACAACAAAACAACAGTTTCAGTAGTTGATAAAATAGTCTCTAAACAACAGAAAAATAAAATGCTTTTGGGTAGCCTACTCTAGGATTAAAATTATAGAATTTGGATTTAAAACTCTTTCTTATTATGGACATTTATGTGAAAAACCTAAAAAATATCTTAACAGCATTAATATAAATGTAGCATTTAAAACCAACAATTATTTAGAAAAAAATTTTAAAAACCATAAACAAAAAACAGAAAAAGACAGTAAATCAAGCGTCTACCAAATGAATTGTGGCTCGTGCAATAAATTTTATATAGAACAAACAGGTAGATCATTTAAAATGGTTTTAAGATCTTACTCATAGAAAATAAGGGTACCAATCTGAATTTACTAGAATTTTTTGGATATAAACCGTTACATATACACAGATGGCCTTTTTAACGACCAAATAAACTTCAACCATTCTCCGCTATTAAATATGTCAAAAAAAAACAACCTGAGCAAGGGTTCTGGGAATTCCCAGAAAAAAAACATGCAAAATTACTTAAGTATTTATATATACTTAGACAACTTTGTTTTATTTATACCATTTAATTGAATTTCGATTTGCTATTGTTTAACCGGATAAAATCAATTTTTTTTGGATGGGAACCGAAGTTTTTCTTGTCGTTTAATCAAAAAGAGAAAAACCAAATGTAGAAATTAAACGGCTTTCATAAACATTTCACGACGGAAAATTATTATGTTGTACGAAAAGTTTCTTAAAACGGTTTCGTCACCATACAAAATTGAAATCCATCTTTTCCAAAAATGAATTCGCTTAATTTTTTTGTATTTTTTTCTTCTTCTTTAACGGAGCATGTTGTTAAAAATTTGAAGAAAAAAGAACGTTCTCGTCCAACGATAATATAAAAATTCCCAGTTCCAAAAAGCCTTTAAAATTGGATTTCGAATATTTACTAAATGCTATGGACTGAAAATGTTTTATATTTATTTTTAATATAAAATGATTTACAATTAATTTGGGATATAAAAACCATTGAACACGATGGATTTTTCAGTTAGTTTAAGAATTTTTCAGTTCTTTTTAAAATTTCTACGAGCTACATTCTCGAAATACGAGCATGACCACTAGGTCTGTATATGTCACCCATGTCTCCATCGGTGTTATAGAGGTCCAAATAACCCATCTTAGATCTGGATGGTGTTCCATATGCTGGACATTTAAGGCCAGAAGGATACAGGATTGTTACACGCGGTCTGGACTGTTTGGCTTTTCGTGCTTGCCTTTTGACTATGGCTTTTTGGCGATTATTTTCCTCATGGAACTGCACAGCTCTGTATGTCCCTTCATGCCATTTGGGTCTTTTGCCGTATTTTCTCATTCAGACAAGCTTGACGTAAAATTCTTCAGATGCGATTTTATGCCGTCTTTGTATCTTCTTTTTGGATTTCTCAGATTTCGTTACTTGTTCTTTAATTCCCCATAGACGATCTGCTTTGGCATTCTAGTGCCCTGCATCCTTTGACAATAACTGAACCGTCTCAGCTGAGCTTTTATGATCTGGAATTCCGTTCTCATCTCCACACTGGTCTGATAGTTTCACCATTTTATTCACAACATTTTCCGGAAGCAGCATTGATGAAATATTGAATTGTTTTATTTGCTTCTGATGCAGGACAGGATTCAGCTCCATACAGAAGAGTGGAGAGAAATTATGATTGCATTTTAAACACTAATTTTAGTGTGTTTCTTTAAGTTTCGGTTACTAAACACCCTTCTCATTAAACTTCCGAAATTAGTACCAGCACACTTTATTCTATATGTAACCTCTTCTTGCATATCAGCAGAGCAGGAAAGTTGACTTCCGAAATATGGAAAGCATTGCTACTTTTTCTAGTGGTTGACCATTCATAATAATATCAGTTTCCTTCTTTAATTATTTGCAGTTTGTTGCAGTATGTTGTTGCAGTTTGTATGCAGTAAATAGGCCTCCATCTATTCTATATGATATCTCAATTGAATACGGCAATCTACATCCGACGTGATGGAGGACAGCTGTAACAAATACAGAAAAAAGAGTTAGCGCGATGACGCAGACCTGCTTAACACCGCCCTTAACCTCAAAAGCCTCTGTTTCACCCATTTGTGTAAAAAAATTTTGCATCCATGCCATTGTGAAGAGGTGTGATCATGCACACCAGCCTAGACTGGCATCCTATGATGTCTAAGAGCTTCTACATTCATTTTTTGTCGACCCATTCAAAGGCCTGTCTCAAATCCGTAAAGCCCATGAATGGGATTTCATTTTCTTCTTCATATTTTTGTTGTATCGGATGTAGATATAATGCTCTAAAATGCAAATATTAGGTCCTTAATTCTTGCCTTTTCCGTGACCATCTTTGATTTTTATTTATGAAAAAAGTACCGTAAACTTTATTTACGCAATAATATCCTTCACTTTCTGCACACTCTCGCCACCCCCGAAAATCGATAGCCCCAGCACCAGATCGAAAAAAAGGTGGTTTTGATATGTTACAGTCATTGAGATTTCTATTCAAGTTCTTCAAGAGATAAGAAGCTAGTGTCAACCAGGTGATGTTACAGAGATCGGAAAAGAGGAAAACATGAAGAGATTAAGTCTGGAAAATAGGCCGGATGTGATAAAATCTTTTAGGGTAACTTGGTAATCTTTTCCAGCGTCCTTTTAGCACGTATTTGATCGTGCGTTGTTCTGAAACGAATTAATGTTTTCCCTTGCCAAGTGTTTATCCTTAAAAATACAATGCTGTCATTTTAAAAGTAGCCACCTTTATTATTTCTATTAGCAATGAAAATTAACTCTAAACAAAAAACACGTCAATTTAGATATCGAAGGGAAGTTATATTACAAAACCATTGTCCGTTATATTTTATGTATCTGCATCTAAAATTTTTAAATGGCAATCCCTATCTTGTAATATACCTTTTTAAAGGTCTTGAAAATCCTAATTAAATTGCGTTTGCAAAATTGATTCGTTCTCGTAATAGAGGGAAAATACTAGTATATTACTATACATGGCTGTAAATAGCGTCTTACGTGCAAGTTAAATGTTTTTTAATGTAGGGTAGAGCTGTGCTAGTTGAGTAAATTTTCGCTTGATCTGCCATAACTTTAAGAATATGCATCGGATTTAATTGATTCTTACTCTGTTAAACTCAACGTGCCCTACTAGTGGGGCTTGTTGAACTATGGCTGAAATGGACTTGATGACTGTATAGAATGATCTGAATACAAAATAATTGTATTTAACAAGCAAATATTTATTAGTTATGATTATTACATACTCATATTATTATTATTATTATTCACGTATGGGCCCGGGCGGACCACGCGAAGTACAATTAAAGGCGTTTGTTGTTGTTAGCCTTATTTGCGCTCATACTAATTTCATTCTTTCGCTATGAGCTTTTTTTCTTTCCTCAGACCAAGTTGTTCTAGTCGTCCTACATTTTTCTCTCTGGCCAACCTTCCAAACGTCAACCTTGTGTCTGAAACAGCCTCTATCCTGAATTTCACTTTGTGTAATATTTGCTGATCTTAGGTCCTCTTTAATTGCAGTAATCCATTTAATTATTTCTACTTTAGCTCTACTCCTATTTTCATAAAATTCGACTATTTGTCTAGTTAGCCTATTTGGATTCATCCGTTTTATGTGTCCGTAAAACTTAAGTCTTCTTTTTCTCATATCGCTATGTATATCTGTGTATTGTTTGATTTCTTGGTTTTCTCGAAGTCGGTATGTTGTATTTATTTGTTTGGGGCCTAGGATTTTTCTTATGATTTTTCTTTCCTCCTTTTCAATGTCCTCGATGTCTCTCTTTCTATTCAAAATGAGCGTTTCTGCCCCATATAGACATTCTGGCTTAATAACTGTGTTGTAATGTCTCAGTTTTGTGTTTTTAGATAGGCATTTTTTGTTGTAAATATTTTGTGTAAGTCTCAATGCCGTTTCCATTTTTTGACATCTACCCTTATTGGCCGCTTTTTCCAACCCATTTTCCATGATTATTTCACCCAAATATTTGAATTGAGAGACTCGTCTGATGTTACCATATTTTGTTTTTAGAAATGGTGTTCTTAGTCTGTTACAGGTCATATATTGTGTCTTTTCAAAGGAAATTTGGAGTCCTACCTTTTCTGTTGTTTCTTTTAGAATTTCAATCCGTTTCTGGGCCGTTAATACATCTTGAGCCAAAATTGCTAGATCATCAGCAAACGCCAGACAATCAATTTTGATGTTGGTTCTCCCCAGTTTAATGGGCTGGTCAATATTCAGGGCCAACTTTTTTTCACGCCACTCCTGTATTACTTTTTCTAGAACACAGTTAAATAAGAGTGGCGAGAGTCCATCCCCTTGTCTCACTCCAGTTTTAATTTCGAAGGGCTCTGAGATGTCACCCATGAATTTAACTTTTGACCTTGTGTTAGTTAATGTTGCTTTAATAATTGCCAGCGTTTTCAGATCTAGTCCTTGTTCTTTCAGGATTTGGAATAAAGATTCGCGGTCAATAGAATCATATGCTTTTTTGAAATCTACAAATATACAGTCGAGATTTTTTATTACATATTATCATATTATTATTACTATATCTCTGGATAAATAAAATTGAAATCAAACAGAATTAAATCTTTCCAATCTTTGGATTATTATTACACTTTTTATATTTAAAATTATATATTTAAGAATAAATATAACGCAAATAAATATTCAATTAAAGTAGTAACTAATTATGAGATGAAAATAATGCCAAATTATTAATCATCTTTGTCTCTATCACAATTAATACAAACATAGATTAGATCTACATTAGATCAATGGCACACATTTAATATGTGGGACCATTGTTTACAAATCTGACACTGAATTCAGTTTTCTCCAGGTATGCTCTCAAAAAATTGCTCATAACAAACCAGACAAACGTACTCGTCCTTTTCTGAATTTGATTGAAAAATTTCCATCCTAAAATGTAATAATAATCATTTATACAATTATCAATATAAGTAATTTTAATTAGTAAACTTTGTGTAGGATCATCACATGCACAAATTAATTGATGGTTATTAATTTATGAAAGAAAAATTAAATTTTTTACAATGAACATCTAGGGGAACTAGTTTAGGAAGCATCGAACGCGTGTTATTCTACTAGCCCCAGTTGAGGCAACAAAATAAAAATTAGGTTATAAAAAAGGGCTAAAAATAAATAATCATCTATAATCGAAAGAACAATAATTAAGTAATTTTTAAATACGTACGTGGTCCTTATTAAGTGTTTTTATACGACTATAGTAGAAAAATTATGTTGACCTGCAATATTTTTTGTACGCCGAAAAAAAAACAAAACGTTCTCTTATTTATCGGAGCACCGGACAGCAATTGACAATCGCGCTATGTATTCCCCTCCCATAACCCGTTCTTTTCGCTGTTTACACTTTTGTTGTAGGTTGCTTAGTTTTCGAGATATTTCTATTACACAACTTGCCCCTACGATCAACTAGCCCCGCTCCATATTTTTTCTTTATTTGGGTTTTTCGCCACGATCTAAATCTCGAGGAATATCTGTTCTGATGTAAATAAAGAATCACCGGGTAAAAAGCAACAAACCAAACGGAGACAAATTTCTCGGTGATTCTTTTTTGTAATAAATTTGCCTAACAAACAAAATTTTAAAAATATAAAAATACAAACTATTAACGTTACCGTTTCGAAAAGTGTTCTCCTCCCGTTTTCAAAACGAACCTAAAAATAAAGAAAAAATATATAAACACGTCACAATCATTCAGATATTTCTTAGCCCCACTCTACCCTACTTTAAAAACACGATTTAAAAATTTACTTGATTAAGTACTTAAAATGTCCAGCACTGTTTTTGAATAGTGTAATCTGTTTTCGAATTATTTTCAAACTTTTTGAAAGGTCCTTATTAATCGACGTGCATAGATGCGTGATTCTATTTCTTAGATCCTGAATATCTAGTGGCGGAGTTTTGTATACATAATTATTTTTAGATAACCTCAAATAAATAAATTCAGTAGTGTTATATCTGGAGATCTCGCTGGTCATTCCACTTCCTCTTCTTCCACTGCCTTTTCTGCCTATCCATTTGTCGGGAAACCTTTGATCCAACCATTGTTGAATATGTAATGCGTAGTGTGGTGGTGTGCCATCATGTTGAAAGTATATATTTTGTTCATCCAACAGTGGGTTTTCTTCTTCATCGATTTTGTTTTCTAAGGACTGTGTTATGAGTGGATCGATTTCGTTTTCCTATAAGTTTAAGTACAATTTACCAGTCAAATTTTCTTCGCTAGATTAATTAGAGTTTAGGTTATGTTTAATTAGAGTTAATTAGGTTAGAGTTAATTTTCGTTTCTAAAAGAAATAATGATGGTGGTTACTTTTAAAATGAAAACGCCGTAAGTGGAAAAAAATTAAATATATATATATACGGATTATCTACGGCTGTCGCCGCCTCTCCGTCCCCAGCTTCCAGTTCGTTCTGTCGTGACACATGTCCTCTTGCAAATCTCTTGCTTCCATGGCTTTGTCAACGCCGTCTCTCCAACTTCTTCTTGCTCGTCCTATCTTTCTTCTTTCTGGAGGTATCCATTCCAACACTTTTCGTGGCCATCTTGTCTCATTCATTCTTTTTGCATGTCCGAACCAAGTCAATTGTTTTCTCTCTATGTCGTCCACAATATCTCTCTCGATGTTCATGTCCCTTTTAATGTTTATATTTCTTATTCTCTCAAGTCTCGATCTCCGACAGCTCCTTCTCAAAAAATCCATCTCCGTGGCCAGTAGTTTTCTTCTATTAGTATTATTTAAATCCCACACTTTTGAACCATAAGTCAAAACACTCTTTACGATTGAGCTATATATGCGAAGTTTTGTTTCTCGCCTAATTTTTCTTTCCCATAGGACAGAGTTGAGTGCTCCAATGATTTGTCTACCTCTTATTATTCTTGTTTGAATTTCATCATTACTATTACCTTGCCTGTTGAAGATCACCCCTAAGTATTTAGCCTTGTCAACGTTTTTTATTGTTCCGTTTTCCAAGGGTAAATCGTCGTTGTCATTACTACTCACCGCTAAGTATTCACATTTATTTAAGTTAATTGTGAGACCAGCTAGTGTGTACTCTTCATTTAGTTTCCTCACCATATAGCTCAAATCCTGTTGGTCTTCTGCAACCACTATCTGATTGTCGGCGAAATAAAGAGTATATAGGGTGTTATCCCCCACCCGAAGGCCCATGTTCCAACACTTCCGTGCCCAGCCTTTCATGGATTGGTCTACGTATAGTTTGAATAAGGTGGGAGATAGACAACATCCTTGTCTTAGCCCCTTTGTTGTATTGAATGATTCAGATAGTGATGTTCCAATTTTAATAACCGCAGAATTCTGTTCATAGTAAAGTTGGACGGCCCGAATCAATGTTGGTCTAATCTTGAGAGTTTCCATTGCTTCCCATAATTTTGATACTGGTACACTGTCATAAGCTTTTTCTAGGTCTATGAAAGCTATATGCGTCTCCCTGTTTCGCTGGGTTCGTTTTTCTAGGGCTATTTTTAGAGTGAAAAGGTTGTCTGTGGTGGATCTCCCTGCCCGGAAACCGGCTTGTTCTTCCGCTTGTTTATCCTTGATGTCTTCTTCTATTTCATTTCTAAGGATTCGGGAATATATTCTCCCTATTGTTGGGATTACCGCTATACCTCGATAATTCTTAGGATCATTTTTTGAGCCTTTTTTGTGAATGGTTGATATATATGATGTTCTCCATTCGATCGGCGTTTCTTCCCCATTCAGGCATCGTTGAAACATATTCTTCAACATTCTTAAAAGTTTTTCGGGTCCATACCTTATGAATTCCGGGTGGATCCCTCCAGGTCCAGGGGATTTTTTTATTTTTGTGTCTTTCACAGCTTGTTGCACTTCTTTTAGTTGGAGATCTATAGGAGTTAGATTATTTATTTGGTGTTGTTTTCCTAGAAAATTTTCACGTCTCTCTTCCAAAAGGTCTTTAAAGTGGTGTACCCAGTCTTCATTTGTTATGCCCCCTAAGTTAGGTATTTGTTTTTTTGATGTTTTTACCGACTTTATGGTCTTCCAGGCTTCTGAACTTCGGGTTCCTCCTAATTGTTGTTCTATGTACTCACATTTTTTCTCCCAAGACTGATTCTTTCTCTTTAGGACTTCGTTTTTAACCTCCCTATTTGCTCTTTTGTATTTTTGTCTCGTCACATCATCGTTCTTTTGAAGGAGTTTCTGGTAGAGTTGTTTCTTTTCTTTAATTTGTTGTTCTATTTTATCATCCCACCAGTCAGGTTTGTTATTCATCCGTATTTTTCCGACAGATTCGTCCGCAGCCTCAAGAATACAAGCTTTTATATGTTCGTACTCTTCTTCTATTGTTCGTTGAGTTTCGATTAGTTTTTGATTCAGTCTTCTAAGATATAAATATTTAGTACTTTCATGTTCAAAACTTTGTAAGTTATATTTTGTCGTTGTCAATCTATTCTCAGTGAGACTGCTGGTGGTCGATTGAAAAGATGTTAAAAAGGGAATGTGTATCTTTGCCACCAGTAAGCGGTGATCAGATCCACACTCGGCACCTCTCTTTACCCTAACGTCTTGTATCTTGATTTGGGAGTTTTGTCGGGCAATGAGATAGTCAATAATCGATTTTAGTCCTCTTGTCTGTTGGTACCAAGTGTATTTATGTATATCTTTGTGAGCGTAAAAGGTGTTAGTTATTCTCAAATCGAACTGCTTACAAAGATTCACTAATCTTTCACCATTGTCATTTATGGTTTCTTCCCCGTGTCTGCCTACTACTCTACTATGTCTCTGTTTTCCGACCCGACCATTTAGGTCTCCTCCTATGATGACTTCATGACTGCGTGGAATTTGATCGATTATATCTCTGAGGGTATCTTCAAACATATCTTTAACGTGAGCTGTAGCATCGTTATTAGGAGCATACACACCGAGAATTGTCATAGTTCTTCCCCTTATTTGGATTGTCAGTTTAATTATGCGTTCGTTCATTGGTTCCCAAGATTTAATGTATTTTTTCAATTTTTTGTGGATTAGAATAGATACTCCAGCACGTGCTCTTTCGTGTTTTTCCACTCCAGTGTATAAATGTATAAAATCGTTGATGTTTTCGATTCCGCTTCCCTTCTTCTTTGTTTCCGAGAGGATTGCTATATCAATGTGACGTTGGATGAATTCCATGATAACTTCCTTCTGTTTATTTCTTATACCTTGTATATTCCATATACCTAAATTCACTGTCCATTTCCGTTGCTGTTTTCGTTTACTGTTATATCCGTCCGACATCCGAGGCGTATTTCTACTGGGTGTTTTAGCGTTTTTTTTTTGTGTGTTTCCGAATGTAAGGTTGCTGGCGTTACGACTCAACCCCCATGCTTGGAGGGCCGTCCAGTTTTTGTTTCACGGTGGGTATTTTATTTCCCCACTACCCTCCGATACTGCTGGTTTGCAGAACCGGCGAGCTTCCCCCAATTCCAATGGGGACGCACCCGATGGAGGTAACTGGCAAATCCCCACACGGGAAAAAATTAAATAACCGCAAATAATATGTAGTGAAATTCTAAATATCTCTTGTGAAGATTAACAATTATTACTACATCTTTTTGTATCCCCATCTTTGAAGGATCAAAAAATTAAAACATTAAAAACGAAAAATAAGTTCCAACATTTCTTTGACCGATTCTGCAAAATAACCTCGGAAACTCTTTCAAACGAAAAGACTAATTTAACGTAATAATTTTTCCGGGAAGGGAAATAGATAAACCTCTCTCTATCTCACTCTGTGGGAAACCTTTTTAAATTAAACTTCTTAGCTTGAATAGTCTTAGACCTTCAAAATTAATTTTCTTCCTCTGCTTGAAATATAATAGTTTAGAAATTGAGTGAAATGAGAATATCTTCGGGAATGGGTCTTACTTTAAATATGAACTAGTTTTAATATATATATTTTGCTGAACATCGCTATGAAACGTAGCAAATTTATGTCAAATAGTAAGTATGATATAGTTTTGAGTGTATTCTTCCTAAGAGCAACATTTGTACCAAGAAATGTGTTAGACAAGGCAAAATTTTCTCAAAGAAAGATATATGATAATAACACAATTATGAATATTTTTATGGTTTTGTTATACAGAGTTAACATATCCGTTCCGCATCAATAGAATGCTGGACATATTAAACTAACGCTAGCATATATATTTTTATGTCGATTTTCGGAATAACCTCAATAACCCTTATCACCACATCTCGGACTTGTGTAACACTGTCATAAAACGTTCCGTTCATGACCAGTTTAAGTTGTCAGAACCGGAATTGCCACACGGAGATAAATCATGCGAATACGGAGGATGTTGAAGCACACAGACTTGTTTTATCGGTAATAATTCACGAACAGTGACGGTCCTGCGAGATTATGCATTATCATGCAACAAGAATCAACTTTCCAGCGCGATTTTCACCAACTCATAGCGATTGGCCACCGTCCTGGAATCGCTTATGTCACACGTGTACGGAATAAGCCATCATCAACATAAACCATTTTCATCAATTCAAATGTTGATCTAAAAGTTTTATCGAGCTTAAAACAAAATTCAATATTGGTCTTTCGTTCCGTCTTGGTTTTGTGGCGAGGTGACAAAAGGTACTGTCACTATAAGCGCTATAACTTGTCACTTCGTTGATCAATTCTAATGCTGGCGCTCTAGTTTTATAGAGGAGATATACAGATTTTGGATTATTTATCGTTTCAATAGATAGTGCTACCAGTTTTCTTTAAATTTAGAAATTTCTGTTATTTCTTCCAACATAGTGTGAATATACAAGCGGACATAAAAAATGCAATATAATGAATATATCTTTTGTTAACATTATGACGTTATAAATCAATGATAAAAAAATCAATAAAACAAAAATGGGTTGGTCTACCACGGTCAATATAATACTCTGTGTAACTCTGGCTAAATCTTACTCTCTGTAACTCTGACTTTAACAAAATGACGTGGAGCGTATATTCATGGCATAACAAATAATACCTCACAACAAAAAGATGAAAGAATTTTTTTAATAACTTTTGGAGTGCTACCATATATGATAACCATGTAGGTAGGGCTTTGCTTATTTTAACCTTTCTATGTCTCTTCGTACATAAATATTAATATTCAACATCCTCTCCAGCGTTTCGGTGGTCCTTTTTTTCCATGGGATTATTCAATTTTTAGTTTTTCCAAGTTTATTGTCATCCATTCGGGCACTGAGTTTATTCCAGTATTTTTTTCTCTGCCTCACCCACCTTTCTATGTTTTGTATACTAACAAGGTGTTAATAGGGTCCTCGCTTCCAATTCTATCGTATAATGTTTTACCGTGAATTCTTGTTCAAGTGTTTCAAGAATTATCTCTTCATCCTTGGAAAGAAGTACTTGGAAGTACTTGGAAATAAGACCTTATTCTATTGAAAGCGATGATGACAGTCATGCGACTGTTGAAATGATGAGCTTATAGAAATATGGTAACAGAATGTCTATGTCTTAAACTGATAAATATAAATATAAACAATGTCTCCTTTCAATAAGATGAAGCAACTTATCACAGTCCTCACCAGACAATCGATCTATTGCAAGAAAAGTGATGCTGACGAAACGAAAATAGATACTAGTCTGATGAGGATATGCTTGGATAAAAAGCCGCCTGAGGTTTAAGACCTAGTCCAATATTCAGATAATATATTCAGTCCTCTTTGTGAAACATGATCGAGAGTTCTCAATGAAATAATGTCAAAAATTACACAGAGCAAGACGCCATTTAGATTTTAAATAGAGCTCTAAATAATAATTTAATTTGTACAAATAATACATGAGTGTCATTTCATTCCCGTTATAGAAATAAGGTCATGGTTTTTCTCTTAATTATACAGATGTTTCAGCAAACGACAAGGCTGTTTATTCTCTAAACAAAGTTTATACATCTTATCCCAATTCTAATATTATGAATATTAATGAGGGAGTTTTTGCCGGTGCTTTCTTGACTTAAACGTTCAATAGCGTTGAGTTTTTGGAGGTTTCCTTTCATTTAGCAGGAATAAAGTTGCAATAGACGCTGTTATTAAGTGTACGCATAAGTAATTTCGTTTTTTGTTGTCTACTAAGTAATACCAGGTGTCCCATTAAGGATGGATCGCGGCCGTATCTTGAAAACTATTTATCCCACAGCTTTGGGGAAAAAAAATTGTACTAAAAATGATCATGAAAAAGTCACCAAATATATTTTTAAGCTTCTAAAACGACCGCAAGAGGGCGTGACGAGCTAAACATTTTTAAAAATCATTTTTTTGTCTATTTTCAAGTGTTAACCGAGTAAGAAAAATTCTCAGTTATAATTAGCAAACTGTCTCCTACAACTTTGTTTTATGACAGTTTGTCGTAACTTCGCGAATAGAGGAGTGGGGGGAGTTTTACCTATTGAGATAAAAAGTCGTCTAATGTCCGTTTGCCTTAACCGATTTTCCTCAATTTGGATTCATTTAAAAGGCAATTGCTGGAACAATCAGATAATCTGGAAGATAAATTATTTAGTTTACAAATGAAACCGCGAGGTGGCGTTACATTCAACAATAGTTTTTTTGAAGTTTTGTTCAGTTTCTTCAAATGGAATGGTACAGCTTTTACTACATGACAAGAAAGGTAATTTAAAGAGGAATCGTCCAGTGAAAACCCGAAATCGATATCTCTGACATGTCAAGAGATATTTCGATTTTTCTGAAAAAATCAGTTATTTCACCACTACATGCATTAAGTTAAAAAAATATTAATCTAATGTTTACCTTCCTTCACACTTTACCCAGGCATAGGACTGGTCCAAATTGTTGGTGCCATATTAATTTGGAGCATGTTTAAAGGCCTCGATATTCGTAAAAGGCATTGTTAGATATTATTATAATAATTATTAATAATCAATAAATGCAATGTTGAAAATGTAATGCATTTCAAAACTGACGACTGAACGACTGAACGACTGAATTAACTGAAGTTAGACTGTTTTTGTTTGTTTCCATGGTTCCCTTCTTACACTCTTTGTGTAATGTACCTAAGGATTGCATGCGTTTATTTGGAAACCCGAAAACGCATAATTTCATTCATCCATTCATTTAGTTTAAAAGAAAGAGTAGGTATATTTATTAATGACTGATTTCAATATTCTGTCAAGTAGTATTTAAGCATCACAAAAGAGAAAATGCAACAATTGGGGAAAGGCATTTTTTCCGCTTATGTAATTAAATTAGAAAATGTTATCAAGGTCAGGATTAGAACATTTATGATGATTGATACTGAATAGATAATTTTATTTTTTAAATAAAATTGTTACGGTTGCGATTGCGACCTAAATATTAAGACCAATTTTTAACTTAATATTACGGTAGAAATTAAAACTAACTGATTTTTTTCAGAAAAATCGAAATATCTCTTGACATGTCAGAGATATCGATTTCGGGTTTTCACTGGACGATTCCTCTTTCAATTACCTTTCTTGCCATGTAGCAAAAGCTGTACCAGTCCATTTGAAGAAACTGAACAAAACTTCAAAAAACTATTGTTGAATGTAACGCCACCTCGCGGTTTCATTTATAAACCAAATAATTTATCTCCCAGATTATCTGATTGTCCCAGCAATTGCCTTTTAAATGAATCCAAATTGAGGAAAATCGGTTTAGGCAAACGGACATTAGACGACTTTTTATCTAAATAGGTAAAACTCCCCCCCACTTCTTTATTCGCGAAGTTAAGACAAAATGTCATAAAACAAAGTTGTAGGAGGCAGTTTGCTAATTATAACTGAGACTTTTTCTTACTCGGTTAACACTTGAAAATACACAAAAAAATTATTTTTAAAAATGTTTAGCTCGTCACGCCCTCTTGCGGTCGTTTTAGAAGCTTAAAAATATTTTTGGTGAATTTCTCATGATCATTTTTAGTACAATTTTTTTTCCCCAAAGCTGTGGGGTAAATAGTTTTCAAGATACGGCCGCGATCCATCCTTAATGGGACACCTGGTACAACGTAACTTTCGTAACGATTCTTTACATTATTTTGAACTAAAAGTTTCTAAAAGTACATGTATCCAAAATGGAACTATTTCCACGGAAAACAGGTCAGGATTTTTTTTCCTAACAAATTCATTGTTCTGTTCGGTTTTTCTTACAAAAAAAATCGTAGTGGTAAAATAAGGCATACTGGTTGCGATGTTAAAGGCTGGCTTGGGTCTACTCATAATTGTTTGCGCTTTAAGTTGTCAAAATGGATCCACTCTTCATCAGTTTCACAACTCGATGGAATAAAAAAGTTAGACAGTCACGGGCACGGAGAAGTAAAAACTTGAAACTTTGGAATAACTGTTTTTTTCTTGGAATTTTTAAATTAATTGTGGTATGAATAATTCAAATGTCATAATTTGTAAATTCAAATTATTAACATTAGTCTGGTTTACATTTTCATATAGTTTATTTATTTATTAATCAAAAGATATGATGGGTTGCCCAAGCCTAGTACAAAATATAAATACAACTTATATACAACAACCCAAAAAGAGTCCAACACGCACATGATACAGTCGAGTATATACAATGTATTAGTGTATATACGTGTATATATGTACCCAGGCCGCTACGCGTCGCCAGTCTGACGCAACACGTCACTAGCATATCGGTGCCCTATGCCCTATGCCCTATCGGTACCCTACCAAAAATCGCTCAATGCAATCTGATAAACAAAATTTCACAAGTGGTTTTTCGCCTTTCAATGTCTCTTTCCTTCAATTCATATGGACCTCATTTTCCTTTCTTCTGGATCTTTCCCAAATTATGTAGACGTTCGGTAATGGTGGATTGGACAACATTTAATTGGACAACATAAGTTTGCAAATTTGTATCTTCAAACTTTTTTCTTCCGCCCTGGACGCTTCTTGTGTTTTATATCAAAATCATCATTTTTAAAGCGTTTAAGCCAAAGTTCACAAGTATAAGTATACGCAGTAACAATTAATAACTTATAACTGTAACAATAGAGTAACTGTAACAGTAACAATTAATAACTTAAAAACTGGCTTTCGATGTAGTATATGTACCTTCCTAAATGCCATAGACGTCATTAGTATATACCGGAGGTCTCAAAACTTTCCACCCGTAGGGCCATACTGATTACTCCAGTAAGCTCCAGGGATCAAAACCGTTTTAAGTTTCCTGTCAATACATATAATTTCTAAACTAGTCGCCGAGTACGCGCTCTAAACGAGCATACGCTTGTTACATTCGCCGGATTGATGACACTGACGGGCGGGATTTGGCCCGCGGGCCGTCGTTTGGAACAACAAATGTATTAGTAATGCCATCTCTTAGTAAAATTTACATTATTAATCGAAACACCTATTATATTCTAATTAAATCTATTGATATTTATTATGCTTACCATAAAATTAAGCCTTTAATGTTCTATGAGAGCCAAAAGCATTGGTCTATGCCATTAATACTATTGATCCAACGGTTGATAAACTTTACTTTGAATAGTAAATAGTCACTCTGCGATCTCATTAACAGTCATTCAGGAATTAGTCACGAAGCTAAACATTTCCTTTCTGCTCCACAATTTAACAGAGTCTAAAGCAACTGAACAAAATGTGTAACCATCTGCAGTGCATTTTTGTCTGCAGGTTGGGCAGACATTCATTTCTTTAACAGACTGTTACTGGAAATGAAAATTGGATTACACACACAAACACCAGGAAAATTGCCTTTGCCCACTCCAAAACCAGATCTTCGCCCTGAAAAAGGTGTTACCGTCAGTGTGGGGATTTTGCAGCAATTTTTTACTATATCTTATGAATTCCGATAAAACCATAAGGGCTGAATATTATTGTGCTCAGGTTGATATACTACAACTGGCCTTGATTTAAAACCATTCAAGACTGATTAACAGAAAACCCGATGAGACCGGTAGTTTCGTACGTAAATAGCCCTTTAAGAAACCTAGCTTTTACTTAAATAAAATCTTCAAAAACATAACGAATTTCTCGCCAAAACAGTCAATAAAAAATTGGGTGGACCTTACAAAAAAGCTTAGCAAACTATCTATATCAAAAAACGGGTTTTCTGACATCCTTTGGACAAAATCTGGAGTTTATATGTTAAGTTGCACCGAGTGCAACTCGGCGGTAGCTGCTATGTTGGAAAAACCGGCAGAAATTTTCAGACCAGATACAAAGAACATAAATCTGTATACATATTAAAGAAACAACACTCTAATTTTGCAAACCATTTCATATATACGGGACAAATATTTCCCGAGATCACAAATTTGAAAATTTTACATATAGCGCCCAAAAGCAAAAAATAGTTCTAAAGTAGTGTTTGAGAATGTAAAGTCGTTTTACGAAACTATAGTCACACAAATTTTGTTTCAAAATAAAAGTGATAGTTAACAAAGTAAAAAAAAAGTGTTTTATTCCTTTTAAACAGAAAAGTTATTATATTGCAGCATGATATTGCAAGAACCTCATGTGCAAGAATTACCCAAGAAACAAATTAAAGGATTAAGCTTGGAGGTACTTCTTCAGCCACCGTATTCTCCTAACCCGGTATCATCAGATTGCTATGGAACATTTTCTTCGTGGAAATAAATCACTCTCTTTTTACAACAAGAATAGAATGGTTGTCGTGAAAATCGACGAAGATAGTCAATAACAATGAAGATTAAAACTGTATCAACCTTTAAATAATCAAAAACTTTGCACAGCATCACAAATAACATTACACGCAATACATGGTCAACATTCCCTGTTGTCTAGACTATAACTATCAACTTTGCTTATCGATTCACCCTATTTTGTATCGTAAATAACAATCCGGACAATAAAACGTTCAATTTAAAGCAGCTTTTGACAAGTGTCAACCCAATATTAAGCTTTAATTTTCTTGTCTTATTAAATAACTGATGACAAAGACGAAAAAATAATAATTGTTTGGAAAATGATGAAAAATAGGTTAACAGGATAATACCGTATAAAAAGTAAACGGAGACGATAAAGAAAAATGAGTTTATATATAATAGACTTTCTTGTTTACTGATGCGTTATCTTATAATGGTTTTTTCATTTTTTTTTTCGGCGATATCTGGCGGGATACCCCAGGCGATTGTTATTCGCCGTGACACTAGCGAAATTAAAGGATCACTGCAAAAACTCATCCAGTAGGCGATGCCTTTATATAAACAAGGCCATCTTTCTAATGACATGCAAATAGAACTTTCAAATTAGGAACTTTCTTCCTTGAAGGGTCGCCTATCTAAAACTGTTTACCCTAAAGGGCGCCTAAGTAATTTTTAATATTCCACGACTTTATTCTGGCCTATGTACATTTGCTGACACCATTCAAAGAAAGGGTCAAAACTGTATTTCTTTTTTTTACATTTTTGCTGGTTTTCTGATTATTATACAAAGCCATCATTTAATCCAGTTTCCCGCGTGACTAGAAATTGATTTAAACTTAGGAACTTTCATTTTTGAAGATATACTTCTTATATCAATATATAAATACATTTTGAGAATGTTGAGCTGGTAAATATTACAAAAAGTACATTAAAATTTGATTTTTGTAGTTATACTTCTTATGGCGCGTTTGGGAAAACAGATCAGAGTGCATTTTTAGCGGGGGACGATGTTGCGCGCGCCGATATAACATTATTTATTTTCTTTTTAATATAATGACACCTTCGCCATTTGTCAAGACTTGTTTATAAACAAATTTCTGAGGCTAACATTCTCACTGTTAGTTTATATTTATAAAACTTTATTAATATTGAAGTGTATATTTATTTTCCATTGCAAAGATTATATATCAAGATTTATGGCTATATTTTTGTAAGCATTATTTTTATGAGTAAAATTATATATCAATATATAAATAAATGTTGAGAATGTTGAGTTGGTAAATATTACAAAAAATACATTAAAACCTGATTTTGAAGTTATACTTCTTATCGCGCGTTTAGGAAAACATATCAGAGTGCATTTTTAGCGGGGGACGATGTTGCGCGCGCCGATATAACACAATTTATTTTCCTTTAAAAATATTGTCACCTTCTCCATTTGTCAAGACTTGTTATAAACAAATTTCCGAGGCCAACATTCTCACTGTTAGTTTATATTTATAAAACTTCATTGATATTGAAGTATATATTTATTTTCCATTGCAAAGATTGTGTATCAAGATTTGAGGCTATATTTATGTAAGCATTATTTTGATGAGTAAAATTATATATCAATATATAAATACATTTTGAGAATGTTGAGTTGGTAAATATTACAAAAAATACATTAAAACTTGATTTTTGAAGTTATACTTCTTATGGCGCGTTTGGGAAAACAGATCAGAGTGCATTTTTAGCGGGGGACGATGTGCGCGCGCCGATATAGCACATAATTTATTATATTCTTTTTAAAATAACGATACCTTCGCCATTTATTAAGACTTGTTTTTTATTAATTACGCCAAAGAAATTTAAAGTCTTAAATGCGTATATAAGTATATACACGTTTTTTTTACTTTGCATTATTTAAAGTGTAAGAGTTTATAATGTTATTTCGTATTTCGCGCTTGTAAAAAATTATATACGACAAACTGAACCAAGCGATTGCCAACGAGACCATAATTCTAGCCTTCCAGTTCGGTTTCAAACAAAGGCATTCTACATGTCATCAGCTCCAACGCTTAACAGAAACTATAGAACAGGGGTTGGAGAACAAGGAGTTTACACTATCCATATTCTTAAACTTTGCCCAAGCTTTTGATAACGCATGGCATGACGGATTAAAATATAAAATAACATCGGTTAGGATACCAGCCATCCTTTTTTCATATATGAACGACAGATCCTTCCAAACATCCATACACGACGCAACATCAACTATTAGAAAAATCAAAACCGGCGTTCCACAGGGCAGTATAGTTGGCCCAATTCTTTTTAATCTATACGCACACGACATACCAGAAACAGAAGCCTCTCTCCTTATGTTTGCAGATGACACAACTATTCTTATCAAGGAACAAAATCTTGAACTTGCGGCAACTAAATATCAAGCAGCTGCAAATACTATTGTAAAATGGCTCAATAAACGGAATCTAAAAATCAATATAGACAAGTGCGTAGCCAAAATTTTTACTATAAGGAGAATCGATCCAGATAAATCAGACAAATATTCCAGATAAATCAGCACCCATTCGCCTGGAAAACAAACAAGAATATGTTAAATATCTGAGTGTGTACCTGGATAACAGATTAACGTGGAGAATTCACACAATTAGCAAACTCAAAGAAGTGTATGCCAGACTCTCTCAACTCTACCTGCTTATCAACAGCAGATCCTCATTAAAAACAGAATGTACCTTATTACTATACAAATCACTAGTTCGGCATTTAATTCTTTATGCATGCGTTATCTCGGGTAACGTATCGCCTACCAATGTAAACAAAATGCAGGTTCTTCAGAACAAAATATTATAAATGAATGGTACTTCACCAACCGACAACTGCACCAAGAACTCAGTGTACTAACAGTATCAGAGTATATTAAAAAGCGAACGATCATCTTTCATCAGCTATTAAACGATCAGACGGATCTCCGAAATTCCCCACTATTTAAAATATTGTAAAACATTAACCCTAATAAAAGTATAAAATTAGGTACATAGAATATATAAACAACGGTAAAACCTTAGTTTTAAAGTAGTGTTTGAGAATATAAAGTCGTTTTACGAAATTATAGTTATACAAATTTTGTTTACAAATAAAAGTGATAGAAAACAAAGTAAAAAATTGTTTTATTCTTTTTTTAAAAAATGAACTATCACAAAGTAACGGACAAATCAATCAATAATTTATTTTTCTTTTTTTTTTTCAGGTACGACCCACAAACATACCAGGTACCCGTAAATAACAAGACGAACAAAAGCATATTAGTAAGAATAAAGATTTATATTAATGATTAAATCCCAATTTTTATCATTTGATTTGTAATTATGAGCTGGTACATTCGAATAAAATATTTACTGCCGCTAGTTATAAACCAGAATTATTTAAATTATGTAATTTGGATATCCATCATTACTAAGCTCGAACACATATTCAAGATCTACGAAGAAAGTACTGCCGCAACAAGATTGGATTTTTTTTTCCAACCACACCTACCATTTTTTCAAATCATTTCATTTATCTCGACAACATAAAAAAAAAACAATTATCATACAACATAAAAAAAGGACACAATCCAATGTGCGTTGGAACTTTAAATTCCAATACATCAACAATTAAACTAGACGCCTTGAAACTATTTATTTTTAATTTAATTGAAGTAGCCTATACTTAATGGAAATTTATTTTAAACGAATAAACAGTTAATATCTAAAAAATTCCACTATATTTAAAATTGTATGTATGACAATTGTTTCGACATACAGTGCATTTTTCAAATACAAACTATACTAAACTAACAGTGAGAAAAGTACACTTTTTAGTACAAAAGTACAATTACCTAACGTGACGAGGAAGATGGGGTCGGAAAAAACTTGACGTATCGCGACGTTTGAAATTGAACCTGTAAAAATCGTCGAGCCCGAGACTGACTGTGGATAAATGAAGATGTAAAATAAATGGGAACAAATAAAAAGTAAATGGGAACAACGTTCACACATATCTGTCTCGATGCATGTCATAGAAATAGCTCTTAGAGAATCCTTGCACCTCTGATAAATAAATATATTACTGAATTTTAGAATTTTATGGTTTAGTTGATAGATTTTACTTTAATAAGAGGTTTTGTGATGTATTATTATTAGGTAGGGGGTGAACATTATTAGGAGGGAGCATGAGCAGGGCAGCGTGACAAAGGGAGGGAGGGATTAAAAATACCTGAATTTTGCGTGACGTATTTTATGGATGGCCCCTATAGGTCCCTCCCTGGAAATAATTTTCTCACTGTAGGACATGTGGAACTGTCTTGTTGAAATCGTCAGATATGTACCGTTCAAATTCGGAATTAAATAAGCATTGATCATCGCTGTGTAACGAGGCCCATTAACGAACTGATAAATATGGATCTTCATCAACACTGCCATCAACAGCGACAACATTTTCTTCGGAAAGCACGATAATTCATCGGGTTATAACTTTGGCGTAAAGAACACTGATCTTGATAATAAATTTCGACAATTTGCAAGCGTGCTCTGATGTTAAACGTGCTTGATTTTCCATTTTTTGGTCCAATTAACTATATCATCGCTTGCTGAACTTTAGTTTCTAGTTGAGGCTTCTGTTTTAGTCCACGGTTAGTAGAATGGTATCGTCAGCAAATTTGGCTATTGCAGTGCTCTTTCAGTTCTGGTAGGTGGCTAGAGGACGGATTCAGGAACGCTTCCTTGGGGAACTCCCGCTTTCCTTTCTTTCAAGTCAGAGCATTCGTTTTCTTGTTTTATTCTGAAAATCTGTCCGATATATATGATGTCAGTATCTCTACATATTCCTTAGGCAGTATTTTGTTTAGTTTGTATATCAAGCCTTCGTGCCACACGTTATCAAACGCCTGAACCACGTCTAAAAAGACCACAGAGCATATCTGTTTTTAATATAGTTATTTAACCTTTTGCCGGAAAACATAAGAGATAACATTGTGAAGAAGAACATCTCTTAACTGACATTTAAGCAAAATATAAAGAAATTGTGCGCGCTTCATTCAGGTCAGTGTTTACCAGCACGGCTGAATTGATTTCCTTTGTTCTTGAGCCTTAATATATGGTGTGGGGTTGTAGCCTTTTTCATCCTGTTGTTCTATTTCTTATAATGTGAATGCCTGTACTGAATGTTGAGACGGTTTTTTATTTTTTTTTTGTAAAATTTCTATTTTCTTTTCTTGGGTTTGACCCACACACAAGCAGTGTTTTGTGGGTCGTAGGTTAGTATTTTTATTATTATTATTATTCACGTATGGGCCCTGGTGGACCACGCGAAGTACAGTTAGAGGCGTTTGTTGTTGTTAGCCTTCCTTTGCGCCCATACTAATTTCATTCTTTCGCTATGAGCTTTTTTCCTTTCGTCAGACCAAACTGTTCCAGTCTTCCTACATTTTTCTGTCTGGCCAGCCTTCCCAACGTTAACCTTGTGTCTGAAACAGTCCCTATCCTGAATTTCACTTTGTGTAATATTTGCTGATCTTAGGTCCTCTTTAATTGCAGCAATCCATTTAATTATTCCTACTTTAGCTCTACTCTTATTTTCATAAAATTCGACTATTTGTCTAGTTAGCCTACTCGGATTCATCAGTTTTATGTATCCGAAAAACGTAAGTCTTCTTTTTCTCATCTCGCTATGTGTATCTGTGTATTGTTTGATTTCTTGGTTTTCTCGAAGTCGGTATGTTGTGCTATTTATTTGTTTGGAGCCTAAGATTTTTCTTATGATTTTTCTTTCCCTCTTTTCAATGTCCTCGATGTCTCTCTTTCTATTCCAAATGAGCATTTCTGCCCCATATAGACATTCTGACTTAATAACTGTGTTGTAACATCAGCAAACGCCAGACAATCAATTTTGATGTTGGTTCTCCCCAGTTTAATAGGCTGAGCAAAATTCAGGGCCGACTTTATTTCACACCACTCCTGTATTACTTTTCGTAGAATACAGTTAAATAAGAGTCGCGAGAGTCCACCCCCTTGCCTCACTCCAGTTTTAATTTCGAAGGGCTCTAAGATGTCACCCATGAATTTAACTTTTGACCTTGTGTTAGTTAATATTGCTTTAATAAGTTCCAGCGTTTTCAGATCTAGTCCTTGTTCTTTCAAGATTTGGAATAAAGATTCGCGGTCAATAGAATCATATGTTTTTTTGAAACCCACAAATGTACAGACGATACTTTTATTCTGCACTTTTTAAGGTCTTCGGATCAACTTTAGATTCAGGATCTGTTCAGGACAGGATCTGCCCGGTCGAAAACCTGCTTGATATTCACCAATTTTCGGTTCTAACTGTCCCTGTGCTCTGTCTAGTGGACATTGAGATAAAATCTTGTAACAAACTAGGAGAAGAGATATCCCTCTGTAGTTGTTTACATCCATTTTATCTCCTTTCTTGTGTAGTGGATGGATTAGAGCATCTTTCCAGTCTTCCGGATCCGTTCGATTCGCCAAACTTCTAGTAGTGTTTTTGTTATATTTATTAATATTATATTATCAATATAATATTATTAATGTTATATTATCAATAATATATTATCATTGTTCAAATAAAGTGTTCAACAATGTGTGGCAAACAATGAAATAAGTCTGTAGGATTTGACATAGTTGAGTGGTTTGCCTGGCTTTGGTATCATGATTATTGTATTCAAACGTTCCATAATGATTTGCCAGATATTTTATGTGCTATGATGATTGCCATGAGGACATTTGCTCCCTAGCCTAGATGACAGCGACCCCTATAACAATTTCGGGCACATCACTATTTAAGTACATCTTATATAGCAAGGCCAGTCTTTAAAGTAATAAACATTAAAAAATATACTCTTCTTTTCCTTCTAAAAAACATTCCACCTGAAATAAAGTTAAAAACAAACACCGTCGATTATGTTTAACACCTAATGTATTGATCGACCTTCCAGACGGCTTCAGTTCGGGCGCAAATACCTAAATATTCATAAACCAATCAAACTCGCACTTTACAATTCAATATAGGCGAATGTTTGGGTCTTGGGGTTTAATATTTTGTAACGGAGCAAAGATCCAAGTTGGTTTTGTTGTAATTTCGATGTCATTCAGGGTGCATCCTTCATCCACATTGACTTTATAACTTAATAATGACGCCTCTAGGTGATGACTTGGTAAAAAACAACAGTTTTTAATTGCTCCTAATCAAAATATACAAACATATAAAATTATCTCTTTGTATTTATATCTCTTTCTGTTGTACACAGTATGTTAGAAAAGTAACGGAATGTTTTATTAAAAAAAACTACTAGCGCTATCTGTTGAAACAGAACATAATCTGGAAGCTGTATATCTCCTCTATAAAACGAGACCGTCATCATTAGAATCGATCAACGGATTGTTAAGGTAAAGTGACAGTATCTTTTGTCAGCTCGCTATATTGTCAAATATAACTCGTATATATAAAAAGTGTATGGTGATGATTGCTCATCCCGAACCCGCATTTTCAAGTAGTATAAGCTACTACGGGATGGTCATGATGCTTTGGAAGACAGCCCAAAACCAGGCCGGCCAAAAACTCTGAGAAGGATAGCGGAGGAATTAAATTCGACCGAGAAGGATTTAAATAATAGGGGGTGTGCTCCATTTGTTTCTGACACCATAAATAAGGACCACGAAATTGCCCGTGTTGAACTTTCCAAGAACCTTAATAAAACAACCAAACGGAACTGCATATTCCTGGAATCGATTGTAACTTGTGATGAGACATACGATGCAACAACGAGCCAAAATAATACGTGGAAATCCTCAGGTTTTCCAAAATTATAAAAAATGTATTTCCAGAAGTACCAAGAGAAGATATTGATTTATTTCTACGATTCTAAAGGTATTAATTATAATTCGAGAATTCATTTCAGGGGGCCAAAGTGTCACTGGTGAATATTACCTGGGTGTTGTGGAGCATATGTAGAAGAGAAACGTTTGGGTGAAGATCGAATATCATTCTTATTTTTTATTTTCTCTCCTAGGTTATTCTTTAAGACAGTTCACTTAAAGTTAAGACAGAAAGTGTTGTTTTAAATATTTTCTATTCATACATCTTAATATTTAATAAACATTGTTTTTCATGAAAGCAAAAAAATTTTTTTCAAAGACTCTCAAAACAAAAATAAACTATACTTTTTTATTTTTCGAATATTCTAATTGCTTCAAATACACACGACGATCAAAAATCAAATAACAACAACGCACTCATTTAATGAATAATAATACATAAAAATATATTTCTGCTTAGTAAATATATGTATATATACATATAAAGTATTTTAATATCGACCAGCAAATATTCTAATATATGTTTGTTTATTTTTGCCAGCCGGGAATTTAATTTAAAACCGATTTTAAATAAAATATGTTGTTTATAAATATTTTTTCCGTTCGTATTACCCCAAACACGGATTAAGGTTCATTAAAGAACATACAAACATTATTCCGACGGTTTTTAATACAGTATCCGTATTTATAAAACAATAATTCGGTTATTTATAATATAAACTAAGTAAAACCTGAATCTGTAATCCAAATTTGCAATAAATAACAACGTAATTATGTTTTATATCATTTTTATTGTTGGTTTGTTTTGGATTTGCGTGTTTTCATATTTTAAAGAATAGAGAATTCGTTCCGAATGATTTTTTTTATTGGATTAATTTGATATTTTCTGTGTGCACCATGATGCTATTACGCATTGATGAAGAAAAATCAAGAAATTCACGTTTCCTTGACTATTTTAAGACTTTTTCATATAACTCCCGTTTAACTTAAATCATCTTAATAAACATACCGGCTTTTCGTCCAGATGTCAATATCTCGAAAACAATTAGAAATGTCACACTGGATTTGAGCTGCACGAATGGATGCATGGAATGGAAAAAATATACAAGTGTGTATAATTACATGGCAATTGTGATATCTGAAGGAAAGATAGAAGAAAAAAACTAAAAATGACCGAAAACCTAAAATTTGAATGACTATATAGATGGAAAAATGTCTGACAAGTCTTAAATTTCACTCAAACTTCGAAATTATGTGTTTTATGGTGTCTTAATGACGAAAAAATATTGGTTCATGTCTGTCTTTGGTTGTTTTTGAATAATAGTGAAAAATAATTAACCCTATGAATTTTCAATATATCATCCAGATGCCAATATCTCGAAAACATTTAGAGACTGATATCTGGATTATGGACGAATGGATTGATCTTGAAAAAGTACACTAGTTTATGTATTTCCATGGCATCTGAAGAAAATCTAGCTATCTAATAGCCGAAAATCTCAAATTTCCACGACCGTATACTGGGGCGCTAACATCGAAAAAAGCAATAGCTCTTGTTTGCCTTTGTTGTTTTTGAATAACAGTGGAAAATACTGAACAGCATAAATTTTCAATATATCTTTCAGATGTCAATATCTTAAAAACAATTAGATATATAAAACTAGATAGTTTGAGCTTGAAAAATGCACAGTTGTGTGGATTTATATGGCACTGGTGATATCTGAAGGAAAGCCAGAAGAAAAAAACCTAAAAATGGTCGAAAACTGGATTAGTTTAATAATTAAATAACGATCCCGACTCATGTATTGTGAAAAGCATGCGATATTGAAGAGTCTATATTTTTTCCAATAATCCTGGATTCGATTTATCTTTATTGTACCCATTTGAAGAGTAACTCCAATCAAACAAAGTAATTCTGGCACAGTACGTTATTTCCACAGTGAAATTATAGTATTATAGTATCTGGATCGCACCAATGTATCATTGGAAAAAAATATCTCCGCCGCATTTATCCATTTTCTGGTGGTGCAACCAACAGTTTATTTTTTTTTTGTAAATGGAATGTTGGTCATGCCATCGCTGTATTCCTGCCAGATTTTCAAGTCATGAAGTTCTTCTGGTTCGGTAATATTGTCATTATTTGGGACAAACTGCACTTCATCCTCAGATGAACCCGCTAAAATATTTATATAAACTATCAAGTACAAACAATACAAAAAAATTACAATAAATATTGTCTTTTCCAGAACAAGTGTCACAATAGTCATCATTTTCAGATGCATGCAGAAATCTGTCCAATTCTTCGTCTGATAGGCAATTAGGATTTCTAATTGGCGATTTTCTAGGCCTTTTATGGCATGAAAAATTAGTGCCAGTATTCTCGACATTGACATTAAACGATATTAAGGTATGAGTTTTTTTTTGTAAAAAAACTAACCAATTTTATGCCGAGACGTATGAAATAAATGGCCATAACAATATTACAATTTTATTTTACCTCAAGAGAACAATGAAACAAAAAACTGATTTTTTCTAACAATTAGCAATGTTGTCAATTGTAACTCAATCATTTCAGCATTATTACAGAACAATATTCTTCCCTGAGTAGTTGAACCTTTTCCGATGAAATTCTACCCAATAATCACGTAAAATAGAGAGAAACAAACAGTCTTTATGTTTGTTAATAAAATAATACGTCATAAAATACAATTTAGAAATTTCTATCGACCTATTTTTGAACCATTCCCCAGGATACTGTTAACAACAAAAGCCAGTTATTAAACCCCATAAATTTTAGGCTCATTTCCGTTTTCGGCCGTGGCCGGGTGTATTTGTATGTGAAAGCGTGTGTGTCTATCTCTATTTTTTCGCTATTTAATGCGCTTCGCAAAAAAAACCCATACGAACAACGATATTTTTTGTCAGCTCTAAATTTCGACACTAATACATTGCCGGGTCCGAGTCAAAAGAGCCTGATAGGTTTTCAGAGTAGCTCGTTTCTGTCCATGGGTAATATGTCAATAGCCAATATGTATGTCGCGCAAATCAAAAACTAGTTCATTTTTCAGCTGGGACGGATTTTTCCCCCCCGGTGGTATTATGGAAAAGGGTGCATACAACTTAAAGCAAAAAGTGTCGGGATTGGTTCTTTTTTAAAGTTGTCACGTGTGTTCCTCCCGAAATTTTGTTTGTTTCGAATTTCAGAACTGCATTTTATCAATTATTGACGTGCCATTTGAATTGATGCTGCTCGTGGGGTATATTCTGTGTTGCAACAAGTTCGGAAATTGGTCGATGAATCAATTTTGATGGAAGAAAAGTAATTTTTTCATCACCAGTTTTAATTGTTACAGGAAAAAAATACAAAAAAACGATGGAGATATTTAATTTAATTCATTAGTATATTTTCTTGTTGAAATAAATACATATTTCAGTTGAGAGCCTCACTATTTCATTCATCGACCCATAATTTCAGACTGAACAAAAGAAATATAAACTGAAAACTAATAAAAGATTACCAATGTATGCACTACACGACCAGAAACAAAGTAATAAGCAAAAAAGCAAAATCGAAAGAGTCCAGCAGGGAGAAAGTTTCAGTTCACGTTTGTACATTATCTACGTGGACGAAATAATAAAAAAACGCACAAACGAAAACAAGAATTGCATGATGAAGATTGTGATAAAGGAGAATTTTTTAATTTTGCGACTAGTTTTTGAACAAGAAGTATCAGCAACCCAATTTCGAGAAGCGCATTTTTTTATGATGACTTAATCTTACTGTAGAGAAGAAAGGGGTGAACTAAATACGCGAAACGACGTTCGCAACATTCCAAAAGTATGAAAATCCCTTCTGAAAAAAGAAGAAACGCGGCAACGTGGCGGCGAGGTAGAAAAATCACTAAACGGACGCTCGACAGCGTTGCTGAGCGCCGTGAATAGTTCCGAACTATTCCGACGCAATCTGCGTAATCGTCGGCCGGCTATAAGAGCGAGCACAATGGGCCGAGTACGTCAGTAGGACTCTTCAGTCGAAGCGGACAACGCTTGAAAATACCAAATGAGATTTTGGCGAAAGGTCGTGACTCCGTTGACACAGAATCAACGTATCGACACCCGGAATGATTTAGAAACATTATCATTACCATCCGTGAAAATATAATTTAATATGATAATTTTCCAACCATATTTACATTAGTTTGATAATATATATCATTATGTATACGGTTTTTTTCCTCTTTTGTAAACATCCCATAATATTTCTTCATAACGCTACGCAACTGATGTATCGAAAAGAAAAATAAACATAATATATTTTTCCTAAATTACCTAACATCAATAAAATATTCGGTAGGTATTCTTTTGAAAACTCGCATCAGGAAAGAAAAAAAAAGGCAACAGACCCAAAATTATTGTTAGTATAAAGGAAACATTGTTTGATTCAACTTTAATGTCAAATAAGCCATATAATTATTTATGTAGTAAAGTTAATTAAAATTGTACCCGCTGCTCTATGCTATATGATGCAGTTTTATTATTTTTCGAATTCGATTATTTATTATTGGATAACAGACATATATTTGGTTAGAGCTCGATTTTGTTCTTCGACCCTCTGTCTGATTTAAAGCATTCTCCTTCCACCGCATCTTTTCCGGGGCTTTTGATTCGGTCAATGATTGATGGTCAGCATTTTTCGAGTTTTGCAGTCGAGGCCATTTATTCACGTCAAAAAGTTGTTGCTGTGTAAATGGGGGGATCACTTGGGCGTTGTGCATCTTCTGTTGCTCCAATCTCATCAAAAGGTTACTGGTGATCGTTATCAGCACCAACTAATTCGTGTTGGTGATGCTCTGGAGGAAAACAGTCCTTATACTGGCAAGGGAAGAAAGAAAGTCAATTTGCTTCAGAATAACGAACTGCCGCAGACATCTGGAGTTGCACTGGGAGATTTTATAAAATCCAGAGTATTTTCCAGACTTGACAGGTGACAAAAGTGATGGAGAATACGTCGAAGATTAAGTCTGTATAACTTTTTTCATAAGTACCAGGTATGTAAACATGAAATCGTAATTTTTGTATAGAAAATACACGTTTATTGTATGACAATGATAAAAAATATTTTATTCGAAGTACTGCCCATCGCTAGCTTTACATGTTTCCACCTGTCTCACAATTTGTAGATGCTACGCCAAAAAAAAATGTTGCTCTTTTGAGGCAAACCAGCTATTTTCTCGCACTTGCTCAGCAAGTGCCTGTCCCATCGACGCAAATAAGTAGTAATTGAATGGAGCCAAGTCTGATGGGTAAGCCGCATGTGAAAGTATTTCCCAACTAAACACCTCAGTCGTTTTCACCCACCCCCGCGATTTAGTCTTGCAGTCGATGACGATTATTCGCCTGGAGTTACTCATGATCTTTTACGCTTAGAATTCTTAAAATATATCCACTTTTCATTGCCAGTCACAATTCGATGATGGAAAGAATTTCTTTTGTACCGGGCGAGCAGTATCTCGCAAGTGGTTTTCTGTTTTCTTGCTGTCTTTCATTCCGTTCATCTGGAACCCATTTTCCCATCTTCTGGATCTTTCCCTTGGTTTTCAAACGTATAAAGATAACTTCTCGTGCCACATTTAATTAATCGGCGTATTGGGTGGCGCAGTGGCGTTTGAGTGTCAACCTCATCGAACAATGTTTGCAATTCAAACTTTTTCAGTGGTTTTCCACATTATTTGTTCTCACATCAAAATCGTCAGTTTTGAGTTTTTTTTAAACCACTCAAACAACTGTGATTTACCAAGAGCACGCTTACCAGTGGCGGCTTGTGAGGGAGGGCGTTGGGGCACCGCCCCTCCAGCATTATCACAGTAAACACTATATTTTATTTCCGTTCAGTTTCTTTCCTTTAACTGATTTTCCTGGTTCACCTGCTGTATACGGTTTCAATAACATGAAAATTGAAAAGGAGGAAGGGGAAAGCAAAAAAAAATCTTCAGCAGCACTATTTTCTTCTACGCCCTCCCACTTTAAAAACCCACGAGCCGCTGCTGACGCTCACCGCAGTCTTCGACAATCGTTCGATGCAGCGATTCTGCAGCAATTTTTATCAAATGGTAACAGAAAATCAATGCTGTCCGCAAATCGTAGTTTCCAGGCACAAAATTCGACATGTTCAACGCTATTATAGACTATGCTGTTGTATGAAACTTTGCTAGATGTCAAGAAGGAAATGGCGCAAATTACGTGGTTTGACGGTAAATACATTGACAGCTAGGGCCATCTATGGGTAAATTTCGGATTCATATTTACAGACCTGTCAAATGTAGTAAAAAAAAATGTAAATTAAAAAGCTAATATTTTTAGATAACCTTTATGGAATCTCTCTTCAATATATTTTCGATCGGCCTAGAAACTCAATAAATTCCAATTCGCACTGACATCGGTGATAAAACATTTCGTTCCACCCAACATACAAAGCGTAAATTTATTAATGGACGGAATTGTGCATATTCTGATTGTGGTGGGGCGTGAACCCTTTTTTGCCACATTTATCCGAAACAAAAGCCGTGAAAACGCTCACGGCCCGTCACGAATTCCATTCAGGTTATGACAGCTGTTTATTCTGCCAATAGAAAATTTGAAAATGCTTAGTCAACGGGCATTGAACGGCCAACAAAAAGTGCAAAACGAAGTTGGCTGCTAATAATTTATAGCGCGAGGCGACCTTTGTCGCAAAAAAGAACCCCCCGCCCGGATTTCGGGTCGATAAATCTTTTCCTTGTCGTGTGATCCGGGAAAACTTTTTTTTTCCTATTGACGAACTGACCATAATTGAATTGGACGGTCTAAATTGAAATATACCACTTTGGGAAATGAAAGAAAGGACGGTTTGAAGAATATTGGTTAACTAAATACCAAAATCAAAGTTATTTGGCAATAATGAAACCAAAATTTAGTACCTAATGTATGTACCATCCAAAAGTACATAAATAGTGACCAAGTCCAGTCTTAATAACCTTAAGTTATTGGAATTTGAATGAAGCTTCACGGTCAAATATAAAATAAATTATTTCTTGAAAGTTCGTTTTAGCGAAAGTAAGGTAAACAATTGTCATTGTTAATCAAGTGCTGGAGCCAAAGTTATTAAAGTATATATCATTATTTTCATATTTTAAGGAAATTAAGTTCTGGTTATTTGTTAATATTTATTACTTTTTTTAAGTCAAGTCGTTTTCGTTTGAAGATATATCGTTGACCGATTGACTGTAATAAACTCTCAACAACTCCTGTCGTAACGAAACCCGGCAAAGTTGCAAGAAACGTAAACAGGACTGGCTCTAATAAAATAACACGAAAAAAAATAAAATTAATTTTATACCTGGTTTAGTAATTTCGAAATATTTTAGTTTATTTCGCATTCTTTTCTTAAACAGTGCTGTTCTATAATTTCGATCGTATTTTTTTTGCAATTCCATACGTGCTAAAAATGTGGCGTTCTTGCCAAGATAATAATCATGCTGGCTCCCCGGTAGTGCTAATTTTAAAAGAAAATATTTATCGCCCGATGTTAAGCAAATTGTTAAGAATGTGTATGTTTCTTTATTGAATAAGGGGCTTAATGTAAATGCATTTGCAGCAGAAATGTCTTCATTAACGCAAACTCTGTTGTCTACAGTAGATATATACAGTGACGAAGCCAATTAAAGTAAAAACCTACGTAGTGATTAGTCACTACGTAGGTTTTTACACATTTGTTTTTATTAGTAAAAGCAAATGTATTGACGAAAGCGAGAAAGACTTAATTCGAAGCAATATTTATGCTATATATGAAAAGCAAACTGTGCCTACATTGGATATATTGCAACAGCGACTACGGAAAGATGAAATCAACATTATTTGCATCAAAACAAGCTTCCGGAGAATATTATCTAAAACAGGTTTTGCATATCGGACAATTAATAAAAAACAAATATTATTCGAATCATAACGATTTAACGAAGTTAAAAAATACAGAAGAATACAGAAGGATAATCATCCCATTATCTACCTTGATGAAACGTTATTCGATACACATGAGACGCCAGCAAAAGGATGGGTAGATACATCAAGAAAATGCCAAACCAAATCCTCTGCGTACTAGGGAAAAATAATTTCAATTTTACATGCTGCTTCTGAGGATGGATGGGTTCCAAATTGTTTACGGTTGTTCTTCAAAAATATTAAACTTTCATTTTTGGACTACCATGACGACATCAAAGCAAAACTTTTTTAAGATTGGTTTATATATTTTGCCCAATGTGCCTAAGAAAAGCGTAATTGTAATGGGCAATGCTAGATATTCTAACAGCACAAAAAATAAAGTTTATAATGCAAATAACACTAAATTGAAAATTCAAAACTATATATATATATATATATATATATATATATATATATATATATATATATATATATATATATATATATATGTATATATCATCATCATCATCATCAGCCCGTATCGATCCACTGCAGGATGAAGGCCTCTTCAGCATGCTTCCAACCTTCACGGTCCTGGGCTTTCCTCTGCCACTCGGGTCCAATATACTTAACGATGTCATCAGTCCATCGTGCTTTCGGTCTTCTTCGCGGACGTTTGCGATCAAGCGGTATCCACTCCAGGATTGCCTTGGTCCATCTGTCGTCCCATCGCCTTGCTATATGGCCTGCCCATCTCCATTTCAACTGTTTTACTCTTCCAATGATGTCACAGACTTTTGTTTGTTCCCTGATCCAAGCGCAGGACTTTCTGTCTCGTCTTGTAATGCCAAGCATACATCTTTCCATTCCCCTCTGTGCCACCCGAAGTTTTTGAATTGATTAATTGATTTGATTGATTGATTGATTGATTGATTGATTGATTGATATATATATATATATATATATATATATATATATATATATATATATATATATATATATATATATAGTGGTGTACCAAGATAATATCCAAAAGAACACTAAGAAAACTTAATGACGCACAACCAAGGGAGCAAGCAGGATTCAGAAGTGGATTCAGTACAATGGATCACATCCAGGTCTTACAGCAGGTCATAGAAAGACACAACGAATACACTATGCCACTGTGATTGGCTTTTATCAATTATGAAAAAGCATTTGATTCAATCTCAAAGCGAGCCATAATAGATTAATCAAGGTGTAGAGAAAGCCTATGTAAATCTACAAGGATCGATGATGAAGCTACAGAATAAATGTAGAGCGTGGCGTAAGACAGGGTGACGCAATATCGTCTCTTCATTTCTCAGCCTGTCTGGAATCTCTTCCGTAATCTGGATTGGGAACAGGATGGAATAAAGATTAATGGTACATACTTAAATAATCTTAGATTTGCATCTATATATATCGTTCTTCTTTTTGACAAGACCCAGAAGAGCTGTAAAGACACGTTCAAAAGTTGCACAGGGCTTGGGAACCATTTTGCTTGAAAATAAACCAGAAGAAGAGTCAGATCATGTTCAATAAATTTGCTGGGGACAAAAGTATTTCTATTTTAGGAACGGATTTGAAAGTTGTGGATATAATATGGATATATATATATATATATATATATATATATATATATATATATATATATATATATATATATATATATATATATATATATATATGGCACTACAGAGCGCTGACCTCAAACCTAAACTGTGGGTCCGATACGTCGACGACATTTTTGTCATCTGGTCCTTTGGTAAAAACGAACTTGTCAAATTTCACAGCCATTTATATTCCGTCCACCAAAAAATACAGTTCACTGTAGAAATCGAAGAAGACAAAAAACTCTCCTTCCTAGATGTCCTAATAACCAAGTCTCAAGATGGACGCTTACAACACACAGTTTACCGGAAACCAACCCACACGAACAGATACCTGAATGCAAGGTCCCATCACCATCCAGCACAACTTCAAGGGGTTGTCAACACCTTGATTTCTCGGTCTCACCGACTATCCGACGAAATCAACCGAGAAAAAGAGCTCAAAACAATTACCGACGCTCTAAAGCAGAACGGCTACTCAGGGTATAACATAAAGAAGGCTATTAACCATCAAAACAACCAACAGAAGTCAAATGAATATGAAAATACGCCTGTAGCAGTTCTGCCGTACATCAAAGGTGTCACAGACCGCATAGGACGACTGCTTCGACGACATAATATATCAGCCGCATATAAGCCACATAAAACAATAAAATCAGCCATTGGAAGTCCCAAAGATCAGATCATTTTAGAAAATCCGGGCGTATACAGCATATCGTGCGGGACTTGTAATATGGCATACGTCGGACAAACCAACAGAAGAATATCAGCAAGGCTCGAAGAACACAAATTGCGGTTAGAAATAAAGAAACCACATCGGCTCTGTTCCAACACCATTTACAAACAGGGCACAAAATCAACTTCGACAGTTGCCGACAAATTGCAAATATCCCTAACTACAACATAAGAACCATACGAGAAACAATAGAAATAGAAAAAATCGGCCCTCAATCTGCCAGACACGTGGAAACCAATAATTAACCGACAGATCGAAGCTCACCGGCTGCAGTCGGGAGAGCAACTGACTACCATTGTGACACCCCAAACATCGTCCGAGGGGGCGGAGCCAACACCAGAACCAATAAGAAGTACGCACCAGCACAATATGCGACCCAGAAGAATGTAAATATTAAGAGACAGTTTCCACAGCTTTCAGACAATCATTGAGAATGGTAAGTGTGACCTTGACGAAACGTCTGCACGTTCCCAACAAACGGGACACAAACGATCGGATATACTCCCGGACTAATAGTCTAGCATATATTATTATTATTATTCACGTGTGGGCCCGGGTGGACCACGCGAAGTACAATTAAAGGCGTTTGTTGTTGTTAGCCTTCCTTTGCGTCCATACTAATTTCATTCTTCCGCTATGAGCTTTTTTTCTTTCGTCAGACCAAGTTGTTCCAGTCTTCCTACATTTTTCTCTCTGGCCAACCTTCCAAACGTCAACCTTGTGTCTGAAACAGCCTCTATCCTGAATTTCACTTTGTGTAATATTTGCTGATCTTAGGTCCTCTGTAATTGCAGCAATCCATCTAATTATTTCTACTTTAGCTCTACTCCTATTTTCATAAAATTCGACTATTTGTCTAGTTAACCTATTTGGATTCATCCGTTTTATGTGTCCGTAAAACTTAAGTCTTCTTTTTCTCATATCGCTATGTATATCTGTGTATTGTTTGATTTTCTTGGTTTTCTCGAAGTCGGTATGTTGTTGTATTTATTTGTTTGGGGCCTAGGATTTTTCTTATGATTTTTCTTTCCTTCTTTTCAATGTCCTCGATGTCTCTCTTTCTATTCAAAATGAGCGTTTCTGCCCCATATAGACATTCTGGCTTAAGAACTGTGTTGTAATGTCTCTCAGTTTTGTGTTTTTAGATAAGCATTTTTGTTGTAAATATTTTGTGTAAGTCTCAATGCCGTTTCCATTTTTTGACATCAACCCTTGGCCGCTTTTTCCAACCCATTTTCCATGATTATTTCACCCAAATATTTGAATTGAGAGACTCGTCTGATGTTACCATATTTTGTTTTTAGAAATGGTGTTCTTAGTCTGTTACAGGTCATGTATTGTGTCTTTTCAAAGGAAATTTGGAGTCCTACCTTTTCTGCTGTTTCTTTTAGAATTTCAATCTGTTTCTATGCCGTTAATATATCTTGAGCTAAAATTGCTAGATCATCAGCAAACGCCAGACAATCAATTTTGATGTTGGTTCTCCCCAGTTTAATGAGCTGGTCAATATTCAGGGCCAACTTTTTTTCACGCCACTCCTGTATTGCTTTTTCTAGAACACAGTTAAATAAGAGTGGCGAGAGTCCATCCCCTTGTCTCACTCCAGTTTTAATTTCGAAGGGTTCTGAGATGTCACCCATGAATTTAACTTTTGACCTTGTGTTAGTTAATGTTGCTTTAATAATTGCCAGCGTTTTCAGATCTAGTCCTTGTTCTTTCAAGATTCGGAATAAAGTCTATAGAATCATATGCTTTCTTGAAATCCACAAATATACAGACGAGATTTTTATTGTACAGTTTTTGATGTCTTAGGATCAACTTTAGATTCAGGATCTGTTCAGGGCAGGATCTGCCCGGTCGAAAATCTGCTTGATATTCACCAATTTTAGGTTCCAACTGTCCTTGTGCTCTGTCTAGTAGACATTGAGATAGAATCTTGTAACAAACTGGGAGAAGAGATATCCCTCTATAGTTGTTTACATCCGTTCTATCTCCTTTCTTGTGTAGTGGATGGATTAGAGCATCTTTCCAATCTTCCGGAATCCGTTCGGTTCGCCAAACTTCTTGTAGAATTTTGGTTATTTCTTTGATTGTGCCTGGACCAGCGGATTTCAAAAGTTCAGCAGTGATTCCATCTTCACCAGAAGCTTTGATATTTTTAAGCCGCTTGATTTGTCTAATTATTTCATCTTCATTTGGTGGTAATGAATCTGGGTTTGTTTGTTTAGGGTTTAGTGTTGGTAATTTGTTTAAAGGCTCAGGACAGTTTAGTATTTGTTCAAAATATTTCGCAAGTTCTTTGCAATTGTCTTGGTTATTTAGAGCTAATTGACCGTTTTCCTTTTGGAAGCAAAGACTTTGGGGTTGATAGCCTGTTAATTTAGTTTTAAATGTTTTGTAAAAGTTTCGGGTGTTATTTTTTTGGAAATCTTTTTCTATTTCATTAAGTTGATTGTTTTCATATTTTCTTTTAGTTTGTCTAATTAGCTTCGATGTTTCTTTTCTTACTTCCAAAAAGATGCTATAGTTTATTGCTATTTTTTTACTGTTCCAATCTTTGAATGCTTTACTTCGGCTTAATACTGCTTGCTCGCAAACCTCATCCCACCATGGATGTTTTCGACGTTTTTGTAAAGGGACCAACTTTAAGGCTGTTTTAACAATTTTTTGTTTCAATTCTTGCCAGTTCTGTGCTGGTTGTTTATCAAGCTCTTCTGTTAGGGCTGGTTTTATTTTCGTTGGGTCGAACTTTGGTATTAGCAGTCTCTTTTGAATAAGTTTTCGAGGTTTTAAGCTAAGTTTGATTATAGTCAAGTAGTGATCCGTGTCTATGTTAGCTCCTTTCCTGACTTGAACATTCAAAATCTCTTTATAATTGGGGTACGAAATGGCAACATGGTCAATTTGAAATTCACCTATGTACGTGTTTGGGCACCTCCAGGTCTTCTGTTTTGTTATTTTCTTCCTAAAATGTGTTGACATTATTTTTAGATTAAACTGCGAACATAGTTCAACCAATCTTCTACCATTATGGTTAGTCCATTTATGAGCGGGAAAACTGCCGACTGTTTTCCTGTACTTTTTTTCTTTCCCTAGTTGGGCGTTGAAATCACCCAATAGGATTTTTACATGGTTAGAGGGAATTTTAGAGATAGTCTTTTTCAGAATTTCCCAGGACTTATTTACTTTTTCAGGATTAGATTTATTTTCTTCGTTAACTGGGAGGTGTGCATTGATTAATGTATAGTTTTTGTTAGCACACTTGAGGGATAGTGTCATAAGTCGATTATTTACTGGCTGGACATTAGTTATAGAACCAAGAATGTTTCTTGAGATAGCGAAAGCAACACCGAGATGTGGTGTATTTTTGAGTATTCTTTTGTCAGTTTTACTTTTAAAAAGTCTGTAGTTGCCGAATTCCAAGGTGTTATCATCTGTTAATCTGGTTTCTTGCAAAGCTAAAATTTGGATTTTTTGCTGATTCAATGTTCGCCCCAATTCGTGTAGTTTTCCTGGACGCAGGAGAGAATTGATATTTACCGTTCCAAAGAAAGTTTTTGTTTTCGGTTTCAGACGTTGGCCAGAGGTCTCTGACTCCCTCTGAAAGATTTTGCGTTTAAGCCCGGACGCCCTAGTATCCGAAAGTCCGGTTGTACCAGCAAAGCTGGCAGAGGATTGTCTACCTCCTGGGATAATTTTGTAATTACTAGAACGCTTCATCTTGTACTTTGAATTAATTGTTTGAACCATGACGGTTCAGAGGTTAAGACTGAAGGGGTTAGTTCCAGAATTTAAATATCAGCCGCACCACTGGTGAACAGACGCTGACCGCTCAACCGCTAAGTGGATTTAGTTTTTTTTTTGCCTTGGTTCGGGGCTGCTTATTTTGAGATATTCGCAGCTGTCCATTAATATCTAATGGAACTTTCACTATCCACCACCCGTGACCCGTCCAGTACCTTAGGCGAGGTAGACTGGATATATATATATATATATATATATATATATATATATATATATATATATATATATATATATATATATATATATATATACCTTGGGCAGAGGATTTCAATGGAAGGGGATACTGTCCGGGAGGTGGAACGATGCGTTAAATGTGGCTGGCAGGCATTTGGCAGGCTCAATATAGTGTTTAAGAGCAAACTACCACTTTGCCTGAAAAGAAAAGTTTTTGATCAGTGTCCTGCCCGTACTGACATACGGAAGTGAGACCTGGACATTCACATCACAGTCAGTTCAAAAACTTCGAGTAGCACAGAGGGGAATGGAAAGATGTATGCTTGCCATTACTAGACGGGATAGAAATACCTGCACATGGATCAGAGAACAAACTAAAGTGAGTGAGATCATTGGATGAATGAAGCAATTGAAATGGAAGTGGGCAGGCCATGTAGCGAGACGATGGGACGAAAGATGGACCAGGGAGGTCCTGGAGTGGATACCGCTTGATCGCAAACGTCCACGGAGAAGACCGAAAACACGATGGACTGATGACATTATTAAGTATATTGGACCCGAATGGCAGAGGAGAGGTCAGGACCGCGAGAGTTGGAAGCATGCTGAAGAGGCCTTCATACTGCAGTGGATTGATACGGGTTGATGATGATAGCAGCTAAAAATTCTCCTAGCACAATTATATTCTTATTCTCATAAAATAAACTTATGTTGAGAGTTGTTTAGTCTTTAGTTGAGAGTCTATTAATAGTAGACAATCTTTGTTCCGAATATTCCGGAACATGTTGCTAACGTCAAATATACAGTATACTATAAATACAATTACAAAACAATCAATCCACCCCATTACACATAAATATGCTGCATATGAGTCTATGATCCACTGAGCGTTCACAATTCTGCTATCTAAAAATAATGGAAAAATAGAACTGCAAAAAATAAAACTAATTGCACAAAATAACGGCTTCAAAGAAAAAGAAATTAGTTACGTAATAAATAAAAAACGGAAAAAATTACCAATTCATCAAGTATATCCAAAAGTAAAACAAACAATTGATAAAAAGTAGTGTAAAATTTCATATTTCCGTCCGATTTCAGAACAAATAGCTCGCTCCTTGAGGAAACTTAATTTGCAAATAGCGTTTAAAACCACCCAGTCAACCAATAAATTAATTTTTAATGTCAAAGATAAATCAGCAAATACAAAATCTGGAAAATCTGGTTAAGTTGCAACGAGTGCAGTAGCTGCTATGTTGGAAAAACCGGCAGAAATTTTCAGACCAGACACAAAGAACATAAATCTGTATACATATTAAAGAAACAACACTCTAATTTTGCGAACCATTTCATAGATACTGGACATATATTTCCCGAGATTATAAATTTGAAAATTTTACATACAGCGCCAAAAAGCAAAAAATTAAACATTTTAGAAGCCATTGAAATTTATAAATATAATAAAGATCCGTCCAGACAGTTATTAAACGATCAGACGGATCTACTAAATTCCCCACTATTTATAATATTGTAAAAAATTAAACCAATTAAAGTATAAAATTAAGTACATAGAATAGATAAACAGCTGTAAAACCTTAGTTTTAAAGTAGTGTTTGAGAATGTAAAATCGTTTTACGAAACTATAGTCACACAAATTTTAAAAATAAAAGTGATAGAGATCAAAGTATAAAATTGTTTTATTCCTTTTTAAGAAAATTGTTGTCAAATCATTCTTTTATTAGATAAAAATTTTTGGATACAGTGTTAATTAGATTATCGAAGTATTTTCCGGTAAATAAAAACACAGCATCATCAGGAAAACAAAAGGGTATTCCATCGGTCTTTCATTATAAATATTATCGATTTTAAGTTTTTGAAACCTATTCTTGATGTATGATGAAATTAAATTTAAAGTTGTACCGATTATTTCATAGTTTTCATATTAAGTCCACAATAATTCCTGACTTATGGAATCAAATACTTTCTGAATGTCAAGAAACAATCCAGTTACATATTTACAGTGGTCAAGGTTTTCACAAATTTATTTTGAAACATCAAAGAGTGCATGGGAGGTGGATATGCCCTTTTGGAAACCATACTGCCTCCTGGACTTTATGTTTGTCAAGGAAGAAAACCAATCGCACCTTAATGCAACTCTCAATCATTTTAGATAGCGTCTCGGTATCTCGGTTCATGATTTTCTTACATTTTTCTATTTGAATACTTTCATATGCATCCAAAGCCCTATTATTATTAACACTTTTAATTAGTCTTAAATTACTAATACAACAATAACTGATCTAAGCCTGGAACTTTCAAGAAACACCTCTGTACATTATCCAATGGTTTAGTTTGACCGATGTAAATAGGCGACCATCAAAGCGCATAATAGTCACGACGAATCCTTTTGTTCAACCACAAATTCAAAAACTTATATACCAACGAAAGATGGTAGTATTCCAATATTTTAACGCTACATCTTCGACATAATTAAAGAAACTATTTAAACGATCTAATTTCGATGTCATAAATATCACCCACCGTCAAATTTACCCTGCTGTGATTTCTAGCAAAGTTTGAACGAAAAGTCGAGAACATTTTTCGCTGCATCAGATGTCTCGTCTTTAAAAATTTACAATTTCGTGTCGGCGAAATGCAAAAGTTTTTAATATTACATCGCAGTGCTTGTCTCTAATATCAACTTGGAATAATAATAAAGTCGACAGGTGTAGCGGAAGACAGATACGAAAAATAGTTTCTTGCTCCCGCAGCATTTTTTTTTTCGTTACTTCTTGTTAAAGTTTCTTTTTCTTTACATTGAATTTGTTCGTCATTGTTTTAACGTCGCCCCGGTGATATTAATTTCGAACGTAGGAATATAGTACCAGGTCTGGAGGCTAATAATTGTTACTTTTTTTCTTAAAAAATCACGTTTAAACTAGGAAAAAGGTAAAAAATTGATTATTCGAAGTTTGCGCTATCTACAGCTGCAAATATATCCCATCTCTCTAGCAATTTGTGGATGCCCTTTCAGAAAAACCTTACATCTTTGGAGGTGGTCCAGTCATCAAGCCATTTGGAGTGTCTCATGGAAAGGCCATTGAAACATCGATGAACACAAGTGCTAAATCTGATGGGTATGGCGGGTGGGACAAGTGTTCCCAGTCAAGTTCCAAAATGGTGCGGAACGGCATGTCCACAAAAGTATTTTTATCATGCTATGAGTTTTTTTAAATATAGTCCTTTTGCAAAAAAAATAATAATTTTTTGTTAAAAAAAAAGTGCTGTACCATTTTGAAATCTTGACTAAATGGGCCATCTTTTGAAATAACTTTCTCAGGTTACATTGTTTTTAAAATATGCAGTAACAAATTTAGCTGACATAATTTTTGAAACCACCACTCAATGAAACTTTATGTTACTAAATTAACAACGTTCATTGTTTGATCAACGATCATCGTTATCCTCATCATTCAACCATTGTCGATCCACTGCAGGATGAAGGCCTCCCCAGCATGCTTCCAACTCGCGCTAAGAGCCTAAGCTGTTCTCTGCCATTCGGGTTCAATATACTTGATGATGCGTCCATACTAATTTCATTCTTTCATTATGGGCTTTTTTCCTTTCGTCAGACCAAGTTGTTCCAGTCGTCCTACATTTTTCTCTCCGGCCAACCTCCCGACAAACGTTAATCCTGTGTCTAAAGCAGTTTCTATCCTGAATTTCACTTTGTATAATATTTACTGATCTTAGGTCCTCTTTAATTGCAGCAATCCATTTAGTTGTTTCTATTTTAGCTCTGCTCCTATTTTCATTAAATTCAACTATTTGTCTAGTAAACCTACTTGGATTCATCCGTTTTATGTGTCCTTAAAACTTAAGTCTTCCTTTTCTCATATCGCTATGTATATCTGTTTATTGTTTGATTTCTTGGTTTTCTCGAAGTCGGCATGTTGTGCTATTTATTTGTTTGGAGCCTAAGATTTTTCTTCCTTTCTTTTCAATTTCCTCGATGTCTACCTTTCTATTCAAAATGAGCGTTTCCGGGCCATATAGACATACCGGCTTATTAACTGTATTGTAATGTCTCAGTTTTGTGTTTCTAGATATGCATTTTTTGTTGTAAATATTTTGTGCAAGTTTCAATGCAGTTTCCATTTTTTGACATCTACCCTTACTGGCCGCTTTTTCCAACCCGTTTTCCTTGATTATTTCATCCAAATATTTAAATTGAGAGACTCATCTAATGTTACCATATTTTGTTTTTAGAAATGGTGTTCTTAATCTGTTGCAGGTCATGTATTATGTCTTCTTCCTTTCCGACCTTTTCTGCTGTTTCTTTTAGGATTTCATTTTTTTTTTGTACCGTTAATATATCTTGAGCTAAAATTGCTAGATCATCACCGAACGCCAGACAATTTATTTTGATGTTGGTTCTCCCCAGTTTAATGGACTGGTCAATATTCAGGGCCGATTTTTTTACACGACACCCCTGTATTACTTTTTCTAGAACACAGTTAAATAAGAGTGGCGAGAGTCCATCCCCTTGTCTCACTCCAGTTTTAATTTCGAAGGTCTCTGAGATGTCACCCATGAATTTAACTTTTGATCTTGTGTTAGATCTTTAATAATTGCCAGCGTTTTCAGATCCTTGTCCATTTAAGATTTGGAATAAAGATTCGCCGTCAATAGAATCAAATACTTTTTTGAAATTCACATATATATTCTTCAACTTCATTGTACGAGTTATATTTATTTTTAATTCTCAAATATTTACCACCATTTTTAGTTATTAAAAATTCTCCATTCGTTCAGGCAACTGTTTTTTTCATTATTTTTCTGCTAAACTATACAGATTTACTCTAGTCCCTCTTAAGGCAAGCCACGACCAATTTTTTTTTAAATAAAACTCAGAACTATTTTAATTTCTCGATTTGGAGATATGATCCGACATCTCTACCAGAATCACCCGATTTAACATCTATTCCTTTCCTCTTATTTCGTTTAGCCTTTACGTCGCTCGATACTGAGCATAGGCCTTTCTCAAGAGCTTCCACAACCCTACCACCCTCGTCAGATCCCTGAATCATCTCTATTCATATTTCTCATAATTGACCTCCATTGAAAGATCTTAATTTTCCATCTATTGGAATGTTAAGATCTGTTGTTTGTGCCACATGACCTGCATATTCCCATTTCAGTTGTGTAATTCATTTCACTACACGACAGCTACTTTAGTTTTCTGACGAATCCACTCATTTCTTTTCTTCTGACATTTGCTATTTATTCTTCTCTTTGACATATATTTTCTTCTGGTGTCTATTCTTCTGTCATATATTAAGACTCATCATTACTGAGCCTTATTCATATTGCTAGCGTTTCGAGAAATTCACTTAAAAGTGTTATAATAATAAGAAAAAGTATTTTTAGATATTTAACTACTTTTTCCTGGAAAAAAAATTAAAAACTGGATTTATAAATGGAAAAGTCGTACAGTTCTCTAATTTTCTTTTGATGGTCTGCTGCCTGGCTGGCTGGCTTTTAACTTCTTAGGCGAAAACGCCGTCTAAAATATTTAGTATACTTTTTTTCACTTTTTTCGCTCCCTCTCTCCGTCTGTCTCTCTCGCTCAGAAACTAACCGTCTAGATTAAAGCGAAATGCGAATTTGAGTGCTGGTAAATAATTTTAAAATATTCATTTAAACTTTGGATCGAACCTTGAGTTTTCCTACTTCATTTTCATTTTGTATTAATCTATTTTCGAATTTAATTAATGCTTCAATATCGTCTTATAATTAATTCCCGTTAAATTTTGATCTTCTTGCTGTTTTATTGTATAGAACTTAAACTATAACGGATAAGGATTTTCTTAAGATATTTTTCCAGCTAAAATGTCTAATGAACACGAAAAATCCAGTTCACCTAAATATTTGCTAGCGATCACCAAATGGCTCTAGGAAGTTTAAACTCACACTGACGCATCACATGTTGACCTTGTATATGGACAAAACACATAAATGCTGATTTTCATAAGAACAGATATTTTTGATATTTTCTGGGTTTTAGATCGTAGCGAAAACCCAAAGAAAGAAGAAAAAACGAAAAAAAAATCTGGCGTGATTAAAACTACAAACAAAAAATTATGTAATTAATCCAAACAGAGTTAAATAACAAATAAGCGTACAGGTCTTTTTCAAATAATGGAACCAACAAGAATTATTTTTTCGTATATTTCCTTAACTATAGTCCGGTTCAAGAGACTAAATTATATAGGAAACGCTTCGAATAAAATAGCAAACTTTTAAACAAACAGCTTTTAAACAAACAATAGTTTGGGCAAATATATCAGAAATAATAATGATAAAATCTCAACTGAAGATAAGTCAGGAGTCTTAATCCAGTCTTGTGTTGGTCAGACTGGCAGAATGTTCAAAAAACGAATATCAGAACACAAACAATCATATATACATAAATTCAGTTTATTCGGAACACCTGCTAAGTAATGACTATAAGCTCGATGATAAGTTTAGAATACTGCATGTAGAAAATAAAAATAATAAACTGTCGTTGTTCTGAAGAAGCTACTGTGTTGGCGAAACACGTCAGAATAATATAATTCAGTGAAAATCGTATAAAACTGTAGTTTTCTTCTAGAGCAAAGAATAATCTTATCTTATTTATGGTACGACTCGAATAATTTCAATGTTTAGTTCAGAAATCGATTGTGTGTTTGCCAGCTGATTATGCCGTCCTAGATAAGCATTAAGAGTAAGGGCCGGGCAACCGCCAATAAGGTGCTCAATTGTTTCCCCCAAAGTACCGCATTTCCTGCACTTATCGACTACGTCCAAATGCAGTATGTGCTTTTCATAGTTTTTTGTTCTTGTTACCCTATCTTGAATAGATATCGCGACACCTTCTGTTTCTGGGTACAAGAGTCCATCGGTCAGCTACTTCAGAGACAATTGTTCGTCAATGGTGTCATCTTCGAGTGTCTTAGGAAACCTTCCTTGTAATGTTTGTCCTTACCATTCTCGAACGCAATCCGTGAGTGTTGTTCTGCTATCAATACGATTTTGTTTAATTAGGTTCAGTGGGGTGAAACCCCGGTCCTCATTTGCAACCAGTTTCATTAACGTACTGTTTGATCAATGAAGTGTTTTCTCATTCTATTTTCTTGATTGAGACAGAGATTTTTACGTTTACAAGGCCTCTACCACCCAACTTTCTTGGGACGTATAGTCTTTTCGTAGATGAGTTTGAATGCAGGCATCGGAACTTTGTTAATTTTCGGCGTGTCAACCTATCAAGTTCATCAAGGTCAGTTTCTGACCATTTAGAAGGCCAAAAGAATATGTCAGAGTTGGCACTGCCCAACCGTTGATCGCTCTAATGAGGTTTCCACTGTTCAGTTTGGTGTTTAAAAGTTTTGTAAGTCTCTCTTGGTATAGAGTGGAAAAGTCCTTCTTTAACTGGTTATGATTAAGTTTATGCTTTTGGGGTATTCCTAAATATTTGTAGGATTCTTCTAGTGCTAGTTTTTGTATGTTACAAAGTGTTGAATGTTGACTCTGAACCTTTCCCTTCTGTATACTACTTGTAGAACATTTGTCCAGTCCGAATGACATTCTGATATCCCTACTGAATGTTTCAACCGTTTTTATCAATGAGTTTAAGTTTTCTCTAGTTTCTCCATATAATTTAAGGTCATCCATATATAGTAGATGAGAGAGCTTTCTTGGATTCCTCATGTTAAGTTTATATCCAATATTGCTATTGTTAAGTAGTGTGGATAAAGGGTTGAATCCTAGACAGAACCAAATTGGAGAAAGGGAATCTCCCTGAAAAATTCCCCTCTCGGTATTTGTAGCAGCAATGCATTGTTGACCGACAAAAAGAATCGTTTTCGACTTCCCCCTCAGGCACTTTAAATAATTAATAATCTGGGGCTAATTTTATAGAAATTCAGAACCTCAACCAGCCAATCGTGAGGGACACTATCCAATGCTGTCTTGTAGTCTATATAGCAGATATTTAAGTTGCGTTTTCTTTTTCGCGCTTGCTCAAGAACTGCAGCATCGATCGTCAATTGTCCCTTGCAGCCCATACTTGCTCTTATACATAATTTCTGTTCTTCTTCAAAAATGTTGTTTTTATCACAATGTTGGTTTTTTTTTTCATTGAGTAGGGCTGTGAACAGCTTATATAACATTGACAGACATGTGATTGGTCTGTAGTTATTTGGTTGCTTAACGTCCCCTTTTTTGAACAGTAGGTATGTATTGCCCTCCATTAGGAAGTCGGGGAAAGTGTCTGGATTTATTAAAACCTCTTTAAATGCATTTGCAAGTAGGGGATAGGCGGCTGTAAAGCTTTTAATCCAGAAGTTATGTAATCCATCTGGTACAGGCGCCTTTCAGTTGTGAGTCTTCCTGACAGCAGTGCAAATTATTATTAAGTAGTTTCTAGAAATTTTTGAACAATTCAATTAATAGTGCTTTCAGATGGACGATTGTACAAACCGTAAATATCATGTAATTTCAAAAAACATTTTTTACTAAACCCATGTTTTCATAAAATAATTCATTAATTTTAACGCGTTATTGTGTCGTGTACTACTCCATTTTTATAAATGTCATACATTACACTTTTGAAATGAGACGAGACCTAGGCAAATTCACAACGCCATCTGTGTTTTATTCAAGATTTAAAAGCCACTCAATTTGAAAGACCCATTACTTACCAGTTTTCTGGAAGTGTCTTGACTCCTTTTCCGAATAGAGAGAGGGTTGCCGTTAATTTTTGTTTGAATTTAAGATAATTTTATTATTATATCCTTGTATCTTTTTATTTTTGAATTTGTAAATTTACCTTCCTTTCTATATGATTTTTTTTGAGCTTCTGTTTATCTACCTTAATTATTAACATTGACGAACATTTATTTTCTTTTTTATTATTTGTTTTAAAAATTATACAACACTGTAATTGAGTGTTTGCCTAAGCCGAAGCGTATACGAGAAAAAGCCTGCATTTTTTCATCGGCAAAATCACTCGTAAATTAGGGGAGATTTTAAACGTAGTTAAATTGTTATTTTCCTGTTGTTTGCTACTCACTCCTAGCACGTCGGCCGCTACGTGATTAAACCATCAACATTGATTCTCTTCTTTATTTCATTACGTTACTTTTCAAACTTGTGAGTTATGATTGGAAGCGTCAAAAGTTTGTCTGGATCCTACATTAACAGTCTGGAAACACTGTTGGTCGGAAAATGTTGGAGATAAAGAAATTTGATGTTTATATGTGTCCTAATCCTTCGAATAAATGCCACGTCTTTATTTGGGTTACTGTTATTACTAAGTGGTAAACAATTATTTCCAATTTAATTTATAATTTTTTTTTATTTTTGTTTAAAAAAAACACTTTCAATTTGGTAGAAATGTAAAAAATGGACTGTGACGCGATACGTTTCCAGAGCCATCACTTAAAAGCATTAACAATTATTAACAGCCACCCCTGGTATTTTAAAGTAATTTTTAATTGACTTTTACCAGGTAAAAATTAAAATCGTCAATTATAAGATATAAGAATAAGTACCGATGTTGCAGAAACGCGGCATATGAGTGGTACAGTGCATTCAAAAGCGGTCGAGATGTGGTAGAAGATCTGCCTCGCTATGGTCTTCATTTAAGTTTAACAGAGATAGCCGCTGATCTTTCTGTGTCTCACGAATCAATTCGTACGAATCATTGTATCATTGTGAACGAATTTCTGGCCTAAAACTCAACAAACACCACTGAACAACCACCGTATTCACCTGATATGGCTCCGGCCGATTTCTTTCTATTTCCAAAACTCAAATTACAACTTGGAGGCACCTGTTTTCAGTTGAAAGTGCGTTTTTTAAATGTTTTAGCAATTTTATTTGTGCGCGTCAGTATATTATTTCGGCAGGGCCCTACTTTGAAGGCGATAGAATGAATTTGGATAAACAATAAACATTTTGTGTTTTATTGACCAATTTCCGGTACTTTTTTGACAGAACTTAAAAGTAATGTGCTTTGAATAGAAATCCATCAGACTAAATTTAAATAGAATGAACCATAAATAATGTCTGAATGATTGTGGCGTGTTCATATATTTTTTCTCCTTTATTTGGGTTTTTCGCCACTGTCTAAAACTCAAAAATACCTGTTCTTATTTAAAGAAAGAATCACTAGGTAAAAACAAAAAAACGGAGACAAATTTCTCAGTGATTCTTTTTTGTAATAAATTTGCCTAACGAACAAAATTTTAAAGATATTAAAATGTTATAAAAAATTTACAAACTTTTAACGTTAACGTTTCGGAGGGTAATCTCCCCCCGTTTTCAAAACTGAACTAAAAAATAAATTATATTAATTTGTAATATATAAAGTAACGAGTGAAAGTAAATATATTTTTTTGTATGTCAACGATACTTACATTGACAACAATTGTTGTCAATGTAAGTATCGTTGACAAGTATGGTATCGTATACAAAAAAGAATCACTGAGAAATTTGTCTCTGTTTTTTTCTTTTTTTTTACCCAGTGATTCTTTCTTTAAATAAGAACAGGTATTTTTGATATTTTTTGAGTTTTAGACAGTGGCGAAAAACCCAAATAAAGGAGAAAAAATATAGAATGAACCATATTGAGCATCTTCATTAAACTTAGACAATTCGAATTGCAAATAACAAACTATAATTATTAATACCCACATAAAATCTAATAAATTACGTGTTATAAAAGCCATAATTTCCCGCGTTGGTACTAAAATTCCACGGAGAGTTATGGTGCAACGTTTAGGAGGGACTGGGGAAAATCTCTCCTTAACCTCAGAGGCATATAATATAAATTCTCCATATAATTAATTATTACAATATTTCATTTCGCTCGTTAAGCGGTTTAGCCGAAATTAAGTGAACCGTAGAAAAAGAAAATGGCGAGAAAATGAATGAGTTATTGTCATTCTCTTTTATGGTCTTTTATATGGAGGCCTTCAACTTCAACCGGAATGAAATACCAGATTTCTTGAACAGCCTCTCATAATTTTTTGGTATTTGATGTTTTCCTTAAAGTTACACGCGTCCTTAAAATATTCCATACATTTTTTATAGAATTTTCATGCCCGGTGACTGAGATAGCCAAGGTAAACAAATAATATTGTCGGTATCCAACCAAAATTTTTACACTATTGGCGGTGTATTTGGGATCATTGTCGTGCTAAAACTTCCATCGTAATGGCATATGTTCTTCGGCATAAGGTAACATCATAATTTGTAAGATGTTTAAGGAATGAACAGTGGCGGTTAGTCCATAGGGGCACGTGGGCTCGTGCCCTACCTAGAAAAAGAAGATCAGATTTTGCATTAATTTATTCTCTGTTTTGTCTATGATCACGCTTCTTGCGACTTCTATAGTCTAACATCCATAATGTCATTCGCGATAATGAAATAGGTCGTGGGTTGCCAAAGCGCACCGATTAAAGAACACGAGCTTTGGATACAGACAAGTTTGTGCAGCTACTGTTTTCTTTACTATCGCGTGCGAAAAATAAAGACAGCAATGCATCGCTTCGCTAGCAACCCGGAGATTAAACGCATTTATAACGTTATGTCTTGGGCGCTGCCCCATTGTCAATAATGAGGTGTTTTTCGACTTTTCAAGCCGTTGCAAAGTGAATTTAGTGCATGAATTTCATGAATTCAGTGTAATATGTAAATAGAAATACTGTCACGTTAACATTTGAGTACTGAATTGTCATCAAAAATCTTGAACGGCCGACACCCATTCTACAAATCGAGCAAGTTAATATTACTCAAAACCGAACATACCATGTATGAAAAGTATTCTTGGTTATGTGGATGCGAGACAACAAATAAATTGTATTGTTTTCCGTGCACTTTGTCACAAGGTGGAAAACCAGTGAGTGCGGGCGATCTTGATCTTGGCTCGATTAAACACGGTGTTAATGATTTGAAATATTTGCACGCAAAGATAGAATCGCATTCTATTTCACAAAGATATTCGAAAATTGAGCTAGAAATTAGTATGTTGGGGAAGACAGACATTCGTTCTCAACTCTATTAAAAAGCACAATAAAACGGTTGATAGCAATCGTTACATATTGTCTAAGTTAATTAACGGTATAAAATTTTGTGGGGCATTTATTTATTTACATAGGCATGTCGAAACCTACACTTCAAAAAATCCTGGCATTTCGAAATAGATATTATTTTAGAAGCTCATTTAAAAGACTCTAAAAATAAATAATTTCTAGGCATCTCCAAACAAATTACTGGATTCGATGTTGCATGTTTGCAACAACCGTTACATCTGCTCATATACAGATAGTTTTTATAATCAGATATGTTAAAAATGGCGAAATTTACGAGAGATTCTGATGCTTTTTAATACCAAAAAATCATGCAGCAGATGGAATTGCAGACGAAATTCTGGCTAAGCGAGTTAGGAATAGACAAAGAACCTAAGAAACTCATAGCCCAAAGTTATGATTGTGTTTTTATGATAAGAGGTACAGTCACAAGCCAAAATTAAAAATATTTATAAGAATGCACAGTATATTCACTGCTATGCTCACCAATTAAATTTAGTAATTGGAAGATGTTGTACAATAGAAAAAGGTGTAAGGGTGTTTTTGCAAATCTGTCTGCATTTCTCGCTTTTTTCTCGATCATCCAAAAGGAGAACTGTTCTGGACAGCGTCGAGAAAAAACGTCTACCCCGTGCGGTCCCTACCAGATGGAACTTTACGTCCAAATGGGCAACGAAATATCTTGAAACGGACTATACCAGATATAAGCTATAGGTGCAATAACATTTGAAACGCCCGTTCTGTGTAGAACGGACGTAACGGGGGTTTATTCCAAAGATAGCTTGTACCTGGTATATTCTTACATTGTAGAACCGTACAATGAACCGCCCTTATTTGTAAATCTCTTCTAGTTTAGTACACCGAAGATTTCAAAAGAAGAATGAATACAGTTATAAACATAGCGAAAAGTGTTTAATAGAATTATAGTTAGGGGATTTCAGTAGGTTTTTTTTAAAACCACTCAAAAATTCCAAATGGAACTTCATCATATTTCATATACTTCTTCCTGGTTCATAATAATTTAAGCTAGCTGCGTTTTGCAAGTTATTAGAAGAACTGCGTTAACCCAACGTTAAAATATCTTCCCGCTGCCAGTTTTATTTTCATAAAGGCCCCATATAAAAGACCATAAAAGCTAATGACAATAATTCTTTTATTCTCTCGCCAATTTCTTTTTCTACGTTTCACTTAATTTGAGCTAAACCGCTTAACGAGCAAGATGAAATATTGTAATAATTAATTTCGTGGCGCAGGATTAATGTTATGTGCCTCTGAGGTTAAGGAAAGATTTTCCCCGGTCCCTCCTAAACGTGGCACCATAACCCTCAGAGGAATTTTAGTATCAGCTCGGCAAATGATAGTTTTTTAACATGTATTTTATTAGATTTTATGTCGATGTTAAGAATTATTATTTGTTAGTGGGCTCGGGGAAGAATAATATTAAAAATGTTCAAAAGCAAACAAAATCCATACGTGCTTTACGTAAAAATTACTCATTCCTTCAGCTTCCTCCAAAAAATTATATCTACTACACAGGTCTACAAAATAAAAAAATGCTGATGCTGAAATGAACTGTGGAACCTGTGGATGGTGCCTATAGAAAGTCCTGTAGAAATGTCCAAAAGTTGGAACAAAATTGTTTGTCTGTCAGTTTGTCTGTCAGTAAATGCTGTAGCTCAGAAACAATATCAGTTTGCGATTTTGCTTTGAAATACAAATCAATCACAATATTAAGTCTGAATACTATTACGAATATTTATTTTCAGTTACTATGTAGAACAATATGCTTTCGTACACTTGTAAACAATACTAAGTCTGTTCTAGCATCAATTTCTGACATTTTGAAACCACTTTGATAGATTAATTGATTATTGGATTAATTGAACTGCGCATGTTTGTCCCTAAACTTGGTTACAAACGGTTTGAGATTTTTTTTAATATTAACAAAAATTTAATATATAATACAAAATTTTAATATATAATACAAAAATTTAATATACAATACATCTAATATATAATACAAAACGAAAACTAATAAAAACATGAAATTTACACAAGTGAATTAATATTAGAATTAGTATTTTTACTAATTTTTTCTATCTATTAATTCATGTCTTTTACATTTTAACTTCTCTCTCTCTCAATCTGCAAAATTTGCTCTATTTTGTATTTTTCTAGTTCCAGTTTTTTTTCTTGATAATGCTTCCTATCTAAAAGCATTTGTTCAATAGTTACATCATTTTTATACTTTGTAGTCTGTATCAATTTTCTTATTTGCTTCGGTGTATTTGCAGGGGTTGTTTGTGTTTTTTCAATAAATATATTAACATCTTTGAATTCCAAATGTGGTTCAACATTTTCAATTTCACTTGCAACTCCCAAACTTTTTTCATTAGATGATTTAGTTGTTATAATGCTTGATGAGCTGAGTAAAATTTCTGGGTTTATAATTTTTTTTTGCTAAAAATGGCAATAATTTCTGCATCAAATTCAAAATATTTTCTTCCTCTTCCAGAGTGTTATATAAAGGTTTTGAGGTAGAAGATGCTGCTGTACGGGTACAGACACGGTGCTGTGTAGGATGGGGGCGAAATTATAACAAATTTTGAGATATCTACAAATATAAAATCGTATATTTAACGAAAATCGCAGTAAATGTGGTACAAAAGCATCAATATTTTCCATTTTAATCAATTTTATTATTTTTTGATAAAAACTACGTTGTTCGCTTTACTATTTTCAAATAAAAATATAAACAAACGCGACTTAACCAAAGAATATTTACGTACAGATACGATTCGTATACGTCAATATTCTTTGACTCAACGACGCAGAGAAATGTCTATCAAAATAAGCGTTCTAGCAGAAAATAAATCTCAAACCGTTTGCTACCAAGTTTAGGGGACGAACATGCGCAGTTAAGTAATCCATCAAACTGGTTTCAAACCGTCAGAAATTGATGCTAGGACAGACCTATTATAAACTAAGGTCTGTCAAATTTTGAGAGCGCTGTGATCAGCTGTTCGGTAGCTACAGCAGCGTGAAGTTGGTAACATTTCGAGAGACGGAGCCTGTATGATAACATCTATGTTTTCTCTGTTTCTCGCTTACTTCAGTTCGGTTCATACATTATAAACGACGATGCACTTTATAATTTATAAAACAAGTAGAAAGGGAGGCTCGATAAAAGCCTCATAAACTAATTCGTAAAATAGCCGGTACGTTATTGCTCTAATATGTTGTATATTCCCTTGTTCGTAATATAATTTTAACTTTCGCCACATTTACCTTAGAGCGTATTTTAAAGCGTAAGATAAAATGTTGTGCCTCTATAGATATTTATGTTAAGAGTAACCCTCCTTTGTTTTACAACCTACAAAGCAATTTTCGTCAAGTAACAAGTGGTAGTCTCAGTTAAACTAATCAGTGTATTTACTGTTATTCAATAAAATGGAAAATATTCGATAAAAGTACATTACCTTATCGAAGGCTTTTTCATAACCTATAAAGCACTCGTGAATTTCTTCTTATGTTTTTAACAAGTAGCTTATTAATGAGATAGTTCGATGTTCTGTATACTTCAAACGCAAATGCGATAATACTTTTACAAGAAGCGTTGATTAGCGGGTTTTTTTAATTAAAAATACCATTTTCAATATCAATCATAAAAATGTCAGAAAAGTAAAATCTATAATCAACATCTGGAACATTAAAAATACTAATACTAAATGGTATACCGCCTAGTTTTGTGCCTCTCTGTACAATTTGTATTATGAAAAAATCCGAGGTGGATTTCGCAGTAGATAATTAATGGTGATGGGCAAATTTGCGTGCAGAATGCGGTGCGCTCTATATAATTGAGTAAATTCAGTACGTTCCGGATTACAAAGGGCCCCCGCGTTATGGGTCAACTGTTTACAGTTAAAGACGGCCCCACTAAGTGTAATCTGAGGCTTAGTGGAAATTCTGCCTTGTTCATGTTATGTAATTGACAAATTTGTAGTCGGATACGGTGGAGAGATAACCCGCTTGTAATATGCCAAAGATACGGTACAATATATACTAATAGAAACGCTTGAAATTTTGCTGCTACAATGAGCAGTGCTACTGCTAATTTAATTATGCATTATGATTATTTCTTTGTTATTATTATAAAGATTCATCCAAAAATGATATTCTCTTATTATTTCTAAGTTGAATCTAGTCACCAGAAAAGTCACTTTTATGTAAGTACAAAAGATATTTATTTCTAATTTTTTTACATCACAATTTTTTTTTTTTTTTTTTTTTTATTTTACATTACATTATTTTATTTATTTTACATTACATTACAAAGTACGTCACAAATGACACAACGCAGTCCTTTAATAAACCGTATAATCACCATTATTCCTGAGTATGGCCTCATACCTTCTGCACACACATTCAACCAATTTTTCCCCGTGGTCGACGGAGAGAGAACGTCAAATTTTGGGATTTTTTTTTTTTTGGATTTTTCGCCACGATCTAAAACTCAAAAATATCTGTTTTTATGTAAATAAACGAATCACTGGGTAAAAACGAAACGAAGACTAATTTCTTAGTGATCCGTTTTCTGTAATAAATTGGAGCCCCATTAGCTGTGGTGTCTAAGGCGTCAGCCTTACGTTACGGCAGTTAATGTGGAGCGGGTTCGAATTCCGTACTAGGCAAAATAGTTTTTCTAAAATTCTTGTGAATGTTTCTGTGTAAAGCCGGCCACAGACTTCGTTCTTTTTCATCCATTCGAATCGCCGCGATTCTGAACGTCGTTCCAAAAACGACAAAAACCGATGTGTGTGGCGAAAAACCGTCGTATTGCATAGTCGATTAAAATATCTGTTGGTGCTTGATTTTTGGAACGACGGGTATCGTTCCGAACCGACAGTGTGTGGGGATTTCTTTCAGAATCGTCGGTTTTTTTTACAGTAGCGTAGCGTAGTGCTTTGGTTTGGTAAAGCAGACATGTTCGGACGTGTTTAATTAATTTCATATTTTTATAATTTTGATTAAAATGGACCAAAAAACATTAAACAAACAATTTATAATTGATTTTATTGAAACCTATAGACAATTCCCTTGCCTGTAGCGTATAAAATCGGTTGAATACAGAAACCGGAATAAAAAAAATCAAGCTTATGAAGTATTACTACAGAAATACAAAGAAATAGATAACGATGCCACATTACAAACAATTAAAAACAAAATAGATTCTCTACGTGGCGCCTTTAGAAAAGAATTGAAGAAAATAAAAGATTCTCAAAGGTCTGGAGCTGGGGCAAATGACATTTTTCAGCCACATTTATAGTGTTTTAAATATGTAACATTTTTAACATTGTTATGAGAATGGTATAATTCAGTCAAAATCCCAAATTGATGAACATTTCGATTTGAATGTGATGTCCTCTACATCTTCTGCAATAACAGTAAGCACTAAAATAACGAATGAAAAAGAGTTATCTTCTGTAACCTCACTAGCCTCAATCGTAAGCCAAGAAAGTGTAGTTTCATTAAGCAGAAGACGAAAATTAAAAAAGAAAACGACCAGTTTGGCAAATGAAGTCTTGCAAAATGTATCTGCCCAGCTCGATTCTGCAGATGAAGATAAATTTCATATAAGTGCCAAAAATATTGCCAATAAGTTTAGATCATTGTCTCCTGAAACATCAATTGTTACGGAGAAGCTTTTAACTGACGTTCTATTTCAAGCTCAAATGGGAAATATAACGAGATACACCAACATTATTCTGCAGGATTCACGTTTTCCATATCAAAATACTTGCTATACGTTGCTATAGGGAATACTAGTATTCCCTATAGCAACAATTAGATTCTACAGGCCAATATTACTCAATATTTGGCGAACATTTTCAGAATATAAATGATTAGTTTTTCAATTTAATAGATGTACAAATAATTTAATTTTAGGTAATTCATTTTTACTGTTCCGTTATTATTATCTTTATTAATTTATTGTTCAGAATCATTTTTTATTTATTAGATATTTATTTTTCTGAAGAATTGTATAGTTGATTATTTTAGTACGAATTATTATTTGTTATCTATATTCCTATGTAGCTATTATATCTGTGTTATAAGGTTTGAAAAGAATATTTATTTTGTTTGGTTATCGATTTTTGCTGTATCCGTTCTCAATCCATTGTACGGCACCTTCGTTACAAAAATAATCTTTATATAAATCGCGAAGTCTGTTGTGGCCTTTCTGTAAATTTGGAAAATTCTCAGCAACAACTTCCTCATCCGGATGTTCTGAGCCGAGGTAGCTAGATATGTAATTGTCACCTCTTTTTTTTCATTAAAAAGTTATGTAGAACGCAAGCAGCCATCACCACTTTTTCTACATTTTCCAATTTTAAATTTATAGTGTGAAGAAAAATTCTAAATCGTGCAGCCAAAATTCCAAAATTATTTTCCACTACACGACGCGCCCTAGATAATCTATAATAAAATATGCGTTTTTCTCTGTCTAATTCTTTCTGACTAAATAGTTTTAAGAAGTCATTTCTCAGGGCAAATGCTTCATCTCCAATAAAAACGTAGGGAAGTAACTTGTTACCATTAGGGGGCTTAGCTGGTTTAGGTATTTTTAAATCATTATTTATAAGTCTTCTATAAAATGTAGTATTTTCTATAACTCCGCCATCAGATATTCTACCATTTGTTCCGAAATCTACCATAATAAACTCGTAATTGGCATTTGTAATTGCCATTAACACGAGACTATTACTTCCTTTGTAATTATAGTAGTAAGAGCCACTATTTGGGGGTGAAATGATTTGGACGTGTTTATCATCTACACTGCCCAAGCAATTTGGGAAACTCCATTTTTCAAACTCTTTTGCAATTGTCTTCCATTCTGATTCAGATTTGGGAAACTAAAAAAATGTTAATAAAACGTTCAATAATCTAACAAATATTTAGCAGAATCCAATGTTTTTCTCTAGAATAAATATAGAACATTTTGTAAATACTATAATATTCAAATAATTCTCTTTTAAAATTTTGTATATTGCATCACACGTTCGAAATAGCTGTCGAAAACTTCAAATCTTCATAAGATCCGGTTGATAGGTAAAGCAAAGTTACCGTAAGGCTTTCATGTGGAGAAATTGCTTCTCTTAATTGAGTGTCTTCTTTGATAATGTATGGTGTTACGAAATTTGACAATTCTAAATATGTTTCTTCATCCATCCTTAAGTAATTAAACCAATCTCCAGGCTCCAATTTCAACTCATTTAATAAATTAATATGAGAATATGTTTTTCGTTTTAAAAGCCATTCTTTCGCGAAGTTTCTTGATCTGTTAAAAATGTTAAATATTTAAAGTACTATAGATGTGGCTGGTAAATGTCATTTCCTCCAGCTCCAGACGTTTGGGAATATTTTACTTTCTTCAATTCTTTTATAAAGACGCTACGTAGAGACTCTATTTTGTTTTAACTGTTTGTAATGTTGTATCATTATCTATTTCTTTGTATTTCTGTAGTAATATTTTATAGGCTTATATATCGCCAACAATGTACTTCAAACGGCTGCTTCAATAGCACCAGAGGAAAAATGTCTCAAACAAACAAAAATCTCCAGTGAGACCATTGATTTAATGAAGAAACGGCGAGCAATGAGAAATGCAGGTAGTCCTTTTGGCAGGGTCGAGTACACTGAGCTCTGCAAAACTATAAGAAAACGTATCAGAGAGGACACGCGCCGATTCAATATGCAGCTAGTGCAAAAAACCCTGGAAGAAAACAAAGGAATTAGCAAAGCTAAACAGAAGCTGAGAAACAAAAGAACGCAAATATATGCTTTAAAGCGTGAGGATGGCACAGTGTGCAGGACGCGTACCCAAATGTTAGAGATTGTCAGAAGGTTTTATTCCCAGTTATATGAAGATCAGAGCCAGTCAGAGACAGTAATACCCACGGAAGAACAATATATAATACCAGATATCCTAGTGGAGGAAGTAACAAATGCTATAGAATTGATGAAGAACGGCAAGGCTCCAGGAAAGGATAGTGTAACTGTCGAAATGCTAAAAGCTGGTGGTCGGACGTTACATAAAACACTGGCAAAATTATACTCAAAATGCCTCAAAGAACAAAAAGTACCTGACTTATGGAAAAATGCAGAAGTGATTCTTTTACATAAAAAAGGAGCACAGGAAGATTTAAAGAACTACCGTCCAATAAGCCTCCTATCAGTGATGTACAAAGTTTTCACTAAGATAATTTCTAAAAGAATATTAAAAAAACTGAATGATGCACAACCAAGAGAACAAGCAGGATTCAGAAGTGGATTCAGTACAATGGATCACATCCAGGTTGTACAGCAGGTCATAGAAAGGCACAACGAATACACCATGCCACTGTGCTTGGCTTTTATCGACTACGAAAAAGCATTTGATTCCATCTCAAAGCATGCGATAATGGATGCACTGCTCACTCAAGGTGTAGAGAGAGCCTATGTAAACCTATTAGAATCGATATATGATGGAGCTACAGCCACAATTCACCTTGATGATCTTGAAGTGGGAATTAATATTGAACGAGGTGTACGGCAGGGTGACGCAATATCGCCTATTCTTTTCTCGGCTGGCCTTGAAGAAGTATTCCGTAAACTGGATTGGGAACAGGATGGGGTAAAGATCAATGGTGCAAACTTAAACCATCTTAGATTTGCAGATGATATTATTCTCATTTCACAAGACCCAGAGGAGCTGCAAAGACGCATACAAGAACTGCAAAGGGCTGGCGAACCATTTGGCTTGAAAATAAACCTGAAAAAGAGTCAGATTATGTTCAATAACTTCGCTCAGGACAGAAGAATTTCAGTTCTAGGAGGGGATTTAGAGATTGTGGACAGCTTTATATATCTTGGGCAGAGGATTTCCATGGAGGGGAATACCGCCCGGGAGGTGGAACGGCGTGTTAAATGTGGCTGGCAGGCATTTGGTAGGCTCAACATAGTGTTTAAGAGCAGACTCCCACTTTGCCTGAAAAGAAAAGTATTCGATCAGTGCGTTCTACCCGTTATGACATACGGAAGTGAAACCTGGACACTCACATCGCAATCAATTCAAAAACTTCGGGTGGCACAGAGGGGAATGGAAAGATGTATGCTTGGCATTACAAGACGAGACAGAAAGTCCTGCGCATGGATCAGGGAACAAACAAAAGTCTGTGACATCATTGGAAGAGTAAAACAGTTGAAATGGAGATGGGCAGGCCATATAGCGAGGCGATGGGACGACAGATGGACCAAGGCAATCCTGGAGGCAAATCCAAGGCAATCCGGTAACCCACGTTAAGCTGTAGGTCCATTCGCTAAATAGCCTTCTCAGTTGCGCCTCTAACCCCAAAACTTTACTGTAATAAATTTGCGAACGAAAATTTAAAAAATAGAAAATTTTCTGAAGTAAATACAAAATTTTGAATGTTAACGGGACGTCCCCTCTTCCCGTTTTTAAAACGAATCTAAAAATAATTTATATTAATTTAGATATATAACTCTAAAAGATAGTAAGTAAATATATTTTGCATATGTCAATGATACATTAACAATAATAATTTTTATCGACAGTGACATACTACAAAAAATTTATATAGATGAGGTTTGCTGTGTGATAATTGTGTATTGAAATAATTAAACGTTTTTAATTGTATTCTTTAGAACCGTAAACCATATTGAATTTAAATCTACGGAAGGTATAGTAATACAGTTACTTTTATTTAAATGAATTATAGCGGATTCTTTTAATCTTCTTTATTTAGTTACAGTTACCTTTTAATAGCGTTTTGGAATTATTCCAAAACGTTTTTAAATGAATTTCTATGAAATAGATACAAAATTATTCCGAACTTTTTTAATTGAACAAGCAACAAATATAAACAAGTTGAATGGCTACCGAGAAGAACATGTTATCAGTATAACTAGATTAAAAACTGTACGTACTTTTGATAATTTAATATTACTGAGAGTGTTGCTAGACACTCTACTTTAAAATGACGTTTAAGTCTCGGCGACACCAAGGAAACGCTTAGCGAACTCATTCTGGAATAGATGCTTCCGCTTTGAGATTTCGAGAGATACTGAAACGACTATATATTTGTGCCATAACACTCTGGTGGTACTATCACATCGCGAAAAAGAGACAAAGATATTTCTTGTAGTTTCGAAAAAAAAAACAAAAAAACCTTATACAGTCTGTGTCAGAGGATCGAGTTTCTGACACAGACTGTATAAGGTCCACAACCCACTTCTTAGTCTTTTTTGGCTGTCTGTCGCATGTATTTATTAAAACAAGTAATACAAATTTATTCTTCGACACGTCCTATCCACTTTCGCCATCTTCAAGACGGTTTTGATGCCCCAAAATCGTTGAAGCTTTCTTTGGTATCCTCAAGATATGTGAAGCTGCTATCAACCAAGTGACCTTACTAAAGGTCGGAAAAGTTGACAATTCAGGGGTACCAAGGCTGGAGATTACTTTCTCATTTAACCAGAACGGAGAAAAAGGGACCAAGAGATATATAGAAAGAATAGAGAAGAGAGAAAGAATGGGATAAAGAGGAAGAGGGAAAGAGATATTGATTGCGAGATTATGAGAGGGTGGAGAGTGACATAGGGAGGGCAGGAGGATGAGAAACAGGAAGTGAGATAAGTCGAGAGAAGAGAAGAGATAGACAAGGAGACAGGATAAGGATGTAAGAAAGCTGTTTTAATATCTAAATAATATTGATGAATATTGTAATGTCATTCACATGACGAGATAAGTTCTAAAAATAGTTTTATTGTGTCTCTTTAACAACCAGGAACATTCTGTAAACAAGCGAAAAGCTCCAAAAATATACATAAAATCCATCATAGAAATCATATTTCTCAACAGGGTGATTAATATTATGCGTAAATAAAAAAAAATCGTTTCAACATAATTGTTCTCGATATCTATCAATCATAGCATCAGAAACCCCTTCGTATTTATTGAATTAGCTTCTTCCTTACTTGGAATACATCCAAACAACATTAAACTCCAACCATCTAATTTATAACAGGTTTTTTTTTCTTCCCTATCGAATGCCGTTTTAATGATTGATGATTATGATCATGTAGATGGAATCAATCGTTTCGAGATACAATATAGAGTATACAAGAAAAACATAAAATAGACTAACTGGACTGGGGAGGTTGTAAATCGGTGAAATAAACAATGGAAGACAAACGGAAAGGATTTGTGGAATAACCATTTCTAATCAATAACGGGCCGACAAATATACCGCCCCCGAAATCGCATCGGCCAGATCTCTTTTCCTTTCAACTTTATTCTATAAGGTCCTTCCGAACCTGAATAATTCATCAGCTTGAAAAGCGGTATGTCCGCTAAGGAGAAAGGCGTGATTTTGGACTGGCCCGGTTTCAAAGTGACGTACGACCGGGCAATATGTCTTATCCGTTTAAGACGGACGACAGACGCTTACGTGAGGCCCTGCCGATATATTTTTAAAGTTCCACAATAACTCTCCACCATGCACATCTATGTATTTTTCATTTAATATTTACAACAAATAAATGGTGCAAGATTCCGAAAATTACTGGAGATAATTGATGAAGAAAACTTAATAATAACATTAAATATTAGGTTATCGACTTAATTCTGGGCAAAAACTAAGCAACCGCGATGGTCCTGTGAGATGATGCATTATCGTACAACAAAAACCGACTTCCTGTCCCTCGATATTCGATCCTTACTCGAACGATTCTATTCGCTATCCATCTCAGAGTTGAGTTCCGTATTTATAGGCTAATTATCAGTTTTTATTTTTTAACTGGCCTGGCTTCGGGTCGTCTACCAAAACATCACGACCGTCCTGTAATAATCTATACCACTCGAATACACATCTACGGGATAAACAATCACCACTGTAAAAATTTTACCGAGTTTGAAACAAAATTTAATATTAGCTCTTAGTTCCATCGTGTTTCTGCGACCATGTGACAAACGGTACCAGCATTTTAAGCTCTATAACTTGATAATCCGTTGATCGATTCTAATAATGGTGATATCGTTATATACCAGGTGTCCCATTAAGGATGGATCGCGGCCGTATCTTGAAAACTATTTATCCCACAGCTTTGGAGAAAAAAAATTGTACTAAAAATTATCATGAGAAATTCACCAAAAATATTTTTAAGCTTCTAAATTAACCGCAACAGGGCGTGACGAGCTAAACATTTTTTAAAAATCTTTTTTTTTGTGTATTTTCAAGTGTTAACCGAGTAAGAAAAATTCTCAGTTATAATTAGCAAACTGTCTCCTACAACTTTGTTTTATGACATTTTGTCGTAACTTCGCGAATAAAGAAGTGGGGGCGAGTTTTACCTATTTAGATAAAAAGTCGTCTAATGTCCGTTTGCCTAAACCGATTTTCCTCAATTTGGATTCATTTAAAAGGCAATTGCTGGGACAATCAGATAATCTGGGAGATAAATTATTTATCTTATAAATGAAACCGCGAGGTGGCGTTACATTCAACAATAGTTTTTTGAAGTTTTGTTCAGTTTTTTCAAATGGAATGGTACAGCTTTTACTGCATGGCAAGAAAGGTAATTTAAAGAGGAATCATCCAGTGAAAACCCGAAATCGATATCTCTGACATGTCAAGAGATATTTCGATTTTTCTGAAAAAATCAGTTATTATTTCACTACTACCTGCATTAAGTTAAAAAAATATTAACCTAATGTTTGCCTTCCTTCACACTTTACCCAGGCTTAGGACTGGTCCAAATTCTTTGTGCCATATTAATTTGGAGCGTGTTTAAAGGCCTCGTTATTCGTAAAAGGCATTGTTAGATATTATTATAATAATTATTAATAATCAATAAATGCAATGTTGAAAATGTAATGCATTTCAAAACTGACAAGTTAATTTGACTGTTTTTGTTTGTTTCCATGGTTCCCTTCTTACACTCTTTGTGTAATGTACCTAAGGATTGCATGCGTTTATTTGGAAACCCGAAAACGCATAATTTCATTCATCCATTCGTTTAGTTTAAAAGAAAGAGTAGGTATATTTATTAATGACTGATTTCAATATTCTGCCAAGTAGTATTTAAGCATCACAAAAGAGAAAATGCAACAATTGGGAAAGGCATTTTTTCCGCTTATGTAATTAAATTAGAAAATATTATCAAGGTCAGGATTAGAACATTTATGATGATTGATACTGAATAGATAATTTTATTTTTTAAATAAAATTGTTGCGGTTGCGATTGCGACCTAAATATTAAGACCAATTTTTAACTTAATATTACGGTAAAAATTAAAACTAACTGATTTTTTTCAGAAAAATCGAAATATCTCTTGACGACATGTCAAAGATATCGATTTCGGGTTTTCACTGGACGATTCCTCTTTAAATTACCTTTCTTGCCATGTAGTAAAAGCTGTACCATTCCATTTGAAAAAACTGAACAAAACTTCAAAACATTATTTTTGAACCACGCGGTTTCATTTATAAACTAAATAATTTATCTCCCAGATTATCTGATTGTCCCGGCAATTGCCTTTTAAATGAATCTAAATTGAGGAAAATCGGTTAAGGCAAACATACGTTAGACGACTTTTTATCTCAATAGGTAAACCCCCCCCCCCTTCTATTCGTGAAATTACGACAAAATGTCATAAAACAAAATTGTAGGAGACGGTTTGCTAATTATAACTGAGAATTTTTCTTACTCGGTTAACACTTGAAAATACACAAAAAAAAGATTTTTAAAAATGTTTAGCTCGTCACGCCCTCTTGCGGTCGTTTTAGAAGCTTAAAAATATTTTTGGTGAATTTCTCATGATCATTTTTAGTATATTTTTTTTCCCAAAGCTGTGGGATAAATAGTTTTCAAGATACGGTCGCGATCCATCCTTAATGAGACACCTGGTATAGTGTTCTTTAAATTTGAGAAGTTTCGTTATTTTTCCAACTACTGTGTATCTTGAATAAAAAAACTGATACATCTTTTGTTTCCATGTTAACATCATCAGGAGATGATTTAATCTAAAGATTAAAGATAGAGTCATTTTCGAATCCAATGATACTGTTAACAGTCTCGTGATAGCGGAAGGAACTAATAAAACATCTTATAATAACTTTTTTCTTTTCTTATACAAAAAGCACGAATAATAAGACTATTATTATTATTATAAGCTAATACATTTCATATTTGAAATTGTAGCTGTTCCTTTCTAAGGAACTCTTCAAATCCTTTTAGTGTGGTGGATCAGTCCACATTTCTTCTTGTTGCCCTTCTCATAGTTGTTGGTGTTTTTTCGCCTCTTCGACTATTTTCCTCCATCCCCTCCTGTCTGCGATCTGTCCTCTCCATCCCTCTGCGTTTACAGTTTTTATATTTTCCTCCACCTGCTGTCTCCCTCTGACCCTGGGTCTCCCTCTAGGTCTGCTCTGTGTTGGTTTCCATATTGTTATCTCTCTTATTGGCGTATCCCTGTCTCTTCTCATTACGTGTCCATACCATCTTGTTATTTGTGCTTTAATTGTTCTCACTATGTTTTCCCTTCCCAACAAGTTGTCTGTTTCTGTACTCGTTGTTTCCCACTTTCTTTGCACCCCTTATGGTTCTCATTATCTTACGTTTAAAAATATTTAGTTTGTCTTCCTCTTTTGCTGTGAGTGTTACAGTTATAAAAAGACTATACAGATACGAATTTGATATTACCATGGCTTACATGGGCGTAGCCAGGATTTAGTTGGGGAGGGTTAGTTTGAAGTAAATAAAACAACAAAAATATACTTACATGAAATTTAATATCTATATATTCATCGGAAAAATTACGACATATTTATAAAGTTCTTCACTTTAAATGAAATGGTTAAATTAATTTCGTTAACTCTCTTCACTCCTCGTATTTTTTCGGTATAATATTAGGTAATATTTGGCTTATTTCGGAGGGGGGGAGGTTGAACCCCCCAAACTCCCCCCTTGGCTACGCCCGCGATGTCTTAAACATACACAATCAACCACCTTCAGCCCCATCGACGTAACTTTGCCCAAAAGGAAATTTGTTCGACTTAAGGACAATTCTCCCTGAGCTTTCATTTACATCCTCCGCCCCCTCAGTGTCATAAAAAAACCCGAGGTACATGATAAAAATGTTCTTTGTATATCCAAAAGAGGTTTTTTTGTGTGCGTCAGGCAGAGGGACAACTGAGGGTTTTCTTTTCTCTGTAATCTATTCACGCTATCGCGTATCCCCGAAATTAGAATCGATGTAGTACAATAAGAGTCAGTGTTGATATATTTACCTTTTTTAACAATTTAGGGCTTAGAGAGCGTACAGTCTAAGATAAATGTAAATACAGGGGATAAGGGGAGTAACTTTCGTAACTGCCGAAAACAAGCTACTAACTGCTAGAAGTTTTTGAAATTTCTTCACCTTCTGAACATCCAAAGCAGCAATTCAATTGATATCGGTTTACAACATGATAAATCGTTTATTATATTATCCAACGCAAGATTCAACCCATTAGAAAACTAATAATAACCTATCGATTGGAAAGGGTTATCAATTTTATTTATTAAAAATGGCCAGGAATTGTAAAAGAGTGATTTAGCGTTGTTACCAGACCTAACCAGTTCCATTGATATCAGCCCGTTTTCTATAATCAAAACTTTTTTTATTCATTAGTCTATTCGCAGAACGTTTGAGTACCACTAATTTACTAAACTCAAAGAGATTTACCACTAAACACCGGAACACTTTTATTAAAGTTTTCGACACACGTTTCGCTAATCATATTAGCATATTCAGGAGATGATTTCATCTAATATTAAAACTAAACTATGTTGACTAAACTAAATGCTGACCTATTACCTACGAAGCGTACTATCTACCTAATAAAGCGTGTAAAAAAAGAACACAAAAAAGGAGAAAACAGAACAAAAGAAAGGAAAAAGAATCTTGGAATTGTTTCTACTTACTAAACCATCCAGAAATGGTAAACTATCGTTGTTTTCGAGTTCCTTTATTTTTTAAGTTCTTAATAAAATCATTTAAGATAACACTTTTTGAATCAATGGCAAAAATATCATCCACATATCTTAACCATACCTTCGGAAAGTAACTGAATTCATTTTTCGCCTCGGTTACAAATTTACTCATAAATAAGTCAGCTAAGAACGGGGACAGAGGATTACCCATTGCCGTTCCTTCTTGTTGTTCGTAAAACCTGTTATTAAGTTGAAAACAATTTTGCTTTATACGTAATCTTGTTAAGGAAATGTACTCAGAAACAATCTTGTTATTAAAACCATTTAACTCGAGTAACTCTCTTAGGTATGTCAAGCTATATGGAATCGGGACACTCGGAAACAACGATGATACGTCAAAAGAAACCAAGACCTCCCCTTCCTGTAGATGTGTATTTTTGACTTTTTCTATGAATTTGGTTGAATTTATCACAGAACAGGAATGTAGTTGGTTTGGTGGATTGTCAAATTCCTTTGTTAACAATTTTGCCAAGTTGTATGTTGGAGAATCAATGGCTGATACAATTAGTCTCATTAATTTTCGTGGTTTACGAATTTTTGGTAAAGCATACAATCTTGGCAGTTTTGGATTAGAAATATGAAGTTTATTTTTTAGAACATGGAGAAATAAGGCTGTTACAAGATTTCAATGTATCTCTGACTTCGTTGTCCATTTTTGACAATGGATTCCTCGGTAGTCGTTTATATGGCCGTCTTGAATTAATTTTTCAACGCGTTCAAAATAATCAGATTTGCCCATTACTACAACCTTATTTCCCTTATCGTCTTTTAAATAAAAACAATCCTTCTCTCACAAACGCTTGACAATCTTAGAAATATTTGGCATATTTTTACTTTTATTTGAAATTTTGCCTTTACATGACTCTCTGACGAAAGCTTTGGAAGACTCCGGTAAGTGTTTAATACCAGTGTCAATACCGGCTACCATATTCTCCAAAGTAGTACGATATGCCTGCAAAGCAAAATCGAGGCTTTTATTTAAGAGATCTAGTTTTGGAAAAAAATGTTGGACAAACCGGTAGAAATTTTCAGACCAGATACAAAGAACATAAATCTGCATATATATTAAAGAAACAACACTCTAATTTTGCGAACCATTTCCTAGATACCGGACATATATTTTCCGAGATTATAAATTTGAAAATTTTACATACAACGCCCAAAAGCAAAAAATTAAACATTTTAGAAGCTATTGAATGTATAAATATAATAAAGATCCGCCTAGACAGACGGATCTCCGAAATTCCCAACTATTTAAAATATTGTACAAAAATTAACCCCAATAAAAGTATAAAATTAGGTACATAGAATATAAAAACAGCTGTAAAACCTTAGTTTTAAAGTAGTGTTTGAGACTGTAAAGTCGTTTTACGAAAATATAGTCACACAGATTTTGTTTAAAAATAAAAGTGATAGATAACAAAGAAAAAAATGGTTTTATTCCTTTTTTAAAAAGTGAACTGTCACAAAGTAACGGACAAATCAATCAATAATCTAGTTTTGGATTGTCGAATGTCTGTGTTGAAAGATGGTCTACTATATTGATGCTTTTTTTGGAATTTGTTCTTTCAGCTGCTCAGTTTTGTGTTTTTTTATTTTTTTTATTTACAGATGATTTTTTTTAATACATTTAATATTTACTGCTGTGAACATATTCCTTTGGAAAGTTTTCTTTCTTTTGTTCTGTTTTTCCCTTTTTTGTATCCTTTTTGTACATGCTTTATTAGGTAGGTAGTACGCCTCGTAGGTAGTAGGTTAGCAATTAGGTCTCATATAAATAGAACATAGTTGGGTTGGTAACATAGTTAGCGAAACGTGCGTCGAGAACTTTAAAATAGTGTTTCGGTGTGTAGTGGTAAATCTCTTTGAGTTTAGCGTTTAATAAATAAAGGTCTAATTATACAAGACAGTGAAAACCCGTTTTTAAAACCACCTGTGTTTGAATAAATTTCCATGTCATCTTCCTCCATTATCATCAATATCATATCTGCTTTTTGCTTCCATTATTTGCTATCGTATTAATATGCAATTTAATTTCAAGCTGTTTACATCAAATTCTAATAAGAAGTTTGCGGGAATTTGAGTTAATCTCACGGAAACCTTTCGTCTAACGGTGCGATAATACGAACGAGCTTCTTGTCGGTGTTGTGTCGTTACCTCCAATCCTCACCCTCTCTTCGTCCTCTCTCCGCCACCACCGTCGCGAAATCCTGCGAGGATAATTAATCCTTCCCCCCATTAATTATGCTCGGTCGTTGATAAATATGTCTTGCCTCTATTGTTCCGACCTCGAGTGCTCACAAACGTCAACGGAAATACTATGACAAGTTGTAAACTGGATGAAGTATGTCTTGGAAGTGCATTGACTCTACCTTCGCGTTAATTGGATTACCCTTTCAGGAGTTAAGTGATAAAGAAACAGGGGGTGGCTGGTCTGGCTACAGGCGACGCTTGCACTCAGTGCTTCTTTGTTGCAGGAACAAGTGGTTCATCGTGCAATTTCGACCGGTTATTCCGTACTCTCATATAACGAGTGGCGTGAATGTCATTCGCGCGAATTCACTCTTAAAAGAAACCAGGCGCAATTTAAATTTTGTGCTAATTAATTTTTGAAAATTATGCCTATCAAATAAATACATATTTTATTTAGCATATCCAGCTAGCAGTAACAAAAGGTACAACAAGTACGTACAAGAAAAATAAAAGCAAAAAAATTCTAAGAAATCCTAACAAAAGAAAATACAATAAAAAGGCAATAATTAACACTGTTCAAATGATAAAACGCTCTATTGCTTTAAATAATAATTTAACAGTTTATTAAATGCATGCACATTAGAAGCGCTGTCTATGTGGGGGGTAACGCATTGAAGAGAAAAACACCTTCCCAAAACAATGTCTTCTGGAGAGCAGTAGTTCTCACAATTGGTACTTCATAATTGTTCTTAGAACGGGCATCATAAGAATGAATATTTACTCTCTGTATTTAAACAAATTATGTTTTATTTTATATATCAATCGTTAGCAGTTATCAATCAAATATTAGCCCCTTCAATGGCCCGCGCAACAGAAAACCAGTCTAATGACCGCAAAATTACCTCTATCGGTTTATACCTATAACAGTTCAATAGTACACGCATAGCCTTGTATTTGGAGTCTAAAAATACTCTCCTTATTACATGATATCAGCACAGACATACAGTAAGCAAAATGGGGCAAAACTATAATATTGTACACAAGTCTTTTCTCCAACTCTACACAACAGCCATGATGATTTTATCAACAACAGATAATAAATTAATTAGTCTAAAGTCACTTGGTATACTAGGCTTTGGTATTTTTGGAATTGGTACAATAATGATGGTTTTTAAGTCCTCGATAAATGTATTCGTTTCAAAACTTGTATTAATTAAGTACAATAAAGGATAACTAATGACACAAAAAAATTCTTTCATATTATTAACCGATTTTTAACTAACCTAACTAAATTTCATGGATTAACCTTATCGTAAGTTCATTGTCACTCGTTCTTTTAAGCTAAATACATCTGTATCTTAACTGTTACGACCCAATAACTGATGAGAACTTATTTGTGAAGACTGTTTGTGAGATTGTTCCCCAGCTGTGTGAAACGTACTCCCTTGATAATGTATTTCAACCTCCTAGACTCACTGCTGTTCTTCAATAAATGAATATTTATATCACCTAGAAGAAAGGTTTTATTTTTGTTTTTGAAATATATCGTCATTTAGGTTGTCTTGCAAATAGTTTAAAAAGTCACCTACGGAAGCGTTAGGCGATCTGTAGCAGGCCGCAACAAAAAAAAAACAGCTTATTTATCTATATCTTAACTGTTACGACCCAATAACTGATGAGAACTTATTTGTGAAGAATGTTTGTGAGATTGTTCCCCAGCTGTGTGAAACGTACTCCCTTGATAATGTATTTCAACCTCCTAGACTCACTGCTGTTCTTCAATAAATGAATATTTATATCACCTAGAAGAAAGGTTTTATTTTTTTTTTGAAATATATCGTCATTTAGGTTGTCTTGCAAATAGTTTAAAAAGTCACCTACGGAAGCGTTAGGCGATCTATAGCAGGCCGCAACTAAGAAAAACAGCTCATTTATTTGTATCTTAACTGTTACGACCCAATAACTGGTGAGAACTGTCTCGATAGAAACCACCCAATGTTTCAAGCTAGATTTAATATACATAATAGCACCCCCTGTATGACGACTATCCGAATAACAGACAACATCCGTATATCCAGTTATATTAATTATACCTCTAATATTATATTAAACAGTTTATTTCTTTTAGAAATATATTTTCGAACTATTTCAATATTTATATCTGTATTTTTAAGAAAACTCTGATTTTTTATGCGCTCTAAAAACTATTCATTACTTTCAATAGATTTATCTTGAATGCCAACCACAATTATTGTGGGGTTAATATATTTAGGTATTTCCATATATATATATATATATATATATATATATATATATATATATATATATATATATATATATATATATAATACTACTATATTGCTAGCAAGGCCTGGAGGTCGGCGAAATCATTACAGTACAGACATATATGCATCTGTTTCTCTCACTACTACTTTGAATCGTATGCGCATATCCAAGAATTTAGTATGGTTATGGACGTGCGTCAGTTTGCATATTTTTATGTTTTTGTGTCACGTTTATTTACCGCGACATTTGCGCCCAACGGGTCAAGTAGTAGAAAAAGACATAGAAGCAGACTTTTGCTGTCTCACTTACTCCGTGACACCTCCACTTGCAGATATTAGCAATATAGTAGTATTACATATATATATATATATATATATATATATATATATATATATATATATATATATATATATATATATATATATATATATATATATATACCCATATATATATATATATATATATATATATATATATATATATATATATATATATATATATATATATATATATATATATATGGGTATTTCTACCTCATAATTATCGGATAGTTCTTCAATTGCTGTATTAGTATTTTGTACTCATTTTTCCTTTAGACTTAGATTTAGATTAAATTTGAAGGAGATACTCTCCACGTAATTCACCAAAACCTGCAAACTCTCTAGGAGTGAAATAAAAAAAAACACATATGACTCGATAGGTCACATATGACTCGTTCAGAGTTGTAGGAATTATTCATAGTGATAGTGAAGCGTTGAAAAATTATCAGCTTCTACAGGTAGTATTATTTTGTGCATATATTACTTCAAAGCGTACCTGTATAATCCGGGATGACCGCCGAGAGAGTCGAAAATCTCGCCTCGTGCTGCACACTTGTCTCCACGCTAACAAGACGGACATCGATCTAGTAGCCGACGCTGCTGAGAGTCCAGGTTGAGTAATCCCTCCATTAGAGAGGGTTTTAGGACGCGGCCCGGTCTTTTTAGAACCCCACCATTTTAGGACCCGGTCATTCTAGGATCCAGTCATTTTAGGACCAGGTCATTTTAGGACCCGGTCATTTTAGGACCCGGTCATTTTAGGACCCGATCATTTTAGTATCCGGTCACCTTAGGACCCGGTCATCTTAGGACCCGTTCATTTTAGGACCCGGTCATTTTTGGACCCAGTCATTTTAGGGCACGCTCAGTTTAGAACCGGATCATTTTAGACCATGGACTTTCTAGACTATGGACATTTTAGACCCCGGTTATTGTAGGATCCAGGCATTTTAGGACCCCGCCATTTTAGGGCCCGGTCATTTTAGGACCCAGTCGTTTTAGGACCAGGTCATTTTAGGACCCGGTCATTTTAGGACCCTATCATTTTAGGATTCGGTCACCTTAGGACCCGGTCATCTTAGGACCCATTCATTTTAGGACCCGGTCATTTTTGGACCCAGTCATTTTAGGGCACGCTCAGTTTAGAATCGGATCATTTTAGACCATGGACTTTCTAGACTATGGACATTTTAGACCCCGGTTATTGTAGGATCCAGACATTTTAGGATCCAAACGTTTTAAACTCCAAACGTTTTAGATCCTGAACATTTTAATAATCATCCATCTTAGTGACTTGACTGGCTATCGGAAAGCTGGATAGTTAAACAACACCACAAAAATTAGATAGTTAAACGACACTACAGCGACACCAAAGAAGGCCAGATATTGTTGTATTATTATTTTCACTCGTATTAATCATTGTATAACCCCTGTATGTAGTGAACCAGTATTGCAATTTATCGAAACTTATCTCCTTTCGAAGACTGTCAAAATGAAGTGGCATATTGGCTTGAAATTCATGGAGCTTTACTAGAAATGAAGCAACTTTTCAAAAATTGAATCATCCGTGCGATTGCATCGCCCTATGTGGGAGTATTATCTGACTTTTGACTCTATCATCATATTTAGCTGCGAGATGGAGTTATACAGGAGCTATTAATTATGGAAAAGACCCTGTACGAATAGTTTTTCTTCGTACTTTGAAATAAAGCCTGTTTATCCCCAAAACATCCCACCGTCATATATTATTTTTGCGGTTGCAAACGTTTCGGGTTTTTACTTTAAATAAAAAGATTTATGATTACCTGTCTATTACATACAATAATTTGTCAACCTGGTCGTTTGTCACACCCCAAAAATGCGATATCTTTCACCGTCACTTTTTTATATTTAAACAGAATAGTGGCGAACTGAATACAAAATAAAATGAGTTATAGTCTGCCGCATAATAAGATATTTGATATATAAACAACAAAAATGACGCGTGGAAAAGAGCATGAAAGGAACGAAATCGTTTAGGTGCGTGGGCGAAAAAAAGAAATGAGAAAATTTCAATGACAAACTGTTATATTTTCACCATGGGTAAAGCACAGCTTATTTAAAATATACGGTGTCCCAGATAAGAATGCACTCTACATATATCTCGGAAACCATAAAAGATACAGAGATGATTAAATTAGAAAAAAGTTGTACCTCACTAAACTCTGCATAGTCACGTTTTCAAATTTTAAAAATTCCGAACATTTCGGAAAATATGGTATGTGGGAAAAACCGAATTTAAAATATATTTGAATTTATTCAAGGTGATGTAATTAGATCTTTGACCCGACGTTTTAGCTTCTCTCGACCATCATCAACTTTGTTTTTTTTTAAATAATCGAAACATGTTATTTTATGTTTTGTAAATTCTACTTTTTATTGAGAGAGGGCCGGATAGAGGACAAGGTCGCCGAAGAGTCTGAAAGAAATACACATGATGCCGATGAAGCTCCAGCTAAAAAGAGTTAATGTACTTACCATCACACAACCAGCTTATTTAAGTACGGATACAGGAGAATATGAAAGGATTGATTATTTCCAACAATATATCAATGACGACTTGAGACAATGACGACGACGACGACACGACGACTCACAATGACGAATGTGAGACACTAAATTCAAAGAGATTTACCACTAAACACCGAATCACTTTTTTAAAGTTGGCGGCGCACGTTTCGCTAACCATGTTAGCATCATCAGGAGATGATTTAATCTAAGCTTAGGTTAGCTAGTTAATCACTAGGTTTGGTTTTAGAATTAGATTAGTAATTTATTCAGTTTTAGAATTAGATTAAATCATATGCTGATGATGCTCACGTGATTAGCGAAACGTGCATCGAGAACATTAAATAAGTGATTCGGTCAGTTCTTCTATTGGAACCTTCGGTGTGAAACACTAAACTTGAAGAGATTTACCACTAAACACCAAAACACTTTTTTCAACTGCTCGACGCACGTTTCGCTAACCATGTTAGCATCATCAGGAGATGATTTAACCTAATTCTAAAACTAAACTATGTTCTATTTATATGAAAACCATACCTAACGAAGCGTGTAAAAATCATGAACCGTGAAGTGTACTAAGTCTTACATTAATAATTGAAAAAGTTGACTGAAAGGAATCGGTCCTTTATCTCGGTTCATGATTTTCTTTCATTTTTCTATTTGAATGCTTTCATATGGATCCAAAGCCCTATTATTGTGTTAAATTACTAATATCTATACTGTGGTCATGTTCGATTGCATCTTGGGCAACACAAGATTTTTAGGCAATATGTTCTTTATATCTTGTTAATATGGATCTTTTTGTTTGCCCAATATACCTTCGATCACAGTCTTGACAACTAATTTCGTAAATCCCCGACTTTTCATGTTGTTCTACTTTATCCTTTTGATTACGCAGAACTTTAATTTATTATACGGTTTGTACACAACCTTAATGTCCACTTTTTTCAAAATTTTGTCTAGTCCTCTTGTCAACTGGCCATCAAATGGTATTACCATGAATTTCTTAGTGTTCTGATCCTTTTGAAAAGTCGAAGATTCTTTCAATAATTTTCTGAACTTAGGTTTTCTAATTAGTTTATCTACAATGTTCTTATTATAACCATTCATTTCAGATACCTCCCTAATTAATTTTAATTCTTTGTTATAATTATTTTTATTTAAAGGAAAATTAAATAATGTATTTACCATAAAATTTAAACTAGCCATCTTATTTTGGAAGCTATAATTTGAATCGTGAGGAATGCATTTCGAAGTGGTGGTGATTTTTCTGAAAATATCAAAATCTAACCTATTTTTATTATTTCTACTGATTAACACATCCAGAAATGGGAAACTATCGTTGTTTTCCAATTCATGCGAGAATATTATATTTTCGGATTTACTATTTAAGTTCTTAATAAAATCATCTAAATTTTCATTTTTCGAGTCGAAAGTGGCAAAAATGTCATCCACATATCTTAACCATACCTTCGGAAAGTAACTGAATTCATCTTTTGCCTCGGTTTCAAATTTACTCATAAATAAGTTGGCTAAGAACGGTGACAGAGGATTGCCCATTGCCGTTCCTTCTTGTTGTTCATAAAACCTGTTATTAAGTTGAAAACAATTTTGCTTCATACATAATCTTGTTAAGGAGATGTACTCAGAAATATTCTTGTTATTAAAACCGTTTAACTCGAGTAACTGCCTCAGGTATTTCAAGGTATGTGGAATCGGGACACTCGGAAACAACGATGAAACGTCAAAGGAAACCAAAACCTCACCTTCCTGTAGATGTGTATTTTTTACTTTTTTTATGAATTTGGCTGAATTTATCACAGAACAGGAAGGTAGTTGGTTTGATAGATTTTCAAATTCCTTTGTTAACCACTTTACCAAGTTGTATGTTGGAGATTCAATGGCTGATACAATTGATCTCATTGATTTTCCTGGTTTATGAATTTTTGGTAGAGCATACAATATTGGCACTTTTGGATTAGAAACATGTAATTTGCTTTTTAGAGAAGGAGAAATAAGGCTGTTACAAGATTTCAATGTATCTCTAACTTCGTTAATCATTTTTGACAATGGATTGCTAGGTAATCGTTTATAAGGACCGTCTTGAATTAATTATTCAACGCGTTCAAAGTAATTAGGTTTGTCCATTACTACAACCTTATTTCTCTTATCAGCTTTTAAATAAAAACAATCCTTCTCTCGTAGACGCTTGACAATCTTAGAAATATTTGGCATTTTTGAATTTTTATTTGAAATATGTTTTGCAATTTTGCTTTCACATGACTCTCTGACGAAAGCCTTGGAAGACTCCGGTAAGTGTTTAATACAAGTTTCAATACCGGCTACCATATCCTTCAAAACATTGCGGGATGCCGGCAAAGCAAAATTGAGACCATTATTTAAAAGATCTAGTTCTGGATTGTCGAACGTCTGAGTTGAAAGATTTTCTATGTTGATGCTGTTTTCTGGAATATGTTCTTTTGACTGCTCAATTTTGAGTTTTTTAATATTTTTATTTAAAGATGAAATTTTTTTAATACATTTACTATTGTGAACATATTCTGCTGAACATTTACTGCTGTGAACATATTCCTTTGAAAATTGCACCAACATGCATGTTCTACATTACTTAATTTAAATGTTAATTTCTTGCAAAGATTGTACGCCTGCATTTCAATCATACTCCTTTTACTGTACAAATGTTTGATTTCTAAGTCAGGCCGTATCTGTTTTGCAAAATAAGTTATTTTGTCACATATTTTGGAAGATTTTGAAATGTTAACTTTAATAAAATCGGAAAATATTTTATTAGTCTTTCATGATTTAAGAAACCAAATATCTGCTCCAATAAGCCTAATTTTAGTAGTGTACTTGTGGTTAGCGAAACGTGCGTCGAGCAGTTCAAAAAAAGTATTTTGATATTTACTGGTAAATCTCTTCAAGTTAACTGATTCGGTGTTTAGATTTACCACTACACACCGAATCTTTTTTTCTTTGAGTTTAGTAACCGGATAAAATTTGGATTTGACTGCTAGTGAGATCAAGATTTATGTAGGTATCAATGATCATGGCTAGTATAAATTATCCCAGTGTTGGTATGTACTGGCAAAAGCAATGGCGCGTTTCAGTGATAGCAGGCAACGTTGCACGTAATCGTTTCATTCAAATAAGAAACTTTTTGAAACTGGTATATGATGATGATATACCAAATGAGAAGAGAAATATAATGATCGTCGTTGGAAAGTTCGTCCAATGATTGACAGGCCAAAAAATTGTACAAGACCAAAAAAATTGTTGTCCTTTTTACTGGATACTGGGCGGATAAAATAATAATTGCATTTTTAGCTTGGATCGGAGGAGATTAAATCAGATCTCTCTGAACAACGTGAAAATCTTAAGTAATATCGCGCTTCTGGATAAAAAAGGCATATAAATAGCTTAACGAAGGCCATTGTTCTTGGTGAAAAGTTAAGTTTAATCTGTTAACAAAAATTGTCGAAAGAGATGACAATAATAATAATAATTTCCGACATGGGAATGGCATTTGCATTAGTTTACAATTCTTTCAATAATCTGTTTAGATTTGACATTTGACAGTCTGGCAGTTTTAAATTTCTTAATTATTATACTTAAAATAATGGATAACGTACCAGAAGAAGATGATACTGTAGGACTTCGTAGTATTAAAAGGGAATATGCGGTTCCTAAGTCAGTCGCACAAAGAATACTTAGTCAAGAAGAATACCGTCCCTATAAATTGTTATATTTACGAAAGTTATTTTTGTAGCAATAGCATCTTCAACAGAAAAAATTGGCATTATTGCTCAGCGCAAAATGATATCGTGTTCGAACATCGAGACATCAACACCGTTTTGGATTTAACATGTGGTGTGTTATTTTGAGAACCCGAGTTATTAGACCCATAATTTCTGAGGGAACGCTAAATTCTTAAAGATACGTACGCTTTTGAAGAAACGATCTCGAAGATATTCTGGACAATCTTCCTTTAGCGGTAACCAATAGATAATACGTGGTTTCAACAAGATGGGGCTCCTCATAATTACAGAAAAGTATACAATATTTGAGAGACCGCTTTCAAAATGATTTAATTGCTTCTCATGGTCGCATAGAGTGTGCCCCGCGAACCTCAGACCTTACACCGATGGACTTTTTCTTTTGGGGATTCCTTAATGATGAGTTTACTGGAAGACTTTTATAAATAATGATGAGCTGAAATCTGAGGTTCGAGCTGCAATAAAATAAATAACTCCTGAAATGTTAAATGTTATGGCAAAAATGGTTTACCGATGTTATTTTTGTTTGGAGAATGAGGGTGAAATATTTGAAAATAAAAAATAATTTTGTATTATAAAAGTAAATATTTGTATTAAATAAAATTAATTATTACTTGTTGATTTTTTTAGAGAACTTTTTCTGATTTCAGAGTTGCTCATACATTCATAACATTTTGTTTTTAGTTTCTATTTCTGTAATTTAATCTTATTGTCGATAATATAAAGTAAAAAAAATGTTTTCAAATCAAACGAGACTTTAAATACAACAATTTTTTTTAATTATTTGCATTGATGATGAGTTTTTTAGTCGGAAACGTGTAATAAATATTAAGTGTGACATGTCATTGGATTCAGAATAAAAAATAGAATTTCTAAATATAACAAAATTTTTCAAGTATTTAAAAAAAAAGCCGAAACGTCGGATCAAAAATATAATTACACCACCTTGTAGCAGAGGAAAAGTGACCAAAACGTCTAATCTATTTTGACATATCTCTTCAAATAGAATCAGAAATAAATAAAATCCAAATAGCGAAAATTCGGTTTTTTTTCCACATATTTTCGGAAATATTTGGAATTTTTAAAATTTGAAAACGCGTTGTATTGTGTACGACTGCATTTTTATAAATCTGGTACATTACACGCCTGAAATGAGACTAGACCTGTGCAAATTCACAACGCCATCTGTGTTTTGGAAATATATGTATATATGTATAGTGGAAATTTAAACATATCATGTCTTAAATCATTTATTTACTTTTGGTTAATTCTAAACGTGCTCTGTATTTAGACTAAAAACAGCAATTTAATTAAATATTTAAGGAAATTTTAAATAAAAGATTAAGATATTTCCTAGACGATTTTTTTTGATATTCTCCAACGATAAATCTTTGTATTTATGAGGAAAATTAACGGTTTAAAGACGTCGCAAAAACTTATTCCTGTTATTTATTTAGATTCTAATAAAACCGAACATTCTTTACGATCTCACTTGGACGTTGTTTTTCTCCTTTCGTCAGTCTGAGAAAATTAATATTTTCTTAAAATATACAGTGGGTTAAGGGCCTGTTTTCCGCTTAGAATTAATGCGGAGAATGTTTGTTTGTACATTGGCCCGAACTCATTATGGAAAACGTAAATATTTACTTTAAATTAGCAAACATGTTATACGTTATCTGATTTAATATATGAGTGGATGTTATGATAGTTTTAGGCAACGCATCTTTAATGAATACTCCTAATGAATAAATTCTTGAAATTATACTGGTAAACAAAATGATTTTATTTTTTGTTACTGCTGAAAACACAAAATGTGGTGTTTCTTGTGTAAAATTTGACCTAAAAACAGAAAATGATAGCCGGAATGTCTTTGCTGTTAGATATTGTTGCATTGTAATAACTTACAACAATAGACGTATCATTATTAATTGTAATCAACCCTTAGAATATCGTTAATGTTTTTTGATGTCATTTTGTTTCTGAGTATTCCCTTATTAACATCCAGTAATAATCAGCAAGTAAAATGGGACCCTTTTACACCTTTCAATAACATTGGGGAACAACAATTTTGTTGACTTGGATCTGTGACTTGTTTTTGACTAATTTTTCATCTCTGAATTCAAAAATATTCACAGTTTTTCTCTATCACGTCAAGTTCTTAAGCTACAGCATACCCCTCATTTTACCTTAAAAGTGTACATACGAAAGGAAGTAAGGTGAGATCTGACCAAATAGATTAGAATATTTTATTCATACAGAGGTTAACAAGTTATTAAAAGTTAAATTGTGTTTATACAAAAAGTAAATAAAAGATATTATGGTAAAAATTTCTTCTTATAGCTTTTCCTGGAGTGTTCAGTTTGTGGATATTCTCGTTTGATGCTCCAACAGTAGTCAGCCGTCATACTGACATCCCATCTACCTTGATACCGCGCTTCCATAACCTTTAGATCTTGGTGGAATCGCTCGCCCTGTTCATCACTAACAGCACCAAGATTTTCTGGGAAATTAGCAAGATGACTATGTAAGAAATGCAGTTTGATGCTCATGTTGCAACCAAGCTTTTTAAAGCTGTCCAAGAGTTGTTGAACAATTTCGATGTAATTCGGGGCTCGTGTATGTCCAAGAAAGTCTTTAACAATATTTTTAAAAGCCAACCAAGCATTCCTTTCAAGTTCGGTCATTGTTTCAGTGAAATTTTCATCTTTAACGAGTTGCCGAATCTGTGGACCATCAAACACACCAGCCTTTATCTTTTCATATGACAGGCTAGAGAATGCCGAAATGATATACTTAAATCAGTCTACTTCATTTGACAAAGCCTTAACAAATTGCTTCATGAGACCTAGTTTTATATGCAAAGGCGGAAATACAATGTTTTTTCTGTCGACAAGTGGCTGATTTAAAATGATTGGATCACCGGGTCTTAGGTCAGATCTTGGCGGCCAGTTCGATTGCACCCAATGCTTCTCACGAGCTCTGCTGTCCCACATGCACAAAAAACAGGGACACTTGGTATACCCGCGTTGTTGGCCAAGAAGGAAACAGACGTGCATGTTATATTACAAGTCAATGACTTTCTTTATGTCGCCATATTTTTCACGCAAAGAAACTGAATGACCTATTGGGACTGAACCGTATAAATTTCCATTATGTAGAACACACTTCAAGCTACGCTTTGAGCTATCTATAAACAATCGCCATTCAGTTGCGTTATAGTTAGAAGTGGCCAATTCTTTCATTAATCCTTCTACGTTCTGGCAATATACAAATCCGTCATTATTTCTGAAGTACTGCCTAAATTCACTTCCTCTGGATCGATAGTAGGTGACTTTAGCAAATTTTTTTCGAGCATTCTTGATGCTAATAATTCCGATGCTTTTTTGGATAATCCCAAATCTCGTGCTAAATCGTTTAATTCATGTTGATTAAATCCTTTACGAACAGAATCATTGGAAACTTTGAATTATTCGTCGGTGGAGTCATTTCGATCTTCACTTGATTCACATTCTTGTATTTCTAAAGAAGGTAATTCTTGTAAAACTGGCACTGGAATTTCAGTTGAATGAGGCACAGGGCGTATAGCAGGCGGTAAACTAGGGTACTCAATTTTATGTTTGTTTTTCTTGTTGAATCCTGATGTTTTCACTATGCAAAAGTAGCAATCACTTAAGTGATCTTTGGGCTCTCGCCAAACCATTGGTATACTAAACGAAAGTTTATTAGGTGTTCTCTTCGTCCACATTCGTAAACTCTCTACACACTGCTTGCACACTTTATGAGAGGCCCATGATTTATCTTGGTCACCTATTTTCACTTTAAAATAAGCAAAATAGGTTTGCCTGACAAATGTACTAATATTAGTCCGCTGAATGGGGATGGTAAAACTGCCACATATATAACAAAATAAATCAGGGCTGTTTAAGCACTTACGTCGAGAACTACCAGAGGCAGACATAACGAAAATCTGTAGTTGTGTATGAATACTTTGACTTCACTATGCCAGAATGACACAGACCCGCGTACTTTAGCATCTCATACATAACTGACCGAACTAGTTTTGGATAACGCAACGTCACTCACGTCCCCACTCCTAGGTCGAAGAAGGTTCGCCGGTAGGAGAGCAGTAGTGACTTCTGTGATTCGCCAAGCTTAGTCGGATGCGCAACAACTGTAGAGAAAAAACTTGACGTAATAGAAAAAAACTAAATAAAGTTTTGGAATTAGCATATCAATTTACGTATAAAACAGCTTAAATATCGAACTCAACAGAAATTATTTTTCAAATTGTTCCCCAGTGTAATCTGCAAATTTCAACTTAACAGGAGGATAATAACTCTTATTTTTTTAAGAGATAGCGCTGGAAACATGGGTGAGTTCACAGTCTAATCTCTTATGTCAGTTTATTGGTGGTATCGTTTAAAACTCCATTAATGTTTAAACGATTTCGAGTTAGAATCATATTTTTTTCGTACGATAAACTTATCGAATTTTGAGCCATTTGCAGCACTGCTTTTCTTATTCAATCAAAAAAAAAACGCGAATGAAAGACAACGTCCCAACTCAGGGCGCTTGTGAGCGTTCTTCTAGATCAGGAGTCCCCAAACTTTCCAACCTTAGTACCATACTGATTACTCCAGTAAGTTCCAAGGACCAAAACCGTCTTAATTTCCATGCCATTATCTATAATTTCTAAACTAACCGAGTTATACGCTTGTTAAATTCGCTAGTTCAGTTACTATTGTGTATTGTTATGACCGTGGTATTTGCCGAAATCTGGTAATCAAAAGCGTAAAATAGATAGTGTTAGAACCCACTATCGCTAACAGATGACGCTAGTAGTACTTTCGAAAGCGCAGTAACAATTAAACCTTCGTGAATAACCTCGTTGATTCGAGAAAGTTCTGGTGTCTGCTAGGAAAGGCGAAGGAAGGGAAACTGTCTGTCGTGAAATAAAGTAGTGCGTAACCCCGTTTAAAAGACATCTTCGAACCTACCAACGCCTATACGTAACAGTATTTTGATTTGAGTTGTTTTTGTGTGTGATTTACTGGTATGGAAAAGAAGCGAAAAATAGACAGTGAATGCAAAACATTCAAAGATCAATGGAACTCTCAATATTTCGTGATTGAGTCCAGTAATAGGGCGCTATGTTTGATTTGCAATGCAACCATAGCCGTTCTCACAGAATATAACATTAAACGTCATTATGAAACGAAACATTTTCAAAATTACTCAAAATATACAGGAAGTTTGCGGACAAAAAAATTTGAAGCACGGATTGAAATCGCTATAATCTTTGTTTGTTCGTTTGTTGTTTGTTTGTTGTAAGTCAATACTGAACTGTGTTGAATACTGAACTTGTTTGTTTCTTTGTTTGTTTGTTGTAAGTCAATACTGAACAAGAGGCTGCAACTCGTGCCTCGTGCTTTCGTGTGGCTCTTGAAATCGCAAAACCATTCCAATCGAGAAATTAAAAAATGCCTAATTGCAGTAGCCGAAGAAATGTATCCCGCAAAAGGTAAATTTATTTAAAACTGTCAGTTTGTCAACAAACACCGGAGCTCGGGGGCTACAAGACTTCGTAGAAAATATATCATCTCAACTGTGTGACAAAAAGGGACATCTTGAATGGTTTTCTCTGACCTTGGATGAGAAAACGGATGTATCAAATACTGCTCAGGTCAATTCTTCTGTTGGATCCTTTGGTGTGAAATACTAAACTTGAAGAGATTTAGCACTAATCACCAAAACGTTTTTTTGAACGTACGTTTCGCTAACCATGTTAGCATCATCAGGAGAAGATTTAATCTAATTCTAAAACTAAACTATGTACTATTTATATGAAAACCCCTACCTAACGAAGCGTATAAAAATCATGAACCGTCTACTAAGCGTTACATTAATAATTGAAAAAGTTGAATCGGTGAAAGGAATCGGTCCTTTATCTCGATTCATGATTTTCTTACATTTTTCTATTTGAATGCTTTCATATGCATCCAAAGCCCTATTATTATTAACACTTTTAATTAGTCTTAAATTATTAATATCTATACTGTGGTCATGTTCGATTGCATGTTGGGCAACACAAGATTTTTCATTTCTCCCATATCTAATGTGGGCAATATGTTCTTTATATCTTGTCAATATGGATCTTTTTGTTTGCCCAATATACCTTCGATCACAGTCTTGACAGCTAATTTCGTAAATCCCCGACTTTTCATGTTGCTCTACTTTACCCTTTGGATTACCAAGAACTTCTCTTAATTTATTATATGGTTTGTACACAACCTTGATGTCCACTTTTTTCAAAATTTTGTCATGTCCTCTTGTTAATTGGGCATCAAATGGTATTATCATGAATTTCTTTGTGTTCTGATCCTTTTGAAAAGTTGAAGATTATTTCAATAATTTTTTGAACTTATATTTTCTAATTAGTTTATCTATAATGTTCTTATTATAACCATTCACTTCAGATACCTCCCTAATTAATTTTAATTATTTGTTATAATTATCTTTATTTAAAGGAAAATTAATTAATCTATTTACCATAAAATTTAAACTAGTCATCTTATTTTGGAAGTTATGATTTGAATCATTAGGAATGTGTCTCGAAGTGGTGGTGGTTTTTCTGAAAATATCAAAATCTAACCTATTTTTATTATTTCTACTGACTAACACATCCAGAGATGGTAAACTATCGTTGTTTTCGAGTTCATGCGTGAATATTATATTTTGGGATTTACTATTTAGGTTCTTAATAAAATCATCTAAATTTTCATTTTTCGAATCGAAACTGGCAAAAATATCATCCACATATCTTAACCATACCTTCGGAAAGTAACTGAATTTATCTTTTGCCCCGGTTTCAAATTTACTCATAAATAAGTTGGCTAAGAACGGTGACAGAGGATTGCCCATTGCCGTTCCTTCTTGGTGTTTAGAAAACCTGTTATTAAGCTGAAAACAATTTTGTTTCATACATAATCTTGTTAAGGAGATGTACTCAGAAACATTCTTGTTATTAAAACCGTTTAACTCCAGTAACTCCCTCAGGTATTTCAAAGTATGTGGAATCGGGACACTCGGAAACAACGATGAAACGTCAAAGGAAACCAAAACCTCACCTTCCTGTAGATGTGTATTTTTGACTTTTTCTATGAATTTGGTTAAATGTATCACAGAACAGGAAGGTAGTTGGTTTTGTAGATTTCCTAATTCCTTTGTTAACCACTTTGCCAAGTTGTATGTTGGAGAATCAATGGCTGATACAATTGGTCTCATTGATTTTCCTGGTTTATGAATTTTTGATAGAGCATACAATCTTGGCACTTTTGGATTAGAAAAAGATTTTCTACTATGTTGATGTTCTTTTCTGGAATATGTTCTTTCGACTGCTCAATTTTAAGTTTTTTAATTTTTTTATTTAAAGATGACATTTTTTTAATAAATTTACTATTTAGTGCTGTGAACATATTCCTTTGAAAATTGCACCAACATTCATGTACCAACCAACAGATTGTACGTCTGAATTTCAAGCATACTCCTTTTACTGTACAAATGTTTGATTTCTAAGTCAAGCCATTTCTGTTTTACAAAATTAGTTATTTTGTCACATATTTTAGATGATTTTGAAATATTAACTTTAATAAAATTGGAAAATATTTTATTAGTCTGGCATGACTTAAGAAACCAAATATCTGCTCCAATAAGCCTAATTTTAGTAGTGTACTTGCGAGTAGTGTAGTTCCGCTGTCCGTGTAGCCATCGTAGATCAATTCTTCTGTTGGAACCTTTGGTGTGAAATACTAAACTTGAAGAGATTTACCACTAAACACCAAAACGCTTTTTTGAACTGCTCGACGCTCTGTAAATCTCTTCAAGTTTACTGCTCTACTGCTCAGGTGTTGATTCTTACTCGACTAGTAGATAAATGTTATGAAGTGTATGAAAAACTTCTTGATATTGATAGTATTCACGGCAGGACTACTGGGGAAGGTATTTTTAAGAGAGTTGAAAATGCCATTAATAAGAAGGACCTTCTATGGAAAAACTTGAAATCTATTACAACTGATGGAGGCAAAAACATGTGTGATAAAAATAAAGGAATCGTTGGAGTTGTGTCAAAGGCTGTAGAAGATAATGGTGGTTGAAAACCATTAGTATTACATTGTATCATACATCAACAGTCCTTTCTTCTTTGAGTACTTTGAAAGAGTACTTAAGTACTTTAAATTTTGATATTCGTTTCTCAGACTTTGATGTCATTACGAATGAAATTTCGATACTCACATTGAAACCCTAGTCCCGGAACTTACAAATAGAAATTATTGATTTACAGTGCAGTGATATAATTAAGAACAAATATCAAAACTCATCTTTGTTGGAATTTTATAAGAGTCTTCCACTGAGACAGTTTGATAATTTACATAAATTTGCTCATGGGCTTTTTTCTGTTTTTGCTACTACTCACTTGTGTGAGAAAACATTCTCCAAAATGAAGTACACAAAGAATGTTTACAGATCTAAGTTATCTGATGAGCATCTTAAATCTCTCTTAATAATTGGCACAAGTAAAATTGGTCCGCAATTGATTATGAGCTATTGTCAGTGGAAAATCACAATTACATAAATCTCATAACTATTTTTTACAAGTGGACACATCGCGGTTTCATTCGGGTTTTTAGCTTTCCCGTTCCTGAGGAATTTTAAGGAAGAAAAAGTTTAAAAAGTTTCGTTATTGCATACGCACAAATCGTCACGGATTACAATAAAAAAAACATATCAAATCTTTGTCAATTAAAAAACTAACCAATCCTATGTTGGAGCAATATAACTTATAAAATTAATGGTACGAATAAACAAAAAGATTCCCCATGTGCAGGCTCTTATCTCGGAAAGCGTCCTGGTTCGTCTTTCACTCGAAGATTTATGTTTTCACTTTTGTAGTTAGTTTCAGACGATTCAGCATTCCGAGCCAGCTAAAATAGGAAAATTTTCCATTTGTCCCATAAATTTTCACAGAATATTCACCAGCTCTCTATTATGTAAAAGAAAATTTTAAATAACTGGCAGATAAATATGTCGTAATATATATGAGACCTTCCATGCCAAATCGGACAGTTTGAAAACGTTTAATTTTTGATTTCTTCAATTTTGGGATATCTTTTTGTACCCTATAAAAAAAACCATTCAAGTCAATTTTCAGATTTTTTCTTGCGCTTTTTTTGGTGTTTTGCACATAACTTCTTAAAAAATGAACCAAGTTATGAAAAAATACGATTATTTTATGTTAATTTCCTTAGCATTTGATGGTATAAATGAAGAGTCATGTCCACACCTCTGAAGCGCATTTAAGTTTGTTCGGAATACGATTTTATCAATCAAAGTTTTCTATTCTTTTTGGTTCCCGATTCTAAAGAAAACAATTAAACACATTTAAATATTTGAATACACAATCAGTACAATAAACAATCACACAGTAAACATTACCTATATATATTTTTTGGTCACTGTCATGAAAATCTATTGTTGTCAATGTAAGTATCGTTGACATATACAAAAAAATATATTTACTTTCACTCGTTACTTTATATATTACCAATTAATATAATTTATTTTTTAGTTTAGTTTTGAAAACGGGGGGATAGTACCTCCGAAACATTAACGTTAAAAGTTTGTAAAACATTTTTATATCTTTAAAATTTTGTTCGTTAGGCAAATTTATTACAAAAAATAATCACTGACAAATTTGTCTCCGTTTGATTTTTTGTTTTTACCCAGTGATTCTTTCAATAAGAACAGGTATTTTTGATATTTTTTGAGTTTTAGATAGTGGCGAAAAACCCAAACAAAGGGAATTTTTTTTTCTGTAACTACATAAAACTACAGGCAATTTCAATTCAAAAATTATTGAGTCGACACGTCACCTATAATAAACTCGATGATAAAAGTACTATAGTTTTAGTAGCACATGTTCTATAAAATTTGAAAATGGACAGAAGGATCTACACTCGATATAATCGTTTATAGTTTATAAATTGTTAATCATTCAATAGAACTCTTGTTGAAAGGGGTATCAATCAATTGAATTTCGCGGTTATTTTTCCATGCTATCCACGATTTTGGATGGAAACAGTTGCCCCATAACATGTTTATAGTTTATGCTTTAGTTAAACAATATTAAAAATAAATTGTTTAATTAGATATTGGTAGGTTTTTAAATGTGAATTTGTGTTTTCGTAGAAATGTTCTGAGGATGGTTCGTTATTGAAGCGAAACGTCAATAAAACAATAAAAAAATTAAAACTTATTAACTGATTGAAAGTCCCAATAAATAAAAAAAATGTGGTGGACCACGCGAAGTACAGTTAGAAGCGTTTGTTGTTGTTAGCCTTCCTTTGCGCCCATACTAATTTCATTCTTTCGCTATGAGCTTTTTCCTTTCCTCAGACCAAGTTGTTCCAGTCTTCCTACATTTTTCTGTCTGACCAACCTTCCAAACGTTAACCTTGTGTCTGAAACAGCCTCTATCCTGAATTTTACTTTGTGTAATATTTGCTGCTCTTAGGTCCTCTTTAATTGCAGCAATCCATTTAATTATTTCTACTTTAGCTCTACTCTTATTTTTATAAAATTCGACTATTTGTCTAGTTAGCCTACTCGGATTCATCCGTTTTATGTGTCCGTAAAACTTAAGTCTTCTTTTTCTCATATCGCTATGTATATCTGTGTATTGTTTGATTTCTTGGTTTTCTCGAAGTCAGTATGTTGTGCTATTTATTTGTTTGGGGCCTAGGATTTTTCTTTCCTTCTTTTCAATGTCCTCGATGTCTCTCTTTCTATTCAAAATGAGCGCTTCTGCCCCATATAAACATTTTGGCTTAATAACTGTGTTGTAATGTATCAGTTTTGTGTTTTTAGATATGCATTTTTTGTTGAAAATATTTTGTGTAAGTCTCAATCCCGTTTCCATTTTTTGACATCTACCCTTGTTGTCCGCTTTTTCCAACCCATTTTCCATGATTATTTCACCCAAATATTTAAATTGAGAGACTCGTCTGATGTTACCATATTTTGTATTTTGAAATGGTGTTTTTAGTCTGTTGCAGGTCGTCTATTGTGCCTTTTCAAAGAAAATTTGGAGTCCTACCTTTTCTGCCGTTTCTTTTAGAATTTCAATCTGCTTTTGTGCCCTTGATATATCTTGAGCCAAAATTGCTAGATCATCAGCAAACGCCAGACAATCAATTTTGTTGTTAGTTCTCCCCAGTTTAATGGGCTGGTCAATATTCAGGGTCGACTTTTTTTCACCCCACTCCTGTATTACTTTTTAAAAGTGGCGAGTGTCCATTCCCTTATCTCACTCCAGTTTTAATTTCGAAGGACTCTGAGATGTCACCCATGAATTTAACATTTGACCTTGTGTTAATTAATGTTGCTTTAATAATGGTATTAGTTAATGTTGCGTTTTCAGATCTAGTTCTTGTGGACTAGCGAATTTCAAAAGTTGATTGAGTTGGTTGAGTTGAAACAGTGATTCCATCTTCACCAGAAGCTTTATTATTTTTAAGTCGCTTGATTTGCCATATTATTTCATCTTCATTCGGTGGTAGTGAATCTGGGTTTGTTTCTTTAGGGTTTAGTGTTGGTAATTTGTTTAAGGGCTCAGCATAGTTTAGTAGTTGTTCAAAATATTTCGCAAGTTCTTTGCAATTCTCTTGGTTATTTAGAGCTAATTGTCCGTTTTCCTTTTGGAACCAAAGACTTTGGAGTTGATAGCCTGTTAACTTAGTTTTAAATGTTTTGTAAAAGTTTCGGGTGTTATTTTTTTGGAAATCTTTTTCTATTTCATTAAGTTGATTGTTTTCATATTTTTTTTTAGTTTGTCTAATTAATTTTGATGTTTCTTTTCTTACTTCCAAAAGGATGTTATAATTTATTGCTGTTTTTTTACTGTTCCAATCTTTGAATGCTTTACTTCGGCTTAATACTTAATACTTAATACTTAGTTGCTTAAGTGGGAAGAAGCCCCACCCGTCCCTTACATTGGAGAGCACCTGTTTTGTCTGTATCATAATCATTTTTTGATCAGTTGATTCTTTTGTTTGCAGTTATAACAAGAGTTTAACAGTCACTACAAATACATGCGTACTATTACAAACAGTTATATGAATTGTTGTCTGGCACTATAAAAAAATTATCTAAACTACATTTATTAGCGTTTGTAGGTCAAAATAAGCAAAAAAAAATCGAGTAGTCTTTAATGCGGGTTCCAGCGTTATGGAGCTAACACAAGCTACTAGGAATATTTTCAAATTTATGGTTTCTTAGTAGAACCTCTAGAGGGCAAAAGGTTAAGTTTAATAGGTATCTTTGTATTTTATATGGTTGTCTATCTTTACTACTACGTAGTAAAAAAACGTTATCGTTGCGTTTCTAAAGTTATCTAATGGCGAACTAGGAGTCCCCAGCGACCACTATTTCAAAACTTAGCACAACTACTGGAAGGTTAAAGGATTTTTTCCGGTTAATTTAATATATTCGTTCGGAAATTCCCGCTTCCTCATAAACAAGCAGACAAAATAAAAAAAATGAAATCTCTGTTTAGGCTGATTGTCAGGCCGACACGTATTAAAACGCATCGAACCAATTAAGTCTTCAGGCCCACCGGAAACGCTGATTTTATCTCCCCCACGTCTCTGCTCCTCTTTTCTCCCCGCTTATTAGTTGAAAGCTTTCCATTTCGACACGAGCTTCATCGTTTGTTTCAAACAAACTTCCAATATTCATGCAAACAACCGGCGCGTTTCCCATTACAAATCCAAGTGATGCCGCTCTCTCTCCTGTAACCTAGTAAATCACTGGCGGGTCTCCATTATTTACATTAGCGTTTTCAAGTAACGAATATAACGATATTTCTGCACAGTCATTGGATTTGGCTTCATTTCTCTGTCGGGCTACATTCGTGTTTCGTATACATTCGAAATTGTTAATTACGACGGATATTTAGAGTCTGATGCAAAGTGAAATTGCTGTTTTGCTTGTATCTAACACAAGTTTCAATTGGAACTCTGATCAATCGATATAGAACTCAGTTTCGTTCAGACCATTTTACGTTCGAACGATTATTTGATTTACTTATATTGGTATTTTTGTTGGAATAATTAGTAAAAAACTCATTACTCAAGTCATAGATGAGAATGCGTCGATGTTGTTATGTGAATTGTCTGGTTTCAAAACCCACTCAAATTCATTTTTGGGCTAAAATGAGTTATATACGCTGTCTGGCAGAAAAATCTGTTTTCAATCAAACTGTGCAATAGTTGCATCTAAAATGTTAGTCCGTAGTGTTTCGCGGATGGAAGAATACGCTAGACTATTAGTCTGGGAGTACATCCGATCGTTTGTGTCCCGTTTGTTGGGTACGTGCAGACGTTTCGCCAAGGTCACACTTGGCATTCTCAATGCTTGTCTGAAGACAATGCAAGTTCAAAAAGATAACGCATTTATAAGGCTATGAAAATTGATGGAGGGGTGCCTATATCATTTAAGAGTCAACGGCTGACTATAAAGGCCTAACTGAAAAATCTTTTAGTTTTCCATTTGCGGGGAACATTTTGTTTACTGAATATTCAATCGAAATATTAAAAATTTATAGTAGTATAAAGTACAAAATCGTAGTTGGATATAGGGAATATTATACTGAAAACGTTTCCGTTTGGACTGAAATATCTTATGCTAACGATGTATGGCATCACAATTTAGACTCTTTAAAACTTACAGTAAGTATTAAGCAAATATTTCTTTTTGGGTGAGATAACGTTTCACAGATTCCCAAATCGGATAATGTATTGTAAATATCGGTTTGTCCGAAAGTTTGTAAGGTTTTTTTTTTAAAGAAAGAGAAACGCAAATAGTTCAGCAAAAATTTATTTAGTCTATTATGCAATTACCATTAATATTTACAATTCTTGCCAATTGTTTGGCAAAACTGTAAAATGTCACCTCTTACACCTCCTTTTCCTTTTTAAAATATTTCCCATTTAAACAATTTTAGGGAGAGCGGAATAGATGATAGCACGAAGATGCACGTGCGGTAAGGAGGGGGTCTTTCGGCGTACTTAAAACCGCTGACCCAGGGAACATCTATAATTTTTTTCGTCGCACGTTATTCTACACAATCATTTTTTCATTACCAGTTACCATCCACTTCAAAAATGGAGCCTCAAAATTTTGTTCCAGCAAAAGATCGCACGAAGAGATTTGATTCAGAAGATTTCGCTTACTACGTACATGGGGGACCCACAGATAGTATCGACAAAGGTACCAATTATTTTTAAGGTGGTCTAAAACGCCATGGTGCGTGAATCTTTGACTATGTTAGCCTTTATTTCGTCGACATCACTGCTTGAAGTAAGGCCAGAGCGATGCGAGTGTTCGTGGCCAAAATTTCCACCCCTAAACCAAAGCACATTCACACCATGGTCTCCCCAACAGAACCCTCTCCGTAAACGTCAGAAATCTTTTTGTTTGTTTACAATGCTCTTGCTCTTTTTGAAACAAAAAATCGTAATGTGACGTAAATACAATTTATTGACCTACATTTTCAATCAACTTGATCATTTGAAAGCAAATCAAAGCGCACCTGAACATAAAATTTGTAAATACAACATGAATTTATATTATGTAACTAAACATTATGCAACAACCAAAACATTTAGATATCAGGTAATCTATCAGAATCATATATTATAATTAAGATATCAGATAATCTAAATAAAATAATTATTGTCAATAGAAAACGGTTTGCCGAACATACTTAAGAATTTTTAAAAAATTTAAATGAACTGGGTATTCAAATTAATACCAGTGAAGATTATTCTGTGGTAACATATTTCTCAAATATGTTACTTACAGGACTTACTTTTTTACAGGAAATTATTTCTTTAAAAGTAACGTGATACATGCCCACCAGTCAACATATTAAATTTTCACAAACTATCTTTATATTTTTAAATCCTACTAAAATTGCATTCACAATTTGGTAATGTAGGATGTTAATTATAAAATTCCACAGACTTTTCACTTGTACGATGACACCGAATAATCCAGCAAAGTCAAGTTTAATAGTATCATCAGAAGTTATTTCTATGAGAAGCAAACTGTGTATGTACACTGACAGTGTTGAATAATTGTTCACGGCAACAGTTGTTCGTTTTAACTTACATTTTCAAGATTATTATATTATTAGTGATATATAATAATTAACTGTATCTTAAGTACAGGTCGAACGACTAGACGAACTGTGTCTCGTTCTATTACTAGAAGGAAAAATGCATTTACATCTTAAAACTGGTTTCGTTCTTTAAGAACTCATCAGTGAAGCTCGAAAGCTTTTTTTTCAAAGTAATCTAACCAGACCCAGTCGTCTGTAATTACACACACAGTTCGTCTAGTCGTGCTACCTGCATTTAGAAATACAGTTAATGATTATGTATTGATAATTTGTATGACCAAGTAGACAGAACTTTGTTTCTTTTTTATTTAAACCTAGCCTGCAAGGGTAACTACCTATCGTAAGTTAGAAGTTGGAATACGCTAACAACAAGTGAAGACCACAAGGTGGCGTTACTGTATAACGTTCACCTATATTATCCGATTTTTGGATTTAAAGACGACTGGGTCTGGTCCGATTACTTCCAAATGTCAGTTCAGTTTGTTTTTTCATAGAGTTAACACCTGCACCAAACGTGCAGCAAACGTATAGTAAACGTCGATTAATTGTGCAGTCAGATCTCAGTCGCGGAAAACAATTCCTTTATTTTTTTTCTTTATATGGGTTTTTCGCCACAATCTAGAACTCAAAAAATATAAAAAATATCTGTTCTTATGTAAATAAAGAATCACTGGGTAAAAACAAAAAAACCAAACGGGAACAAATTTCTCAGTCATTCTTTTTTGTAATAAATTTGCCTATTTGCCTATAATAAACAAAATTTTAAAAATATAAAAATGTTCTAAAAAATATACAAACTTTTAACGTTAACGTTTCGGGAAGTAATCTCCCGTGTTCAAAACGAATCTAAATTTTTTTTTATTAATTTCTATAAATTCTGAAAACATAGGAAGTAAATATATATATTAACAATTAGTTTTTAATGAGAGTGACATACTACCAAAAAAATATGCTTGTCTGAAGACTTGCATTGTCTTCAGACAAGCATTGAGAATGCTCAGTGTGACCTTGGCGAAATGTCTGCACGTTCCCAACAAACGGGACACAAACGATCGGATATACTCCCGGACTAATAGTCTAGCATATATATATATATATATATATATATATATATATATATATATATATATATATATATATATATATATATATATATATTTTTTTTTTTTTTTTTTTTGAAGTTTTGTTCAGTTTTTTCAAATGGAATGGTACAGCTTTTACTACATGGCAAGAAAGGTAATTTAAAGAGGAATCATCCAGTGAAAACCCGAAATCGATATCTCTAACATGTCAAGAGATATTTCGATTTTTCTGAAAAAAATAGTTATTATTTCACTACTACCTGCATTAAGTTAAAAAAATATTAACCTAATGTTTGCCTTCGTTCACACTTTACCCAGGCTTAGGACTGGTCCAAATTCTTCGTGCCATATTAATTTCTAGCGTGTTTAAAGGCCAACGGGCCAACAACGAAGATAATAATAATAACAACAGTCAAATAAAATTAAGAGCACAACAGTCTAATAATTAACAGAATTTGAACTTTAACGCCTTTCTAAATGTTCAAAATGCCTTCCATCCTTAGAACAAGGAAGATGGAAGATGTTTCATTGGAAACAAGAAGACAAATGTGGTACCAGCATGATGGATGCCCTGCCCACTTCTCGCAGGTGGTTCGAAACTTCTTGGATGCTTCGTTTCCAAATCGTTGGATAGGACGGGGTAGTTTATTTTCGTGGCCGGCTCGCTCACCGGATTTGACAGTCCTCGATTTTTACTTGTGGGGAAGACTAAAAGACCTTGTTTTTCAAACTCGTCCTACCACACGAGAAAACATGATTGAAAGAATTCAAAATTCAATAACCAGCATTTCAAGAGCGGAAATTGAAGCTGCCGTTTTTAGTACTCGTCGAAAAATAAATCTTTGCATTTCTAAGGATGGAAGGCATTTTGAACATTTAGAAAGGCGTTAAAGTTCAGATTCTGTTAATTATTAGACTGTTGTGCTGTTAATCTTATTTGACTGTTGTTATTATTATCTTCGTTGTTGGCCCGTTGGCCTTTAAACATGCTCCAAATTAATATGTAATTAGTATGTAACTGAAACGTCGTTGTCTACAGTTAAAGATATTGTGACGAAGTCAATTAAAGCCAAAACAGTTCGTAGTAATTCTGGTAAAAGCAAATGTGTCGACGAAAGTGACAAAGACTTAATTCGAAGCAAAATGTATGCTATGTATGAAGAGCAAACTGTGCCTGCATTGCATTCATTGAAACAGCGACTAAGGAAAGATCAAATCAACATTCTTTTAACCAGAACTAGCTTCCGGAGAATATTACCTCGAATGGGTTTTGCATATCGGACCATTAATAAAAGACAAATATTAATGGAATCACAAGGATTAGCGATTTGACTACTTAAACTCTCTAAAAAAATACAGATTAGAAAATCGTCCCATTATCTACCTTGATGAAACATGGTTCGATACACATGAGACGCCAGCAAAGCTTCCCCCATATTACTGTATTTTTAATCCAATTGAGCGTATGTATCAGGTAAAATCCAATGTTAATTAAGAAGATTATAGATAGTATTCCCAAAGAAAGTTGGATAAATTCGATTAACCGTGTTATTAAAATAGAATGAAGAATAAAATAGAATCATGTACTAATAATATAGAACCACTTATTATTAATAAAGTAAAGTAAAGTGTTTGGGTTAGAGGCGCATCAGCAACTAGGCTATTTAGCGATTGGACCTACAGCTTAACGTGGGTTCCGAACCACGGTCATCAGCTTCCGACAAACCCAGGCCAGCACCCCCCTCGGACTATAAACCCTTGGTTATGTGCCTACCCATAAGTCTATCAGGAAACCTACCGACTGGCGAGTGACCAACGTAGAACACTTCTCAGAAGGCATCCGGCCTTAACCAGCCTTTAACTGGCGTGACTGAGGGGTAATTCGTAGTCGGATTTTACACTCTTGCCTAGAAACAATCACAAACATTTAGGAAAGATAAACGGACAGAAGAAAGAAAAATAACCATCCGAGCGCTGGAATCGAACCAGCTACCGCTCCAGCGCGGATTCGGCAAAGCAGACGCTCTTACCGCCGCACCAACGCGACCAGCTATTATTAATATAGATCAAAATGATAGTGAGAGTGAACCCGAATTAAATGTATAATTAAAATGTAAGTTATAATTTTTATTGTACTAATAGATAAATTTATTTATTTATTTTTACTGTACTAATAAATTCAAAATACACTAACCGATAAAAAATGTTTTAGTCATACATAATAATAATAATAATAATAATAATAATAATAATTTAACAATATTTTATTTTTACCAAAATTATTCAGAAGTTCAATCACTCCGACTCTGACGCCTTTGAAAAATCTAGGAATATTTTTATTGAAATTTATTGGGGCAATTAACATTTGCCCCAATATTATTGCCCCAAATATATTGAACTGGACTATACTCGGCTATTAACACCTCAAAATGCCTTCTATTCAGAAAATTAGTAAGTTATATTCTCAAAGTAAAATAAGGCGTTCTATTTTTTTTTTCTCCTTTATTTGGGTTTTTCGCCACTGTCTAAAACTCAAAAAATATCAGAAATACCTGTTCTTATTTAAAGAATCGCTGGGTAAAAACAAAAAACCAAACTGTGACAAATTTCTCAGTGATTCTTTTTTGTAATAAATTTGCCTAACGAACAAAATTTTAAAGATATAAAAATGTACAAACTTTTAACGTTAACGTTTCGGAGGGTAATCTCCCCCCGTTTTCAAAACTGAACTAAAAAATAAATTATATTAATTTGTAATATATAAAGTAACGAGTGAAAGTAAATATTTTTTTTGTATGTCAACGATACTTACATTGACAACAATGGATTTTCATGACAGTGACATACTACCAAAAAATATATATAGGTAATGTTTACTGTGTGATTGTTTATTGTACTGATTGTGTATTCAAATATTTAAATGTTTTTAATTGTATTCTTTAGAATCGGGAACCATATTGAATTTAAATCTACCGAAGGCATAGCAATACAGTTATTTTTATTTAAATTAATTATAGCGGTTTCTTTTAATCTTGTGTATTTTGTTACCGATTCTTTTAATACCGTTTTGGAATTATTCGAATTGATTTTATGATCCGATTCCCATGCGTGTTGACAAATTCTAGATTTATTAAAATCACGCTTTCTAAGAAGGTTTTTATGCTCTTTTACTCTAACATCCAACGGACTAGATGTCTCACCTATTTAGAATTTGCCACATTCGCAGGGAATTGTATAAACCACATTTTTGGTATTTTGTTGTATATTGTTTGGTTTAGTCTTTGTTAATAGAGATCTAAGAGTATTTTTTGTTTTAAATGTCGTTCTTATGTTGTATTTATTTCCTACTCTTTTAATTGTGTCAGAAATACCGCGGATATAAGGGATTGTGAGGTTGATTGTTTGAGAGTTATTATAGTTATTAATAACTTTTGTCTAGTATCAAAATTTTTAAGCGATTTATCTATAAAAATTTTTGGGTAATTGTTTTTTAAAAATTTTAGAAATTTGTCTCCATTTGGTTTTTTGTTTTTACCCAGTGATTCTTTCTTTAAATAAGAACAGGTATTTTTGATATTTTTTGAGTTTTAGACTGGCGAAAAACCCAAATAAAGGAGAAAAAATATATGAACACGCCACAACCATTCAGACATTACTAAGGCGTTCTATTCTACCAATAACTTCACTTCACTTCACTACCAATAACTTCACCAATATACAAAAACCAAAACGTGCAATAACCAAAAAGGTTGGCTCATCTCGAAAATTTTCAACTACATATTGAGTCCAAACAAAGGGCAATAAGCACTAGTTCATATGTGTAAGAAAACGTTTGTAGGAATTTTATGTATGGGACTACTAAATAGGTAGGACTAATAATTCGACACTTTCAAACTTCAGAAATGGCACACTAGAAGAAAAGATGGAGATACAAAGACAAATAAACTTAACATTCTTATATGAACGGAAGATGAACATGCGGTTGATGAAGCTGCGGTTAGTCTGCGGATACAGTCGCCGATTGATGCGGCGACCAAAATAAGAACACTATTTTGTTGTCTATGTGCTTGAAATGGTTAAGTAGTCAAACCAACCATATCGTGTTAATAATCCCTGTGGTTGGACACTCCTACAACCCCCTGATAGAGTATCTGCCACAATTGAAAAAGAAAGACGAAATTGTAACGCCAGAATAATACGTAAACATTTTTAAAGAACATGGCATGAATTTTAAAACTTAACAAAGATGTCCCCGATAGTGACTGGAAAGGTTCTGGTCAACAAATTCTTAAGCCAGTATCACAACGCCATTTGAATTTCAACCAGTGCAAAAGGCAACATATACGACCCGGCAACAATAACCCCAACACCGTTGGAGGTGAGTTATCTTACTGTTCAAACACAGGAGTATTCAAAAGAGTCTTTAAGAAAAACCAGACTGCATTCAATATCCAGCCAAAAGGAATTCCTACCGGAGTGAAATCGAAAGATCTGAAGATGAGGGACTTAAACAACCTATAAAGCAAGCACTATGGAAAGGAGTGGAGAAAACTGGACAGTCTGAAATATTAAAAACATATATAGGATGAATTTAACGATAATATTCCCAGTGATTCCGAAGAACAAAACTGCGAGGACGATAAATATTTCCCTCTTGGAAGTTCTAATTGCAAATAAATCTGTGAATGGAAAGAACCATCTGACATGACGCGTTGCAGAAAAAAATCCGTTTAATACTGAATCGATTCTGAACAAGCTCGAAATTGATACACATCCGTCGATTGATTTACGTCCATTTTGTTTGTCTCTTTTTTGTTGCTCTCTCTCTCTCTCGAGAGAGAGAGAGAGAGAGAGTGAGTGAGAGAGAGAAAGGGAGACTATTTAAATTTGCCGGGGTCGAATCCCGGCGACTAAAAAGTTAAACTAATGATGCGAGATCTCCGCGAATCCGCCAAAGAAGGATTGAACGTTTCGTTTTTAATATACGGTTATTTAAAACGAAACGGACAGTGATAGATGGCGCGATAGATCACCGGTCAGTTAGAATTCGAGAGCGGTTCGTATGGTGGAATTTCGGATATGACCGGATTTTTTTCTGAGCGCTTTTTTTCGGTACTCGCCCCCCCCGTTACATAGGGGATTTATTTAATTTCGGGATATTGCTTCTCAGAAATGGCTTTTTACGGGGAGGCTGCTCGTTCTCGGTAACAATTCCGGATGTTTTATTCACTTAGACAATTTTAGAACCGGTTTGGTCGAGAGGACAGGCTGAAAATATGAGTGGAGAAACTTTAATAAAAATCTTTAGAGCTATAAATGTCCATGATATGAGAAAATCTTGTTGGGAAAGTACATTTTTAGATATTTGACTCAAAGCCCTTCGTTCATGTTGCGTAATCGTAAATAGTGCATCATCTCTAACATATTGCCCTTTGTAGTTCTAATGATTAGTCTATTCCACGTTGACACAGCGAGGCCAAAATATAAGATACACAAGAGTACAAATAATTGAATAAATTTCTAATTTATTCGATCTTATTATCTAAACTATTCACTAACTCAGTATTCTATTACATAGTCAAGCCTTACTCAATATTATCTAACTCATACTTATTCAACACTATTATCTAGACAAATTACGGAGTTATTACTAAAAAAAGACAAGACAAGTATAATGAACTAAACTTTTTAGACTACATAATTCTCTAGTACAATTAGGGGATTATTTTCTATGCCACCAACTAACTCAAATCTTACTCGTCAGACTTAGTCAGATCTTACTCGATATTTTCTACCTCATACTTAGCCAACACTATTCTCTAGACTCATCATGAAAGTTGCTACTACAAAAAGATAAGAGAAGAATAATGAACGACATTTTTTAGGCAATACAATTCTCTAAACCAATTAGTAGGCTCTTTTCTATGCTACCAACTAACTCAATAATCTACTACTTAGTCAAGTCTTACTCAGTATTCTCTAACTCATGCTTAGCCAATACTATATACTAAGCTAATCATGAAGTTGTTAGTAAAAAAAGACAAGACAATAATAATGAACTAAACTTTTTAGGTAACACAATTATCTAGACCAATTAGGAGGTTATAACCTACACTACCAACTAACTCAATAATCTACTACTCTATATACTTACTCAATCTTACTCTTACTACAATCTACTCTAATCTTACTCAATATTCTCTAACTCGTACTTAGCCAACTTCTTAATACCATTCATGGAATTGTTACATACAAAAGGCAAGGCGATAATAATTATTATTAAGAAGCAATCTAAAAAAATAATACTACCAAAAAAATGATTTTGCTTTATTCTCTGGAAAATAGGTTGTTGAATTTTTACAGTTACTACGCATTTAAAATGTTAAAACAATGTTATTAGTTGCTAGACAGGTCGCTAGACATGAATAAAATTTTTTAGGCAACACAATTTTCTAGACCAATTAGTAGGTTATTTTCTATACTACCAACCAACCCAATAATCAACTACTTAGTCAACTCTTACTCAATATTCTCTAACTCATACTTAGCCTACACTATCTACTAAACTAACCATGAAGTTGTTAGTAAAAAAAGACAAGACAATAATAATGAACTAAACTTTTTACTTAATACAATTATCTAGACCAATTAGGAGGTTATAACCTACACTACCAACTAACTCAATAATCTACCTCTTGTCAAATCTTACTCAATATTCTCTAACTCGTACTTAGCCAACTTCTTAATACCATTCATGGAATTGTTACATACAAAAGGCAAGGCGATAATAATTATTATTAAGAAGCAACCTAAAAAAGAATACTACCAAAAAAAAAAGATTTTGCTTTATTATCTGGAAAATAGGTTGTTGAATTTTTACAGTTACTACGCATTTAAAATGTTAAAACAATGTTATTAGTTGCTAGACAGGTTGCTAGACATGAATAAAATTTTTTAGGCAACACAATTTTCTAGACCAATTAGTAGGTTATTTTCTATACTACCAACTAACCCAATAATCTCTACTTAGTCAACTCTTACTCAATATTCTCTAACTCATACTTAGCCTACACTATCTACTAAACTAACCATGAAGTTGTTAGTAAAAAAAGACAAGACAATAATAATGAACTAAACTTTTTACTTAACACAATTATCTAGACCAATTAGGAGGTTATAACCTACACTACCAACTAACTCAATAATCTACTACTTGTCAAATCTTACTCAATATTCTCTAACTCGTACTTAGCCAACTTCTTAATACCATTCATGGAATTGTTACATACAAAAGGCAAGGCGATAATAATTATTATTAAGAAGCAATCTAAAAAAAGAATACTACCAAAAAAATGATTTTGCTTTATTATCTGGAAAATAGGTTGTTGAATTTTTACAGTTACTACGCATTTAAAATGTTAAAACAATGTTATTAGTTGCTAGACAGGTTGCTAGACATGAATAATTTTTTTTAGGCAACACAATTTTCTAGACCAATTAGTAGGTTATTTTCTATACTACCAACTAACCCAATAATCTCTACTTAGTCAACTCTTACTCAATATTCTCTAACTCATACTTAGCCTAGACTATCTACTAAACTAACCATGAAGTTGTTAGTAAAAAAAGACAAGACAATAATAATGAACTAAACTTTTTACTTAATACAATTATCTAGACCAATTAGGAGGTTATAATCTACTCTACCAACTAACTCAATAATCTATTACTTGTCAAATCTTTCTCAATATTCTCTAACTCATACTTAGCCAACTTCTTAATACCATTCATGGAATTGTTACATACAAAAGGCAAGGCGATAATAATTATTATAAAGAAGCAATCTAAAAAAGAATACTACCAAAAAAATGATTTGCTTTATTATCTGGAAAATAGGTTGTTGAATTTTTACAGTTACTACGCATTTAAAATGTTAAAACAATGTTATTAGTTGCTAGACAGGTTGCTAGACATGAATAAAATTTTTTAGGCAACACAATTTTCTAGACCAATTAGTAGGTTATTTTCTATACTACCAACCAACCCAATAATCAACTACTTCGTCAACTCTTACTCAATATTCTCTAACTCATACTTAGCCTACACTATCTACTAAACTAACCATGAAGTTGTTAGTAAAAAAAGACAAGACAATAATAATGAACTAAACTTTTTACTTAATACAATTATCTAGACCAATTAGGAGGTTATAATCTACACTACCAACTAACTCAATAATCTATTACTTGTCAAATCTTTCTCAATATTCTCTAACTCATACTTAGCCAACTTCTTAATACCATTCATGGAATTGTTACATACAAAAGGCAAGGCGATAATAATTATTATTAATAAGCAATCTAAAAAAGAATACTACCAAAAAAATGATTTGCTTTATTATCTGGAAAATAGGTTGTTGAATTTTTACAGTTACTACGCATTTAAAATGTTAAAACAATGTTATTAGTTGCTAGACAGGTTGCTAGACATGAATAAAATTTTTTAGGCAACACAATTTTCTAGACCAATTAGTAGGTTATTTTCTATACTACCAACCAACCCAATAATCAACTACTTAGTCAACTCTTACTCAATATTCTCTAACTCATACTTAGCCTACACTATCTACTAAACTAACCATGAAGTTGTTAGCAAAAAAAGACAAGACAATAATAATGAACTAAACTTTTTAGGTAATACAATTATCTAGACCAATTTGGAGGTTATAATCTACACTACCAACTAACTCAATAATCTACTACTTGTCAAATCTTACTCAATATTCTCTAACTCATACTTAGCCAACTTCTTAATACCATTCATGGAATTGTTACATATAAAAGGCAAGGCGATAATAATTATTATTAATAAGCAATCTAAAAAAGAATACTACCAAAAAAATGATTTGCTTTATTATCTGGAAAATAGGTTGTTGAATTTTTACAGTTACTACGCATTTAAAATGTTAAAACAATGTTATTAGTTGCTAGACAGGTTGCTAGACATGAATAAAATTTTTTAGGCAACACAATTTTCTAGACCAATTAGTAGGTTATTTTCTATACTACCAACCAACCCAATAATCAACTACTTAGTCAACTCTTACTCAATATTCTCTAACTCATACTTAGCCTACACTATCTACTAAACTAACCATGAAGTTGTTAGTAAAAAAGACAAGACAATAATAATGAACTAAACTTTTTACTTAATACAATTATCTAGACCAATTAGGAGGTTATAATCTACACTACCAACTAACTCAATAATCTACTACTTGTCAAATCTTACTCAATATTCTCTAACTCATACTTAGCCAACTTCTTAATACCATTCATGCAACTGTTACATACAAAAGGCAAGGCGATAATAATTATTATTAAGAAGCAATCTAAAAAAGAATACTACCAAAAAAATGATTTTGCTTTATTATCTGGAAAATAGGTTGTTGAATTTTTACAGTTACTACGCATTTAAAATGTTAAAACAATGTTATTAGTTGCTAGACAGGTTGCTAGACATGAATAAAATTTTTTAGGCAACACAATTTCCTAGACCAATTAGTAGGTTATTTTCAATACTACCAACTAACCCAATAATCTCTACTTAGTCAACTCTTACTCAATATTCTCTAACTCATACTTAGCCTACACTATCTACTAAACTAACCATGAAGTTGTTAGTAAAAAAAGACAAGACTATAATAATGAACTAAACTTTTTACTTAATACAATTATCTAGACCAATTAGGAGGTTATAACCTACACTACCAACTAACTCAATAATCTACTACTTGTCAAATCTTACTCAATATTCTCTAACTCGTACTTAGCCAACTTCTTAATACCATTCATGGAATTGTTACATACAAAAGGCAAGGCGATAATAATTATTATTAAGAAGCAATCTAAAAAAAGAATACTATCAAAAAAATGATTTTGCTTTATTATCTGGAAAATAGGTTGTTGAATTTTTACAGTTACTACGCATTTAAAATGTTAAAACAATGTTATTAGTTGCTAGACAGGTTGCTAGACATGAATAAATTTTTTTAGGCAACACAATTTTCTAGACCAATTAGTAGGTTATTTTCTATACTACCAACTAACCCAATAATCTCTACTTAGTCAACTCTTACTCAATATTCTCTAACTCATACTTAGCCTACACTATCTACTAAACTAACCATGAAGTTGTTAGTAAAAAAAGACAAGACAATAATAATGAACTAAACTTTTTACTTAATACAATTATCTAGACCAATTAGGAGGTTATAACCTACACTACCAACTAACTCAATAATCTACTACTTGTCAAATCTTACTCAATATTCTCTAACTCGTACTTAGCCAACTTCTTAATACCATTCATGGAATTGTTACATACAAAAGGCAAGGCGATAATAATTATTATTAAGAAGCAACCTAAAAAAGAATACTACCAAAAAAAATGATTTTGCTTTATTATCTGGAAAATAGGTTGTTGAATTTTTACAGTTACTACGCATTTAAAATGTTAAAACAATGTTATTAGTTGCTAGACAGGTTGCTAGACATGAATAAAATTTTTTAGGCAACACAATTTTCTAGACCAATTAGTAGGTTATTTTCTATACTACCAACCAACCCAATAATCAACTACTTAGTCAACTCTTACTCAATATTCTCTAACTCATACTTAGCCTACACTATCTACTAAACTAACCATGAAGTTGTTAGTAAAAAAAGACAAGACAATAATAATGAACTAAACTTTTTACTTAATACAATTATCTAGACCAATTAGGAGGTTATAACCTACACTACCAACTAACTCAATAATCTACTACTTGTCAAATCTTACTCAATATTCTCTAACTCGTACTTAGCCAACTTCTTAATACCATTCATGGAATTGTTACATACAAAAGGCAAGGCGATAATAATTATTATTAAGAAGCAATCTAAAAAAAGAATACTACCAAAAAAATGATTTTGCTTTATTATCTGGAAAATAGGTTGTTGAATTTTTACAGTTACTACGCATTTAAAATGTTAAAACAATGTTATTAGTTGCTAGACAGGTTGCTAGACATGAATAAATTTTTTTAGGCAACACAATTTTCTAGACCAATTAGTAGGTTATTTTCTATACTACCAACTAACCCAATAATCTCTACTTAGTCAACTCTTACTCAATATTCTCTAACTCATACTTAGCCTAGACTATCTACTAAACTAACCATGAAGTTGTTAGTAAAAAAAGACAAGACAATAATAATGAACTAAACTTTTTACTTAATACAATTATCTAGACCAATTAGGAGGTTATAATCTACACTACCAACTAACTCAATAATCTATTACTTGTCAAATCTTTCTCAATATTCTCTAACTCATACTTAGCCAACTTCTTAATACCATTCATGGAATTGTTACATACAAAAGGCAAGGCGATAATAATTATTATTAAGAAGCAATCTAAAAAAAGAATACTACCAAAAAAATGATTTTGCTTTATTATCTGGAAAATAGGTTGTTGAATTTTTACAGTTACTACGCATTTAAAATGTTAAAATAATGTTATTAGTTGCTAGACAGGTTGCTAGACATGAATAAAATTTTTTAGGCAACACAATTTTCTAGACCAATTAGTAGGTTATTTTCTATACTACCAACCAACCCAATAATCAACTACTTAGTCAACTCTTACTCAATATTCTCTAACTCATACTTAGCCTACACTATCTACTAAACTAACCATGAAGTTGTTAGTAAAAAAAGACAAGACAATAATAATGAACTAAACTTTTTACTTAATACAATTATCTAGACCAATTAGGAGGTTATAATCTACACTACCAACTAACTCAATAATCTACTACTTGTCAAATCTTACCCAATATTCACTAACTCGTACTTAGCCAACTTCTTAATACCATTCATGCAACTGTTACATACAAAAGGCAAGGCGATAATAATTATTATTAAGAAGCAATCTAAAAAAAGAATACTACCAAAAAAATGATTTTGCTTTATTATCTGGAAAATAGGTTGTTGAATTTTTACAGTTACTACGCATTTAAAATGTTAAAATAATGTTATTAGTTGCTAGACAGGTTGCTAGACATGAATAAAATCTTTTAGGCAACACAATTTTCTAGACCAATTAGTAGGTTATTTTCTATACTACCAACCAACCCAATAATCAACTACTTAGTCAACTCTTACTCAATATTCTCTAACTCATACTTAGCCTACACTATCTACTAAACTAACCATGAAGTTGTTAGTAAAAAAAGACAAGACAATAATAATGAACTAAACTTTTTACTTAATACAATTATCTAGACCAATTAGGAGGTTATAATCTACACTACCAACTAACTCAATATTCTACTACTTGTCAAATCTTACTCAATATTCTCTAACTCATACTTAGCCAACTTCTTAATACCATTCATGCAATTGTTACATACAAAAGGCAAGGCGATAATAATTATTATTAAGAAGCAATCTAAAAAAAGAATACTACCAAAAAAATGATTTTGCTTTATTATCTGGAAAATAGGTTGTTGAATTTTTACAGTTACTACGCATTTAAAATGTTAAAACAATGTTATTAGTTGCTAGACAGGTCCGTAGTTTTAAGAGCTATTACAAAATATATACCATATCTCTGATAGTTATTTTAGTTTTATTGACCAAGCAGAAGTTACTACTCATTTATTACTCATTTTCCTTTTTAATACTTACGGGGCCATTATAAACTTGATAGCCTAACTTCAAATACTTCCTTATTAATACCGTTGCGCCAGTGCCATTAAAACTTGATGGCGCTCAGCGTTTTTCTCCAAAACTTAACTAGGAAAAACTTTCGTAAACCGCACTTACCATAGTTTAGGATAGAGTAGAGTCCCTTCTCTAAATCAACAACACAACTTGTAACTATTAAGATATTATTAGATGATTGTAAGGTCATTCAACAAAGGAAATTTGTTTTAAATTATGTTTTAAGTTTTATATCAACAAAGTAATTCTCGTTTTTTTCTTGACTATATGATATTTATTATATTCAAATGAGGTAGCGGATGCTTAATGAAAATTTATTGTCAATAAACAAATATGAACAAAGTGAATTTTGTGCCGGAAGATTATTCATGGATTCTGCATTAAACAAACCATCGAAAAAATAATGGACATAAATCAAGAGACACACCTATTCTTCAAAGTCCTCTCCATATGTCCCGGTGATAAAACTGTGGGAAGTATTGAAGAGCACTAAAACAGCCACAAACTCATTCAGGCAGTAAAAGAAATGTGTAGAAAATCTAAAATAAAGGTATAATGGTTTAAAAAGGATTTCTGGTATCAAAAGGTTGACGATAGGGTGCAGCGTCTCCCCAACACTGTTCAAAATATATGTGGATGCCTTGTTAAAACAATGGAAGAGAAAATGCAAAGGTATGGGGACACTAGTAGATGACACACATGTTTTCACGCTACAATTTGCCAATGACTATGTACTAATAGCACATGATAAGGATCATCAAAGGATACGATCAAAAGAATATCCTGGCCATAGAAATGGATGCACTTTGGAAATCCTGCGAAAATTCTAAAAGAGAAAAGTAAAGGAACGAGGAAATCAGAGAAATTATCAATGCCAAACAGACAATAGTAGGGGAAATAGAAAAACGATAGATAGTTTGGTTTGGAGATGTGAACAGGATGTCAGAAGAAAGTCTGCCAAAGAAAATAGGATATGGAATCTTCCAAGTAGAAGAAAAAGGAAGGGGGATCCAGGGCATCGTAAGGAGAAGGTATTAGGAAAGCGATGAGTAAAAGAGCCTGACAGAAAAACCGATAATAAAAAAAAGTTATAAAGTGCCCTTCATTTTAATTCCGCAAAAAAATAAACGTTTACAACAAATAATCTGACAACTATAAGTAGATTCAAATTCAAATTAGTTATTTCGTAAAAGAAGAAGGGGATTTTCGAGAGATACCTAATAAGTGGTAACGATAAATTCGAAGACTCTCGCTCGGCGGTTCCATCCAACTAGCGACCGACGTCGCACAATAAGAAACTATTTCGTCGGGTTGTGAAAAAGCGGGCACCGCAGCCGAGACGTGGGGGTTGTAAAACGCTCCGGCGGCTTTTATTAAAAGGAGAATGCTACCTAATTACGCTACGCTACCGAAGGGGAATACCTCGTTATTTCTTAACACCGACCGGGTATACGCCGCGTGTGGCTTATTCGGAATTTAATTGGAATTATAACTTGGTATCGATCGAGCACGCTCCACTCTTTTTCTTTTTTGTTCGTTCTCTTTTCGCGGATCTGTATTGTCGACAACAGTCACGAATCTGAAATCAAATAAATAACCATTTGAAAACCGAATTAAGTCGAAGAATATTTTAATTAAATCTTTACAAATTATACATTTTTTATCGACATTAATAACACAGTATTTGTGACGCAGCAATTTTTGCTGTGTTCGTTCGTTCACATAGCCTTTGAATTTGAGTCAAATGTTTTTTCATGGTGAATAAAAGCCAAGCATAATGGCATAATGTATTCAATATGCCTTTCTATGACTAGTCTGATGCCCTGGATGTGATTCATTTGTCTGAATCCTGCCAGCTCTCTTGGTTGTACGTCATTCAGTGTTCTTAATATTCCTTTAGCTATTATCTTGGTGAAAACTTTATACATTACTGATAGGAGGTTTATTGGACGGAATCGCCCTGTGTCCCTTCTAAAAGAATTAGGGGAGCGGGGGACTAGTTGTAACAATTTTTAGTTTTTTCGACGGAGAAGTCAAAATATTCAGTATTTTTATGACGAAGCACTTTTAAATGAGAAGACATCTATTCAGGTATCAATTAGAATGATAATTGGGCTTAAATTGATAATAAGTGCCTGTATAAATTACTTTTTGTGAAAGTAGTAACCTGCTATAACTTACCCCGATCTTGAGGCAAGTTGCAACATATTTGTATGATTTTTAGGCATTTATTGTAAATCAATATGATAAGCGTTCAATGCACATGCACTTATTCTATCTATTAATGCATTTCCAAATAAACACGATTATTATTATTATTAATATTATATCCAACTGCGGAGTAGATTGTAGCAATTCGGGGTCTTGTAGATCAAATGTCAAGTCTTCTTCACTTTGCTTCAAAGTAGCTTTTTCTGTGACTGTTTCTGAAGATGGGTTATGACAATCAGTGACAAAAACAGGCGCAAAGTCAGAATCTTGAAAGATATTTGTATTCAAAGGCCAAAGGTGTTGGTGTCTATCACTATGGCGGGAATCTCATAAAAGGTCATAGTTTTACCAGGATTGTTAGTCATCCAAGAAGTCTGTGATCTGTTCACATAGTTTTTAAATGGGCCCGTACACCCCAACATCCAAAGGCTGCAACTTGTCGGAGCAATGTGATGATTTTGCCTATGACTTCGTAAAAAATGGACCAAGTTAGACCGTTTGTTTTGTTAAAATTTTCGTTTTTCTATATACGTTTTAGAAAAAAATACAAAAAATATTCAAATGGTTTTTACCCTCGTTCTTTGAGTTTGCAACTTTAAATAATTTTCTTGAAACTTAGTGTATATCAATTTTTTTATTGGAACCTTCGGTGTTAAACACTAAACTCGAAGAGATTTTCCACTATTTTCGCTTTATTTTAAGTTCTCGATACCCGTTTCCCTAACCATGTTAGCATCCTCTGGAGATAATTTAATCTAAAAGTGTACGGTGAAAAATTCAAAAAAATGAACGTATACACTCAATTTCAAAAAAATGTATTAAAGTTTCAAACTCAAAGATCGAGGATAAACACACTTTAATCAATATATATATATATATATATATATATATATATATATATATATATATATATATATATATATATATATATATATATATATATATATATATATATATATATATATATACTTAAGTGGGTTAAATACATTATGACAATTGTTTCGGCACATAGTATTTACGAATATGAACATAATAGAAAAGTCTGCCGGTCGCGTTGGTGCGGCGGTAAGAGCGTCTGCTTTGCCGAATCCGCGCTGGAGCGGTAGCTGGTTCGATTCCAGCGCTCGGATGGTTATTTTTCTTTCTTCTGTCCGTTTATCTTTCCTAAATGTTTGTGATTGTTTCTAGGCAAGAGTGTAAAATCCGACTACGAATTACCCCTCAGTCACGCCAGTTAAAGGCTGGGTAAGGCCGGATGCCTTCTGAAAAGTGTTCTACGTTGGTCACTCGCCAGTCGGTAGGTTTCCTGATAGACTTATGGGTAGGCACATAACCAAGGGTTTATAGCCCGAGGGGGGTGCTGGCCTGGGTTTGTCGGAAGCTGTTGACCGTGGTTCGGAACCCACGTTAAGCTGTAGGTCCAGTCGCTAAATAGCCTAGTTGCTGATGCGCCTCTAACCCAAACACTTTACTTTACTTTAGAAAAGTCTCGGTCCTTTAAACTCTGTCACTTTTTCTTACTTAACGAATAAAAAGTTAAAACAAATTCACTAATCGCACGATGATATATCAAAATTTTACGATATAAAAATATCACGTCTTATTTGAGTATTAGAAAAACAGGAGACTTTTCAAGCGTTTCTTTAAACAAATGGCAACAATTCGTCCGGGATTTCAGTCGAAAATCCCGGCTTCTAAATGGGAACGGGCCTATGGCTCATTGAAAGACTATTTATTTTTATCGTCTCTAGGTCTTTTGTGCTGGATCAAGAAGAGATTGATGAACATCGGATATCTGAAAGCGCCGGTGTACAAAGATCGAACCGGCCCGACTCTATCGCCGAAGAGTTGAACGAGAACAATACTTTAGAATTACATTTTATTTATTAGGAAAGGGTGATAAATAAATGACACTACAGAAACGGTTTAGGTGACATTCTTCTAGGTGATTTTCAATGTTCTTTTTCTCTTTATTAGATTGTATCTATATGGAGGGTTTAAGGGGTTTCCAATGCATATTCTCCAGTTTTTCCTTCGTCAAAACCGCTGTGTGCGGCTTAGCGTTATGGATTTTGCTCCTGTAAGCGGATTTTGTGGCATCCAACAGCTGGCAGTAGTAGGCAGCACTAACCGTAGGTCGATCATGTAGAAAATCAATCAGCAAAACTCCCTTTCAGTCAAAGAAAACGGTCGCGAGACCCTTACCGGCTGAGAGACGGGTTTTGGTCTTTACAGGGCAGTTTTTATCTTTCCTTCGCCATTCCTTACTCACCATTTTTGATTCTGGGGTATAATAATGCAACCACGTTTCATCACATGTCACGATATGCTTCAAAAAAATCTCTCCTACGCGCCGAAATCGATTCAGATGTCTCTTGATCACCTTTAAACCCATCTCATGAATAGTGAGTCGCCGGTTATCTTCGATAAGGTAGCGAACTGCACCAATGTTGTCAGCAGTGACACTTGACCTGGGACGTCGATTATGAGTTACATTTACCACACGTTCTTGTCCACTCTTAAAACTCTTGGCCTAACCAAACAGTTGGATCTTAGGGAGGTTATTATCCCCATAGTGAACCTTCAACCGAATTAATATATCGAATGGTGAGTAAAACCTATTGCTTACTCATGGCTGTACTGACAAAAGAACTGAGTGAAACAGCTCATCGAAAAGCCCTCTCGTGAGTGATTGATGAAAGTAATTGTAATATTCCGGTTTATATTTGAATTTCGCTGAACCTAAAATTTTTATGAATACTATAGATAACTTATACAAAGAATATGTTTAATAAAATATTACTTTAATTTTTTTCTGATTATATTTATATTTGACACATTTCACTAACACTAGCTTCGTTAAAATGATTTCGACAAAAAAAATTATTTATAAAATAGTCTAAAAATAAAACTTTCTAAAATGTCGACTAGTTCGAATATTTAGGCGTCACAATAACAAGCAAAAGAAAAGAGGAAAACGAAAGAAATAAAAGGATTTTGAAAGGAAATAGAACAGTCGGTTTCTTAATGCGAATGCTGAGAGTAAAAAACGTATCAAGACCAACCAAAAGCAGTGCATATCAAACAATTATTCGAACAACCGTGCTATAACCTAGCGAAATATGGATAATTACGAAACAAGAGGACCAGGTGTCCCATTACGGATGGATCGCGGCCGTATCTTGAAAACTATTTATCCCACAGCTTTGGGGAAAACAAAATTGTACTAAAAATGATCATGAGAAATTCACCAAAAATATTTTTAAGCTTCTAAAACGACCGCAAGAGGGCGTGACGAACTAAACATTTTTAAAAATCATTTTTTTTGTGTATTTTCAAGTGTTGAAAATACCGAATAAGAAAAATTCTCAGTTATAATTAGCAAACTGTCTCCTACAACTTTGTTTTATGACATTTTGTCGTAACTTCGCGAATAAAGAAGTGGGGGGGAGTTTTACCTATTTAGATAAAAAGTCGTCTAATGTCCGTTTGCCTAAACCGATTTTCCTCAATTTGGATTAATTTAAAAGGCAATTGCTGGGACAATCAGATAATCTGGGAGATAAATTATTTAGTTTATAAATGAAACCGCGAGGTGGCGTTACATTCAACAATAATTTTTTGAAGTTTTGTTCAGTTTTTTCAAATGGAATGGTACAGCTTTTATTACATGGCTAGAAAGGTAATTTAAAGAGGAATCATCCAGTGAAAACCCGAAATCGATATCTCTGACATGTCAAGAGATATTTCGATTTTTCTGAAAAAATCAGTTATTGTTTCACTACTACCTGCATTAAGTTAAAAAAAATATTAACCTAATGTTTGCCTTCCTTCACACTTTACCCAGGTTTAGGACTGGTCCAAATTCTTCGTGTCATATTAATTTGGAGCGTGTTTAAAGGCCAACGGGTCAACAACGAAGATAATAATAATAACAACAGTCAAATAAAATTAACAGCACAACGGTCTAATAATTAACAGAATCTGAACTCTAACGCCTTTCTAAATGTTCAGAATGCCTTCCATCCTTAGAAATGCAAAGATTTATTTTTCGACGAGTACTAAAAACGGCAGCTTCAATTTCCGCTCTTGAAATGCTAGTTATTGAATTTTGAATTCTTCCAATCATGTTTTCTCGTGTGGTAGGACGAGTTTGAAAAACAAAGTCTTTTAGTCTTCCCCACAAGTAAAAATCGAGGACTGTCAAATCCGGCGAGCGCGCCGGCCACGAAAATAAACTACCCCGTCCTATCCAACGATTTAGAAACGAAGCATCCAAGAAGTTTCGAACCACCTGCGAGAAGTGGGCAGGGCATCCATCATGCTGGTACCACATTTGTCTTCTTGTTTCCAACGAAACATCTTCCATTAGTTGTGGCAGTCCATTTTGTAAAAAATTTAAATATGTTTCACTATTCAAATGCCCATTAAAAATAAAGGGATCAATAATTTTGTCTCCTAAAACACCACTTCATCTATTTTGGTGGTTGATTTCTAACATCCAGTGTGGATTAGCAACTGCCCAGTAGTGCATATTATGTAAGTTAACGCCTCCATCACTGCTAAAAGTAGCTTCATCAGTCCATAGTATGCGTTTTAAGAATTGTTTATTTCCACTACACATATTTTTTAACCAGTGACAAGTAGTCTAACCGTCTGTCGAAATCGTTATCCAAAAGGGCTTGGTGTAAGACAACATAATAGGGGTGCAGCTTGTTATCTCTTAAGATTCGATTAACGGATGTCTTGCTAACACCTAATTCTTCAGATATTTGTCTGATACTTAAATGGGGGTTGGTTTCAACATAAGCCAGAACGATACGATATTACGATATTATCTCCATTACGAATCGAACGTAACCTGGTGCGGACTGGATCTGGATGCACAATTCCTGTTTCTCGTAAGCGTCTTGCTAGACGTGTAAACACCTTCTTCGAATAATGCCTTCTTTCGGGATATTGACTTTCATATTGCCGCTCTGCAATACATGCATTTTCAAAACATTGGAAATACACCGCCAACATGTCATAGGCCTCATTATTCGTAAAATGCATTGTTAGTATTATTATAATAATTATTAATAATCAATAAATGCAATGTTGAAAATGTAATGCATTTCAAAACTGACAAGTTAATTTGACTGTTTTTGTTTGTTTCCATGGTTCCTTTCTTACACTCTTTGTGTAATGTACCTAAGGATAGCATGCGTTTATTTGGAAAGCCGAAAACGCATAATTTCATTCATCCATTCATTTAGTTTAAAAGAAGGAGTAGGTATATTTATAAGCATCACAAAAGAGAAAATGCAACAATTGGGGAAAGGCATTTTTTCCGCTTATGTAATTAAATTAGAAAATATTATCATGGTCAGGATTAGAACATTTATGATGATTGATACTGAATAGATAATTTTATTTTTTAAATAAAATTGTTGCGGTTGCGATTGCGACCTAAATATTAAGACCAATTTTTAACTTAATATTACGGTAAAAATTAAAATTATCTGATTTTTTTCTTTATTATTATCTGAAATATCTCTTGACATGTCAGAGATATCGATTTCGGGTTTTCACTGGACGATTCCTCTTTAAATTACCTTTCATGCCATGTAATTAAAGCTGTACCATTCCATTTGAAAAAACTGAACAAAACTTCAAAAAACTATTGTTGAATGTAACGCCACCTCGCGGTTTCATTTATAAACTAAATAATTTATCTCCCAGATTATCTGATTGTCCCAGCAATTGCCTTTTAAATGAATCCAAATTGAGGAAAATCGGTTAAGGCAAACGGACATTAGGGGACTTTTTATCTCAATAGGTAAAACTCCCCCCTGCCCTCTATTCGTGAAATTACGACAAAATGTCATAAAACAAAGTTGTAGGAGACAGTTTGCTAATTATAACTGAGAATTTTTCTTACTCGGTTAACACTTGAAAATACACAAAAAAAATGATTTTTTAAAATGTTTAGCTCGTCACGCCCTCTTGCGGTCGTTTTAGAAGCTTAAAAATATTTTTGGTGAATTTCTCATGATCATTTTTAGTACAATTTTTTTTCCCCAGAGCTGTGGGATAAAAAGTTTTCAAGATACGGCCGCGATCCATCCTTAATGGGACACCTGGTATATATATATATATATATATATATATATATATATATATATATATATATATATATATATATATATATATATATATATATATATATCGCATTGTATAATTCGAATACCTTGATAACTTTTGATTTCTTTTATATGCAATTTAAAGTTGAGCTATAAATTTATTTTTACTTCTTCCAAAAATTTTCCATAGTCCATAAAACAAAGCTAGATGTCGCTTGTATGTAATTTTGATTTTTATAGAACCCTACAACATTACAAATTTAAATAAAAATACAATTTGGAGGATATACCAATATAACTTTTTTTAATTCAAGTTTAAATTCTGACTTTTGGAATTTTCCAAAAAAAGATTTGTAAATTAACATAAAAAAAACCTGCAGGGCCAATAATGCTTTATGGAGGCTGAGGGGATAGTAAAAGACCCCTTTTATCGGTCACATGTCATGTTGTTTATAAATAAAGGCCACCACCATTTTTTGCTTCTAACACCTGTTCTATAATTTGCAATAGCATCATCATGACCCCTACCGTACAGGAATAGTATTGCTCTATCATATCAGGTTGTGAAATTTCAAATTCTTTGCGCTCTTTACGGTAGCACAGGAAAATTATTACTAGCGACAGTAATAATAGAACTGTCGTTTCATCTGACAATGCTTAGCTGTATGTTTTCTTCAACTGTTGTCTCTTATGGTACTTGTTGTAAAATATTGTATTTCACGTAATTTCTCGAATAATCTGTAGGATGAAAAATAGTTATCAAAAAATCCTGTAATGCAGTGGGTTTTCTAATGCTGTCAAAAGATCTAGAACTACTTGTCCTCCCAATCCATAAGGAGATTTATCTTTGTCAGCATTTGTTCCTCCGTATGGTATAGATGCACGGTATAATAAATACTAAGGTAAGATATTGCGCATGGTAGGCGGAGCTTTGTTCACGGGAATACGTTATCCATTGAGTTAAATTCGAACATCAATAAAGTTTTGACATAAAAACAAGTTTACTAGAAGTTTATGTACGGCGTTTGTGTGGTGTTCATCTAAAATATTCAATAATAACAATGCGGTTAACAAAAACACAACGAATACACTATGCCACTGTACTTGGCATTTATCGGTTATGAAAAAGCATTTGATTCAATGTCAAAGCGGGCCATAATGGATGCATTCCTTAGTCAAGGTGTCGAGAAAGCCTATGTAAACCTACTAGAATCGATATATGATGAAGCTACAGCGACAGTCCAGCTTGACTATCTTGAGGTGGGAATAAATGTAGAGCGGGGCATACGGCAGGGGGACGCAATATGGCCTTTTCTTTTCTCAGCCTGCCTGGAAGAAGTGTTCCGTAAGCTGGATTGGGAACAAGATCGAATAAGGATTAATGGTGCGTACTTAAATCATCTTAGATTCGCAGATGCTATCGTTCTTCTTTCTCAAGATCCAGATGAGCTGCAAAGACACGTACAAGAATTGCAAAGGGCTGGGGAAACATTTAGCTTGAAAATAAACCAGAAGAAGAGTCAGGTCAGGTTGTTGCTTTAAAAAAGTAGGGTGTTTTATTTATCTGTGCTTGATTAGATGTTGGGATAGTGGTAGAAATAGTAATGATGGTGATAGTAGTAATATTTCTAATATTCCATGTTTATACCCCATATTTGCCAATAAATTGTTCAACGATCAAGAAATTCGACTCCAAAAATGATCCACTTATGTTGAACAGTGCTCATGAAGGAGATATTGACGAGGATCTTCATGAATTGGAATATGATGGGCTCGAACATTTAGCTGGATATATATGTTTCAACTTAAACGATTCCAGTTTAGAAAGACCCAGCACATCCAAATATACCAGGACTGATCATTTAAGTGAAGGAGGTTTACACAAACCTTCTGAAGACTTTCTTTCACAAATGAAACAGCTTGAACACATTTTTAAGTCTGTTAATGGAAAATCCTTGACCAAAAATTATTTGAATAATTAGATGCTTAGAAGTAGCCACATTGAATGCTCAGAAAAAGCAAAAAAAAATTTTTTTTCGGTCGCGAATGTAAGTGTAAAATTAGGTAAAAGAAAGATGATTAAAACTAATACATAATTACACTTATAGCTAATTCACAATGGACATAAGCTTAAGAAATATGTACAATTTTAAATTTAGGAAACAAAATGTTGTCATTTTTAATACCAATAGAAAATATGGTTAGATGTGTGTTGAATAATTAATATTTTATTTGTGGCAAAAAAATATCGAATTTAGCTAGATATTACATTTAAAAACCAATATTTACAAAACTATCAATTTGCATATTGCAATTTTATATAACCAATGATAATTATTTGTTACATACATTTTTAAACTGAGAAACAAAATGATTTGTTTATATACATTTCAAATACTCGTAATAAATAATATTGATCTATAAAACGAAATGTTTTTGTCGATAAATAAAAACTATTTGAACTATCGAAGTTGTTTTGTTCTGAAAATAGTGTCCTAAATTCAAATAAAATTGTGTACCTGTCTGTTATATACAATTTTGTAGTCTGTTGCCCACACTGATAAAGTAGTTGTTCTCAATATAAAGCCTTAATTCCAATTACAATGCATTTGAATTGTATTTCAAAGTCTAGCAACGAAGATATTTGAATTTTACTCAACGAGTGACGTCATGCGCAAAGCGGACGCATTTTGGTATCCGGGAATATCAGGCCCTGGTATGTGTAGTGGTATCCATCAGATGATCATAGACCTCACAACTTGAACCCAAATTGGACGGGTTTTTCTTTTATAAACATTTTACCGAAATGCCTACCAAGATATGGTACCATGTGTTCGTCAAGAGCAAGATTGTGCGAAAATATTCTAAATTTCTTATTACGAATGTTTATAGCATTAAAAAATGGACGCAGTTTGGCAAATTTATCGTTTGCACTAAACACTATAAGTAAAGAGGGGATGTATTGAGGCAGAATCTAAGAAAAGTCTACTATTGGTGCGCCATAGCAGTAATTGATTGATAATTTTTGTGTGTATATTACGCCAATAGTCTGTACACGCACCACTATTTGAAATCAATGCAAATTATGTGTTTTATTCAGGAACTTAAAAAAAATGAACGTTCAATTTATTAAAGACCCCTTTACATGTTAGTTTTCTAGAAAAGATAAAATTTAACCCTGAATATTCCCGTGAGTAAAACCACTAGAACTACTGATATCCGATGAAATAATCCTCCTCCGTCGAAGAAATAATTAGGGCAAATACAAAAGCTTCGGGACAACTACTACTCCCACCACCTAATTCAAATTCAAGAGAGGTCACCCTAATAATGAAAAATATCTCTTTTACAAGCCGAGCCATAAATCCAACTCCTCGAACCTAATCCAGGATTAAAGTTAATCTCACTCGTTGAAGAAAATTAATTTAGAGACCTGTGGCGCATTTATTCTTCAAGTTTTAATTAGATTTTTGGATGGGAGGAGAGCGGGGTACAGAATAAATATAAAGAACAGAAAAAATAACCGAACAACAAACTTAAGTAAACCAGTTTTTCTTTCGGAACCTTAGGTGTAAAATGCTCTAGTTAAAGAGTTTTTTTTTAATTTTTTGATGCACGTTTCGCTAATTATGTTACCATATATACATCGTCCAATGAGACAACGGTAGCTGAGTATATATATATATATATATATATATATATATATATATATATATATATATATATATATATATATATGTACATTGGTTATTTGCTTGACCGGGAGGAAGCCCCACCCATCCCTTACATTGGACGGCACATGTTTCGTCTGTTAGTGGTTACACTCATCAGGGTACCAATATATGCTCTCTCTACATGAATAGGGAGTCAGTCCCTCTCCACAATCAAAAACCCATATGTTCGCGGACTTCTTGTCGGATGGGTTATACATGGAGTTTTTTGACTTCTTTGGACTGCGTCCAATGAGACAACAGTAGCCAGGAGTTATACACCCCCTACCATTGGATTCCACAATCTCATGTGGGACCCACAACAACCTGCGTCTCCGTCATAATGAACATTGGTTAGTTGCTTGACCGGGACGAAGCCCCACCCATCCGTTACATTGGAGGGCACATGTTTTGTCTGTTGGTGGTTAGACTCATCAGGGTACCGACATATGCTCTCTCGCCAAGAATAGGGAGTCTGTCTCCACAATCAAACAACCCATATTTTCGCCGACTTCTCGTCGGATGGCTTATACATGGAGTTCTTTGATTGCTTTGGACTGCGTCCAATGAGACAACAGTAGTCAGGAGTTATATACCCCCGACCGCTGGGTTCCACAATCTCATGTGGAACGCACAAAAACCTGCGTCTCCATTGCTTGACCGGGAGGAAACCCCACCCAATGTAAAGAGTGGGTCTGTTCTGTTCCAGCCCGGCTCTGTTTCAGCACCATCTAGAGTTATATCTAGAGCTATATATATATATATATATATATATATATATATATATATATATATATATATATATATATATATATATATATATATATATATATATATATATATATATATATCAACAGCCAGAAAATCAGAAAGTCAACAGCTTTTTGAAGTGACTAGAAAACAGACCGCAAAGGTTATCAGGCAGACTAAGAGGAAGCAGATGAAGGACCAACTAGACTCTATAGAGGAGAATTTCCGCAATTATAACACGAGAGACTTTTATAGGACTTTTGCAAGAGAAATCCGTGGATACACACCACAAAATATTTGCTTCAGAAAGTGGAATCGGAGATTAGCGCTTACCAATAAGGAGAATTGTCAGGAGCTGGCACACTATTCTCTCCTAAATTGCCCTGAACGTGACACAAGATTCCCCAAGGAAAATTGTATCCATACCCACTCTGAATTACTACCACCAACACAGGAAGGAATCCACAGGCACATACGCAAAATAAAGAATAACAGGTCATCCGGTGAAGATGGTATCACCGCTGAACTATTGAAAAACCTCGGACCAAATTCACTGCAGGCACTTACGCAAATTATCACGAACATTTGGCAAACAGAAACATTACCAGATGAATGGAAATGTGCTCTTATCCACCCGCTGCACAAGAAGGGAGATAGAACAGATGTGAACAACTACAGGAATCTCCTTAGTACAAATCACTTACAAAATCTTCTCAGCATGCCTTCTCCAGAGAACACAAGAACAATTAGAACACAAAATTGGCAAGTACCAGGCTTTCGCCCTGGTTGCTCATGCACTGAACAAATATTTAACCTAAAAACTATACTGAAATACAAAGCTATCAGGAACATCCCAATTATTTGCACGTTCGTGGACTTTAAGAAAGCATACGACTGTTTCGACCGAAAATCTTTGTTCAACATCCTAGAAGAATAAGGACTCGACCCCAAAACACTACGATTGATCAAGCAGGCACTGACTGACACAACCTCTAAAGTAAAATTTATGGGAGAAATTTTCGAATCCTTTCTGATTGAAACTGGAGTATGCCGAGGAGATGGGTTATCCCTACTCCTCTTCAACCTGATCCTGGACAAAGTCATAAGGGAATGGGAAAAAGAACTGACAAATCAAGGACACTGGAAACCAATACGACTCGGACGATCCAAAAACAATAGAAATATCATGCATGGCCTTCGCAGACAACCTAGCCATACTCGCAGACAATGAAAAAAGGGCAACCAAATAGATCGAAGTCCTCAAGGAATGTACAGAGAAAGTTGGCCTACAAATCTCCTTTTAAAAAACCGAATTCTTCTGCTCAAAATTAGATGTCCAAAATTTGAACAGCAAATATGGCAAAATAAATGGGGTCACTGACTTCAAATACCTGGGCGAGATCCTCGAACCCACAGGAGAAGAGAAGATAGCACAGAAGACTCGATTACAGAAGATGAAGACGCAAAAATAAGACACTACAACACAGTAATCAAACCAGAAGTACTATACGCAAACGAGACACTTACACTTCATACAAAAAGCGAAAGCAAAATTATGAGGAAAATTCTCGGCCCAAAACTGACAGAGGAAGGATACGGACTACATTCTCGATAGACGGGCATACGCGCGGACATGTAGCGGCGGACATAAGAAAAAGAAGGTTGAAATCTATGGACATATCAGTAGACTCCCACCGACAAGACTCACCAACAGAATTCTTACATACATACAAGGAGTTAAGTCAACAGTACCATGGATCACACAAGTCAGAGTTGATCTGGGAAAGGCACAAATGGTTCCGACAGAGATTGAGGATAGAAGAACTTACAGAAACAAAATACATATGTGGAACGTTGCATCAGAGAGCGAAGTTTCGAGGAGATCGGGAACAAAGTGGACGAGGAGAGATTCCGTATATGTGAAGTATGAATGAAGTCCCCATGAATGTGGGACTGAGTCAAAAGCCGTCTGATAGTCAATCCACGCGGTAGATATCTTTCTTTGTTTAAGCTTTGCCTGGCGAGTGGCGAAAAATTCGTCGCTTTATTTTTATTTCATCAGTAGAATAAGCGCCACTTCCCGAACCAACCCTAAGTGTTGTACCCCATCCTTCCATATGATATTCGAGACAATTTCTAACCGTCCCGTTTATGTGGGATATTTGTAGCACTTTTCGAAGCTATGATTGGGGTACCGAGTCGAATGCTTTCTTGTAATCAATCCATGCCATTGAGATATTTCGTTTTCTTGTTCTCGCCTGTTCACAAACGATACTATCAATGACTAACAATTCCTTAGTCCCTCTAGCTCCTTTTTTGCAATCATTTTGTTCATTAACTAGTATTCGGTCAGTATTGATATGTGTAGACATTTGTCGAGTTTATTATTATCTTGCTCATCCTTACTATAGAATCTCAGCTTATGCTGACCGATATTCCAATGCCAAGATGAAAAAGCAATTCAGCTCCTCTCACCCTAGCATAATATCTTACGAACAATGTGACACGTCTGCAAGAGCACGGCACGCTGTCCCACTATGGCAATCGATCTCGAGATACCGAGGCTCTCGAGGTTCTTTGAAAATTTCTTACTTATCAGGCCTTCGGCGGATATAACGAAGGGCACTACATCTACCTTACTCAGTTTCCACTGGTTCTTCAAGTCGTATGCCAGATTTTCATACTTTGTGGATTTTTCTATCTCAGTTTTTCTAATGTTGTGAGATAGTGGCACTGCGATGTCAATTATAAAAGCCCTCTTGTCCTTTTTGTTGATTACAAGAATATCCGGCCTGTTATAATCAACCGTTCGATCAGTAGTGATTGGTCTGTCCTAGTAAAGAATGGTATCGGATGATTCCATTTACAGTATGTAAATGGTACAGGAGAAGGCGAGTACTTATAATAAGGAGGAGGTGCGCTTTCTACTAGCGAGTATTTTTTTGCAATTTGTTGATGTATAATTTTTGCCAGCTGATTATGCCGTCCTAAATAAGCATTAGGAGCAAGGGTCGGGCAACCGCCAATAAGGTGCTCAATTGTTTCCTCCAAAGTACCGCATTTCCTGCACTTATCGACTACGTCCAAATGCAGTATGTGTTTTTCATAGTTTTTTGTTCTTGTTACCCTATCTTGAATAAATATCGCGAAACCTTCTGTTTCTGGGTACAAGAGCCCATCGGTCAGCCACTTCAGAGACAATTGTTCGTCAATGGTGTCATCTTCGAATGACTTAGGAAACCTTCCGTGCAATGTTTGTTCTTTCCATTCTCGAACGCAGTCCGTGAGTGTTGTTCTGCTATCAATACGATTTTGTTTATTTAGGTTCAGTGGGGTGAAACCCCGATCCTCATTTGCAACCAATTTCATTAACGTACTGTTTGAATCAATGAAGTGTTTTCTCATTCTATTGTCTTGTTTGAGACAGATTTTTTACGTTTACAAGGCCTCTCCGCCCCCAAACTTTCTTGGGATGTATAGCCTTTTCGTAGATGAGTTTGGATGCAGACATCGGAACTTTGTCAATGTTCGGCGCGTCAACCTATCAAGTTCATCAAGGTCAGTTTCTGACCATTTAACTATGCCAAAAGAATATGCCAGAACTGGCATCGCCCAACCGTTGATCGCTCTAATAAGGTTTCCTCCGTTCAGTTTGGTGTTTAAAAGTTTTGTAAGTCTCTTTTGGTATAGAGTGGAAAAGTCCTTCTTTAACTATTATTATTATTATTATTATTATCACAAACATGATTCATCGATCATCTCAGCCTAGGCTGGTCGGGTTTACAATGCCAGAATGAGAAAGCAGTTCAGCTCCTCCCATTCAGCTTAGTACCTTACGAACAATGTGGCAAGTTTGTAAGAGAACTGCTCGTTGTCCTACTGTGGTAATCGATTTTGAAACACCAAGAATTTCCAGATTTTTGGAAAAGGTTTTGCTTACTAGGCGTTCGGCGGATATAACGAAAGGTAACACTTCTACTTTCTGGAGTTTTCATTGATTTTTCAGATCAATTGCAAGATTTTCATATTTCGTGACCTTTTCCATTTCAGTTTTTCTGATGTTATGAGAGAGTGGTATCGCAATGTCAATTATGAAAGCTCTCCTCTGCTTTTTGTTAATTAGAACAATATCCGGCCTATTATAGTCAACCGTCCGATCTGTTGTAATTGGTCTATCCCAGTAAAGAATTGTATCAGCTGACTCAAGTACGGGGGAAGGCTTGTACTTGTAATATGGTGGAGGCATCTTATCAAATAGCGACTGCTTTAAAGCGATTTGCTGGTGTATAATTTTCGCCAGCTGATTATGCCTGCCTAAGTAAGCATTAGGGGCAAGGACTGGACACCCTCCAACAAGGTGTTCAATTGTTTCTCCTACACCACCTCACTTCCTGCACTTGTCGACAACATCCATGTGTAGAATAGGTCTTTCATAATTTTTGTCCTTACTACCTTATCTTGAATAGCTCTCGCGAAGCCTTCTGTTTCTGGATATAATAGTCCATCGGTAAGCCAGTTTAGAGATAAATATTTGTCAATGGAGTCATCCTAAAGTGATTTAGGAAATCTCCCATGTAATGTCTGTTGTTCATTCTTGAACGATATCCTTTCAGTGCTGTTCTACTATCAACACGATTTTGTTTATTTAGATTTAGTGGGGTGAAACCCTGGTCCTTCTTAACAACCAGTTTCATTAGTGTGCTATGTGAACTAATGAAGCGCTCTCACATCCTATTCTCCTGATTGAGACAAAGATTCTTGACATTCACAAGCCCTCTGCCTCCCAACTTTCTTGGAATATATAGCCTTTTTGTGGACGAATTGAGATGTAAACATCGGAACTTTGTCAATGTTCTTCGTGTCAATCTATCCAGTTCATCAAGATCTGCTTCAGACCATTTAACAATGCCAAAAGAATATGTCAGAGTTGGCACCGCCCAGCCATTGATCGCTTTAATGACGTTTCCACCGTTCAGTTTGGTGTTTAAGAAATTGGTGTTCAGATTATTATTATTATTATTGTCATTTTTTGAGAAAAAACATCTTTTCAACTGAAGAACTATATATATATATATATATATATATATATATATATATATATATATATATATATATATATATATATATATATATATATACCAGGTGTTCCATTAAGGATGGATCGCGGCAGTATCTTGAAAATTATTGATTATCCCACAGCTTTGAGGAAAAAAAAATTGTACTAAAAATGATCATGAGAAATTCACCAAAAATATTTTTAAGCTTCTAAAACGACCGCAAGAGAGCGTGACGAGCTAAACATTTTTAAAAATCTTTTTTTTTTGTGTATTTTCAAGTGTTAACCGAGTAAGAAACATTCTCAGATATAATTAGCAAACTGTCTCCTACAACTTTGTTTTATGACATTTTGTCGTAACTTCGCGAATAAAGAAGTGGGGGGGAGTTTTACCTATTTAGTTAAAAAGTCGTTTAATGTCCTAAACCGATTTCCCTCAATTTGGATTCATTTAAAAGGCAATTGCTGGGACAATCAGATAATCTGCGAGATAAATTATTTAGTTTATAAATGAAACCGCGAGGTGGCGTTACATTCAACAATAGTTTTTTTGAAGTTTTGTTCAGTTTTTTCAAATGGAATGGTACAGCGTTTACTACATGGCAAGAAAGGTAATTTAAAGAGGAATCGTCCAGTGAAAACCCGAAATCGATATCTCTGACATGTCAAGAGATATTTCGATTTTTCTGAAAAAAGTCAGTATATATATATATATATATATATATATATATATATATATATATATATATATATATATATATATATATATATATATATTAAGTTGTACTTTTTAAAGGAACTGCGTAAACGTTTTAGAAGCTATCAAAATTTAGTTAGACACGTTTGTGTTTGTAGAAAAAACAAAATGCTACAGAAGGTAAATGAAATTCTTTTTGACTAAGGACATTTTCCTAAATGATCTAGGCACTTAATGCCGTAGACTAAACATCTTAAGTATACCCCGGGGACATTTTCATCAAGGCGAGGTGCAGATCTGCTTCTTGCTCGCCGTTAAATTGTTTATTATCCCCGATAATGTCTGCGATATAATAAATCATGAAGCTTTCGCGGTTCGCCGCTCCTCTACTCGCTAGCTGACGACAAACGAATCGTAAGACGAACGAAATTCACGAAACACTCTGGAGGTGTGATGAAATTTGCACGAAATCCAACCGGGCACCTTCAAAATAAAATATAATGAAGATTTACTGGAGAAAACCACAATATACAATAATAAAATACATTTAAAATTGATATTTACAGCCTGTTGACTACAGCCTGTTATTAAGATCTTACAATAGTAATAGATATTAATTCATTTGACAAGAAGATGGAGCTACCGCATTGCACTGTATTAAACTTTATATGAGCTTCTCTGAAAAATGCATATGCCGGAAGTGCTACCGCTACCTACTGAAACAATATATAATCTGAATGCTGTATATCTCCTTTCCGAAACGAGACTGTCTTTATTAGAATGGATTAACGGACTGTCAAATTATAGCGAGTTATATCTATTATTTGGCTGACCATGTATGGAAATGTACCGGCAAAACGCCTATCAGCACCTTTAATGCTGACTTAACCATTTTAATTATATAAAAGGACGAGACAGTAACATCTCGTCAGATTTTCTCTCTTTCAAAGTAGCGCAGTACGCTCTACTCTCACTTTATTAACCTAAGTTTGAATATTTGTAGTTTGGTTCACGCCACTCTGTAAAATTTAAATAAAGTTTTTAAAAAGAGTACTTCCGAGACTTTCGATTTAACTAGCGCTTAACTTAGCATAACCCTTTATCACCTCGTTACAAAAACTCGATCGAACAAAAAACTAAGATTATATTTTGACTCGAGCTCGGTAAACCTTTTACAGAAACTTTCGAATTGATGAGAAAAGTTTATGGTGATGATTGCTTATCGCGTATACGTATCTTCGAGTGGAACAAGCAGTTCCATGACGGTAGTGATGTCGAGGAAAATGATCCAAAGCGGCCGGTCAACAAACAAAAATCAAGATGAGTTGGTGGAAGAAGTGCGTGAAATGATCGCCTGCGTTGCGAATTCAGTTGTAAGATGAATAGAGGAGGAATTAAACATGACCAAAAACATGATTTACGAAATTTTGACTATGAATTTATATAAGCGGAAAGTCTGTGTTTAAAACCACAGAAGCAACGCTGTTTCTGAATTTTTGGCGAAAAATCACGCCTGTGGGCTTCAACATTCTCCATATTCGCCTGATTTATTTCCGTGTAACCCGTGCTTGTTCCCGAAACTCAAACTGACCAGTAAAGGAACGTGCTACACAAATTGAAGAAGCCGTGACGAAAAGTGAATGACAAAACAAAAAGTGTGACAAGTTCAAGAAGCCGACGAAAAACGACTTAAAGAAATCTGTGCTAGCATTGGGAGCGGTATATTTATGCGAAAGGGATTTATTTTGAATAAAAAAAACTCTAACTCTAATTCTACCTCTAATTCTAATTCAAATTTTAGTTAAAAAAAGTTAGAGTTAGAACTCTAACTCTAATTCTAAATATAATTTTAACTCTTCTTCTAATTCTAAAATAAATCTTCTAATTATTGATTGATTTGTGCGTTGCTTTGTGATAATTCATTTTTTAAAAACGAATAAAACAATTTTAAAACTCTAAACTCTAATTTTGCGAACCATTTCATAGATACCTGACATATATTTCCAGAGATTACAAATTTGAAAATTTTACATACAGCGCCAAAAAGTAAAAAATTAAACATTTGAGTAGCTATTGAAATTTATAAATATAATAAAGACCCGTCCAGACAGCTATTAAACGATCAGACGGATCTCCGAAATTCCCCACTATTTAAAATACTGTAAAAAATTAACCCCAATAAAAGTATAAAATTAGGTACATAGGATAGACAAACAGCTGTAAAATCTTAGTTTTAAAGTAGTGTTTGAGAATGTAAAATCGTTTTACGAAACTATAGCAACACAAATTTAAAAATAAAAGTGATTGATAACAAAGTATAAAATTGTTTTATTGCTTTTTAATTCTTCTAATTCTAATTCAATTTATCTATTTTTGTCTGTGTTCGCTGTTCCTATGATAGCTTTCTTCTATAGTCTGTTATTCAAATCTTTAAAATATGCAAATTACTTTACGAGGGTTGACTGTATACGTACTCAGAACGTTTTGTCATACGAACGATATTTGTCATGCTAAAGTAAACATTAGTCTAGAGTATGGGCCGTTCAAAATGAGCCAAACCCAATAAAAGTGATTCGCGCAAAAAGGCAATATAACCATCCAAATAACCATCGACGCAGGATTTTTATTCACCATGAGTGCGCGAGCTCCCACACATTGGATCGAACATCTCATTATTTGACCGGCCAAAACATCGAATTGACGGGTCGTCCACTATACAGTCCTCATTTGACACCCCGTGATTTCTTTTTGTTGTCTTATGTGAAGAATTAGCTAGGGTCAACGATTTTCGAAGCCAGAAAGACGCCTTCACAATGCATATTTTGGACATACCACAATCGGAATGGAAAAATGCTATGAAAATTGGTTTAAACTTATACAACAGTATATCGATCGGGCGGAATATTTTGATAAATACTTAAACCATTTTGATTGATAAATATTTGTTTCTATTTATTTTTCTGGATACGTAAATAGCAACCGTCATATTAATACATGTCTACAGCTTTGTTTTAGCTACTTCTTTCTATGTTTTGCTATAATTGCTGTTTCATCTACAGTTTATTTCTGCTTCTCTCTGTCCTTCGCTATCAATTTTGACGTTCTCTCTTACCGTTCTATGATTGATTTTCTCTACAATCTCGTATCGGTGGTTCCTTTTTCCAACTAAGTAATTTCCAAGTGATTTATTTCACCAATTTTAGTCATTTTTTCCTTTAATAACATTAATATAAAATAACATTATTGTTATTTATCCTGGTACCTTGGACGGCCGAACATGGCAGCTTTGGTTTCGAAAATTTAAGAACGGTGATTTAAATCTTTGCAGGGTAAAAAATCTGGGGGGTTTGAAAGTGGACCTTAATCCACATAAACAAAACAACGGTTAACACAAGCACAACCATTTTTACCTTCTCCAAAAATAGGTATTCACCACCAAAAAGTGTTACTGTCACTATAGTAGGATTTTACGGGAAGCATTCACTTATGAAACTTAACTCAGCTTGATAGACTAAACATAATATCAAAATAAAATCAACCTCATTTTACAAAAAGAAAATAAGAAACTTGTCACAGAGATAGTGATGCAAATTAAAACATATTTTGCAATAAACCCAAGCAAGATCGCTGCTATTTTAATTTTTCTATTAAAATGCCCCACGACCTGATAGTTCTGGATAAAATAAAAATCAAAAAGACGTACCAACTAACTCTTCTCGTATAACCGCAATGACACTTTTAATCTGTACAAAACGTTAGTGAAAACGACTTAAATTGTAATATCTGCGAGTCCATTTTTCTCCCTCAGCTTGAACGTATAAATAACATAGTGAAACATTGTCAAAAGAAGCTATTAAAGACGATGTGATTTATGATGGTCTATGTCGTAATGTTAATAAATATATTCTCTAAAGAATCCATTAAAATTTTAGAAAGATTTATTAGCACGTGGAAATGTTTTTCAAAAGTGGAAAAATTAAACTGCCTGAAGGATATCTAAAAATTATCGGACTAATTCGACAGTACTTTACAGAATAAAGTTTTCTTTTCTTTCGCAGTGGGGAACTTTCAAGGAATGCAGAATATTTTGTAGCTGCAACTGTAAACTTTAGTTTACAATTAGGCTTTTGAACTTTTTTTTGTCATAAATGGAAAGATCATATATACGTTTTATAACAAAACTATTTTTATTTTTTTCCTTATGATTAAAAAGTTATATTAAATTGAAAACTAAAAAACTCCGAACGTATGTGACCTCATAATGTTAACGAAGGTCTATATCATCAATATCGGGTCAGCTCGGAACAATTCGGAAGTTATTCCCAAATTTTCTTTCGCGCTCTTTCCGAAAGGAATGGTAGTCTCGAGCAAATAAAACAATTTATCGATCTTAGTCATTGTTCTATAGATTTAATTATTATTATACACGTATGGGCCCTGGTGGACCACGCGAAGTACAGTTAGAGGCGTTTGTTTTTGTTAGCCTTCCTTTGCGCCCATATTGATTTCATTCTTCCGCTATGAGCTTTTTTTCTTTCGTCAAACCAAGTTTTTCCAGTCTTCCTACATTTTTCTCTCTGGCCAACCTCCCTAACCTTAACCTTGTGTCTGAAACAGCCTCTATCCTGAATTTCACTTTGTGTAATATTTGCTGATCTTAGGTCCTCTTTAATTGCAGCAACCCATTTAATTATTTCTTACTTTATCTCTACTCCTATTTTCATAAAATTCAGCCATTTGTCTAGTTAACCTACTCGGATTCATCCGTTTTATGTGTCTGTAAAACTTAAGTCTTCTTTTTCTCATATCGCTATGTATATCTGTGTATTGTTTGATTTCTTTGCTTTCTCGAAGTCAGTATGTTGTACTATTTATTTGTTTGGGGCCTAAGATTTTTCTTTCCTTCTTTTCAATCTCCTCGATGTCTCTCATTCTATTCAAAATGAGCGTTTCTGCCCCATATAGACATTCCGACTTAATAACTGTGTTGTAATGTCTCAATTTTGTGTTTTTAGATATGCATTTTTTGTTGTAAATATTTTATGTCAATGCAGTTTTCATTTTTTGATATCTACCCTTATGGGCCGTTTTTTCCAACCCGTTTTCCATGATTATTTCACCCAAATATTTGAATTGAGAAACTCGTCTGATGTTACCATATTTTGTTTTTAGAAATGGTGTTCTTCTGTTGGAGGTCATGTATTGTGTAATTGAGTCTGTCCCAGGTCATGTATTGTGTCTTTTCAAAGAGATATTTGGAGCCCTACTTTTTCTGCTGTTTCTTTTAGGATTTCAATCTGTTTTTGTACCGTTATTATATCTTGAGGCAAAATTGCTAAATCTTCAACAAATGCCAGACAATTAATTTTGATGTTGGTTCTCCTCAGTTTAATGAGCTGGTCAATATTCAGGGCCGACTTTTTTTCACGCCACTTCTGTATTACTTTTTCTAGAACACAGTTAAATAAGAGTGGCGAGAGTTCATCCCCTTGTCTCACTCCAGTTTTAATTTCGAAGGGCTCTGAGATGTCACCCATGAATTTAACTTTTGACCTTGTGTTAGTTAGTGTGGCTTTAATAATTGCCAGTGTTTTCAGATCTAATCCTTGTTCTTTCAAGATTTGGAATAAAGATTCACGGTCAATAAAATTATATGCTTTTTTGAAATATACAAATTTACAGACGAAATTTTTATTATATAGTTTTTGATGTCTTAGGATCAACTTTAGATTCAGGATTTGTTCAAGGCAGGATCTGCCCGGTCGAAAACCTGCTTGATATTCACCAAATTTTAGGTTCTAACTGTCCCTGTGCTCTGTCTAGTAGACATTGAGATAGAATCTTGTAACAAACTGGCACAGAGATATCCCTCTGTAGTTGCTTACATTCGTTCTATCTCCGTTCTTTCTTATGTAGTGGATGGATTAGACCATCTTTCTAATCTTCCGGAATCCGTTCGGTTCGCCAAACTTCTTGTAGAATTTTGGTTATTTCCTTGATTGTACCTGGACCATCGGATTTCAAAAGTTCAGCAGTGATTCCATCTTCCCCAGAAGCTTTATTATTTTTAAATTGCTTGATTTGACTAATTATTTCATCTTCATTCGGTGTTAATGAATCTGGATTTGTTTATCCAGGGTTTAGTGTTGGTAATTTGTTTAAGGGCTCAGGAGAGTTTGGTAGTTCGCAATATTTCGCAAGTTTTTTGCAGTTGTCTTGGTTATTTAGAGCTAATTGACCGTTTTCATTTTGGAAGCAAAGCTTTTGGGTTGATAGCCTGTTAATTTAGTTTTATGTTTATAAATGTTTATATTTATGTTTTGTAAAAATTTCGGGTGTTATTTTCTGGAAATCTTTTTCTATTTCGTTTAGTTGATTTAACCCACCACAGATATTTTCTACGTATTTGTAAAGTGGCCAACTTTAAGGCTGTTTTAATAATTTTTTATTTCAATTCTTGCCAGTTCTGTGGTGGTTGTTTATCAAGCTCTTCTGTTAGGATTGGTTTTATTTTCGTAAGGTCAAACTTTGGTATTAACAGTCTCTTTTGAATAAGTTTTCGAGGTTTTAAGCTAAATTTGATTCTAGTCAAGTACTGATCCATGTCTATGTTATAATTGGGGTACGAAATGGCAACATGGTCAATTTGAAATTCACCCATGTACGTGTTTGGGCACCTCCAGGTCTTTTGTTTTGTTATTTTCTTCTTAAAATGCGTTGATATTATTTTTAGATTAAACTGCGAACACAATTCAACCAATCTTCTGCCATTATGGTTAGTCCATTTATGAGCGGGGAAACTGTCGACTGTTTTTCTGTACTTTCTTTCTTTCCCTAACGTTGGGCGTTGGCATCACCCAATAGGATTTTTACATGGTTAGAGGGAATTTGAGAAATAGTCTTTTCCAGAATTTCCCGGGACTTACTTTTTCAGGATTAGATTTATTTTCTTCGTTACCTGGGAGATGTTTTTGTCATAGTTTTTGTCATGATAGTTTTTGTCAGCACAGTTGAGGGATAGTGTCATATGTCGATTATTTACTGGCTGGACATTAGTTATAGAACCAAGAATGGTTTTTGATATAGCGAAATCAACACCGAGATGTGGTGTATTTTTGAGTATTCTTTTGTCCGTTTTACTTTTAAAAAATCTGTAGTTGTCGAAGTCCAACGTGTTATCATCTATCAATCTGGTTTCTTGCAAAGCTAAATTTGGATTTTTTGCTGATTCGATGTTCGCCCCAATTCGTGTAGCTTTTCTGGGTGCAGGAAAGAGTTGATATTTACTGTTCCAAAGAAAGTTTTTGTTTTCGGTTTCTGACGTTGGCCAGAGGTCTCCGACTCCCTCTGAAAGATTTTGCGTTTAAGCCCGGACGTCCCAGAATCCGAACGTACGGTTGCACCACCAAAGCTGGCAGTGATTGTTTACCTCCTGGGGTAATTTTGTAATTACTAGAACGCTTCATCTTGTACTTTGAATTAAGGGTTTAAACCATGACGGTTCAGAGGTTAAGACTGGAGGGGTTAGTTCCAGAATTAAAATCTTAGCCGCACCACTGGTGAACCGCTTGATACAAGTCAGACGCTAAGTAGATTTAGTTTTTTGCTATATTTTTATTATATTTAGTTTTGCTCTATTGTATAGTTTGCTTTAGTTTTTTGTCTATAGGTTTAACCTATATCTTTGACTGCATTTGTTAGTTTGCTAGCGATTTAAAAATATACTTGCTTTTAATTTTTATTTAGGCTTTTCGACGTTGTACTCATATATCTTTGCCTAATATATGGAGGCTCAAAGGTAAGTTCAGAATGAAATCAGATTATGGTTCCTTTTTGTATTCGTTTTTACAACTTTTGTTTATATTATGTAATTCATGTAGTGAAAACAAATTAACGTGCCAAATTTATAGGAAGGAATATCCCTGCGTGTCCGCAAAAAATCTACATGTAGCAACACAACCGAGGGTAGTAACAATGAGAAAGCCATACAGGACCGTCTATTTTGTAGGATAGGAATAATAGTAGTAGATTCGTAAGTGCATATCTGCATTATTTTGTTATTCCTGTTGTGAACCCAGATAAAAAATGGATGCTTAATGTGTTTTGTGAAAGTCGTAGAATCGTTTTATTCCAGTGGTCAGCAGGAGATAACGTATACCGAAATATATATGCCGAAATTCCTTCTGTTATTAAGCCAATTTTACATTCGAAGAATCTTCCATATCCAATTTGACCCGATAATTCGAGATAAATATACCAGAAGATGATATTGAAAGTGATGTTGAAGTTAAATTGATTTCTAGTGATTCTGACGATTTCTCTCTTCAAGAAAACACTCCACATTTAATTAACCAAGCCGAATTAAAAGATCTTATAAGAGGTTTACAACTATCAAAAGATCCTCAGTTTGAAAGCCTGTTGTCTGTTAATGAAAATAGATTGCTTGGAAGTAATTCAAAATGGTTGTCGAAGAATTTTTAGGAAATCAAAAAGTGAAAATTTATCTTTAAAATTTTCACTTTTTGATTTCACTTTTTGTTGCTGATTTATTGAAAAATGTTCAACAGATGTGAGTGAACATGTCATTGAAGATTTGGGAGAAAACAAGAATTTTTGGGATGAAAACATGTTAGAAGATTACTGTCCATTATAAGAGAAACCGATACAAAAACTATAAAAAGAAGGCGATAATTAGCCATTTAATTTTTTTTTATTATTCATACTAAGTTTTTTTTCCATTTTTAAGTAAATAAATATGTTTTTTTGATAACTCTTGCCTGAATAAACAATAATTAACAACTTTCACCTGGGGTATAAAAACCGTGTAAACTAGTGTTATTTATTTAATTTACATAATTTTCGAGGTATTTTAATTTAACAAATTTTACACTTCAAAAGCATTTCAAAACCAAAAATGATGCACTAATTACAGCAGAAACAATATGAAACTCACAGTTTGTTCACATGTTTATAACAGACATACAGCTGGAAAACGTCGTGTTTTGTCAGTTCACAGGTCTCGAAAACAAAATTTTCCCCAAACTGAAAATGTAGACTATAAAAACTGATGTCACTGTATCTCCAAAGTTTCTATGCTGGTCAGTGTAGTAATCAAATAAAAAAAATGTTATAAACAAATTGATTGACGTTTCGGTCTGAAAATGAACGATGTTTTTGGTTTTCGGGGTCTGTTAATAAACGAAGTTACCAGAAACAAACTGTTTATCGAAATGGACTAGATTTAAAAATCAAAACACCGGTAAACGTATATTTATGGCTTGCTCACCGAGGACATAAACTCTAACGGGTTTACTGACAACCCATTTCCGCGATATTAAACAATATTTTACGAATAATATAACCGCCAGTGTTGGAGAATTGCCGTTCGGGCAGGTTTTTGACTTTATTAACTCGCGACTGAGGCCTTTACGACTTTGCTAACGTGTTGCGAAGGTAATAGAATCAGATTAAAGTCGAAGATGTTCCTTTCGAAAAGGGCCTAAATAAATTATGGAAAACCGAAAAACAACCATGTCGTATATGGTCAATACCTTGTGTCGTTTTGGATATATTATAACAAATATTATTGGAGAAACGAAAAAAAAAAACAGAGATGGGAAAGGACTTTTTGTATAAGTGGATTTAAGTCATAATAAGGTAGGGTCTTTCAAATTAAGCTGTTTCCGCCAGTATCAGCCAAACGACCAAGTCTTGTAGCTCCATACACGTTCACTCTTTTGACAGAATTTTTGTTGACTTAATCCTGGCTCTATCTGACCATTGCCTTGAATAATTTCATCCTAGTTCAGGAGTCTATTGTAGATTGTTCTTGTAGACCTGGCTTTTCACGTAACTCCAAAGAAAATAGTCATGCAGAAAGTTTTTCTTTCAATAAATCACTTGTTTCATTAGCAAAGTGAGGTGTAGCGCAGTAGCGGCTCGTGGGTTTTTAAAATGGGAGGACGTAGAAGAATATAGTGCTGCTGAATTTTTTCCCCTTTCTCCTTTTCCACTTTTCGTGCTAGTGAAACCCTATACAAGAGATGAACCGGGAAAATGAGTTAAAGGAAAGAAACTAAACGAAAATAAAATATGGTGTTTTGCCCTGAAAAATTGTTTACTGTGATAAATGCTGGAGGGGCGGCGCCCCAACGCCCTCCCTCATGAGCCGCCACTGTTTATCAAAATATAGTTATGTTTTAGAGAAAAATATAAGTGGAAATTAGACAAATTTGTTTTGTTTAAACTAACTAATCGAAATCCTTTGTATAAACCTCACGTGGCATTCCTCAGCAACCTCAGCAACAATTTGATTGCTTCAGTGCCTCCACTAGCAATATAGATATTTTTCATATTAATATACAGGGAATAACGATTCACATATTGCAGCTGACGCAGTTTGTAGAAGATAGAAACCCATAAATCTTGTGTGTTACTGAAACTCATGTAACACGAGATGTGGAAGAGAATGAAATTAATATAACTGTTGTCTGTTATTCGGATAGTCGTCATACGGGGGTTACTATTATTTATATTAAATCTAGCTTGAAATATTGGGTGATTTCTGTCGAGACAGCTCTTTTTTTTCTGTTTCAGTCGACTGTTTCAGCCGAAACAGACAGTCAGAGAGAGTTATTGGGTCGTAACAGTTAAGACACAGATAAATAAGCTATTTTTCTTAGTAGCGGCCTGCTATAGATCGCCTAACGCCTCTGTAGGTGACTTTTTAAACTATTTGGAAGACAACCTAAATGATAATAAATTTAAAAGAAATAAAACCTTTCTTCTGGGTGATATAAATAGAGATTTATTGAAGAACATTATCAGGGGAGCAGGTTTCACACAGATTGTTAAGAAAGTTTCCTTGGATGAGCAAAGAGCTAAGAAATGCTTAAGTTGAGAGGGACAGAGCGTATAGAGAGTTTTCTTTCACAAAGAATGGACATAATTGGAGAATTTATAAGTAGAAAAGAAATATTTCACTGTCCATTATGCGACTTGAGAGGAAAAAGTACCTTAATAATAATATCGATGCTTGTGGGGGGGACGGAAGGAAGATGTGGAGAACAATAAAAAATTTACTAGGCAATGGTAAGGGGCGTGCCGATTTTGCTCGAATCGAATTTAACGTTCACTACGGACCTACGGAGGAGAACTTCAATAACTTTTCGATAGTTTGAATGAAGTAGAACAGACTATCGAAGAGCGGGACTGGAGCAGTGATGTCAAAGTATGCAAGACTCGCGATTTTAAACATATTATTCTAAACAAATTAAGAAACGTTGTGTTTAGCTTAAAAAGCCGAAATACGACTGACAATGATATTACGATAAGGTTAATGAAAAACATTTTTTGTGTCATCGGTTATCTTTTATTGTACTTAATTAATACAAGTTGAAACGAATACATTTCCTGAGGGCTTAAAAACCAGCATTATTGTATATATTTAATAGACTGTTAAATTATTATTTGAAGCAATAGAGTGTTTTATCATTTGAACAGTGTTAGTTATTGCCTTTTGATTGTATTTTCTTTTGTTAAAATTTCTTAGTAGTTTTCTTACTTTTATTACTTTTTTTTGTATATTGATTTTATTTTGTTACTATTAGCTGCATATATATATATATATATATATATATATATATATATATATATATATATATATATATATATATATATATATATATATATAGATTTATTTATTTATGTATATATTTATGTATTTATTCGCTCAAGAGGAAGGCCAAGGCTGAGATGGCCACCAGATGATGTGATCGTGGATCTTAAAGTCATTGATGTACGAAACTGGAACTAATTTGCAGGGAATAGAGAACGATGGGAGATAGTTGTAAGGAACGTCAACAAGCCTCTCCATGGGTTACAGAGCAATGTGTGTGTATTTATTATAATTTATTTGTACTCGACCGCTATTTCCTTCGAGGCAGCCAGAAAATTCTCTTGAAAGGGTTTTATGGGCTTAAACGGTACCATATCAAGTGAATAAAGTGTTCTTGACACAATATTTATTTGGTTTTTAACGAAAATTTAATGAATTGAGGCATGACTGGATCATAAACAGAGTTTCATGTCTCACAACAGGTAATTATACATTTCAGAATGTCTCATCTAAAAAAAAATCAGTTTTTTCGAAAAAAAACCGGAAGACACAGCAAATAAACCTAAATTGTTCATGAGAATTGATTGAATGGAAACTGATGATATTCCAGCGAGTTCTGGAGTCATTAAAAGTATTTTAAAACTTTACTTCTTTCGTTGTTTGAGTATTAACGTTAAAATTATGTTAATTCAGGTTACTTATAAGACTGTCAAATTCAGTTAAGCCGACAACAACGAACCGTAACGGCATCTCAAAGTTTCCGTTCCGCTCCTTCGAAAACCGCAAATCAACATCCGTCCGAACTACTGCGGACTGATCCAACTTTATAACTTGTATTACAAAACGTAATGCCACGGGAACGTTCCGGCGAGGGCGTCGCAGAAGCCAAATTTATGACACTTTTCCGGATCTTAAATTTCTTTTTGTTTTCGCCCGCTAATCCGGCCCAATTTTCGAAAGTTTTCGATGCGAAGAGGATTCGTGGGTATTTAAAGTTTTCGATTATGTCGAATCGGTGTCATTCACGGAAATAACAGAGAAAATATATTTTCATTTTAACTTTCGTTCTGAATACTTTTATTAATCTTTACATATATATATATATATATATATATATATATATATATATATATATATATATATATATATATATATATATATATATATATATATATATATATATATATATATATATTGCAGTGTTAAATTTATTTGGACTATGTCCAATGAATGTCGTACACCCAACTGCTGGTTGCTTCCACAATCTGATGTGGCACATACTGCGTCTCCGCCTTAATGAGAATTTGGTAGTTGTTTGAGTGGAGACGAGCAACGAGCACGAGCTGCCTTCTTTGGAGGGCACATGTTTTGATTCTTGATGTTCAGACTCCTCCAGGATACCGACATTTGCTCGCTCGTCAAGAATAGGGAAACCCTATCTATGATATATATATATATATATATATATATATATATATATATATATATATATATATATATATATATATATATATATATATATTTTTTTTTTTTTTTGACATGACTAGAAAACAGAATAACCGCAAAAGGTTATCAGGCAAACTAAGAGGAAATACATGAAGGAACAACTAGACTCTATAGAGGAGAATTTCCGCAATTATAACACGAGATACTTTTATAGGACTTTTGCAAGAGAAATCCGTGGATACACACCGCAAAATCTTTGCTTTAGAAAGTGGAATGGGAGATTAGCGCTAACCAATCAGGAGAATTGTCAGGACCTAGCCCACTATTTATCTGATATCCCCAATTGCCCCGAACGCGACACAAGATTCCCCAAGGAAAATTGTATCCATACCCACTCAGAATCACCACCACCACCAACACAGGAAGAAATCCACAGGTACATTCGCAAACTAAAGAATAACAGGTCATCCGATGAAGATGGTATCACTGCAGAACTATTGAAAAACTTCGGACCAAATTCACTGCAGGAACTTACGCAAATTATCACGAACATTTGGCAAACAGAAAAATTGTCACATGAAAGGAAATGTGCTCTTATCCACCCACTGTACAAGAAGGGAGTCAGAACAGATGCGAACAACTATAGAGGAATCTACTACAAGTCACTTATAAAATCCTTTCAGCATGCCTTCTCCAGAGAATACAAGAACAATTAGAACACAAAATTGGCGAGTACCAGGCAGGCTTTCGCCTTGGTCACTCATGCACTGAACAAATATTTAACTTAAAAACAATACTGAAATACAAAGCTATCAGGAACGTCCCAATCATCTGCACGTGTACTTCAAGGAAGTATACGACTGCATTGACCGAAAATCTCTGTTTAACATCCTAGAAGAACAAGGACTCGACCCCAAAACATTACGATTGATCATGCAAACACTGATTGACACAACCTCTAAAGTGAAATTTGTGGGACAAATTTCCGCACTCTTCCTAATTAAAACTGGAGTACACCAAGGAGAGTGGTTATCCCCACTTTTCTTCAACGTGATCCTGGAAAGTCATAAGGGAATAGGAAAAAGAACTGAAAAATCAAGGACACTGGAAACCAATACGACTCGGACGATCCAAAAAACAATATAGAAATATCATGCCTGGCCTTCGCAGACGACCTAGCCATACTCGCAGACAATGAAAAAAGGGCAACGAAACAGATCGAAGTCCTCAAGGAATGTGCAAAGAAAGTCGGCCTACAAATCTCCTTTCAAAAAACCGAGTTCTTCTGCTCAAAATTAGATGTTCAAAATTTGAACACCAAATACGGCAAAATAAATAGGGTCACTAACTTCAAATACCTGCGCGAGATCCTCGAACTCACAGGAGGAGAGAAGATAGCACAGAAGACTCGATTACAGAAGATGAAGGGGGCATACGGCAAGACACACAATATCTACAATAAGAAATGCGTATCCACACGCGCAAAAAAAAGACACTACAACACAGTAATCAAACCAGAGGTACTATACAGAAGCGAGACACTTACACTTCATACAAAAAGCGGCATAATTATAAAAAACGCAAAATTATGAGGAAAATTCTCGGCCCAAAACTGACAGAGGAAGGATACAGACTACATTTTCGAAAGACTACAGAGAGAATGTCCAACGTAGCGGCGGACATAAAAAAAAGAATGTTGAAATTCTATGGACATATCGGTAGACTCCCACCGACAAGACTCACCAACAGAATTCTTACATACATACAAGGAGTCAAGTCAATAGTACCACGGATCACACAAGTCAGAGCTGATCTGGGAAAGGCACAAATGGATCCGACAGAGATTAAGGATAGAAGAACGTACAGAAACAAAATACATATGTGGAACGTTGCATCAGAGAGCGAAGTTTCGAGGAGATCGGGAACAAAATGAACGGAGGAGAGAAAGAGAATCCACGGAGAAAGGACGAGAGAGGTGTGGAGGATCAGAAAGAACACTCGAAAATGAGTCAGAATGCTTTGCGTGGCCCAACCGGGTCTATATACACCTAATAATATATACCGGGTGTCCCATTAAGGATGGATCGCGGCCGTATCTTGAAAACTATTTATCCCACAGCTTTTTAAAAACCATTTTTTTGTGTGTATTTTCAAGTGTTAACCGAGGAAGAAAAATTCTCATTTATAATTAGCAAACTGTCTCCTACAACTTTGTTTTATGAAATTTTGTCGTAACTTCGCGAATAAAGAAGTGGGGGGGGGGGGGGGGGGAGTTTTACCTATTTAGATAAAAAGTCGTCAAATGTCCGTTTGCCTAAACCGATTTTCCTCAATTTGGATTCATTTAAAAGGCAATTGCTGGGACAATCAGATAATCTGGGAGATAAATTATTTAGTTTATAAATGAAACCGCCAGGTGGCGTTACATTCAACAATAGTTTTTTTGAAGTTTTGTTCAGTTTTTTCAAATGGAATGGTACAGCTTTTATTACATGGCTAGAAAGGTAATTTAAAGAGGAATCATCCAGTGAAAACCCGAACTCGATATCTCTGACATGTCAAGAGATATTTCGATTTTTCTGAAACAAATCAGTTATTATTTCACTACTACCTGCATTAAGTTAAAAAAATATTAACCTAATGTTTGCCTTTCTTCACACTTTACGAAAAATCGAAATATCTCTTGACATGTCAGAGATATCGATTTCGGGTTTTCACTGGATGAAAATTCCTCTTTAAATTACCTTTCTAACCATGTAATAAAAGCTGTACCATTCCATTTGAAAAAACTGAAGAAAAAAGCTATTGTTGAATGTAACGCCACCTCGCGGTTTCATTTATAAAATAATTATCAATATAAAATAATGTATCTCCCAGATTACCTGATTGTCCCAGCAATTGCGTTTTAAATGAATCCAAATTGAGGAAAATCGGTTTAGGCAAACGGACATTAGACGACTTTTTATCTAAATAGGTAAAACTCCCCCCCACTTCTTTATTCGCGAAGTTACGACAAAATGTCATAAAACAAAGTTGTAGGAGACAGTTTGCTAATTATAAATGAGAATTTTTCTTCCTCGATTAACACTTGAAAATACACAAAAAAAATGGTTTTTAAAAATGTTTAGCTCGTCACGCCCTCTTGCGGTCGTTTTAGAAGCTTAAAAATATTTTTGGTGAATTTCTCACGGTCAGTTTTAGTATAATGTTTTTTCCCCAAAGCTGTGGGATAAATAGTTTTCAAGATACGGCCGCGATCCATCCTTAATGGGACACCTGGCTGGTATATATATATAATTGAGTGGGCTCGTGGAGAAAGAGGTTCTTTCTCACGAGCCCACTCAGTTATTTTTTGAACAGACCTACTACTTACCCAAGGCTAGACGGGCCACGAACGGTCTCGCACAGTTTATCTGTCGCGGCCGTTTACCACAGAATGGCAGTGCTGCATGTGATGGCAGCCACCATTCAACATGCCCGATTTATATGATCATGGCTTTAGTCCCTCCCTTCATCCGCTCTCCAGGCGTTTAGCCTGGGCGCTGCTGATGACGGCTTAAGGCCTGAAACCGGTCCTGAAAGACGCTTGCTGGCGCTTTGGATGGCGGTTGGGGGAACGACAAAGCACCAACGTGGAGCGCGGGTGTATCTATGATGGAGTGGGAGAAACTTTGATATTTAACTCTCTCCTTTAGAGAATTCGTACAGAATTATATGAAATGCCGATAAATGCGTAATATTTAATATTTTACACTACTGAAATAATTACCATATTGGATTTTTGATGATTATTTAATTTGATGATAATAACACTGAAAGAGAAAGGAAATTTCAATCATTCAATATTGCAGAATTATTTATAACTTAACTCTCAAACTTTGTTATGAAATTTTCAGGAAATTCCTGAATTAGATGATAAATAGAAATATTATTACCTAAAACAAATGTATAGCTAGAATTCGCTCTTGTATTTAGAAAATAAATTTTTGAAATTCCCATTATTTAATAACCTCGTAAAAGTTTGTAGTAGAACATACGCGATTAAAAGGTTATAAAATTAACGTCAAAAATAGTATAGTTCATAAGTCAAGAGAATAGTATTATTAATAAATTAATTTGCCAAGTTAGACGACTTCCTAGAATATATTCGCGCAATATGTATCAATACAACCCTTTATTTTTTAAAGTTGGTATGACTACCCTTGACATATGATAAAAGTTGGAATATCATTTCATCATGTAATTGTTAACATATTTTTTTGAAATGGTTACATTTATGGAACAAAGAATTCCCATCAAATTTTGTGTAAAACGAATTATTTTTTGATGTGTTAAAAGTATTGAGAATGTTTTAAAGCTACGTCAAAATGGATGCTTTATAAGTGATTCAAGGACTTTAATGAAGGTAGCGAAACGGTTGGATATAAACTTCTGTCAGATTCAGCACCTTCCATGTCAATAATCCTCGTTCAACACCTTCAATGTCAACCCATGAAGAAAATATGACCCAAATCAAGGATATTGTACAGAGTTACCGTAGATTAATTATAACAAACGTTGTTTTTCGCTAAAAGTCAAACAATTACTGTCCCACAAGCACCTTATCCACCAGATTTGACACCGTGCGACATTTTTCTACGCCCTCAATTAAAAAAAAACTACTTCGCGGACGATATAGTAGCATTTTAAGAGAGCTTGCTGGCGAGTACGTAAAGTCGAGTACATAAACTGTTTCGTGTATAAAAACCTTAGGAGTAGTATATGAAATTTCTAAATACCACGTGTTATTTACACGAAAAAGTTTACTTATTTAATCGACATTTTTGATTGTCCTTATCTATTTCATGGGAAATGCCGAGCTATATTATAAATCTCGGTTCTAACGGTTTAAAAATGTTTGGCCCGAAAGCTTGAGCGGGAAGGTTTTGGAATATAAAGTAGAACTATAAAATATTTATTGTAAAAATTGTGAGGAGACCGGGGAGCCCTTTCGAATCCTTTTTCGGTTCATTCGTAGCGGAGCTTTCAAATTTATTTGCGTTTTATGTCCGGGTGTGTATGAAAAGGAGAGGATTTAGGGACATTGTGGTGGGAAATAGTGGGACTCAATATAGATTGTATGTATATTAGTCAAATAATGTATTTGTATGTGTGTGTGTATATAATGTATCAAAAAAAATATTATGTATTGTATGTTTAAGCTCGAAGAGATTTACCACTAAATGACAATGAATGAATCTAATTCTAAAACTAAACTATGTTCTATTTATATGATAACCCTGCCTAGTGAAGTGTAAAAATCATGAACCGTGAAGTTTACTGAGCCTTACATTAATAATTGAAAAAGTTGACTGAACGGGATAGGTCATTTATCCTATTGCATGTTGGGCAACACAAGATTTTTCATTTCTCCCATATCTAATGTGGGCAATGTGTTCTTTAAATCTCGTTAATATGGATCTTTTTGTTTGCCCAATATACCTGATCACAATCTTGACAGCTAATTTCGTAAATCCCCGAGTTTTCATGTCGGACTTCTATTAATTTATTAAATGGTTTGTACACAACCTTTTTTCAAAATGTTGTCTAGCCCTCATGTTAATTGGGCATCAAATGGTATTACCATGAATTTATTTTTGTTCCGATCTTTTTGAAAAGTCTAAAATTCTTATGTTTTCTAATAAATTTATCTACAATATGGGAAAATTGATTCATTTATTTACCATAAAATTTAAACTAGCCATCTTATTTTGGAAGCTATGATTCGAATCATTCGAATGATCTCGAAGTTGTGAGGTTTTTATATCAAAATCTAATCTGTAAACTATCGTTGTTTTCGACAATTTTACTTCATACGTGATCTTGTTAACGAGATGTACTCAGAAACAATCTTGTTATTAAAGCTGTTTAACTCAAGTAACTCCCTTAGGTACTTCAAGGTATGTGGAATGGGGACAATCGGAGACAACGATGATACGACAAAAGAAACCAAGATATCACCTTCCTGTAGATGTGTATTTTTAACTTTTTCTATGAATCTTGTTGAGTTTATCACAGATCAGGTAGGTAGTTGGTTTGATATATTTTCAAATTCCTTTGTTAACTATATTGTCAAGTTGTATTTGGGTAATCTAAAGGATAAAGTAGATCAACATGAAATTTGGATTGGGGATTTACGAAATTAGTTGTCAATATTGTGATCCAAGGTATTAGATCAAGAGAAGAGGTATTAGAGCCATCGTTTCTTCCTGTGTTGGAAGCATGCGCTGAAAAACTTTCAGCTTTTATAAAATAACGAATATCTGGTATTCATATGTTTTTAACATGGTTAGCGAAACGTGCGTGGAGAACTTTCAAAAAGTGATTTGGGATCTAGTGGTAAATCTTTTCGAGTTTAATATTTCACACCTAAAGTTCCAATAGAAAAATTGATTGTATGTTTACACAATTAAAAAACAATTCAATATAACAGGCCTTTCAAATTGGGAGGTTTTTTTTTAATTCTTGAGAGAAACACAGATGGCGTTGTGAATTTGTCTAGGGGTAATCTCATCTCATCAAAGGAATTAGCTCTGAAGGTTCAAATAACGCAGGAACTAAAGCCACTCTATCATTCAAAACATCGTGCATTTGTAAATTGGATCAAAGAACAAACAGTTCATTTTTCTCAAAAAATCATCTCTTTTTATTTTTTTAAAAAATCAATTAGAAGGCGTTTGCTGTTGTTGCCTTCCTTTGCGCCCATATTAATTTCATTCTTTCACTATGAGCTTTTTTCCTTTCGTCAGACCAAGTTGTTCCTGTCTTCCTACATTTTTCTCTCTGGCCAACCTTCCATACGTTAATCTTGTATCTGAAACAGCCTCCATCCTGAATTTTGTGTAATATTTGCTGATCTTAGGCCCTCTTTAATTACAGCAATCCATTTCATTATTTCTACTTTAGCTCTACTCCTATTTTCATAAAATTCGACTACTTGTCTAGTTAGCCTACTCGGATTCATCCGTTTTATGTGTCCGCAAAACTTAAGTTTTCTTTTTCTCATATCGCTATGTATATCTGTGTATTTTGATTGATTTCTTGGTTTTCTCGAAGTCGGTATGTTGTGCTATTTATTTGTTTGGGGCCTAATTTTCTTTTCCTTCTTTTCAATGTCCTCGATGTCTCTCTTTCTATTCAAAATGAGCGTTCCTACCCCATATAGACATTCTGGCTTAATAACTGTGTTGTAATGTCTCAGTTTTGTGCTTTAGATAGGCATTTTTTGTTGTAAATATTTTGTATAAGTCTCAATGCCGTTTCCATTTCTTGACATCTACCCTTATTGGCCGCTTTTTCCAATCCATTTTCTATGATTATTTCACCCAAATATTTGAACTGAGAGACTCGTCTGATGTTACCATATTTTGTTTTTAGAAATGATGTTCTTAGTCTGTTACAGGTCATGTATTGTGTCTTTTCAAAGGAAATTTGGAGTCCTACCTTTTCTGCTGTTTCTTTTAAGATTTCAATCTGTTTCTGTGCCGTTAATACATCTTGAGCCAAAATTGCTAGATCATCAGCAAACGCCAGACAATCAATTTTGATGTTGGTTCTCCCCAGTTTAATGGGCTGGTCAATGTTCAGGGCCGACTTTTTTTCACGCCACTCCTGTATTACTTTTTCTAGAACACAGTTAAATAAGAGTGGCGAGAGTCCATCCCCTTGTCTCACTCCAGTTTTAATTTCGAAGGGCTCTGAGATGTGACACATGAATTTAACTTTTGACCTTGTGTTAGTTAATGTTGCTTTAATAATTGCCAGCGTTTTCAGATCTAGTCCTTGTTCTTTTAAGATTCAGAATAGAGATTCGGGGTCAATAGAATCATATGCTTTTTTGAAATCCACAAATGTACAGACGAGATTTTTATGGTACAGTTTTTGATATCTTAGGATCAACTTTAGATTCAGGATCTGTTCAGGGCAGGATCTGCCCGGTCGAAAACCTGCTTGATAATCACCAATTTTAGGTTCTAACTGTCCCTGTGCTCTGTCTAGTAGACATTGAGATAGAATCTTGTAACAAACTGCGAGAAGAGATATCTCTATATAGTTTACATCCGTTCTATCTCCTTTCATGTGTAGTGGATGGATTAGAGCATCTTTCCAATCTTCCGGAATCCGTTCGGTTCGCCAAACTTCTTGTAGAATTTTGGTTATTTCCTTGATTGTACCTGGACCAGCGGATTTCAAAAGTTTAGCAGTGTAGCAGTAGCAGATTCCGTCTTCACCAGAAGCTTTATTATTTTTAAGCCGCTTGATTTGCCTAATTATTTCATCTTCATTCGGTGGTAATGAATCTGGGTTTGTTTGTTTAGGGTTTAGTGTTGGTAATTTGTTTAAAGGCTCAGGACAGTTTAGTATTTGTTCAAAATATTTCGCAAGTTCTTTGCAATTGTCTTGGTTAATTAGAGCTAATTATCCGTTTTCCTTTTGGAAGCAAAGACTTTGCAGTTGATAGCCTGTTAATTTAGTTTTAAATGTTTTGTAAAAGTTTCGGATGCTATTTTTTTTATCTTTTTCTATTTCATTAAGTTGATTGTTTTCATATTTTCTTTTAGTTTGTCTAATTAGCTTCGATGTTTCTTTTCTTACTTTCAAAAATACGTTATAGTTTATTGCTGTTTTTTGACTGTTCCAATTTTTGAATGCTTTACTTGGGCTTAATACTGCTTGCTCACAAACTTCATCCCACCACGGATGTTTTCTACGTTTTTGTAAAGGGACCAACTTTAAGGCTGTTTTAATAATTTTTTGTTTCTATTCTTGCAAGTTCTGTGCTGGTTGTTTATCAAGCTCTTCTGTTAGGGTTGGTTTTATTTTCGTTGGGTCGAACTTTGGTATTAGCAGTCTCTTTTGAATAAGTTTTCGAGGTTTTAAGCTAAGTTTGATTCTAGTCAAGTAGTAATCCGTGTCTATGTTAGCTCCTTTCCTGACTTGCACATTCAAAATCTCTTTATAATTGGGGTACGAAATGGCAACATGGTCAATTTAAAATTCACCCATGTACGTGTTTGGGCACATCCAGGTCTTTTGTTTTGTTATTTTCTTCTTAAAATAAGTTGACATTATTTTTAGATTAAACTGCGAACATAGTTCAACCAATCTTCTACCATTATGGTTAGTCCATTTATGAGCGGGAAAACTGCCGACTGTATTCCTGTTCTGTTTTTATTGTATTGTACTGTGTTTCTTTCAGAATGTCGCTGGTAAAGATGTAACTGTGAATTATATTACAGAGTTACATATCGTGAAATTATAACTAGTTTTTTGTTGGCTGAATGGAATAATGTTGATCTGGAGGATATGGGCTACCAAAAGGATAGCGCCACACCTCACTCTACCAATGAAGCAATTAATTTATTGAGACAAAAATTACCTGAATGAGTTATTGCAAGAAACGCTGCTATTAACTGGCCACCAAGATCACATGAGTTGACACCGTTGGATTATTTTCTTTGGGGTTACTATTTGCTTTAGCGTTACAATCGATTCCTGAATTAAAGAATGAAATTATACGGGCCATTGGTGTGAATAGAGTTATGGTTATGCCAAAATGTCATCCAAAATTGAAAAGAGTGAGCGTATGTGGAGCAAGTGGCCATTTGGTAGATATTGTACACTCTGCTTCAATTATCAATAAAAAGTTTTTTTTTTTAATCTACGCAAATTCTGTTTTATTGAAGAATTGAAAATATGCTGAATTTGAAAGACACTTTACTTTTGTTGAACCCTAGAAAAATAATTATTCAATCTTATTGTCGCCTTGTAAAAAGTCCAAATTTGTTCCCTGTCCTATTTCATTTAACTAGTACAATGTCGTTGTCTATAACTAATGTAATCGAGAAAATGTTCTGAATAAACTGAATAGAAATGTTGGGGAACTACAAATAATGTTGATTGCTTCTGAATGGCTGTATAAATTGTGTAACTGAAGGGGAATAGAACAGATGTGTAATGAATAATAAATCTTTTGAAAGGACCTTTGAATAGGTTCATATTGATCCAGCACTACGGAAAATAGAATTAATGTAGATGGAGATAGAGAAAAAAAATCGATAGTGCGGTTTTTATTTCATTTATAATTTGGAAAGTACAGATGTCCTATCATGGGTTAATGTGTTAAAGCAGTTATGATTATAATGCGCCAGAAACTCGTCTTTCACACCCTTTCGTTTACTGCATAACAAGTATACATTGTATTGGATTTGTTGATTCGTTTTTGCAGACTTTTGGTAGGTTTTTCTTAGAGTTTTAATGTTACCAAGGTATCGGTAACTTTAGATCTCTCCGAGACCTACTGTCAACGATTTAACCGTATATATACCGGGTTTCTCACGGTAAACGTTGGTTAGAAATTTTCGCGGTTAGAAAAAACTCAGAATTCTGAATTATTGGACTTCAGCTCTATTTAAGATTCTCTTTCATTTCCGGTCATCTCGTAAGTTGCCAGTAACTTCTTTATTTTAAATGGAACTCTCGGTATATTAATTTATTTTTGGATACCTGAGAAATTTTCATGATGAAAATATCTTGATTCTTTTGCAAATTTTGAAAGATTTATAACCTTATTTTCAACACTGCGCCTTTTACCCATATTCGATTACTGTTAAGCGCTTCTAAGTTAGAAGGAAGCTCAAGGATGATACTTTCGAAATCCATATTAACTTCACCATCTTCACCAGAAGCTTTGTTATTTTTAAACCGCTTGAATTGCCTAATTTTTCATCTTTATTCGGTGGTAATGTATCTGGGTTTGTTTGTTTAGGGTTTAGTGTTGGTATTTTGTTTAAAGGCTCAGGACAGTTTAGTATTTGTTCAAAATATTTCGCAAGTTCTTTGCAATTGTCTTGGTTATTTAGTGTTAATTGTCCGTTTTCCTTTTGGAAGCAAAGACTTTGGGGTTGATAGCCTGTTAATTTAGTTTTAAATGTTTTGTAAAAGTTTCGAGTGTTATTTATTTGGAAATCTTTCTCTGTTTCATTTGAAAGTTGATTGTTTTCATATTTTCTTTTAGTTTGTCTAATTAGCTTCGATGTTTCTTTTCTTTCTTCCAAAAATATGTTATAGTTTATTGCTGTTTTTTGACTGTCTCCAATCTTTGACTTTTGACCAATCTTTGAATGCTCTACTTCGGCTTAATATTGCTTGCTCACAAACTTCATCCCACCACGGATGTTTTCTACGTTTTTTTAAAGGGACCAACTTTAAGGCTTTTTTAATAATTTTTTGTTTCAATTCTTGCCAGTTCTGTGCTGGTTGTTTATCAAGCTCTTCTGTTAGGGCTGGTTTTAGTTTCGTTGGGTCGAACTTTGGTATTAGCAGTCTCTTTTGAATAAAGAGATTTCTCACGGTAGACGTTTGTTAGAAATTTTCGTGGTTAGAAAAAACTTAAGATTATCTTTCATTTCCGGTTATCTCGGAAGTAGCTAAGGAAGTAACATGATTTTTAATTCGATGACCAATAATATAAAACGAAAACAGAGGTTTAAAATAAACAGTTTGGTTTAAAATAAACATTCTATGTGGAACGTTGCAATACGACGTTTAAAATTTAATTAGTGTTGTTATTAAACATGTTATTTCTTGTTCCATTTTTCCTTTTGGGGCCTCATCGGACCACCGGGATATGGCGGAATAAATGAACAGAAAACGACTGAACTGACTGAATTAAACAATTTTTTTCTTTGTTATCTATCACTTTTATTTTTTAACTTTCGTAAAATAATGTTACATAGTCAAACACTACTTTAAAACTAAGTTGTTTTAAAATAGTGTTTGAGAATGTAACATTGGTTTACCAAACTAAAGTTCACAGAAAATAAAAATGATAGATAAAAAGTAAAACATTGTTTTATTGGGTTTAAAAATGAACTAACAAGGTAACGGACAAATCAATCAATAATTTGAAAGTAACGTGAATTGATTAGACAAGTATTATAATAAAAGGGAAGGAAAGACCAAAATATTTTGGAGTAAAAGTGACCAGAAATCTAGGAAGAAATGCGAGAATTACTTACGAATGGAAAGCTCTAAATAATGTTTTTAAAAGTAAAAGTGCATTGGAGTGAAATGTCCATAGAAAAATTTTTAGTAGCGAAAAATTCGGGAAACTGAGCGAGACGAACAAGTAACGAAATTATAGTTTTACAAAGGCACAAACCTTACGGAAGTCATAAGAGAGCAAAGAAACGATAAATGGAGCATATTTTGAGAATGCCAAGGGATAATAAACAGAAAAAAGAGGCGAAGGAAGTCGAACTGGAAACAAGAATCAGTGGAAGGAAATTGTGAATCAAGTCATGAGTGTAATAGGTACTTATGTAAGAAAACAATTTTTTATCGTTTCTCCACTGAACCAATAACGTTCTCTTAACAATATTTTTCTTCATTAAAGGAAACAAGTAATAATATAATAATTACTAAAACAAACACATAAAAAGGGCCCACTAATTCCGGATAAGTTTCAGAAAAGTGGGAGAGATAGGGTCGAAATTACTCCGACCGAACTCGATTATACACAGAGCCGACATCAGGCAGCATGAACCCTCAAAAAACAGAGACCGAAAGATTTCCCTCTCGGTAAAGTATCCGTAAATATGTTTATCAAAAGCGCCTGGTGGCCTGGCTGTCCAATCGCGATGTACTTTTTGTTATTTAGTGTTCGAGCAGACTTTTATTTGATTGCTGACTGTGCCGTTATTTAACGACACAAAAGTACGAGAAAGGTGCGCCATAAAAACGTTTTAATTAGTTAATTAAAATACTTCGAAATACTGTTCCCGCTATATTTCAGCATTTTGTTGTTTAATTTTTTAAGTGTTGGGAGATTTTCGTTTAATTATCGCCTTGTCATTGATTATTCATTACATTATTAAATAAATAAACTAAGATTTACGAGGGTAGTCCCAAAAGTGGTAGAAAGTACCAACTTTATAAAGCTTAAGTTTGAAGTTTGATGAGTTACCTTATTTAGTTTTTGTTTGGCAGCCATTAATAGTTCTAACCATTCAGAGCTCCATTAATAGCCCTCCATTGAACGGTGTCAGTGAATTTGTATATATGGAATAAATCACTCATCGTTAAGCAGTATCATCGGCAAATGTCGCTGTCGCTATTCCCACTGCTATGCGGGATATCGTTGATGTACAGCAAATAAAGTCCAGTAATGTCTGAATGATTGTGGCGTGTTCATATATTTTTTTTTCTTTATTTGGGTTTTTCTGCCTAAAACTCAAAAAATATCAAAAATACCTGTTCTTATTTAAAGAAAGAATCACTGGGTAAAAACAAAAAACCAAACGGAGACAAATTTCTCAGTGATTATTTTTTGTAATAAATTTGCCTAACGAACAAAATTTTAAAGATATAAAAATGTTATAAAAAATGTACAAACTTTTAACGTTAACGATTCGGGAAAAATAAAGTACAGGTCTGAGAACCGTGTCTTGTAGCACTCCAGCACATATCTTTTTAAGATCTGAATATTCTTCACCATGCTTGACTCTAAGGTGACGGTCAGTGATGTATGAATGAAGAATTTGGCTTTTTTGTTGTGGTAGATATTTTTCTAGCTTGTATTCGAGGCCTTGGTGCCACACTCGGTCGAATTCTTCGGCCACATCGAGGAATATCGTTGCACAGATATTTTTCTCTTCTAGTGCTTTCTCAATTACATCAGTGATCCGATGTACTTGATCTGTTGTCGAGTGATTATTGCAAAATGCAAACTGATTCTCTGGGGGAGTCGGAATACCGCGATGACCAAAATCACTGACTTAAAATTCAAATTGCTTTCTCGCGCATTCTGTTCACCAGATTTAGTCTCCTCGGATTATTTTCTGTTTCCAAACATGAAAAAATGGCTCGGTGGTAAAAGGTTTACCAACAATAAACAAGTGAAGTCTACGATTGATGGCTATTTTGAGGTGCCCGACGATTCTCAGTATAAACAGGGAATCGAAGCTACTAAACATCGCTGAGAAAAGAGCCTGTGTAGAGAAATAAAGACATTTTTCCCCCAAATTTATTATGTTTTCTTTTTCGGGTACAGGTAAAAGAGAAGTTGAATTAATTTTTTTTTTCATGTTGGTGGCTTAGGTCTACGTGCTTAATTATTAATTAATATTAACTGTATTAATTATATTATTAATTATTATTAATGTATTCATATCAATATTAATTATAAGTTTTTTTCGCCCATTTGGGGGGGTTTACTTTACTTTAGAACGTATAATCAGATAACTTCTGCCAGGATTATAATTCACGCCTGGTAATATGGCATGTTCCCAGTACAACAGCCTTCTGCATAATGGCTATCAATTCGTTAGGAAGTCGAATCCTGTAAAATTTTGCTCGAGTCTCCTCTCAGTAAGTCCTGTCCTCAGTAATCCTGTGGATATTTAGTTACCTTGTGAACGTAATTTTCTCTGGTATTATCATCGACTGGTACGGCAACGTCTAATATGAATGCCAGTTTTCTTTTCTTATATATTATTAAGATATCTAGTATATTGTTAGCAACAGTCCTATCCGTTGTCATGGCTGTATCCCAATAGATTTTAACATCAATGTTTTCTTGGACTGACTCTGGCTGACAATTGTAATATATTTGAGTATTTTGGCTAAAACCCTTCTTTATATATATTAGATTACTATGAAGAATTTTTGCAATATCATTATGCCGATTGAGGTATTCTTTTGGAGCCATTTGACACATCCACTGATGATATGTTATATGGTCTCAATACGTTGTGCACATATTCTACAGATGTTGATGGCAATATTATATTATTATTAATTAATTTATAATAATTATATGTATAATTAATTAAGTAATGAATTACCATGTGGAAACTCACTAATTACACACTCACATTACACTCACTGTATTGACTAATCAATACAGTTATTATTAATAAAAATTAAGCGCGACGACCCAAATAAAGAAATATGACAATATTTTTTATTTTAAATTTTAAGATTCCCCAAATGATGTTAAAAAATACGGTGTTGCCATTTAAAATATGTTTTAGCAGCTACTGAAGAAATCTGGCAACACCGGAAAGCATTTGTACATTTTTCTTAATCAAGTTATTTCCTACAACTTTACATTTGCATTTTTGTTATATATATATATATATATATATATATATATATATATATATATATATATATATATATATATATATATATATATATATATATATATATATATGACCAGTTGGCTTGGTCTTCCTCTGTTTGTTCTCAGCTGTTTCCCTGCGTTGGGCTCGAGCCCAGCTGACAACGGCTGTGAGGCCAGAAACCGGTACTGGGAGGTACTTGTCTCAGCGTGGTGGCGGCGACTGATTTGAGACGAGCAGTGGTACGTGGAAGTACGGATGAAAAATTTCTGTTTTTCATATAAATATATATAAAACTTTTGTGAAAAGTTTTATATATATTTGAAACTGAAACTTTTGTGTCCTTGTCTACACCCCAAGACATTTCGCAGAATTTTTTAAATTTTTTTTGATGATGAAATTTGAAAATGGCTCTTTTTTTCATATAGCCATAACTTTTTCAAAAATTGACCTACTGAGACGTTTTTTTTTTAATTTTTGTTTTTAAATGCACTTTTTAGACAAAAATAGAAAAAAATTGTTTTTTTTTAATTCTGACACTTAAATTTTTTTTTGTTTTTTCTCTCAAAAAATGTAAATATTCCCATGCAAAGGGGACTTTTTCTTCTGTTTTTTTATTTAATGCGTTTTTTTGTTATTTTAATTTTTCAAACTTTTTCACTTTCTCTATTTTAAAAACTTTGTTTATACACTAAAATGAATTTCAATCAGTGATTCTGCGGTATTTTATTCTTAACTTATAGTATAAACTTATAATTAATGATTAGGATTTTACGGTTTATACAATCAACTATCAATCTTCTTGATACTAATTCAAGAAATAATTTATTTTGTTTTTCTTTGACGTTTAAATATTTTACTTATTCTATATTCATCTGAATTAGGAAAATTTCGGACATAAAGACAAACATCTGTGTCTGGAATTACACTATGTAATTACTAAGTAATTCGTTTCGTTTTTGAAAATTAGTCATTTAAATATATATATATATATATATATATATATATATATATATATATATATATATATATATATATATATATATATATATATATATATATATATTTTTTTTTATTATTATTATTCACGTATGGGCCCGGGTGGACCACGCGAAGTACAATTAAAGGCGTTTGTTGTTGTTAGCCTTCCTTTGCGCCCATACTAATTTCATTCTTTCGCTATGGGCTTTTTTTCTTTCGTCAGACCAAGTTGTTCCAGTCTTCCTACATTTTTCTCTCTGGCCAACCTTCCAAACGTCAACCTTGTGTCTGAAACAGCCTCTATCCTGAATTTCACTTTGTGTAATATTTGCTGATCTTAGGTCCTTTTTAATTGCAGCAATCCATTTAATTATTTCTACTTTAGCTCTACTCCTATTTTCATAAAATTCGACTATTTGTCTAGTTAGCCTATTTGGATTCATCCGTTTTATGTGTCCGTAAAACTTAAGTCTTATTTTTCTCATATCGCTATGTATATCTGTGTATTGTTTGATTTCTTGATTTTCTCGAAGTCGGTATGTTGTATTTATTTGTTTGGGGCCTAGGATTTTTCTTATGATTTTTCTTTCCTTCTTTTCAATGTCCTCGATGTCTCTCTTTCTATTCAAAATGAGCGTTTCTGCCCCATATAGACATACTGGCTTAATAACTGTGTTGTAATGTCTCAGTTTTGTGTTTTTAGATAGGCATTTTTTGTTGTAAATATTTTGTGTAAGTCTCAATGCCGTTTCCATTTTTTTACATCTACCCTTATTGGCCGCTTTTTCCAACCCACTTTCCATGATTATTTCACCCAAATATTTGAATTGAGAGACTCGTCTGATGTTACCATATTTTGTTTTTAGAAATGGTGTTCTTAGTCTGTTGCAGGTCATGTATTGTGTCTTTTCAAAGGAAATTTGGAGTCCCTTTGGAGTACTCCTTTTGGTGTACCTTTTCTGCTGTTTCTTTTAGAATTTCAATCTGTTTATGTGCCGTTAATACATCTTGAGCCAAAATTGCTAGATCATCAGCAAGCGCCAGACAATCAATTTTGATGTTGGTTCTCCCCAGTTTAATGGGCTGGTCAATATTCAGGGCCGACTTTTTTTCACGCCACATATTTCATTCATATATATATTTATTATTATTATTATTCACGTATGGGCCCTGGTGGACCACGCGAAGTACAGTTAGAGGCGTTTGTTGTTGTTGGCCTTCCTTTGCGCCCATACCGATTTCATTCTTTCGCAATGAGCTTTTTTCCTTTCGTCAGACCACATTGTCCTAGTCTTCCTACATTTTCCTCTCTGGCCAACCTCTTAAACGTCAACCTTATGTCTGAAACCGGGTTTCCGAGAATACATCCGGTTATCGAATCAATTCTTCCATTCTCTCGAAGAGAGTGCTCCGGAAAAAAAACCTAAAGATGTTTTTCCATCCGTGAAACAGTACGCACAAACAAAGAGGCTAGGCTCGAACTCAACGCAAGGAAGCAACTAAAGAGAAGAGACTAGGAGCAGGACATGTTATCTGGTCATGTTGATGGTGGGTTGCAATTTCAATACAATTCACTCCATTCTACTTCTGAGCATACCTGATATCTATATCTAAGGCAAGGGGAAGGATGCATCGCACAGTGCCGATATGGGCGAACATTCACCGTAGAATGGCATGAGTTGTATTGAGATTGTTTTGCTACATGCATTTTGACTCCTTGCTTACCGAAATACAATTAAATATCGGCGTCACTATGATACTTCCCACCAAACATCACTAAAGCTAGATGATAACTACTTTCCACAGTCCTAATTTTTTCGGGAGCTTCCTAGAGCATAAACTCTATCATTTTGATAGTTGAATTTCTCTTCAACAGTGAAAAACTATGAAAAACATTTTCATGTATTTCTATTCGTATACTTCTATTCGTATACCACTCACGTAGCTCTTTCGCTCTCGTGCTTCTGAGTTATAAGCTGTAGGTCATGTTTAATGATGCACAGCATGGTTCTCGGCGGTATTTGCATCTCCAGCACCATAATTTTTCGTTTCAGGACCGGATTTTTCGGAATTTCCGGTCCTGATCTCGCGATTTCAGTCACTCCTTACTATGTCGTGTACCGGGGAGATCGCGTTGTATCCTTTCACACAGCAGATTTATCGCGCGTATAAAAGCAATTCGTTTCTCTTACTTACGCAATTAATTCTTTGTTAAATTTATTTAAAAATAAACACAGGAGAAACACTTCAAAATGGATATAATTTATGCCATGACTACGTATATTTATCCAAAGATCTTAGGACTATATAAGAATTAATGTTAAAGGACGATGCGGACATTATATGAAGAGTATAACAAAAGAGCGACACATCTGTTACGTCAAAGGAAATGAAACTTTTATAAGCAGAGCTTCAACCATGGGAAAAAAGCAAACCTTCAGGACTGGAGACTATTTATCATCGCCTTCAAGTGAAGCGAACTCGCTCATTCAACATTAATTTACCATTTTTACCGAAGAAAAAGGTTCATTCATAGTAATTACTAAAATAAACACATAAAAAGGGGTCCAGTAATTCTGGATAAGTTTCTGAAAAGTGGGAGAGATAGGGTCAGATTACACCAACCTAACTTGATTATACGGAGAGCCTCGCATTAGGCGGCGCGAGCTTTCAAAAACCAGAAAGAGACCGAAAGATTCCCTCTCGGAAAAGCACCCGTAAATTTGTTTATCAAAAGCGAACTGGTGGCCTGGCTGTCCAATTTCGATTTGCGTTTTGTTTTTTAGTGTTTCAGCTGGCTTTTATTTGATTGCTGGCGCTATCTTTAATTAACGGCACAAAAGAACGAGAAAGGTACGCCATAAAAAGCTTTTAATTGGTGAGTTAAAGCATTGCGAAAGACTATCCTCGAGATATTTCAGCATATTGTTAATTATCGCCTTCTCATTCACCGGTCATTAAATGATTTATGTTTAAAGAACAATAAAAGTAAAAAATCAATGTAGACCTATGAAGATTTTATTAATAACATTCAAGAGACAATTCTTCTATTGAAATCTTCGTTATGAAACGTTAGACTCCAAATTAACTTTTGCTTCGCCGCGCGTTTCGTTAACCAAGTTAGCATCATCAGGAGATTATTGAATCTAATTCTAAAACTAAGCTATGTTCTACTTCTCGAAGAGTTTTATCACTAAACACCAAATCACTTTTTTAAACTTCTCGACGCGCGTTTCGGTAACCATGTTAGCATCATCGGGTGATAATTTAATCTAAATGTATAACTATGTTTTGTTTATATAACAACAGTACCCAATGAAGCGTGTAAAAAATATGAAACGTTAAGTTAACTGAGCCTTACATTAATAAGTGAAAAAGTTTTGAAAATCTACCAAACCAACTTGGATGAGCTGGGCAGTTGTCCACTAACAGTATGATTCGTCGATTTTTACGGCTTAACTCAGCATCCCATTCCCGCAATTAATATACAACATTCTTAAAACATCTAGGGCTTTTAGATTTTCCAATTACCAATATTTGTTTTCTGTTCCTGTTAAATTTGCCACCACGAACAGTGATTATTTATTTGGAAAACGCTTTCCACCTGTACAAACTTCCCGTTTGAACCTCAATGTTCGGTCAGATGTAACGTCACGCAACAATGTTCTGTCACGATCTAAAACTCAAAAAATATCAAAAATATATGTTCTTATGTAAATAAAGAATCACTGAGTAAAAACAAAAACCAAACGGAGACAAATTTCTCAGTTATTGGCAAAATCTATATAGGTGAGACATCTAGACCGATAAATGTTAGAATAAGAAAATAATAGAATATAAGAGAAAAACAACCTTCTTAGAAAGGGTGATTTTAATAAATCTAAAATTTGTCAACACGCATGGGAATCGGGTCATAAAATCAATTGGAATAATTCCAAAACGGTATTAAAAGAATCGGTAAACATATACAGAAGATTAAAAAAACCGCTATAATCAATTTAAATAAAAATAATTGCTAAAAATTGCTATGTCTTCGATAGATTTAAATTCACTATGGTTCCCGATTCTTAAAAACATTTAAGAATTCCAATAAACAATCACAAACAGACAGTAAACCTCACCTATATATATATCACCTATATATATATATACCTATATATATATATATATATATATATATATATATATATATATATATATATATATATATATATATATATATATATATATATATATATATATATATTTATTTTTTTTTTTTTTGGTAGTATATCACTGTCATTAAAAACTAATTGTCAATGTAAGTATCATTGACATACACAAAAAATATATTTACTTCCTATCTTTTCATAATTTATAGAAATTAATATAATTTATTTTTAGATTCGTTTTGAAAACGGGAGGAGAAATACTTCCCGAAACGTTAACGTTAAAAGTTTGTATATTTTTTTAGAACATTTTTAAAATTTTCAAAATTTATTACAAAAAAGAATCACTGAGAAATTTGTCTCCGTTTGGGTTTTTTGTTTTTACCCAGTGATTCTTTATTTACATAAGAACAGATATTTTTGATATTTTTTGAGTTTTAGATCGTGGCGAAAAACCCACATGAAGAAAAAAAATATATGAACACGCCACAATCATTCAGACATTACTTAAAATATAGAATTTAATATAACATCATCCTTGAAGTATTTTCTAATGGTTGGTACTTGCTCTGTAGCCAGTCATCTACAACACTCATATCAACTTACTAAGAAGACATCTAAACATATTTATATGCAGTACTCACGGTTGATTTACTTAAACTCATTTCCGAACAAAGTTCGCTTTGCACACCTTGCTGCAGTATTTTGACAATATTGTATTTACTATTCAAAATAAAAAATTTACTTGTTTTCTTTGATATTGCGTCATTCATCATTATATGTTTTTATCACATTCAATACTGACTGACTACGCAGTAAGCTAACACCGGTGATTGCTCCAGTGTGGCCAACTGTAAAGAAGATGCTATTTTAGCTAATTTTTCCAGGAAAAAATCGTTTTTTTTAATGAATTCTTTCAGGTTTCCTTGACATTTGATATATCTATTTAAAGACTGAAATCCCCCGGTTTATTCGGTAAAATTCGTTATTAACGATTTTTTTTCGTAAATCTACCAGGCGTAAAACTACCAGGCTCTTCCGCTATCATGTCCAGCACGTTTTGTTCCAACTGTACCGTTCTTACAGTTAGTGGTCTTCCTGACCCTTCAGTTCATTTCAATGTGCCTGTTTCACGAAGACGTCGATGAATGTTTTCGAAGACTTTTCGGTCAGGGACATTACGGGCTGGAAATCGTTCACTGTACAATGGCCTAGCTTGTAATGCATTGCCATCAGCAAGTCCATACATGAAGTGCATGTCAGTCATCTCGGCGTTTGTATACATTATGATAAAGGACTTCTATTTAAGACACGTCAAACAGCCAAACGTCCCCCATCTATGTAAACAAATGCGACCGATGAAATCCACTTACTAGATAAAACATCCGTTCCAAGTGATCGAGATCGAAAAAAAAAAATTGTACTTGATAAAGTCATTGACGTACACCCTACTTTTATTTACATTAATGATTTCAACAAATATCGAATATGGTTGTCACAAATTTTGTTCGCCCTGTATGTTCGAAACAAAGGGGTTTTTCAAAAGTCATTATAGGGCAAAATATTCTTAGAATAGGACAAGGAATAACCCCTTGCATTTTTGCCGCATGTTTACCTAACACCCTGTATATAAGGGTGAATCAAAAAAAATTTTTGTCGGAAACAGTCTCAAAAGTTTCATTTGGGTATAAAAAAATACTGTTAAAATATGAGCTCTTAATATTAATATTAAGATGATTAATTTTTTTTCATTTTCATGGACGTTCTACAAAAAAAAGTAGTGAGTCATTTTTTGATAAGTCTACTCGTTCAAAAGTTTTTCATTGTCAAAGTTCAATTTTTCGTAAATATTATATCTGTTAGTTATTTAATTTTACGTTAAACGTCAACGAACTTTTGAAAAATGTTTACAAATAGTTTTTTTTTGAATAATAAAATAAATAGAACGCTTTTAGAAAAAAAATTGCGGAAGCTTAGAAATTTTATATTTCTATGAAAAAAAATCACATCCGTTGTAGTATAACGATACATTTGTTTTTCCATTTTAATTTTACCTAAAATTTCAGTATGTTATCTTCAATATGCCCTAAAAATTTCTTATTTATAATTTCGAATACAAACCGCGAATTTTTTTTTATTAATCAGTCGATAGAAATTATTGTTTTCAGGTTCTACTGGTAAGACAATCATTAATAAATTTAACTGAGGTTAGCCGATACTTGATGGAAATTCATTTTAAATACATTTATTTTAATAATGTTTGTACATTTGATAGTGCATTTTAATAATTTAAATAAATGTATTTAAGACAATCATTTTTTAACTAGATGGAGCTCAGAGAAAATGTAAAGTAAAGTTTTGGGGTTAGAGGCGCATCAGTAACTGAGAAGACTATTTAGCGACTGGACCTACAGCTTAACGTGGGTTCCGAACCACGGTTATCAGCTACCGAAAACCCCGGTCAGCACCCCCCTCGGGCTATCAACCCTTGGTTTTGTGCTTAACTGAAAGTATCTCGAGAAGCCTACGGACTGACGAGTGACCAACGTAGAAAACCTCTCAGAAGGCATCCGGCTTTACCCAGCCTCGAACTGACGTGACTGAGGGGTGATTCCTTGTCAGATTTTACAGTCTTACCTAGAAACATTCACAAGAATTTTAGAACAACTTTAGTACGGGATTCGAACCCGCTCCACATTCACTGCCGTAACGTAGGGCTGACGTCTTAGACACCACAGCTAATGTGGTTCCTAGCTCAGAGAAAAGTTATTATTCTTGTTATAGTATTGTAATTTTGAAGAACCCGACGGTGTCACGAGAAGCTTATAAAATCATTATTGGGCATTTGTGGTATTTGAATAACGAATTAGCCACAATCTCAATGTTGTTTAATGACAATGTTACGGTAGGCGTTAAGAAAAAAATAGTTTATGCAATTAATAATCGAGAAGGCTCGATATTAATAGATCAGCGCTATAATGTGGACGACAAAGATTTGGAATTTGTTTCTTAGTTTATATTGTTTTATTAAAATTTAATAATAAAATTAAATAATTTAATTATTTTTTACCATTGCAACAAAAGAAAACTAAAAAAGGAATAAAACATTTTTTTCTGCGTTACTTCACTTTTATATAATAAAAGTGATAGATAACAAAGTAAGAAATTGTTATATTCCTTTCTAAAAAATGAACTATCACAAAGTAAGGGACAAATCAATCATTAATTTAAAATAAAACTAAATTTTCTAAGCTAAATTCTGCATATTTTTCGTTTTAAAAGCGTCCTATTTATTTTATGATTCAAAAAAATCTGTTAGTTAAAATTTTTCGAAAGTTCAATTGACGTTTGACGTAAAATTTAATCCTTATTTTGTTAATAAAATTGACAGTTCCGGTCTAATGTACAAAAATCGCCCAAATTTACGAAAAATTGAACTTTGACATTGAATAAAAATTGGACTTTTCCATATCCATTTTCTTATAGAATGAATTCATAATATATAGCTCTTGTCCTTCAGCAAAATCAACTAATATGTCACCTCTATTGTCTCGCTCACAAGTTCCATATGGGCCAGTTGCATTTTCGTCTGTTCTTGTTGTTCCAATTCTGGCATTAAAATCACCCATCAGGATTTTGTACCTACATCTCTCCTTGTATAAAAGCTGGGCCACATCATCATAAAATTCCCCAATTTCCTCTTCTGATGAGATGAAATGAGGAAATATATATATATATATATATATATATATATATATATATATATATATATATATATATATATATATATATATATATATATATATATATATATAAATCATTGGAAACTAATCAAAAAAACGAAACAAAAAACCAAAAAAAGACAAGATACAGTACGGTAAAATGAAATCTTAACTAATCTAAACGAAAATAGACCTGTCCAACGACAAAATAGCTTCTAAGGCGTTCGACAAGATCGTCGAGAAACGGGAGGGCGTGGAGAGGGAAAGCAAAAAAAAAATACATAACAAAACGAAAAGTACCCTTTGCGAGACCGTAAATTTCGTCCGTTTGATTTTTTCTCCTGCCGTCCGTGAAGCTAAGCAAGATTTGTTCCTAATTTTCTTTTTCTTGTTTTAGGTAAGCTCCGAATTAGACTCTGGGGACCAATTTTCCGTAAGTAAAATATAATGCCTGTATTATTTCTGAGATCGTAAATAACGGCGCGGGAGTGAGCTCCGACCGAGAGAACCGGCATTTTTTCACCAATAACACTTTCGCTTTCTCTTGGAGAAAATTAGGGTTTTTTTAGTTGTAGCATGAGTACATTTTTCATAATCTTGTTCCACAATAATTGCAGTTTATTATAAATAAACATTTTGGGATAAATAAACATCGCCTTAAATGGTTTTTGCATCCCAAATTAACTTATTCCTCTTCTTATCCTGCCCTTTTTCAAACGAGGTTGGCTACTATCATAACTATTTTCACTTTTATATATGCTCTAAATAACATAGGTCGACAAATTTAAACTTTTTTGGGGTAAAATAGATGTATATATAGTATTTTGTAGTCCTAAATACGAAAATGATAAGATAGTTACTGTAACACGGTCAGTTTTTTTTATTACAGTGGTTAGATGGTAGGGAAACAATTTTTACAATCTAATATTTATTTAATATAAATATGTAATCGTGTTAAATCTGTATCTAGTATATTACTTCCATCGTCCTGATATCCTAGTGAAATATATCTCCTTGTTTGTCCCTTACTGCACCCACATTTTCCGGAAAATAAGTCAAATGGGCGTGTAAAAAATTCATTTTAAAGACATGCGACATATTGATATTTCATAGGCTTTCAAGAGTTCAAGATCTATGGGGTTTTTATAGTTTTCATCTTTCTTATTGCCCAGAAATCCTTTCACTATACTTACAAAATACTTCCAATTCTTGAAAATGGGAATCACCTAGAAGAATTTTGTTCCTTTGTTTTTTTTTAAATCCCTTCTGTTTTAGTGCTATATAAAATAGCAATCACTTACATGGTCAGTATATTCTCTCCACAGCATAAGAATAGCAAACGGCATAGAATTTTCCTTGCGATGCATCGACTGCACTAAATTTACGTGAGAACTCACACAGCAAACATGACAAGCCCGACTTACATATCTAACTTGTGACTTTAAAATAAATCGTTCGCATATATAACAACACTTATCCGCTGGATTTTTGCAAAATCAAAGACTAGAACTTGCCATTTTATAGATAATCAACTTAAACACTTGACAGTACTGTAAACGAGACAGAAACAAACTAAACTATAGAACTGCCCTTAAAGATTTGTAGAATACTGGGGAAATACCCCCTCTACGGTATTGTGGTAATTCCTACGTTATCAAATCCAAAGTCAAGTACAAATAATTTCAATGATATAAAGGAGTAGCAGTTACTTAAAAATGGGACGTGCTACGCCTCTTCTGTGAAAAAGTGTTTTAATAACTACCTAAAGAAAACGCAAAGGAAAAAATCATCATCAATGTTATACAAATCATGCAGAGCTGTGTAATTGGTTCGATGTATAGTTGAATCATTTTGTAAAACTGAAAATGGCCATAAAAATGGCCGAAAGCCTCAAATTTTCACGAGTGTATACATGGAAAAATATAAATAAATTCTGATCTTTAATTTGTCTTTTGTTGAAAAATACTGGACAGTGTGAATTTTCAATATATTTTTCAGTCAATATCTCAACTACAATTAAAGATATTAAATTGGGTTTTACACCAATGGATTGGGCTTTAAAAAATAAAAACAGGTGTATGTATTTACAAAGCACTGGTAATATCTGACGGAAAGCTAGAAGAAAAACACGAAAAATGGCCGCAAACCTTAAATTTTCACGACTATATACATGGGAAAATATCAAAAATTAGTCAGATCTTAAATATTCCTCAAACTTCCATATTTGGCGTTTTAGGGGGCGCTGATGTCGAGAAAAGCATTAGCTCTTTTCTGTCATTGAATAATAGTGAAAAATATTGCCCAGTATGAATTTTCAATATATCCTTTAGATGGCAATATCTCAAAAACAATTAAAGGTATTAAATTGGGTTTTACACCAATGGATTGGGCTTGGAAAAATAAACAGGTGTATGTATTTACAAAGCACTGGTAATATCTGACGGAAAGCTAGAAGAAAAACACGAAAAATGGCCGCAAACCTTAAATTTTCACGACTATATACATGGGAAAATATCAAAAATTAGTCAGATCTTAAATATTTCTCAAACTTCCATATTTGGCGTTTTAGGGGACGCTGATGTCGAGAAAAGCATTAGCTCTTTTCTGTCATTGAATAATAGTGAAAAATATTGCCCAGTATGAATTTTCAATATATCCTTTAGATGGCAATATCTCAAAAACAATTAAAGATATTAAATTGGGTTTTACACCAATGGATTGGGCTTGGAAAAATAAACAGGTGTATGTATTTACAAAGCACTGGTAATATATGACGGAAAGCTAGAAGAAAAACACGAAAAATGGCCGCAAACCTTAAATTTTCACGACTATATACATGGGAAAATATCAAAAATTAGTCAGATCTTAAATATTTCTCAAACTTCCATATTTGGCGTTTTAGGGGACGCTGATGTCGAGAAAAGCATTAGCTCTTTTCTGTCATTGAATAATAGTGAAAAATATTGCCCAGTATGAATTTTCAATATATCCTTTAGATGGCAATATCTCAAAAACCATTAAAGATATTAAATTGGGTTTTACACCAATGGATTGGGCTTGGAAAAATAAACAGGTGTATGTATTTACAAAGCACTGGTAATATCTGACGGAAAGCTAGAAGAAAAACACGAAAAATGGCCGCAAACCTTAAATTTTCACGACTATATACATGGGAAAATATCAAAAATTAGTCAGATCTTAAATATTCCTCAAACTTCCATATTTGGCGTTTTAGGGGGCGCTGATGTCGAGAAAAGCATTAGCTCTTTTCTGTCATTGAATAATAGTGAAAAATATTGCCCAGTATGAATTTTCAATATATCCTTTAGATGGCAATATCTCAAAAACAATTAAAGATATTAAATTGGGTTTTACACCAATGGATTGGGCTTGGAAAAATAAACAGGTGTATGTATTTACAAAGCACTGGTAATATCTGACGGAAAGCTAGAAGAAAAACACGAAAAATGGCCGCAAACCTTAAATTTTCACGACTATATACATGGGAAAATATCAAAAATTAGTCAGATCTTAAATATTTCTCAAACTTCCATATTTGGCGTTTTAGGGGACGCTGATGTCGAGAAAAGCATTAGCTCTTTTCTGTCATTGAATAATAGTGAAAAATATTGCCCAGTATGAATTTTCAATATATCCTTTAGATGGCAATATCTCAAAAACAATTAAAGATATTAAATTGGGTTTTACACCAATGGATTGGGCTTGGAAAAATAAACAGGTGTATGTATTTACAAAGCACTGGTAATATCTGACGGAAAGCTAGAAGAAAAACACTAAAAATGGCGGCAAACCTTAAATTTTCACGACTATATACATGGGAAAATATCAAAAATTAGTCAGATCTTAAATATTTCTCAAACTTCCATATTTGGCGTTTTAGGGGACGCTGATGTCGAGAAAAGCATTAGCTCTTTTCTGTCATTGAATAATAGTGAAAAATATTGCCCAGTATGAATTTTCAATATATCCTTTAGATGGCAATATCTCAAAAACAATTAAAGATATTAAATTGGGTTTTACACCAATGGATTGGGCTTGGAAAAATAAACAGGTCTATGTATTTACAAAGCACTGGTAATATCTGACGGAAAGCTAGAAGAAAAACACGAAAAATGGCCGCAAACCTTAAATTTTCACGACTATATACATGGGAAAATATCAAAAATTAGTCAGATCTTAAATATTTCTCAAACTTCGATATTTGGCGTTTTAGGGGACGCTGATGTCGAGAAAAGCATTAGCTCTTTTCTGTCATTGAATAATAGTGAAAAATATTGCCCAGTATGAATTTTCAATATATCCTTTAGATGGCAATATCTCAAAAACAATTAAAGGTATTAAATTGGGTTTTACACCAATGGATTGGGCTTGGAAAAATAAACAGGTGTATGTATTTACAAAGCACTGGTAATATCTGACGGAAAGCTAGAAGAAAAACACGAAAAATGGCCGCAAACCTTAAATTTTCACGACTATATACATGGGAAAATATCAAAAATTAGTCAGATCTTAAATATTTCTCAAACTTCGATATTTGGCGTTTTAGGGGACGCTGATGTCGAGAAAAGCATTAGCTCTTTTCTGTCATTGAATAATAGTGAAAAATATTGCCCAGTATGAATTTTCAATATATCCTTTAGATGGCAATATCTCAAAAACAATTAAAGGTATTAAATTGGGTTTTACACCAATGGATTGGGCTTGGAAAAATAAACAGGTGTATGTATTTACAAAGCACTGGTAATATCTGACGGAAAGCTAGAAGAAAAACACGAAAAATGGCCGCAAACCTTAAATTTTCACGACTATATACATGGGAAAATATCAAAAATTAGTCAGATCTTAAATATTTCTCAAACTTCCATATTTGGCGTTTTAGGGGACGCTGATGTCGAGAAAAGCATTAGCTTTTTTCTGTCATTGAATAATAGTGAAAAATATTGCCCAGTATGAATTTTCAATATATCCTTTAGATGGCAATATCTCAAAAACAATTAAAGATATTAAATTGGGTTTTACACCAATTGATTGGGCTTGGAAAAATAAACAGGTGTATGTATTTACAAAGTACTGGTAATATCTGACGGAAAGCTAGAAGAAAAACACTAAAAATGGCCGCAAACCTTAAATTTTCACGACTATATACATGGGAAAATATCAAAAATTAGTCAGATCTTAAATATTCCTCAAACTTCGATATTTGGCGTTTTAGGGGACGCTGATGTCGAGAAAAGCATTAGCTCTTTTCTGTCATTGAATAATAGTGAAAAATATTGCCCAGTATGAATTTTCAATATATCCTATAGATGGCAATATCTCAAAAACAATTAAAGATATTAAATTGGGTTTTACACCAATGGATTGGGCTTGGAAAAATAAACAGGTGTATGTATTTACAAAGCACTGGTAATATCTGACGGAAAGCTAGAAGAAAAACACGAAAAATGGCCGCAAACCTTAAATTTTCACGACTATATACATGGGAAAATATCAAAAATTAGTCAGATCTTAAATATTCCTCAAACTTCCATATTTGGCGTTTTAGGGGACGCTGATGTCAAGAAAAGCATTAGCTCTTTTCTGTCATTGAATAATAGTGAAAATTATTGCCCAGTATGAATTTTCAATATATCCTTTAGATGGCAATATCTCAAAAACAATTAAAGATATTAAATTGGGTTTTACACCAATGGATTGGGCTTGGAAAAATAAACAGGTGTATGTATTTACAAAGCACTGGTAATATCTGACGGAAAGCTAGAAGAAAAACACGAAAAATGGCCGCAAACCTTAAATTTTCACGACTATATACATGGGAAAATATCAAAAATTAGTCAGATCTTAAATATTCCTCAAACTTCCATATTTGGCGTTTTAGGGGACGCTGATGTCGAGAAAAGCATTAGCTCTTTTCTGTCATTGAATAATAGTGAAAAATATTGCCCAGTATGAATTTTCAATATATCCTTTAGATGGCAATATCTCAAAAACAATTAAAGATATTAAATTGGGTTTTACACCAATGGATTGGGCTTGGAAAAATAAACAGGTGTATGTATTTACAAAGCACTGGTAATATCTGACGGAAAGCTAGAAGAAAAACACGAAAAATGGACGCAAACCTTAAATTTTCACGACTATATACATGGGAAAATATCAAAAATTAGTCAGATCTTAAATATTTCTCAAACTTCCATATTTGGCGTTTTAGGGGACGCTGATGTCGAGAAAAGCATTAGCTCTTTTCTGTCATTGAATAATAGTGAAAAATATTGCCCAGTATGAATTTTCAATATATCCTTTAGATGGCAATATCTCAAAAACAATTAAAGATATTAAATTGGGTTTTACACCAATGGATTTGGCTTGAAAAATGCACAACTGTGTGGATTTACATGACACCCTAATATCTGAAGAAAAGCTAGAAGGAAAACACTAAAAATGACCGAAAACCTCAAATTTTCACGGCTATATACACGGAAAAATGTCAAAAATAAGTCAGGTCTTAAATTTTCCTCAAACTTCGATATTTGGCGTTTTAGGAGAACGCCGATGTCGAGAAAAGCATTAGTTCTTTTCTGTCATTAAATAACAGTGAAAAATATTGCCCAGTATGAATTTTCAATATATCTTTTAGATGGCAATATCTCAAAAACAATTAAAGATATTAAACTGGGTTTTGCACCAATGGATTGGGCTTGGAAAAATAAACAGGTGTATGTAGTTACAAAGCACTGGTAATATCTGACGGAAAGCTAGAAGAAAAACACGAAAAATGGCCGCAAACCTTAAATTTTCACGACTATATACATGGGAAAATATCAAAAATTAGTCACATCTTAAATATTTCTCAAACTTCCATATTTGGCGTTTTAGGGGACGCTGATGTCGAGAAAAGCATTAGCTCTTTTCTGTCATTGAATAATAGTGAAAAATATTGCCCAGTATGAATTTTCAATATATCCTTTAGATGGCAATATCTCAAAAACAATTAAAGATATTAAATTGGGTTTTACACCAATGGATTGGGCTTGGAAAAATAAACAGGTGTATGTATTTACAAAGCACTGGTAATATCTGACGGAAAGCTAGAAGAAAAACACTAAAAATGGCGGCAAACCTTAAATTTTCACGACTATATACATGGGAAAATATCAAAAATTAGTCAGCTCTTAAATATTTCTCAAACTTCCATATTTGGCGCTTTAGGGGACGCTGATGTCGAGAAAAGCATTAGCTCTTTTCTGTGATTGAATAATAGTGAAAAATATTGCCTAGTATGAATTTTCAATATATCCTTTAGATGGCAATATCTCAAAAACAATTAAAGATATTAAATTGGGTTTTACACCAATGGATTGGGCTTGGAAAAATAAACAGGTGTATGTATTTACAAAGCACTGGTAATATCTGACGGAAAGCTAGAAGAAAAACACTAAAAATGGCCGCAAACCTTAAATTTTCACGACTATATACATGGGAAAATATCAAAAATTAGTCAGATCTTAAATATTTCTCAAACTTCCATATTTGGCGTTTTAGGGGACGCTGATGTCGAGAAAAGCATTAGCTTTTTTCTGTCATTGAATAATAGTGAAAAATATTGCCCAGTATGAATTTTCAATATATCCTTTAGATGGCAATATCTCAAAAACAATTAAAGATATTAAATTGGGTTTTACACCAATGGATTGGGCTTGGAAAAATAAACAGGTGTATGTATTTACAAAGCACTGGTAATATCTGACGGAAAGCTAGAAGAAAAACACTAAAAATGGCCGCAAACCTTAAATTTTCACGACTATATACATGGGAAAATATCAAAAATTAGTCAGATCTTAAATATTTCTCAAACTTCCATATTTGGCGTTTTAGGGGACGCTGATGTCGAGAAAAGCATTAGCTCTTTTCTGTCATTGAATAATAGTGAAAAATATTGCCCAGTATGAATTTTCAATATATCCTTTTGATGGCAATATCTCAAAAACAATTAAAGATATTAAATTGGGTTTTACACCAATGGATTGGGCTTGGAAAAATAAACAGGTGTATGTATTTACAAAGCACTGGTAATATCTGACGGAAAGCTAGAAGAAAAACACTAAAAATGGCCGCAAACCTTAAATTTTCACGACTATATACATGGGAAAATATCAAAAATTAGTCAGATCTTAAATATTTCTCAAACTTCCATATTTGGCGTTTTAGGGGACGCTGATGTCGAGAAAAGCATTAGCTGTTTTCTGTCATTGAATAATGGTGAAAAATATTGCCCAGTATGAATTTTCAATATATCCTTTTGATGGCAATATCTCAAAAACAATTAAAGATATTAAACTGGGTTTTACACCAATGGATTGGGCTTGGAAAAATAAACAGGTGTATGTATTTACAAAGCACTGGTAATATCTGACGGAAAGCTAGAAGAAAAACACTAAAAATGGCCGCAAACCTTAAATTTTCACGACTATATACATGGGAAAATATCAAAAATTAGTCAGATCTTAAATATTTCTCAAACTTCCATATTTGGCGTTTTAGGGGACGCTGATGTCGAGAAAAGCATTAGCTCTTTTCTGTCATTGAATAATAGTGAAAAATATTGCCCAGTATGAATTTTCAATATATCCTTTTGATGGCAATATCTCAAAAACAATTAAAGATATTAAATTGGGTTTTACACCAATGGATTTGGCTTGAAAAATGCACAACTGTCTGGATTTACATGACACCCTAATATGTGAAGAAAAGCTAGAAGGAAAACACTAAAAATGACCGAAAACCTCAAATTTTCACGGCTATATACACGGAAAAATGTCAAAAATAAGTATAATGTATAATAAAATAAGTATAATAATAATTGGAGATTTGAATTTTTCACCCATGGATTGGACGTGAAAAAATAACAAGTACGAGTAGGGGCTTTAAAAGTCTGAACAGCACGGTAATGAACTTATTGAATGAAATAAGTCTATTAACGATATAAAAAATACTTCTAGATAATCGTAATAGCAGTCCATGTAATAATAAGAGCTTCAAAGAACTGTCAACACATCTATAGCGAAGATACAGCTCAAGCAATTGAACATACATACTGTAAATAATAATGAATAATAATATATTATGCTTCTTCAGTTTGAAGCACACTATATTAAGCAGGTAAGATATTACTGTTCAGATAATAGAATAAAACGTAACTGTAGAACAAACGTGTTTAAAAAAAATGTTAAAATAAATGTTAAAAAATCTCGACACATAAACTATAAAAAAAACAAAGCTTAGCTATCTTGAAAGGCCATCATGAGTTTCCAAACTGAAACTAAATGATAATTTTTTGCTGATGAGTATAAAAACTCAAACATTTTTAGCACGTTCGCCGTCCAAGTTCTCATATTTTTATCTACGAAAAGCACTTAGTATTCCGAAGTAGAAAACATATCGTGCAGCACTTTTAACATACGTACGTTAGCCCTAATTTAGAACATCGCTCCGAAAGGTATATTCGTTTCCAGAGCCACACGTTTTGCGACTTAAATATTAAATATTTGAGATTAAATATTTACCGATTCAAAGTTTTCCAACATCCAGAAATCTGGGCGCATATCGATCTATACTTAGCAATTTATTTTGCTTCTTATTCTTTATAAATTATTAGAAATAATCATAAGGTACACACATATTCACTACATACACACATATTCTCATTCTGAACTCAGCATCTCAGCCTAAGCTGGTCTATATTACAATGCCAAAATGATAAAGCAATTCAACTCCTCTCACTTAGCATAAAATTTTATGAACAATGTGGCATGTCTGCAAGAGTACTGAACGTTGTCCTACTATGGCAATCGATTTTGAGATACCAAGGTTCTTAAATTATTATTATTTTTTTATTATTATTGTTATTATTATTAGGTGCGTATAGACCCGGTTGGATCACGCAAAGCATTCTGACTCATTTTCGACTGTTCTTTCTGGTTCTCCACACCTTTCTCATCCTTTCTCCGTGGATTCCCTTTCTCTCCTCCGCCCACTTTGTTCCCGATCTTCTCGAAACTTCGCTATCTGATGCAACGTTCCACATATGTATTTTGTTTCTGTAGGTTCTTCTATCCTCAATCTCTGTCGGACCCATTTGTGCCTTTCCCAGATCAGCTCTGACTTGTGTGATCCATGGTATCCCTAAGAAAATCTCCACGATTCGTTCACACATATGTATTTTGTTTCTGTAGGTTCTTCTATCCTCAATCTCTGTCGGACTCATTTGTGCCTTTCCCAGATCAGCTCTGACTTGTGTGATCCATGGTACTGTTGACTTATTCCTTGTATGTATGTAAGAATTCTGTTGGTGAGTCTTGTCGGTGGGAGTCCACTAATATGTCCATACAATTTCAAACTTCTTTTTCTGATGTCCGCCGCTACGTTGGACATTCTCTCTGTAGTCTTTCTAGAATATAGTCTGTATCCTTCCTCTGTTAGTTTTCTATGCCACTTTTTGTATGAAGGTTAAGTGTCTCGCTTGCGTATGGTACCTCTGATTTGATTACTGTATTGTAGTGTCTTATTTTTGCGTGTGTGGATAGACATTTCTTATTGTAGATATTGTGTCTCTTGCCGTATGCCCTCTTCATCTTCTGTAATCGAGTCTTCTGTGCTATCTTCTCTCCTCCTGTGGGTTTTGTGTTCTTTTTCAATGGGATCAGTTCCTGTGCTTTTTGTGTAATTTTTTTGTGAAATTTTTTCCATGTATCTGCCTATTCCTTTTCCCATTCCTCTGTTATGTTGGATTCCTTGATCTTTTTGTGTCTAGTTTCTGTACATGTGCTTTCTTGTGATGAATTCTCGTTGGGGTGAACTTGACTTTGATTCATGGTAGGTAGTGGTCTGAGTCAATGTTCGCACCCCTGCGGACTTGGACATCTTGGATCTCTCTTTGTTGTGGGTATAAGATCGCAACGTGGTCTATCTGGAATTCTCCAAATTGTTGAATAGGCGATCTCCATGTCTTCTATTTTCGTGGAGATTTTCTTAGGGATGTTTACATGATCTTAAGGTTATTCTGTTGGCATAGTTCGATGAGTCTTGTATCGTTCTTATTGGTAAATGTATGACCGAGGAATTTGCATACTGTTTTCTAATGGATTTTTTATCTACCGATTTGTGGGTCAAAGTCGCCCAGTAAAATTTTGACGTCATCCTTTGGGACCTTTGCCATTACCTTCTCTAGTGTTGCCCATAATTTCTCTGTAGACTTGGGTATACTGTAGACTTGGGACTTATGGTATATTTTTTATTGACGTACTGTATGCGCATTATCATTAGTCTGTTGTTTATGGGTGTGACTTCCTTAAAAGAGTTAACTATCTCTTTAGCCCTTTATGGCCATGCCCAGAAGCAGAGCGCTCCTGGAAACTCGTTTGTCTGTCCTGCTTTTGAATATGCGATAATTCCCATAGTCTACCGTTATTTTCACATTCTTGAACGTTTCGCCAAAATCTCATCTGACATTTTCAAGTATTTACTTTCTTGGTAGACAGCTTCAAACTGAAGAACTTCTCAGTTCCGTTTCTGGAAATCTGCCTCTATTCACTATAACTGTCCATATACCAATTTCCAATGGTTTTCTTGTTAATCCATATTTATTTTTTATCAAAAGCCGATGACACTCCAAAAATCCTATCTAGTAAGCCTTGATTTTGACAGGAATTGAAACAATGTTGATATTGTGTCTAAACGGTATCAGATCACAAATTCGCGAGGTATCTACTTACAGTTTTAGTGATTTTGTAAATTTTTTCAAGCACAGTATATAATGGAGAATAATGAAGACTATTCCAATACTGATTTATTAAATTTCTTTTATACGCATGGTGAATGTGGACGCATTGTCAGACGAACATGCATATTATTTAACGAACGATATTCCGAACCTACCAACAATGACTGCCGGAAAATTCGCAAAAATCGAAGCTCAGTTTTTGGTAACTGGGAGTGTAAGGGTAACACGAAATAACCTAAAGCCCGTAATAGATAATGAAGATATCGAGTTGGACGTGTTGGCTAATTTTCAAACTTATTCACGGAGTTCAACTCCAGCAGCAGCGCTGGATTTCAATATTTCAAGAGCATCAATCCACAGAGTATTAAGAATACATTAAATGCATCCCTTTTCTGAGATAATTGTGCACGGATTACGTCTTGGTGATGAGGCAAGACGAGTCATGTGCATAAAAATGAACGAAGAACCGAGATTTCTTCATAAGATTACTGATGAATCAAAATTCAGCAGGCAAGGAATTATAAATCGTCGAAATAATCTCTACTGGGTACAAGACGATGTACGTGTCATAAAGGATCATAATCACTAGGACAACTTTAGTTTTAATGTTTTTTTTTTGATTAATTATGGACAATAGACTGGCATATCAAGTGTACGATGAAAATTTAAATGGGGCTAGATATGTGGAGATACTCAGAGGGTTTGTTAGTGTATTATTGCAAATTCTGCATCCGACCATCCAAAAATATACAGAGCGTCACATTTGAAAGAACGAACTTTTTTAACTCTGAAAATAATGTAATTGGTTATCATAGTTTGGACACCCTGTATACGATAAATTAATTATCAATGTGGATTTCGAAAGTATCATTATGTCCTTCCGTCTACCCCACAATAAGCGCACCAGTCGAAAATGGGTAAAAGGCGTAGCGTTGAAAATAAAGTTACATTTTTCAAAATTTGCAAAAGAATCAACGTATTTAAGAAACATCTCAAAATAGGCATAAGGAAACCTGATGGAACTTCATGAAATTTTCTCAGAAATCCAAAAAATGAAATTATATACCGGGTGTTCTAAACATTAAAGAATTAAAATAAAGAAAGTTACTGGCGACTTCCGGGATAACCGAAAGCGCTATGACCTTGAGAAAGTTTTAACAAGAAAGTTTTCGTTTCTAATTTATTTACCATAATAAATAATATAATATGATGATATTAACTGACCTTTAAACAGTTTCTTTGTAATTTAACTAGGGCATTGTATTGATACTTACCATGTTATCATCATCAAGAGCAAAACGAGTTGGACTTAAAACAATTACGAAAAGAGAAAAATCCCAACGATACTACAAGAAAATTAATCGGAGAGCGAGGGTATTATTCTTTTTCTTTGACAGAAAGTTGGAAGTAGAACGAAAAATCGAGGAAAAAAGTCTCTCTCTTTAAAATGGGATAGCCGTCGAATCGGTTATGGGTCAATGAAATTCAGACGTTCCCAACTACCGTTTTGTATGGTCTTAACGATGATGACGTCACGGCCCAGTCGAATTCGGATCCGCGGCCTTTGAAAGTCATATGAAGCGATAAATTTGCGATAATTTCCTCGGGTTTTGCATAATGGAGCAGCGTGCTACTGACAGTCCGACGGTTGCGGTCAGAAATATTCCGATATCGAACAATCGGCCTTGCGTATGTTGAGGTGAACGAGATCAGACGGAACCAGATTCTCTACAAGGCTTAGACGGTACGATAAGCCTGACGTGATTAGTTTTGGGTTATAATTTTAATTAGCCGTGTATATATATATATATATATATATATATATATATATATATATATATATATATATATATATATATATATATATATATATATATATATATATATTTCTCGGGATTGAGACTTACACAAAATATTTACAACAAAAAATGCCTATCTAAAAACACAAAACTGAGACATTACAACACGGTTATTAAGCCAGAATGTCTATATGCTGCAGAAACGCTCATTTTGAATAGAAAGAGGGACATCGAGGACATTGAAAAGAAGGAAAGAAAAATCATAAGAAAAATCCTAGGCCCCAAACAAATAAATAGCACAACATACCGACTTCGAGAAAACCAAGAAATCAAACAATACACAGATATACATAGCGATATGAGAAAAAGAAGACTTACGTTTTACGGACACATAAAACGGATGAATCCGGGTAGGCTAACTAGACAAATAGTCGAATTTTATGAAAATAGGAGTAGAGCTAAAGTAGAAATAATTAAATGGATTGCTGCAATTAAAGAGGACCTAAGATCAGCAAATATTACACAAAGTGAAATTCAGGATAGAGGCTGTTTCAGACACAAGGTTAACGTTTGGAAGGTTGGCCAGAGAGAAAAATGTAGGAAGACTGGAACAACTTGGTCTGACGAAAGGAAAAAAGCTCATAGCGAAAGAATGAAATTAGTATGGGCTCAAAGGAAGGCTAACAACAACAAACGCCTCTAATTGTACTTCGCGTGGTCCACCAGGGCCCATACGTGAATAATAATATATAGTTCGGGACTATTTGCGACGCTCGGCAACGATGTCGGGCGTCCGTTTATTAATTTTTTACCTCCGCCACGTTGCCGTATTTCTTCTTTTTTCAGAAGGGATTTTCATACTTTTGGAATGTTCGAGCGTCGTTTCGCGTATTTAGCTCACCTCTTTCTTCTATTTCAAGGGCTTCTCTGATTGTTCGGACCTTGTACTTTTCAAGATTCGCTATTTCTTTGGCTCCTTCAAAATTGATTTTATGTCCTGTTTGTAGATGGTGCTGGAACAGAGCGGAAGTGGTTTGTTTGTTTTCTAAGTTGTCTTTTAAGTTTAAGTTGTTTCACTATATCCAAGTATCCCCATAGACGAGGCCCTGGACCTAATTTCGATAAACGAAGACTTTCCACCATATTTGGGGGAACTCTCCGAATACTGCTTGAAGAATACATATTTTTCCTTCAACCAGCAGATCTACAGACAGACCGACGGTGCCCCAATGGGACCATCTTTATATAACCAACTTCGAAACAAAGGCATTGGTCAACGCTCCTTTAAAACCTAAATTTTGGAAACGCTACGTGGATGATATCTTTATAATATGGCCTCACGGAAACGATCTTCTAAACAACTTCCTAACCCAGCTAAACGGAATCCACCCCAGAATACAGTTCACTCTGGAAGTTGAACAGGATAGAAAACTGCCTTTTTTCGATCTCCTTATCACAAGGAAACTTTCTGGAACCTTCGAATACACAGTATATAGAAAATCAACTCACGCCGATCGATACCTCAACGCTAAATCCCATCATCATCTACCAGTACACGAAGAGAAGAACTACAAAAAAGCCCTTAGACAAAATGGATATTCAGAAAATTGTATCAGAATGGTCATTCGCCGTCAGGAAACCCAAACACGAAGAACTATAGAGGATCATGAACCAAATACATCAATGGTCCAGCTACCATACGTATAGGAATCACAGATAGGATAGGCAGACTACTAAGGAAACATAAGATCAGAACAGCCTACAAGCCGCACAAAACTGTCACAAACATCCTAAAAAACCAAAAGAACAAAGTAAGACTGGAAAATCATGGGGTGTATAGTATATCTTGTTCCGACTCCAACAGAACATACATAGGACAAACAAACAGACGAATATCGGCCCGAATACAAGAACTTAAAAAACAAATAAAAACAACTTAAAAACAAACAAACCACTTCCACTCTGTTCCAACACCATCTACAAACAGGACATAAAATCAATTTTGAAGGAACCAAAGAAATAGCGAATATTGAAAGCCCTTGAAATAGAAGAAAGGTGTGAGCTAAATACCCGAAACGACTCTCTCAACATTCCAAAAGTATGGAAATCCCTTCTGAAAAAGAATAAACGCGACAACGTGGCAGCGAGGTAAAAAATAATAAACGGACAGCGTTGCCGAGCGCCGCAAATAGTCCCGCACTACCCCCATAGAATCTGCGTAGTCAGCGGCCGGCTATAAAAGTGAGTACAACCACCCGTGCACATTTTTACTCTTCAGTCGAAGTGGATAACACTTGAAAATACCAAATGAGATTTTGGCGAAAGGTCGTGACTCTTCACAGAATCTACGGATCGACACACGGAATGATTTCTCCCTGTATACCCTATAGTAGGGTATACAGGGAGAGGGTGTAGGGTGAAAAAAACCAAACCTATCGAATTTATGGTCTTAAAAGGGCCTATTTACTGAGAAAAAAAATTCTCCCATTGGGAAAAAATTTTAATTTATTTTTAAAAGGTGTCGGTGGTCAATTTTCCATTTAAATAACATGCAAAATAATTTTTCTTTATTATAAATGCTATAACTTTTGAATCGTTTGAGACAAAATGACCATGGACTTCATTTTTTAGACTAAAAAATTCGTATAATTACGGGCTATGAAAGTTGAAAAAAGACAAAAATATGCAGATTTAGGGCATTATAATTAGAAATAATGATGTCAAATGAAAAACCTTACACCAAAATGAAATAAAATGTGTGAATAATGTTGATTATAAACTAGATTTATCAAGTAGAAAAAAGTTTCAATTAATTAATTTATTTTTTATTGTAAAATTCACGATTAATTTATGGATTATCACAGACAAACTTGCAGCAATGTAATTTTTTTATTCTAGTTTAAGCTTAGAAACTAAATTGAAAATCATCAATGCTACGAAAAGAGAAGAAAACAAAATTGATGAAAAAATTGTATTATCTTAAAATCAACTTCCCTCAACGTGTTCGAAAAACATCAGTGATTTTCTCACGAAGAGATCGTGGAATTTTTCAACCATTTTCAGTTATCGACGGAATTCTTAGACCGAATGAGCCCGAATACTGGACAGGTAATGAGTCCTACAAATCTTGCTTAGATACTATTAAGAATATTAAATGTGTTAATGATATTGATGAACGAGGTATAGCATTAATACAAAATTATAATCGAACTTTGATGAAATATGAAGAACAAAAACAATTTATTTTGCAAGTAGCGCAATCACATCCACAGCAATATCCTAATTGCAATAAAATAAATTTTATTAATAATTAAAAAGAAAATTAATGTTTAAAAATATAATAACACATAAATAAATGAATAAAACGATTTTCACTTTGTTATCTATCACTTTTATTTTTAAACAAAACCATTTTGTCAAACGAAGTTAAATATAAAATAGTCAATATGAATGCTACTCCTCCAAACCTGTACGGTTTAATTAAAATTCATAAAGAAAACTTTCCAATAAGACCGGTGGTCTCATAAACAAATGGCCCTTTAAGAAACCTAGCTTTTTACTTAAATAAAATCTTCAAAAACATAACGAATTTCTCGCCAAAACAATCCATAACTCGGTGGACCTTACAAAAAAGCTTAGCACTATCTATACCAAAAAACGGGTTTCTAACATCCTTTGACGTTAGCAGCATATTCCCGAATATTCCGAACAAAGATTGTCTACTATTAATAGATAATTTACTCATAAAAAATAACATCAATCGAATTATTAAGCAAGATATTTTAGAACTTTTTAGCTTATGCATTAATGAAAATTATTTTCAATTTAATAACGTTTTTTACAAACAAAAGAATGGTCTAGCAATGGCTTCCCCACTAAGCCCTTTATTATCAGAACTGTTTATGTCAAACTTGGAACATAATTTTTTAAAAACGGATAAAGCAAAAAATATATTGTTTTGGTTTAGATATGTAGGCGACATTTTGGTTTATTATACTGGAAATGACAGACAAATAGAAGGAACATTAAAGCATTTAAATAGTATCCATCCAAAAATAAAATTTTCACTTGAAAAAGAACAAAATCAAACCATAAATTTTCTGGACCGAAGGGTTGTCCTTTCTGGATCTAAGGTCGATTCCGTATAGTTTCCGTTCAGTCATCGCGCTCGCGCCGGGTCTTCTCTCGCCGATTCGCGATGGAATCCGATAGGTTCATCTACTGCCCTGCAGACAAGATACACATCTACACCAGAGAGCTCCTGGAAAGCAAATTCAGGTTGAACATCAAATGCATCAACGAGTTTTGTGAAGACGCAGAAGTACTCGACAAAGAGATCATCGAACTTAATGAAAAGCTATCCCAAAAAGATCAAGAAATAACTGAGCTTACAGCCTCAGGTAGCACTTTAGAGCTAGAAAAATATAGACTAGTGGCTACTATCAGGTCACTGGAAACCAAACTTGAAGAATCACTCAAAACCCCACCTACCGTAGACGACCCAGTCTCGGTCTCCGACAACGAAAATGAAACCAACGACACAGACCTCACCCCAAATGGAGAAAACCAGATCTCCGCAAGAGCAAGACGGCGAAGGAGAAAGAAGGCCAGACAGCAAGCCGAAGAGGTCGAAACCTTGGAAACCGCCGTCGAACCGTCCACCTTGACTCCGCCTGAGCCTCCAGTCCCCCAGGTCCTGCTGAACACAGCAGACACAGCCACAATCATCCAGGTGCCAGCACCATCCGCCGGCACCGAAACAAAACCAACCCCGATAATCCTTCGGGACATATCGGCCTTCCTCGAGGTGGCCCGCCACCTCGAAAAAAACAACGTGGCCATAGGGCCAGCCAAAACAACTCCGGTCGGGGTGCTGCTAACCCCCCGTTCGGACGAAGACAGAAATGCAATCCTCCAGCATTTCACAGAAAAAGGCTACCGCTTCCACGCCTTTCAAAATAAACCCAAGTTCCTCCACGTCCTCCTGCGAGGAATAACGGAATCCATCCCGATCGAAGAAATCAGACTAGAGCTGACAAACATGGGTTTCCACCCGACCAGCATCATAAGATGGCAAACCAGCCAGAAGACGCCGATCGCGATAGTCCAAGTCACGGTCCTGTCTGACGAATCCAACATCTTGGAAATAAGCCGTTTCCAGCAACAAACCATCCAAGTAGTGGTACAAATAAGAAAACCCAAAACACGCCAGTGTTTTAATTGCCACAAATACGGACATATTTAATCTCAATGTGAAGCAATCTCAGTTTGTGTAAAGTGGGAGGGTCTTCTCCGCAACAGTGAGTGCAAACTGGACCCCAGCCAACCGCCGAAATGCTGCAACTGCGGGGAGTCGCATACAGCGAACTATTCCAGGTGCAGCGAAAACTCCAACCGGAAACCAGCCTCGAAGACGTCGTCTCCGAAGCGGTTTCCATCAGCACCTGCAGATCCAACCTCCACGATGGCCGGATTTACAGCCCAAATGCAGCAAGTGATGTACCTCCTCCAGGCACAAATTAACACACTATTCAAACTTCAACAGAAACCTTCTGGATTACAAACACAAGGCAGCCAAGACGACGCGAGCTCCGCCAGCTAGGCCCAGGTCCCGACCGTCAAGCCATTCCTTCGCGCTGGTAATACAGTGCACACACTTACCGGCCAACCAAGGCCCGCCCCCATCTTCCGCATACAAGGGTTTAATCAAGGCAATATGAGTAAGGGCCGCAAAAGCTAGCTCGCAACCTAAGCTGACAAAATAGAAATAGAATAAACAGCACTTCCGTCTCGTTTTTCATGGTGTGCGTATCGTGTAAAAAGAGACGAGAGTCAGTCGCCGTGAAATCCACGTGCATCTTTCAATATCGTAATATTTTTGTTTTGTTCGGACGGATTTTATCGAGAGAAAGTAGTGACGAAAGTCAGTGAAGTAGTATTTTGGTAGCCCGTCTACAATAAGTATATAGTCGGTGGCCTGGATATGGCCTAAGAGCCAAACAACCTCTGGGTCGCTAACAAATTGAGCTAGCAATTGCCTCGCAGCAAAGTCAAAAGGTCCACTTCAGGTGACCTCAAGCAAGCAAGCAAGAATAAACAGCTGTAAAACCTTAGTTTTAAAGCAGTGTTTGAGAATGTAAAATCGTTTTACGAAACTATAGTCACACAAATTTTGTTTAAAAATAAAAGTGATAAATAATAAAGTAAAAAATTGTTTTATTCCTTTTTAAAAAATTAACTCTCACAAAGTAACGGTCAAATCAATCAATAATATAAATAAATTAATTAAAACTCTTTTCTCCTTAACAAATCTAGTTTATAGTCAACATTATTCACAGATTGTATTTCCTTTTAGTGTAAGTTTTTTCATTTAGCATTATTTTCAATTACAAAGCCCTAAAACTGCATATTTCTTTTTTTCAACTTTCATAGCCGGTAAGTATATGAATGTTTGAGTCTAAAAATTAACCCTGGGGTCATTTTTTAGAGAATTTAATGCCCTACCAGAATATGCCAGGGGATTTTTTTCTCAATCTCAAACGGTTCAAAAATTATAGCATTTTTAATGAAGATTTTTTTTGTGTAATTTAAATGGAAAATTTCAAATGACCACCGATACCTTTTAAAATTGAACTAAAAATTTTTCCCAATAGGGGGGGAGGGCGATTTTTCTCTCAGTAAATAGGTCCGTTTAAGACCATACCGAATTATTAGCTAAGGTTCCAATAATTTAATGAAGACAGAAGTATTCTGTTCCAAAATGACAGTTGTCCCGCTTACTGAAGCGTAACAGTCAGGGAGTATTTAAATAATGTTTTCGTGGGATAGCCCTATTCCATGGTCTCCACGGTCTCCTGACCTAACTCCGTTGTATACGTCACAGAAGTTGAAACTAGAGAAGATTTATTCCAACGCATAGAGGCAGCTTTTGTCATAATTAAAGACGAAATTATTTTACGTACTACTACGGTATAAATATATACGCACCTAATAATCCAGTATCTATGTATGAGTTTTATGTGGAAATTTGCCGGAAAGCTACGACTTTTTTTGAAATCGTGAAAGTCCAGGTTCCCCAGAATCCGAGCACCCGGTTGCCGTCTGTCGACGGGTGGATTGGTTACCACCTGGAGTATTATTGTTATTACTTACACGAGTCATGATTGCTTATAAGCTTATGGGTCCAGTGTTTCCACTGGGAGTTTAGCACCAGGGATTGTTAGTTCCTGGAGCGTGGTGTACAGCCGCACCCTCTGGGTGAACAGACACCGACCAGGTTGCCGGTGGTTGCCACTGCAGACGCGACCTGGATTTTTTTTGTCCCAGAGCCCTGTTAGCCGTCTGTTCCCGAAATAAACGTTCGGGTTCAGCCGTTGTCTGCTTCCTGCGACGACGAAGGGTTGGAGCATTAGGAAGCTTTAATGAATATATATATATATATATATATATATATATATATATATATATATATATATATATATATATATATATAGACGCACACTACTGCAACAGTTCTGTCTTTAATATGTAACACGGTCCTTCCGTCCCATTTCAAACTATATAATTTATAACTATAAACTATATAATTTTGATTTCAAAAATTAATTCATAGATGGAGTAGTTATGTCGCCGGAGCGCCACCCGGGAAATGGAAGTAAAGGGTTCGAAAATTGAACGCTAAAAATGTGGTTCACGTTACGCCGTTACAAGATCAAACCGTTCAAACAGCAATTTCTCAAGGCGAGTGACAAAAATGTTCCCAAAATATATTTTTATAAAAACGTGACCGCGTTTCCAACGGGACGAAATGAATTCTCGATAACGGCAGGTAGAGCTACACTTGTCGACTTTTTCCGTACCTTTTAGTAAACCATTTGTTGAAATTTACGAGCCCTTCGACTACAGAAATCTTAAACAAGATGAAATATTGACGGCAAGCTCTACGGTATTATTGTGAATATCCACTTTGGAATTTAGATTTCCGTGATGTGTCCAAAACAAAATGAAATAGTAGTAAACATCAGAGAAACATAACTGTTTCTAAAATGACGTCAAAATATTAATATTGCTATCTGGGAAAAAAAACATCTTGTTCAGCATACAAAATAGTAATCAGCTTTATATTTAGATAATTTTTGAAACCTCACTGTTATTGCAGTTTAATTTAGTTAGTAGTGTTCGCCTCATCAAGAATTGGGTTAAGAAGTTTAAAGAAACCGGCCTCCTATGGATAAACGATAAAAAGTCCGGGCACAATTAGCTTTGAAAAGCTTTAAAAAGGAAATTTTAATAATTATATAATCCATAACTTAAAACACATTTGTGCCTAATGAAAAGTTAATTACCATACACTTTGAAGAGCTCTGACAGGATTTGTACTGATGATATAGCTTCAAAAATGAAACACAGGTGTTCATAGTGAAAAGTAGTTATCACATTTGACTTTGAAAACTTCAAAAAGGAATTCTACATGTGTTACAACTGAAAATTCAATGAAAATAAAGCAAACGTATTAATTATTGATTGATTTGTCCGTTAGTTTGTAATAATTTTTTAAAAAGGAATAAAACAATTTTATACTTTATCTATCACTTTTATTTTTAAGTTTGTGTGGCTATAGTTTCGTAAAACGATTTTACATTCTCAAAGTTTTAAAGTAGTGTTTGGGAGTGTAAAGGAAACTATAGTCACACAAATTTTAAAATAAAAGTGTAAAATTATGTTATTCTTTTTTTAAGCGTATTAATAAAAAAAAGATATCACAGCTGTTCTTGAAGAGCTCCAATAGGAATTAAACGAATTTAAGAGTAAACTGCGAAGACCTGTGACAGAGGTTGTACTTCTGATATATCTTTGCGAGGTGTTTATAGTGAAAACTAGTTATCACAGTTGAGTTAATTTTAGAATAAGTTATACAAATGATTTATTGGTATTGCTATTGAAGAGCTTTAAAAGACCAAAAATGAAATATGTATAGTAAAGAATAATTATTCCAGTAATCTTGAAGAGCTATAATAGAAGTTATTCTGTTCTTAAAGCTAGTATAAAAAATATTACCTTGGATAACTTGAAAGAGTTTTATAAAATTTAGTTGGTATGGTACGTTTCTCGGGAGCAGACCTTTCCGTTCGTAAGCGAGCACATGCTTTAATCATTATTGATCATCCTTGATCATTATTGCGCCGCATTATTCGCAAGAACGTAAAACTGCACCCACACAAAATTCAACTGGTGCTAGAGCAAAAAGTCCCAAGATGGCGGTCTGCAACTGAGCGACAGGTGACATAAATTGACCGCCACATAGTCCTGATTTGAGCCCTACGGACTTTTTCTTGTCGAGCTATCTAAAATCGAAATATGCATACATACATATATATATATATATATATATATATATATATATATATATATATATATATATATATATATATATATATATATAATTTTTGAAAAACCCCTTTGTTTCGAAGATACAGGATGAAAAAAATTTACGACATTAACAACATTTTATTATCAAAAAATACATGTACAGTTGCTCAATCTACAATAAATATTCGAAATGACTTCCACCAGCCTTGATACAAGCATTCAATCTTCTCGTCGTTGACTGCCGAACTATTTCAGACACACCAGGGTCGTTTCTAATTGAGTTACACCCAGCAATTATCCGATTTCGCAAATCATCCAAATTCTTCAATGGAGTAGCGTAAACTAATGACTTCACATATACCCAGAAGAAATAATCCAGGGGGTTTAAGTCCGGGAATCGAGTAGGCCATGCGTGTGACCCACTTCGACCAATCCAGCGATATCCGTATATTGCTGTTAAAAAATCACGAGCAAAAAACTGAAATGTGGTGGTGCACCATCATGCATAAACCACATTTTATGCCTTGTTGCCAATGGTACATCTTCCCCAAAACTCAGGCAGCATTGCTTCCAAAAAGTTGCGATACACCTCGCCAGTAAGTCTTTGTGATAGAAATACCGATCCAATTAGATGGTCACCTACAATTCCAACCCAAACATTCAACGAGAACTGATGTTGAAAACTATCTTCACATACCTCATGTGGATTTTCATCTGCCCACACATGATTATTATGCAAATTCCTTATTGTGTTTCTTGCGAAAGTGGCTTCATCGGTGAAAAGAATTTGTGTCAGGAATAAAGGGATGCGAAGTAAAGTTTGGAATATCCATTGACATAATGCAATACGTGGAGGAAAATCAACAGGTAGTAGTACCAGAACGCGTTGAATGTGGTATGGATACAACAAATTATCCTTAAGAATTTTCCAAACTGTCCAGTGACTCACATTCAAAGTATTTGCAATTTTTCGCGTAGAACTACCAGGCTCTTCCGCTATCATGTCCAGCACATTCTGTTCCAATTGTACCGTTCTTATAGTCAGTGATCTTCCTGACCCTTCAGTTCGTATCAATGTGCCTGTTTCACGAAGACGTCGATGAATGTTTTCGAAGATTTTTCGGTCAGGGACATTACGGGCTGGAAATCGTTCATTGTACAATCGCCTAGCTTGTAATGCATTGCCACCAACAAGTCCATACATGAAGTGCATGTCAGTCATCTCGGCGTTTGTATACATTATGATAGAGGACTTCACTCACTATTTAAGACACGTCAAACAGCCAAACATCACTCAATCTATGTAAACAAATGCGACCGATGAAATCCACTTATTAGATAAAACAGCCGTTCCAAGTGATTGAGATCGAAAAAAAAATTTGTACTTGATAAACTCATTGACTTACACCCTACTTTTATTTACATTATTTATAATGATTTCAACAAATATCGAATATGGTTGTCGCAAATTTTGTTCGCCCTGTATTTTCGAAACAAAGGGGTTTTTCAAAAATCATCATAGGACAAAATATTCTTAGAATAGGACAAGGAATAACCCCTGGCATTTTTGCCGCATGTTTACCTAACACCCTGTATATACATAGCATGAAACCAAATCTGCTGCAATCTGATGCACCATAACAATTCAGCAACAATAAGAAAGAAACGTCAGATCGGCCGTTTACTATTATCTCGCTAAATTAATTCCTTTGTGTTAAATTGTATTCTCCTAGTACAACTCGATCTAAATATTTCAACAACATCAAAATTCAAGCTCAGGTATTAAATACACAACCTTGCAGGAACAATGCAATTGTTGGTTCGCCATTCTCCTGCTTGCAGAAAACAATATGTTAAAGATTTTCAAACAGATGGAACAATATCGATTAGAATATTCAAAATAGAACAGAACTTTTCAGAAATGGCTTTGTTTCTAGTTTATACACGGTCGGTTCAAAGGAAAAGGCGCGAGATTTGTATTATTATTTATGAAATATAAACCGCTTGTGAGCTAGAACAATGTTGGAAGAGGTGATAATTCGTTTTTCTTTCATTTGGATAATACTTTTTCAATTTTAGGAATAGCAAGAAGTAACACGGCTCTAAATCAGGCGAATATACGGGATGGTCCACCACGACAACTTTTTTAGTAATAAAGAAGTGTTTTTCTCATCAAAACTCAAAGAAATTTTCCACTAAACAACAATTCACTTTTTTTTAAACTTCTCGACGTTCGTTTTACTAACCGCGTTAGCAACATCATGAAATGAGATAATCTAATCCTAAAACTAAAGTATGTCCTATTTATAAATGGTGACCCATAATTCATGCAAGATTTGAATATGCCGTCACTTGGGCAGTAAAGTGTTGGTAACCAAAAAAAGGAAACAGTTTGACCACTGACAGTTTGGGGTTAGTAAAAATGGAGCACTACACGAAAGAACAAGGCGTTTTCATAGTTGATATATTGATTTAACTTGAACTGTGAAGAGAGTTATTAAAAAATTCAGGGAGACTGGATCTATTGGGGACGCTAAACATACTAGCCGTCCAATAACAAGCCGTTCAAATGATAATATCGAAGCAGTGCGTCAGAGTGTTGGTGGACGTGCAGGAACATCGATTCGGCGTCGTGGACAAGAATTGTAATTTTCATGGGGTTATTTGAAGTCAAAGGTCTGTGTTAACAAGCCCTCACCCACCCGTGCATTGAAGGAGGAGATTCAACGCTGTATCAAGGAAATTCAACCACATTTCTGCTTCGACAAAAGAGTGCATATATGCCAGCAACTTTTTACTTAGAATCTGAAGAATCTTCGACTTTTTAAAAGGATCAAAACAATACTAAAACAATTGTTTTAATAATGTTTATTATTTTATTAGTTAAATAATAATAATCTATTTATTATTTGGCAAATATTCTTTAACACAGATTTGCATAAAATGATAATTCTTATCATAGGTGATTTAATAAACTTACAATTTTTTTTCGCAGGAACCTGTAGGTTTTTGATCCCTGTTGCAAGCTCTTTTCTTCTTAGTAATGTGAAGAATCATCTGTTAAATTTCCGAAAGTTATTTCCCGTACTCCTTGTATAAAATATAACGCTTTAGCGTGAGAAAAACGAACCAATCCAAATGATAAGTATCTTTTCCGTTGTAGATGAATGAATGCCGTGTTTGCATAGGTTTACGTCCTTCTTTTTTCCGACCGGTTTGAAAAGATTTTAAAAATGAATTTTCCGAGCGCGTTTATTTCACAAATCGTCATTTTAATGTTTAATAAAAAAAAACCTTTTTGCAATTACGGAACGTTGTTTTGTGTAGCGAAAATATTATTTTTGATGTAATGAAATGTATTTTGGACAGAATTGAAATTATTAAATCGTTCGGCGTTTAAATAATCATATATGACATATATTGCCATATGCATTGTTGATTAATTTTGCATGAGTACTTATAATTTAAACAGTAATTTTTATATGAAGTGATATTGAAAATATATATTTTATTAATAATGGCTATTTTGAAACTCGTAGGATAGTACCATTGTGATCAAAAAGGGGGTGAATTTTGAAATAAAACGAAACTTATTTATTTACGAGGATTGCTATTTATGTATCCGAAATTGACAGTAATAGCGTCGCTAGGCACCATTTGACATATACATCGTAAAGTTTGACGTTGTTGAATGTGAAAAATTAAAAGGCATATGTTGTACATTAATATGTATTCATTAAATTTAAATGATTTACTTTCTTTGTGCATATTGTACAAGGTATTTCGAACTTCCAGTTTATTTCCTTCCTGTTCCTATCTATGTACCTAATTTTATACTTTCATTGGGGTTAATTTTTTTTTATTTTACAATATTTTAAATAGTGGGGAAATTCGGAGATCCGCCTGATCGTTTAATAGCTGTCTAGATCTTTATTATATTTATAAATTTCAAAAGCTTCTAAAATGTTTAATTTTTTTTGCTTATTTTGTTATTGTTATATCTGAGTATGTGGGTTTTTTTATTAAATTCAATCAATAATACTCGTATACATTGAGAACAAATTATTGGGCTTGCGATTTCAGTGTTTTTCCCGACATTCCCTGAAATCATACAAAATGTTAAATCAATTATAGACACCTTAAAAGTTCGTACTTCTATATTTCCGTGATTATTTCGAAACGGTTGTTTATTTTTCAATATGTTTTTAGAATTAGCCAATATAAATTATGTTCTTATTACAAACATTCATATTAAAATGTCTGGTTATTATTTGTACTTGGCAATAATACATATTTATTTTGCAACTTTTATAAAAATAATTTTTGGTTAAAACAATTTACCTTTGCGAGTTCTTTAACCTGCTAAAATAAATGACTGAAATTTAAAAACACCCTGTATATATATATATATATATATATATATATATATATATATATATATATATATATATATATATATATATATATATATATATATATATAACATTATGTAACAAGAAATAAATCTTCTGCAAAATGTCCTGGCAACTAATGGATATCAAGAAAAAACTATCCGACGGGCGCTCAATCCGACAAACAAACAACAAGAAACAGAGAAAAAGACATACACAAACAAAGCCTTCCTAAGGCACCACGGACAAAATTGGAAAACTTCTAAGGAGACATGACATTGAAACTATTTTCACCACCGACAGGAAAATCAAAGACATTCTTCCAACTGCCAAAGGCAAAATTCCCTTAGGCGTGTATAAAATTCCGTGTCAGGACATAGGACAATCAAATAGAAAACTAAGCGCCAGAAGGGACGAGCATATTAACGTCGTCCAGCAGAAAATCATCACTTCCTCTCTAGCCCAGCATGTGCTCAACACCGGACACAAAATTAAATTTGGGAAAACAAACATCTTAGCGAGAAATGAAAATTTCTCCGCCAGAATTATTAAAGAGGCGATAGAAAAAACGTCCAACAACCTAAACAGCCGAGATGATTCCCAAAGATTACCACATGCTTGGAAACACATTTTATCGGACTTCCGGGTGGGATCAGCAGAGAGCCCGAGACAGCGAGATCTTTCTCCGTCCATGCAAGCCGTGCTATTGAAAACGGGTCCGCAAACACGTAGCCAAACACGGGCTCTCATTGGCCGGAACCAACCGACCAATGACGTCGCGCCGCCAACACACAAAACCCGGTGCGACAGATCGACCAACAGTATTTGTCGTCGAAACACCGTCGAGTAAACGCTTTGAAAATGATGGAAGAGATTCCATCGAAACATCAGCTAACACGGGATACCCGAGAAACTATTAATACATATGTATATGTATATATATATATATATATATATATATATATATATATATATATATATATATATATATATATATATATATATATATATATATATATATATATATATCATCATCATCAGCCCGTATCGATCCACTGCAGGATGAAAGCCTCTTCAGCATGCTTCCAACCTTCACGGTCCTGGGCTTTCCTCTGCCACTCGGGTCCAATATACTTAACGATGTCATCAGTCCATCGTGTTTTCGGTCTTCTTCGCGGACGTTTGCGATCAAGCGGTATCCACTCCAGGATTGTCTTCGTCCATCTGTCGTCCCATCGCCTCGCTATATGGCCTGCCCATCTCCATTTCAACTGTTTTACTCTTCCAATGATGTCACAGACTTTTGTTTGTTCCCTGATCCATGCGCAGGACTTTCTGTCTCGTCTTGTAATGCCAAGCATACATCTTTCCATTCCCCTCTGTGCCACCCGAAGTTTTTGAATTGATTGCGATGTGAGTGTCCAGGTTTCACTTCCGTATGTCATAACGGTTAGAACGCACTGATCGAATACTTTTCTTTTCAGGCAAAGTGGGAGTCTGCTCTTAAACACTATGTTGAGCCTACCAAATGCCTGCCAGCCACATTTAACACGCCGTTCCACCTCCCGGGCGGTATTCCCCTCCATGGAAATCCTCTGCCCAAGATATATAAAGCTGTCCACAATCTCTAAATCCCTTCCTAGAACTGAAATTCTTCTGTCCTGAGCGAAGATATTGAACATAACCTGACTCTTTTTCAGGTTTATTTTCAAGCCAAATGGTTCGCCAGCCCTTTGCAGTTCTTGTATGCGTCTTTGCAGCTCCTCTGGGTCTTGTGAAATGAGAATAATATCATCTGCAAATCTAAGATGGTTTAAGTTTGCACCATTGATCTTTACACCATCCTGTTCCCAATCCAGTTTACGGAATACTTCTTCAAGGCCAGCCGAGAAAAGAATAGGCGATATTGCGTCACCCTGCCGTGCACCTCGTTCTATATTAATTCCCACTTCAAGATCATCAAGGTGAATTGTGGCTGTAGCTCCATCATATATCGATTCTAATAGGTTTACATAGGCTCTCTCTACACCTTGGCTAAGCAGTGCATCCATTATCGCATGCTTTGAGATGGAATCAAATGCTTTTTCGTAGTCGATAAAAGCCAAGCACAGTGGCATGGTGTATTCGTTGTGCCTTTCTATGACCTGCTGTACAACCTGGATGTGATCCATTGTACTGAATCCACTTCTGAATCCTGCTTGTTCTCTTGGTTGTGCGTCATTCAGTTTTTTTAATATTCTTTTAGAAATTATCTTAGTGAAAACTTTGTACATCACTGATAGGAGGCTTATTGGACGGTAGTTCTTTAAATCTTCCTGTGCTCGTTTTTTATGTAAAAGGATCACTTCTGCATTTTTCCATAAGTCAGGTACTTTTTGTTCTTTGAGGCATTTGGAGTATAATTTTGCCAGTGTTTTATGTAACGTCCGACCACCAACTTTTAGCATTATATATATATATATATATATATATATATATATATATATATATATATATATATATATATATATATATATATACATATATATATATATATATATATATATATATATATATATATATATATATAATATTTATGTTTTTTATGTAAAAGGATCACTTCTGCATTTTTCCATAAGTCAGGTACTTTTTGTTCTTTGAGGCATTTGGAGTATAATTTTGCCAGTGTTTTATGTAACGTCCGACCACCAACTTTTAGCATTATATATATATATATATATATATATATATATATATATATATATATATATATATATATATATATATACATATATATATATATATATATATATATATATATATATATATATATATATATATATATATATATATATATATATATATATATATATATATATATATATATATATATATATATATATATATATATATATATATATATATATATATATATATATATATATATATATATATGTAAGTTAAAAATCACTGCTTCCAAAAATAAGAACATAAAATATATGCCCTAAGACAAATAGAGACGTCCCCCAAATTACACCGATCTACGGACCTGATATATGTGGAATGATTTAAAAACAAATGAGACCAACTCTGGCTCGCTCTCTATGGACTTTCTCATTGTCATTCAGGAAGCCACGAAGTAATCCCATTTTTCTTAGCGGTATATTCGGTCGAATTGCCAACAAAAGAAGGTTTTTTTTGTCACTTGCAGGTTTCCTTTTTCTTTTTCGGTCCTACGGTTTGGAAGAAGAATTTTAAGGTACTTTAATAATAGGTCACTTAAAAAAATTTAGGTGTGTATCAACAAAAAATCCTAGTTCCTAGAATATAGTTTGTTTCTTTGTTATATTTAAAAGGGTTCGATCAAACATACAGGGTACGTCGGAAAGATAATAACGAATGATATAGATAATAAAAAAAATGACTCTTTCTTTCTCAAATATCCATAACGTTTTCAAAAATGGACTAAATGGGAGGTTTTTTATTTTTGAATGTACTTTTCAGGAAAAAAATCACAAAAATTTTCAGATATCAAACTTTATGAAATTTTTGAGAAAACCCGTCGATTTTTTTTTGTAATTTTTCCCCTAAAAAAACTTTGATTTATTCTACGGATAATGCCGGGCATCCCAGAGTAGGCCGACTTTTCTTTTTATTTTATTTGATTAACTTTTTTTTTATTACTTCCCAATCGTTTATTGTAAATGTAGTAGTAAATGGTTCTAATAAATAGTTCTTTTCTTCCAGACGTGCTTCCATTTCTTCATCCTCAACTTTGTTTCGCTGTTCCAGACACTCTGTCCAGTTCAGAATTGCTAAAAGTACACTTTACTAGTACGAAACACATCTCTCAAAGCTACTTAAATGTCTTGAGCTTCCGCAGCACTTTTTAGAAAACAGCACAGTACAAAGGTAAAAAAAAGCCGGTGCTTCAAACGTAGCATTTCAAACGATAACGCGTCTCCACCTGATACTTCAGGTTATATACACAATAGTCCCGCATATTATACTTCGTTTTGAAGATGAAAAATGGAGCGTTAAAATAAGTTTACGGCAGGAATATATTTCAATTCGAATAGGTTCTGCAGTTGATGAAAGGTAGGGACCGATAATTAAACTGAGGATCCAATATCAGTTGATTAACCATGCGTAATTTTCAAACAATCAAAACAATCCTTAAACTAAATGATCAATGGGTGAAAGTTCAGAGATTTTATAAAAGTAATTTCGATATTTTACATCAATTAATAATATTCACCCGCAAAGTTCTGCCCCTTTCGAAACAACTCTAATATTTTTTTCAATATGTACAAGAATAATTACGTTATAGACAAAAAACTGAGATCCTGCCGAATTTTTAGGCCAGTTTGCCCGATGCTGAGTCATATAGTTTTCGAAACTGGTTATATTAAACAAAAGACATCAGAATATATTTCGACACCAATCACAAAAGTTAATACAACCGTGGAAGTTCTTTGAAGCATTTTCGAGTCATTTTTGGGACTCTCCCCCAAAGTCTCATTTGAACACCGTCAGATGTCTGAGCTCGTTTTTCAAAATATTCCTTTCACTACCAGTTAATCGCATGCAGGCGACTCAAATTAGGCGAATACAAGGTATGGCCGAGTGTAATGAACTCGTCAATGAACCTCAAAGACATTAAACGATGATTTCAAGGAATTTCAACCACTTTTCTCGTGTGTCCAAATCACTTATTTCCTATAAAACTCATTTTGAATGTCACTATTCCGATCGAAAAAAAGCTTAGAGTGTTCTGGCCATATATTCAAAAGATGGCCCTGCTGATTGCACGTAGATTCAGTCAACTTTTTCATTAGGCATTCTGTAAACGAAAAAAAAACATTTTAAATTAATAGATTTGTCCCTTGGTTCACGTTGTCTCATCTAAGATGACGAAAGGTGGAAAATCCCATGTCACACCTTCATTTCGTGTCCTATTTCCTTCCTAATTTTCTTTTCATGTGAGTTGTTTTCGCAAAGGAGCCATAAATAAATCAGCAACGGAACAGCAGAAAGAAACCTCTGTAAATATTTTACCTGAATATTTTCTTATTCTATTTAACTTTAGAATAAGCACCCTCTTATTATTAACGTTTGCATGTCGAAATAAGCCGGGACACAAACATGCAATTTTAGGGAGGAAAAATAATAAAATGTTCGTCTAGGTCATGAAACTAGACCAGTCGTAAAAGATTTTAATTTGGATGTAGTTAAGAAACGAAGAAACGTTCACATTAGGCCTTCAGTTTTGTAGTGAATGAAAAATAGATGAAAATCACTACATATATCTTGGGGAGGGGATTTTAATGGAGGAGAATACCGCCAGGGATGTGCAATGACGTGTTAAGTGTGGCTGGCAGGCATTTGGTAGGCACAACATAGTGTTTAGAAATTAACTTTCACTTTGCCTGAAAAGAAAACTTTTTGATCAGTGTGTCTGGCTCATTATGACATACAGCAGTGAAACCGGGATACTCACATTGAAATTAGATCAAAAACTTCGAGGAGCACAAAGGGGAATGGAAAGATGTAGCCAAGGGGGGGTTTTTGCCAAATATTACCTAATATTATACCAAAAAAATACGAGGAGTGAAGAGAGTTAAATTATTACATTTGAATTGAATATATATCCGAACTAGTGGACGTTGCGCACAGTAACGCCATCTCTTGTCGAGTAGTCGAACTATTTTGTATCGCATGGAAACTTTGCTTTGTTTCTCGATTATTCGCCACGCCCCTCGGTCGGAATGAGCGGAGCTTTGTGGAAGTTTGTGGTCATTTCTGGACGGCTATGACTGGGCTGCTATATAAGCGGCGCGTGACTGCGCTTACGGCAGTATTGTTCCATGCGAACTCGAAGCGAATATAAGTGAAAAGTGGTGAACGAATAGTGAAGAGAATTAAGTGTACCGTGTAAGTGAGTAATTTTAGTGCAGTGTTATTCGGTGACCTTGTTAAGGATAGATACGTGAATCATTATTACTGTCGAAAAATGGAGGGGAAAAAAAGGAAGGGTGATAAACTTAAAGGTATGGACTACTGGAAAAAGTGGTGTAGTGAAGGGGTTTCTAATAAAGAAACAAATTTGGATTTAGCTATCAAAGTTTCAGCTACCTTGCATGCTGATAAGAAGACTGTGATGACAAGCGGGCCCTAGACCTCGACCTCAATCACAATACCGAATGTCAAAATGGATGCCATGTCGCTGGTGCCCTGTTCGATACCTTCAACTGCCGAATCTACATCTAGTCTGCAACAGGCCAGCTTGCCTGTTGCCTCATCTTTTACAACTGTAGCTAAGTTGGATGTTGGTTTTTACGCGAATCAAGAAAAAATCTTGGATGAATATTTTAAAGTCCCACCCAGAGATTATTTAAAGAACCCACCCAGAGATTATAAGTTTCCTATTTCCACAAAACGAAACGGCATTCAAACATGTAGATGATGTTATTAATTGAAGTTATTAATGTCTTACAACTCCTGAGAAACAACACTGATGTCGAATATCTTCATCTCTATGAGAGAAAGGTTTTACTGGAAGAAAATGTTGGTATACTGCGAATGCCACGCGTCGTCGGAAGACAATTAAATAGACCGAACATTCCTGCATTGGATGTATGCAGGAATTACAAAATTAATTTGTTCATTCCATTTCTTGATTATACAATTCAACAATTGGTTGAAAGGTTTACCAAACATCGTAAAGTAGTATCAGCATTATCTGGTGTGCTACCTTCAAATTTTACTGCCAGTTCTGAAATTGAAGAGGCAATTTCCATGTACTCGTCACTGCTTCCCGAAAGCAACATATCAGTGATGACAAGTATCTCGCCTACCCCGAAATCTAGTTTGGAATGCCTAGATATGTGCGATAAAAACATTTATCCTAATATTTACACATTACTACAAATCTTGGCTACCATTCCTGTATCCACTGCTACCCCAGAAAGGTCTTTCTCGAGCCTAAGGAGACTGAAAAACTATTTACGAAACACTACAAGTGAAAACAGACTTAATGGTTTGGCTCCCATGAACATTCACTATGGAACAGAAATTCATGCAACTGAAGTAGTGGATATATTTAAAAGAAAAAGCCGAAGATTTCTTCTTTAATGGTTTTAGATTTAGCGCAGAGGAACGAAATTAATCTAACCATTTCATTTAAAGTTAAGAACTTTATAAATATGTCGTAATTTTTCCGATAAATATATTGATATTAAATTGCATGTAAGTATATTTTTGTTGTTTTATTTACTTCAAACTAAACCTCCCCAAAACTAAATCCTGGCTACGCCCGTGATGCTTGGCACTACAAGACGGGACTGAAAAGTTGCATCTGGATCAGAGAACAAACGAAAGATTTGTAAGTAACGAAGTGAAATGGAGATGGGCAGGTCATGTAGCTAGGTAATGAAACGACAGGTCCAAGGCAATCAACCGAAGAGCACAGTGGACTGATCGTTAATAGATTAACTGACATCGTTAAATAGATTGGATCCAAATGGCAGAGGATTGCTCAGAACCATGCCAGTTGGAAGCATGCTGAAGAGGGCTTCGTCCTACAGTCGATAGATACGAGTCAGTAATAATGATCATATAAATCAATAGTTTGTGTTTTATTTTAAAAGCCAGTTTACTTTTTGAATATGACAGTATATTTCCAATTTTAAACTTAAAAGTGAAAACCCTATAATAAATTTCTACAATGAAATAGTGAAGATTTACGAGGATCATTACTTAAATTAGTTTGATTGCAGTTGTTAACAAAATTACATAAAATAAGCGTAGTTTTTATTAGGGTATTTATTTTTAACACAATGGGGTGGAATCGTTTTCGAATGTTAAAATCGTAAAAGACGACCAAGTTCAGTTGTGATATTACCAGTAAAGCACAGCGTAAAAAGTAAAAATAAAAATTTCAATAATGTTCATGAGCTACGAGAGTCATGAAACTTCTGACATTAGTTTCGTTTCATAGCCATAAATTTATAATTTGTGATTTCTAGGAAGGTTACTGGCATGACCGACCTACAATTGTTAAATGCAGTTGACAACACAGTCGACTCGTAAATAATGTATACCATAATATATATATATATATATATATATATATATATATATATATATATATATATATATATATATATATATATATATATACTATAATTCACGTATGGGCCCTGGTGGATCACGCGAAGTACAGTTAGAGGCGTTTGTTGTCGTTGGCCTTCCTTTGCGCCCATACCGATTTCATTCTTTCGCTATGAGCTTTTTTTCTTTCGTCAGACCACACAGAGTGCCCCATAACTTATCCGGCAAAGAGCAACTGGTGATAGTAGAGATTAAAATAAAATAATTTAGACAATAAATGTGTTCAATTCTTCTAGTGGAACCTTTGGTGTGAAACACTAAACTTGATTAGATTAAATCATCTCCTGATGATGCTAACATAGTTAGCAAAACGTGCTAGAAGTTCTAAAGAAAGTGATTTAGTGTTTAATGGTAAATCTCTTCAAGTTTAGTAAATGTGTTGGCCTATAATAGTTATTAAAAAGATACGGGATGTTGAAAGTCAACCTAAATTTTCGAAAAATTGAGATAATTTAAAAACAGTTGAAGGTATCACAGTCAAAATCGGGGTAGTTGGGTTTTCAAAGGCGACAAATCCGAATTTGGTACTAGCTTATACTTTAATTTGGTTAATTTGGTGGTTTGGAATTTGGTACTAGCTTATATTTTAACCTATAAAGATGGGAATATTTTGACTTCATAATAGAGAAGAGACATGATTTCCACGTAAAAAAAGGTACCCTTGGTCAATATCGATATCACATTCGAATATTCCATTGCACATATTGTAGATGGCTAAAAAATCTTCATTTCACAAAGTGTGCTTTGAATGTTGTGTACAAAATATTACATCTCGATGATAACTGTCATTGTTTTCTATCTCTGCTATTAAACGTAGGTGGAACCAAATTTCTCCAATCTTGAGTTAGTATTAAATAATTTATAAAAAATGCCCAGACTTAATCAATTTCCTAAACTAACCATTATTATTATTATTATTATTATTATTATATATATATATATATATATATATATATATATATATATATATATATATATATATATATATATATATATATATATATATATATATACTCTTCCTACATTTTTCCCTCTGGACAATCTTCCAAACGTTAACCTTGTGTCTGAAACAGCCTCTACCCTGAATTTCTCTTTGTGTAATATTTGCTGATCTTAGGTCCCCTTTAATTGCAGCAATCCATTTAATTATTTCTACTTTACCTCTACTCCTATTTTCATAAAATTCGACTATTTGTCTACTTAGCCTACTCGGATTGATCCGTTTTATGTGTCCGTAAAACTTCAGTCTCTTTTTCTCACATCGCTATATATATTCGTGTATTGTTTGATGTTTTGGTTTTCTCGAAGTCGGTATGTTGTGCTATTTATTTGTTTAGGGCATAAGGTTTTTCTTTTCTTTCCTTCTTTTCAATGTCCTCGATGTCTCTCTTTCTATTCAAAACTAGCGTTTCTGCCCCATATAGACATTCTGGTTTAATAACTGTGTTGTAATGTCTCAGTTTAGTGTTTTTAGATATGCATTTTTTGTTGTAAATATTTTGTGTAAGTCTCAATGCTGTTTCCATTTTTTGTCATCTATCATTATTGGCCGCTTTTTTCAACTCATTTTCCATGATTATTTCACCCAAATATTAGAATTGAGTAACTCGTCTGATGTTACCATATTTTGTTTTTAGAAATGGTGTTCTTAGTTTGTTGCGGGTCATGTATTGTGTCTTTTCAAAGGAAATTTGGAGCCCTACCTTTTCTGCTGTTTCTTTTAGGATTTCAATTTGTTTTGTGCCGTTAATATATCTTGAACCAAAATTGCTAGATCATCAGCAAACGCCAGATAATCAATTTTGATGTTGGTTCTCCCCAGTTTAATGGGCTGGTCAATATTTAGGGCCGACTTTTTGTTACACCACTTATATATTATTATCAAATTAAACAAATAAACTTGTAATAATTTTGTGTATAGACCAAAATTTAAAAAAAATTAAAAATGCGAATTTTATCATGAAACTCGGTATATGAGGTTCAAATACTATTCCGAACAACTTTTTCTAATAACCTTTTTAGATATCTCTAACGCGAAGCAAAATATTCAGGATTGACCTTGTCTGTGAATTCGTAGTAGGCTGAGTTTAAAGTTCAGGTTTCAGTTGAGTATCTTAAAAAATGAGATCCATCCACCTGTATGACTGTGCAAAAATTCAAATCTGCATTCCTTCAAATAGCGGAGATGTCTTGTGTGTGTGTCTTCATCTTAAATGCGATATATATATATATATATATATATATATATATATATATATATATATATATATATATATATATATATATATATATATATAATATAATCAGCATCAGCCTGTATCGATCCACTGCAGGATGAAGGCCTCTTCAGCATGCTTCCAACTTTCACGGTCCTGGGCTATCCTCTGCCACTCGAGTCCAATATACTTAACGATGTCATCAATCCATCGTGCTTTCGGTCTTCTTCGCGGACGTTTGCGATCAAGCGGTATCCACTCCAGGATTGCTTTGGTCCATCTGTCGTCCCATCGCCTCGCTATATGGCCTGCCCATCTCCATTTCAATTGCTTTACTCTTCCAATGATGTCACAGACTTTTGTTTGTTCCCTGATCCATGCGCAGGACTTTCTGTCTCGTCTTGTAATGCCAAGCATACATCTTTCCATTCCCCTCTGTGCCACCCGAAGTTTTTGAATTGATTGCGATGTGCGTGTCCAGGTCCAGGTCCAGGATCGAAGACTTTTCTTTTCAGGCAAAGTGGGAGTCTACTCTTAAACACTATGTTGAGCCTACCAAATGCCTGCCAGCCACATTTAACACGCCGTTCCACCTCCCGGGCGGTATTCCCCTCCATTGAAATCCTCTGCTCAAGATATATAAAGCTGTCCACAATCTCTAAATCCCTTCCTAAAACTGAAATTCTTCTGTCCTGAACGAAGTTATTGAACATAACCTGACTCTTTTTCAGGTTTATTTTCAAGCCAAATGGTTCGCCAGCCCTTTGCAGTTCTTGCATGCGTCTTTGCAACTCCTCTGGGTCTTGTGAAATGAGAATAATATCATCTGCAAATCTAAGATGGTTTAAGTTTGCACCATTGATCTTTACACCATCCTGTTCCCAGTCCAGTTTACGGAATACTTCTTCAAGGCTAGCCGAGAAAAGAATAGGCGATATTCTAATAGGTTTACATAGGCTCTCTCTATACCTTGGCTAAGCAGTGCATCCATTATCGCGTACTTTGAGATGGAATCAAATGCTTTTTCGTAGTCGATAAAAGCCAAGCACAGTGGCATGGTATATTCGTTGTGTCTTTCTATGACCTGCTGTGCAACCTGAATGTGATCCATTGTACTGAATCCGCTTCTGAATCCTGCTTGTTCTCTTGGTTGTGCGTAATTCAGTTTTTTTAACATTCTTTTAGAAATTCTCGTAGTGAAAACTTTGTACATTATTGATAGGAGACTTATTGGACGGTGGTAGTTCTTTAAATCTTCCTGTGCTCCTTTTTTATGTAAAACGATCACTTCTGCATTTTTCCATAAGTCAGGTACTTTTTGTTCTTTGAGGCAGTTTGAGTATAATTTTGCCAGTGTTTTATGTAACGTCCGACCACCAGCTTTTAGCATTTCGACAGTTACACTGTCCTTTCCTGGAGCCTTGCCGTTTTTCATCGATTGTATAGCATTTGTTACTTCCTCCACTAGGATATCTGGCATTTGTTCTTCCTTGGATATTGTTGTCTTTGATTGGTTCTGATCTTCATATAACTGAGAATTAAATTTTTTGACAATCTCTAACATTTGGGTACGCGCCCTGCACACTGTGCCATCCTCACGCTTTAAAGCATATATTTGCGTTCTTTTATTTCTCAGCTTCTGTTTAGCTTTGTTAATTCCTTTGTTTTCTTCAAGGGTTTTTTGCACTAGCTGCATATTGAATCGGCGCGTGTCCTCTCTGATACGTTTTCTTATAGTTTTGCAGAGCTCAGGGTACTCGACCCTGCCAAAAGGGCTACCTGCATTTGCAATTGCTCGCCGTTTCTTCATTAAATCAATAGTCCACTGGAGATTTTTGTTTATTTGAGGCATTTTTCTTCTGGTGCTATTGAAGCAGCCGTTTGAAGTATATTGTTTGCGATTTCTTCATATTGAACTGATATTTCCACCTCCTCTGGATCTTGTAACGCAGCAAACTGGTTTGACAAAGCAATCTCAAAATCGCTTCCTCTCTCCAGCAATTTTTCAGAATCCACCTTGCCCTTCTTTGATTTTACCATTCTTTCGCGCTCTTTTTGACAGTCAATCCGAACCCTTGCTCGTACAATTCGGTGGTCACTTCCAACATTAAAATTCTTAAGGACAGTACAATTGATAAATCTTGTTTTATCGTTGGTCATGATGTGGTCAAGTTCGCTTGTGAGCCCAGATGGACTTTTACATGTCCATTTTCTGGTGATATTTTCCTTATAGAATGAATTCATAATATATAGTTCTTGTTCTTCAGCAAAATCAACCAATCTGTCACCTCTATTGCCTCGCTCACCAGTTCCATATGGGCCAGTTGCATTTTCGTCAGTTCTTGTTGTTCCAATTCTGACATTAAAATCACCCATCAGGATTTTGTACCTACATTTCTCCTTGTATAAAAGCTGGCCCACATCATCATAAAATTCCTCAATTTCCTCATCCCTATGGCTTATAGTTGGTGCATAAGCTTGGACGATTTGAAGCCTAAACTTTTTATTCAGCTGAATGACGCATTGGGCTAGTCGGTCGGATGTACTTTCAAATTTTACCACACTGTCCTTCAGATTTCGATTGATGAGGAATCCAATTCCGCCACATCGGCCATTTTCCGTACCTCGAATGTAGAGTACGTGTCCAGTTGGTTTCAGTTTGTTTAACTCTTCACCCTTTCTTCGTGTTTCACAGAGCCCAATAATATCCCAATGTATGTTGTCAAGTTCGATTAACAGTTCTTGCAATCGGGCCTCTGTTTTCATAGTCCGTATATTTAGCGTTGCAATGTCAAAAGTCCAATGGCAGCCTGATCTAAGCCGGTGATTCATAGCACCCTCTGCCTTGGGGCAAGTCTTCCCGCTGCCGTAGGTAGTTGCTCCTTGGCCTCGGGGGAATGAGGACCGTGTTTGAGGTTGTACTATCATATTTCAACATATTGAAATACCATGTTGAAGGTATGGACCGTAATCTGCCACGCTGGTCCAATGCGGGTTGGCAAATTTTGGATCATGTTAGTCTGAGGCCTCTGCCTTGACCTGTCCGCCAGGGGTGACCCTCCCAGGAGCATAGACTCCAGACGGTATAGCTCAAAGCTTCATTGCCCTACTCAAACCCCTTTACCACGTCAAGGTCCGATCCACAAAGGGATCATATATATATATATATATATATATATATATATATATATATATATATATATATATATATATATATATATATATATATATATATATATATATATATATATATCTGTGTGTGTGCGTATGCTTGTGTCTGCGACTCCTCTTAAATGAACATTTTATTACTTGCTTGACGTTATTCTTGACAAGAGAGCATATATCGATACCCTGAAGAGTCTGAATATCAAGAAATGAAACATGTGCCCACTGATTGGTAAATACTTGATTGCACGCATCTCTTGCAATTTTATTGACATTATTATTATTATTCTTAAAATTGAATTAATTACAATGTTATATCATTACGATTGAATTAACAATTAATAATTAAAAAATCTAATACATCAACATATATATATATATATATATATATATATATATATATATATATATATATATATATATATATACTTAGTATAGTAATTATAATCTGATACTAATTGATTCAAATTTCGTTAATAATATTGACGTGTTTAGCCCGTGAATTAACATCAATCTCATTATGTTACAATAATATTAGACGCACTACACAAATGTACACGGTTATCTGAAAGATACCTTCGAAGTTAGTGTCATGAAATAAAAGATTTCTTTAATGCTATAACATGAGTTTATCCAGTGCAGAAACAAAGCAGAATGTCAAAAGCACAAAGTTGAATTTTTATCTCTGAATTTAGGGTAGTTGAAGATAGATTTTATTTTAATTTTTTTTATAAAGCTCGATTCTTCTATTGGAACGTTCAGTGTGAAACACTAAACTCGAAGAGATTTACCACTAAACACCAAATTACTTAAATTACTTCTCGACGCGTTCTCGATGTTAGCATCATCAGGAGATGATTCAGTCTTCTCCTACTATCGATTAACTAACCTCCTGATGATACTAACATGATTAACGAAACGCGCTTCAAGATGTTTAAGAAAGTGATTTGGTGTTTATGGGTAAATCTAAATTCGAGTTTAGTATAACGTTGTAAATTTTGAAGCATTACTATCAGAAAGAATGACAGAATAATATATGTACATGACAATATAAAACACACTCAATATTGCCAAGAGATAGGAATCAAAGTACATAACCTAAAGAGATTTGCTACATATTACCACGTACTCGCGTTTTCACAGTACCTCGGAGCGCGTTTCTCGAATCAAGTTAGCATCATCAGGATTTTTTTATAATTAGATAGAAAATTACTTAGTTCTGGAGAAAATACATATTTGATCGTCTAGTGATGACACTAACTGTCACTAGGTAACCAGTCTGGCATATTTTACTTAATCCTTCATATTCACCGGACTTGACATCCTGCGACTATTGCCGATACAATCATTTTTTGTACATTAAACATTAGGAGATTAAACGAACTTATACTCTAACTAAATATTTGTGTTGATTTACTTGTGCGCCTCTGAGTTTCATGTTTGAATTATTAATACAAAATTGCGGCTTGTAAACGACATCGTTCAATCGCCTTTTGGCTGGCGGTTTACGGAAAAATTACAGTTCACGAAGGACTATTAAAAATGAATAATTCTTTGCCCGGGACATATATGGGTTACTAAACCAGAATACTTGAGAGGGAACATTGACAGTACGTTACTTTCCTTGTGCAAATAGCAACACATTTGTAGACTTTTTTTGAAACGATCTGCATGAAATTTCGTCGAATTTAAATTTAAATAGGTCTATGCTGATTTTTTTTTTCTTTACCATCCAAATTTTAAATATATTAGATCGTTAAGAAAGATATTGCGATTTTTATACATTAAATTGAAATGCAAATATATCAGATCAAAGGATACTTTATTAATCGAAATAAAAACCAATACAATCAACACACTGCCAAGGAGAAACAATTCTTCTATTGGAACCTTCAGTGTGAAACACCAAACCCAAACAGATTTACCATTAAACTATTTTCTATTTATATGATAACCCTAATTACCAGTAGGAAGCGTACTACCTACATAATGAAGCGTGTAAAAAAAGAATAAAAGAAAAATGGAAAAAAAGGAAAGAAAAATATGAACCGTGAAGTTTACTGAGCCTTACGTTAATAATTAAAAAAGTTGACTGAACGAAATAAGTCCTTTATCCCGCTTCATGATTTTCTTCGGTTGGTTTTCCTTCTTCGGTTGGAATGATTTCATATGCATACAAAACCCTATTGTATATTGTAGACCGTCAGATGTTAGAATAAAAGAACATAAAACCTTCTTAAAAAGGGCGATTTTAATAAAACTAGAATTTTCCAGCACGCATGGAAATCGGGACATAAAATCAATTGGCATAATGCCAAAACGGCATTAAAAGAAGCGGTAATAAAATACAGAACATTAAAAAAAAACCGCTATAATTAATTTAAATAAAACTAACTGTATTGCTATGCCTTCGGTAGATTTAAATTCAATATGGTTTCTGATTCTAAAGAATACAATTAATGTATGTCACTGTCATAAAAATCTATTATTGTCAATGTAAGTATCGTTGACATACACAAAAAATATATTTACTTCCTATCTTTGCTTTATATATTCAAATTAATATAATTTATTTTTTAGATTCGTTTTGAAAACGGGAGGAGAAGACCTTCCGAAACGTTAACGTTAAAAGTGTGTCTTATGGAACATTTTTATGTTTTTAAAATTTTGTTCGTTAGGTAAATTTGTTACATAAAAGAATCACTGAGAAATTTGTCTCCGTTTGGTTTGTTATTTTTACCCAGTGATTCTTTATTTACGTAAGAACAGATATCTTTCGAAAAACCCAATAAAAGAAAAAATAGACAATGTTATTATAACCGTTCACTTCAGCTACCTCTTTAGTTCATTTTAATTCTTGGTTATAATCATATTTGTTCAAAGAAACGTTGATTAACCTATTTACCATACAACTTAAACTAGCCATCTTATTTTGGAAGCTATTGTTCGAATCGTTATCAATGTATCTCGAAGTGTTGGTGTTTTTTCTAAAAATATTAAAATCTAACCTATTTTTATTAACATTGTTTTAAAATGGTGAATGTAGACGCTCCTCTGACTCACAAAGTTACACACAAACATTGACACCGCACAGCACTCACACAAACCATCTGTTTTTTATCGGATAATTCAAACAAATTGTTCCAGTAAATTCAAAACACACGCAAAGTTTTATTGGTGTGGACCCCGCTTAATAGTATTGAATTTAAAGGTAGCTACATTAAAAAATTGTTAAAAAAATCTTCAGTTTTCTTTGTCAGTTTGAAGATTTTTCAAATGTTTTTTATTCAAAATGTCAAGAGGAAAAAATATAACGAAGTCATCTGTACAAATTGTTCCTCAATAATATAAAATAATTTTCTCCGTATTTCGGTCGATGTGGTTTTTTTTTCCAGTCTGTATTAACCGAGACCAAGTTAGTTTCATTAAAAAACAAACGTAATTGGGTTAAGTTTTGAAATGCGACCTTTCATATTTCCGCTAAAAAAGCACAGTGCGAATGAAATTCATTTACCGTCTCGGAGCGGTTTAAAAAGAAAACAAACTGAAATGAGAGAGGACAAGCCCCAACTCTGTCCCTCTTCAATTTTCAATAAAAACTAAATGGAGCAAACTAAGTAAGGGAGAAGTTGAGAGGGTCTTCTTCTACTTCTTAGCTTTTCCATAAAAATAAACAATTTTTTTTCTCCTCCCTGTCCGTCCCGGAGTTTTTCCGTCACCCCGAAGACCGGGAGGGAAACGAACTTATCTTCGTACCGGGGGGAGTTTTTAATAACGAAATTTCGGACGAGATAATTCGACTTAAACCGAGGACTTTCGCGGTGAAGGATCATATTTTCTTTTAGGCAAAAGGCAACTCCCGGCGGTACAGCAAAAAAAACACGACGATGATGAAAATAAGCGATAGACGATGAAAAGTTACGAATATTGATTCGGTCTCGGCAGTTTAATTTGAAACTTTTTTTTTCACGAGAATCCAGAACTTTTCTTCCTACAAGGATCGCTCTAATATATTTAAGATATCCGAATCAAATAATAAAATAATTAGAAAAAAAAAAGATTAAATCATAGATCAAATCAGCGATAAATAGTTTAGTGGTAAATCTCTTCGAGTATACTGGGGTGTGACCAAAATATTATATTTTTGATAGCGGTAATCCTCATTCATTCAAAACATTATCAACGAAAGCATAAAATTCTTCATATCATGGCAGATTCCCCCAGAGCTGGCTGGATTCGTTCTATCGAGAGGTACACGTAAACAAATATTCAACATTCGACAAATAATCAAAAAAGCCGGAGAAAGGAAGCCGGAGTTTAGGGTCATTGTCTTGGTGAAATTTAAATGAATTTGTAATGTTCATGTTCTCCACACTTACTTTCAGATTTTACCCTAAAATATTTAAATAAATAATTTTGTCCATTATAGCGTTAATAAACAACAAGTTACTAACCCTCTCTGCACCCCCCAACCCCGAACCCCTACCGTGTTATAACAGTTGAACAAAGATTTTTGTTGACCCCTTCATTAAACCTTCGCCATACCATTTTGACGCCTATCTGAGCCAAAAATTTTGAATTTTGACTCATCACAGAAAATTACGTCGTTCCATGAATTTTCAGGCTTCAAAACATCCCCCTTAGCAAGCTCCAGTCGAGTTTTGATATTTTTCTTACTAAACCACGACTTTTTTCGGACCACACGTTCAGAATATCCATGTTTTCTTATACTATTCAACGCTGTATTGTTTCGATGCTGACTACTTTTTGAGAATGGTTTTCCATCAATGTTTTGAGCTTAAGTGGACTAATTTTATGATTTTTATGTACTTTTTTAATATAAAGCGTTGGTCTCTTTTATTTAATAATTTCGGACGGCCTGTTTGCTTCTTGGAAAAATCTGTTCTCATTTTTGTGGCGCTGTACGACATCTCGAGCAGTACTTAGAAGTTAAAGAATGCAAGAAGAAGAGTTGAATGAAATTGAAGCAGAAGTGCCACAAGGAAGCGTCCTGACTTTACCTGGTCTACACAAGTGACCCATTTGCAAACGATAATATAGGCAAAGATCTGTAAATAAACTCTAAATATCAATTAATTAAATAAACAATTAGACCAAAAGATAGCGTATCAAACTGAACCAGACTAAGTCTTTACATATTAATATCACAAATAAAAGAGAACAACAGATTCCAATTAATATAAAAACTGCCCAGATCCCCTATGCAAACTCAGCCAAATATCTGGGCATCACATTAAACGCAAAACTTTACTAGAAAGTTCATGCCAAAAAGAAAAGAGGAGAGCTTAATGTAGAATACAAGAAAATGTATTGGCTACTTGCCAGAACTCCAGTATATCAACCTATAACAAAATACTATTGTAGAAACAAATCCTCAAACCGGTGTGGACCTATGGCATATATCTCTGGATCTGTGCCACCAAGAGTAATAGTCTAATCATCCAGAGCTTCCGGAACAAAATACTGAGGAATATGCGCCAGAAATAGTGCTCTCCATCGAGACCTTCAGTTGACCACTCTTGACCAAACTCTCACCAAATTCGAGTCACGAACAACGGCTCCACCAACACGTGAACGTTGAGGCAATCCAACTCCTTGACAACACCAATCTAACAACAAGACTCAACAAAGTGAAGCATTTCAAATTAAAGTATTGATTGATTTGTCCGTTACTTTGTGATAGTTCATTTTTTAAAAAGGAATATAACAATTTCTTACTTGTTTCTATCTATCACTTTTATTTTGAAACAAAATTTGTATGACTATAGTTTCCTAAACGATTTTACATTCTCAAACACTACTTTAAAACTCTAGATATTATTGGAATGATACGGAATGAAATTTACATACGTCTTTAGGCCATTTGGATTCCATAAACAAAAATATTCAATTCACTATAATGAAATAGACTTCTTAGACATAAATATAAAGAAAATATATAAGAAATTATAATTTGATGTTTACAGAAAACCGATTACAACATCTTGGCACGCAAAACGATCTCCATTTCATAATCTGATACATAGATTAGTACGTTTTCCATTAAACAAAGATTATTTTAATTAAGAGCTCTATACAGATATTATATAGATACAGATAGAATATAATTACACAGATAGCTAAAACCAACGGCTACAAAGAAGAATTAATTGACAAATATAAAGTAAAAATATAAAGTTTAAAATATAAAGTTGTATATAAAAATATACAACGAAAGTTTAATTTACAGGAATTCTATAACATTAAAAAGTATAAAGATAAATAGTTTAAATTTATTAATTACACTTCTAAACTCAGTAGTACAGTGTGTAAAAGATTAAATAAATTGGGTTGTAAGAATATTTGTGTAAATAATAAAACAATATACCAATAAGTATCAAAGTACTGGAAATATAGGTTGTAGAATAAAAGAACACAAAAAAGATATATTAAATAATATAGAAAATAAGTAAACCAAGATTAATAGCTAAAAATGTCCACTTTATTTAAACCTAAAGTGTCCATCGACCTAATAATACCATAAAACATGATAGAGGGGAAATCCATTTTTGTCAACGTCTAGGAGGGTAATGTAAGTTTAATAACGGGGAACTATTCAAGTCTAGCTAGTAATTTTTTAGATTTATTCTCATTATGTAATATTGTTATCAACATTAAGTAACTAGCACAGTGAGAATTATTTTGTTGTTTAGTGTAACTTCTTTTATGTTCGTTGAGCGTAGTAGAGAAAGATCTTCCTGTTTGTCCAACATTGACTTTTGGACACGATCCGCACTCAATTAAATAAACTCCTGATTTATACAGTTTACTTACTACCAAAATGTCATATGGAACACACAACCTGCGTCTCCGCCTAAATTAGTATTGTGTTCGGTGCTTGACTGGGGACGAGCCCCATCCGTCCCTTCAATTGGAGGGACTATGTTTCGCCTCTTAATGTTCAGGATCATCAGGCTACCGCACATGTTCTCGGGACAAGAATAGTGAGACTCTATCCACAGTCAACAACCTATATTTTCGCTGGCTTCCCATCGGATGGCGTATATATATATATATTTGTCTACTTGACGCTACTTATTGTTAGTATTCGTAAAATTAGGCACCAATACGCGGCTTCCTAATTTATTTTACTTTTATTTAATATAATTCTTATGGGAGAAGGAAGCTTTTTCACTCTACCGCAACAATTTGTGTAAATCTTTCCAGAGTTGTATGTCACGCATAAATCAAGCTCCGAAAACCCGTTTCAGGCTCTAAAGTTAATGCCAGCCAGCCAACAAGTCTAAAACACCTGCGAATATGCGTTCAGATCTCTTCGTAGCCTTCCTTTAGATAGATAACGTTTGTTTACGTTTCATTTGTAACGAAATTTCAACTGTGTAAAATAGAAAATAGTAACTTTACTAACTATGTATAAAAGTATACTAGGTCACTATATCCAATTTTTAAAGCTAAGAATTTATTGTAAAACATAAAAGCTATGTTATATAAACCAAACAGTTATTAGGACAATATTGCAAGGCTGTAAGCTGAAAAAGATTGCAGAAAAACTAGCACCATGTAAGAGAAAACTATTACGAAGAATATTATAGACAGGATAATATGGCCGAAAAGAAACAGTCAGCGTAGAGTTAAATAGCGTGGACAAAGATTTCGATGATGCCATCTTATGTGAGACAGTTTAAAATTTGTATATTCCGTGTGAATATCTCAAACAAAATATCTGCAGGAACTCAATCCTTTAACATCGACTGTGACCAAAAACCTATATAATATATCACAAAAGTTCATATGACTTAATACTGTCACCTCATACAGTATCAGATTTACATTGGAAGTCAGTGTCCATCTTAACTCCAAGACTCGCACCCAATTTAATAAAGTCCTGATTTATACAGTTTACTTGTTTGATTTTATTGTTTTTAATGAAACGTCCTAGACTATTGTTTGTTTCGAAACTAATATTTATATTGTTTGTTTTGGATAAATATCTAAACACTAATTTAGTCATTTTTTCCGTATATTTAATTAATTTGAACGCTGCATTTTCAACATTGACCGGATATATTAAATGAATGGCTTTATTATAACTTTTTTATTAATTATTTTATTTATAATGTTTGGGTCGTATCCGTTATTTACTGCCATCTGTTTGATGACATTCAATTCTTTATAATAATTATCTGTCGAAATGGGGATATTTAATGATCTATGTATAAAAGAGTTAAACACACCGGTAATAGATAAGATCATATTGTAATTGAATAGCCCGTTTTTTTCAAGCCGATATTTTAGATAATTAGACTAGACGTTAAAAAATAAAATAAAAAAGAAATAATTTTACATGTATACTTGGAAACACTGTGTTTGGCCATTAGTAATGGTCTGGTACTTGGACACTGGTACTTAGATACCAGTTTAAGTTTTTATAGGGTTATACGACCTACGACCAATTATTTTTACATCAACATTTCTTTCGGAAAGATGTTTCAACTGGGAAGATATATGAATGAATACGCAGTTTTTTTTCCTTTAAATAAACCCCCCGAAGGACATTGACTGATATTACAATCTGATCTAATGTAGAGCAATAACCAATTCTGTTCTAACTTAAATTGCTACTTCGAAAACTTAAATCTAAAGTCTCACTCGCTAAACTTGCGAATAAATTTACTTTTAAAAAAACTGCACAACATTTTAAATCGCATTAACAAAACGGAAGCAGAATTCCTGTAAAGCACAAAAAAATAATTATAAATAAACTGAAGACGTTCGCGATGAATGATGATGTCTACAACACAAAAAAAAAGATGAACATAAGCTGTATACAAAGGGAAGCAACGTATATTGATCTCCCGGTAGTGTAACCTGAAACTTTTCCTATAGGGACCGAGAAAAATAAACTTTTTGTATATAAGGAATATATTATATAAAGAAGGGAGTCTTTCTTAAAAACATCGTAAAATGCACGTGCCATTTATATTTTACGAAAAGCAATCTCTTACTTTAAACTCAAACAATAGGTTATGAACGAATTTATTACACAAATTAGATTATGCTGTTTAGTGGAACAGAAGAAAAAGGATAGTTAGCTAACCTTGGAATATTAAATAAGTCTTTTTATATTAAACGTATATTAATTTCAGCTTAATACCACCTTGTTGGCATTTGACAGTATCCAATGCAATAGTATAGGTCAAATTAGGTCAAATTAGACAGAAAAATAAGAGTGTAGGTACATAAATTCACATCAAGTTGGAAGTGAGTAAAATTATTCAAAACATAATTAAAAATAACATTTCAAAATTCTCCATCGTTCCGGTACTTGGAAAAAATTGTTAGGTGCTTAACTGGATATATATATATATATATATATATATATATATATATATATATATATATATATATATATATATATATATCCAGCCACCCATCCCTTCAATTGGAGGCACTATGTTTCGCTTGATGTTCAGGCTCGTCAGTCTACCGACACATGAATTCTGGACAAGAATAATGAGACTCTATCCACAGTTAACAACCTATATTTTCGCCGATTTTTCGTCGGATGGCGTATATATATATATATATATATATATATATATATATATATATATATATATATATATATATATATATATATATATATATAGTAGTATAGTTATTAGTATTCGTAAAATTAGGCACCAATACGCGGCTTCCTAATTTATTTTACTTTTATTGGATATAATTCTTATGGGAGAAGGAAGCTTTTTCACTCTACCGCAACAATTTGTGTAAATATCTTTCCTGAGTTGTATGTCACGCATAAATCAAGCTCCGAAAACCCGTTTCAGGCTCTAAAGTTAATGCCAGCCAGCCAACAAGTCTAAAACACCTGCGAATATGCGTTCAGATCTCTTCGTAGCCTTCCTTTAGATAGATACCGTTTGTTTACGTTTCATTTGTAACGAAATTTCAACCGTGTAAAATAGAAAATAGTAACTTTACTAACTATGTATAAAAGTATACTAGGTCACTATATCCAATTTTTAAAGCTAAGAATTTATTGTAAAACATAAAAGCTATGTTATATAAACCAAACAGTTATTAGGACAATATTGCAAGGCTGTAAGCTGAAAAAGATTGCAGAAAAACTAGCACCATGTAAGAGAAAACTATTACGAAGAATATTATAGACAGGATAATATGGCCGAAAAGAAACAGTCAGCGTGGAGTTAAATAGCGTGGACAAAGATTTCTATGATGCCATCTTATGTGAGACAGCTTGAAATTTGTATATTCCGTGTGAATATCTCAAACAAGATATCTGCAGGTACTCAATCCTTTAACATCGACTGTGACCAAAAATCTATATAATTCATCACAAAAGTTCATATGACTTACTGTCACCTCATACAGTATCAGGTTCACATTGGAAATCAGTGTCCATCTCCACTCGAAGACGCCGACTATTTGGTCGGTTTTTTTTCCGCATGTCATTAGAGTCCATTTTGCTATTTGTTTATTCCCAATTTTCTTGGGAATGGGACACTACCAACATAAAAGTAATGAGACGAAAACGAATACAGCAATTGCTGCTGATGATAGCATGTACAGGAATAATAAATATGTATGATTTTAGAAATGTATCCGATGCAGAACAGCAGTAGGTCAGTTAAAGGTCAGAGTCTTGTGAAATTTCGAACCATCTAGTCTGGTTCTTAAAAACCCAACTACTTGTTTCTCAGGAATGAGATATTCACTCGTTAGTTGTCATAGGTCATTTGTCAAAGTCGAGTTATTTGAAGATGACTTTCTTGAACCGTTTAAATTATATTGTAGGAGCGTAGTTTGTTAGAGAGCGACAGAGATAAGATTAAATACGATAGATGCAACAGTAAAATCTTAAAATAAGTATTAATTAATAATTCTTGACAATTTCCTTATGATATGCTTTTGGCGCAGTGGGTACAACAAATTTCAGTTACAATTACACACAAGTGGTGAAAATAATACGAGTTTAAATGCTGAATCTAAACATTTTATTTTAACGTGTTTAACGAATTTATTACAGAATTATTATACAAAAAATATTGATAAAACAAAAAATTATCCTAGTGTTATAAAAGTCACTACAAGTATCAAACTACATGTGCTTTTTTCTGGTCAAAAAAATAAGAGTATATCACTTATAGCCTTAAATTGTGAAAACTAACGCTTATTAACAAACTTAATAAATATGAAATATTAGTATTTAGTAGAATATCTTTTTTGCTTAACCATAGTTGAGCATCTCCTTGGAACAGAGTCTTAACTTCCGATAAGTCCAATAAAGAGGACCTACACCATTATAGGAAAAGCAACCCCACAGTTTAATATTTTCTGCTCCATACTTTACTGTTCCTAATGTATTTCGCGGATTTAATTCTTCATTCTTATATCGCCTAACGTACCGTTTCCCATCTGATCCAAAGAGATTTATTTTTGTTTCATCACTAAATATAATATGTTTCCAATTACGGCTGTAGTTTTCGTTTAAGTCAAATCTGGCAAAACTGAATATATGCTGAATATTTTTTATACTTAAATGTGGTACCTTTATTGCAAACTCTTCCATGAAGATCCATCTCTATCAATCGTCTATGAACTATACGTATACGGATTTGTAGACCCATTTTCCGTTTAATGTCAAACGAAGTGGAAAATGGGTGTTTCCACGCCTCTCGTACGATACATTTATCCAAACTTTTGCTTGTTTTTCTTTGGTGACCTCTGGTTTCTGGTGATATCTTTATTAATTTTTGCTCCTTTAAAACTGTAGCAATAACGCATTCAAATCGCTTTAGTAGATGATAAATAAATTTATAAGTTTTGTTTTGACTCCGTAACTACAATATTAGACGTCTCTCTTCGGGAGTACAATGCTTTATAAAGATATTAAAATATTTTCGATAACAATGAACAATAACAATGAAGAAATATTAACCTAATAAAATAAAATAAACAAATAAGTCTTCAATTTATATTTATATAAGATATTAGGATTCGTACTGTAATGATACATTAAATAATGATATTTTTACGGTGATAATTCACCCTCTTATTCCTCTTGACCACTGTATATATATATATATATATATATATATATATATATATATATATATATATATATATATATATATATATATATATATATATATATATATATATATGTGTGTGTGTGTGTGTGCCAGTGTGTCCCAGGCAAATGAAATAAATTCGTTAATAAATAAATGGGGGCGTATTCGAAAAAACGCTCGAACACGTCGATTGGTATTTTTAGATGCGCATTTTTTTCAACAATTTTTTTAATACAGGGTGTGTCATGTAACAGTGGTCAATACCAACTTTCTTATTTTAAATACAACACCCTGTATATTATTTAATTTTTAGATTCTTCGGGAAATTCTAGACATATTTCATGTAAAATATCTTAGACTTATCTTCAACTGTTTCGGAAATATTAAGTAATTCTTCGAACATTATCAGCAAATAGGCAAAGAAAAAAAAATCAGGTTTTCAAAGGTAGGTATTTATTGTATGAAACGTCAAAAAAATCAACGTGCCTTTTAAATTAGTTTTCTTTGACGTGTGTGATTCATTTGATTTAAACATGGTGTATTTATCAGAGAGTCATAAAATAACTATCTTAATGATGATAGGTTATGGAGATAGGACACGAACTCAAGCCGAAGTTATTCGTCTCTTTAGGGAAAAATATCCTGACTTACCACCCATATCCCAAGGTACAGTAAGTAAAGTTGAAAAACAATTTAGAGAACTGGGACACGTGAGACAAATTAAGAAGGAAGCAGCGTCGTTGACCGATAACAAAAAATTGGATGTAATGCTTGCATTCCAAGACAATCCGCATACCTCAACTCGACAAGTTGCCTTGGAAAACAATGTTGGTCGCTCTTCGGTTGCCAGAATATTGAAAGAGAATAAAATGCATCCGTATAAGCTACAGCCTACTCAAAAGCTTAGTGAAGACGACTTCGACAGGAGAATGGAGTTTTGCCAACAAATGATGCACAGAATAGACAACAACCCTCTGAGAGTGGAAAACATTTTATTTTCTGATGAATCTATATTTCCTCTTCATGGGCATGTCAATCACCAGAACTGTCGTTATTGGTGGAGAGATGAAAAGATTAATGTCTGGGCAGGTATTATAGGAGATCAAATAATTGATCCAATATTTTTCGATCATCAAAATTTAAATGGGGTAAATTACTTAGACTTTCTCCAAAATCAGCTCATTCCAAATCTTATAAATTTGTACCCTAATAGAAGAAATCCTCAATTGTTAGCCGACACAATTTGGTTCCAACAAGATGGAGCACCATCCCCCCCCCCCCCTCCCCATTATCAAGTTAATGTGCGCCAGTACCTCCATAATGTGTTTCCAAATCGATGGATTGGGAGGAGAGGGCCACTAGAATGGCCATCAAGGTCCCCGGACCTCACTTCGTTGAATTTTTTTATGGGGATATCTCAAAAGTGTCGTATACAAAACCAAGCCACAAGATCTGAATGATTTAAGAGGACGCATTACCGACAGCATTAGGTCAATTACGCCACAAACATTAAATAATGTCAGGAATCAGTTTTACTTGAGGTTGGGGTGTTGCCAGGACGTCCAGGGTTCACAATTCGAGCATTTGATACATTAAATGTTTTAAATAAAAAATATATACAAAAACTAAATAGTCTTGAAATTTCCACAATTTTGTTTACTGTGTTAAAAAAAGTGTAGTTGCGCATTTTTTCCAACGAAAACCTTTTATACAGAGTGTGTCATGTAACAGAGGCCAATACCATCTTTCTATTGTGTGTTGTAGCGAATTTCTGTAATCAAATAATTTTCAAAAAAATCAGTTAATTTTTGCAATAAATCTGAAAACACTTAATATTTCCGAAACAGTTGAAGATAAGTCTAGGATATTTTACATGAAATATGTCTAGAATTTCATGAAGAATCCAAAAATTAAATAATATACAGGGTGTTGTATTTAACATAAGAAAGTTGGTATTGGCCACTGTTACATGACACACACGGGTTAAAAAATTTTTGTTGTAAAAAATGCGCATCTAAAAATACCAATCGACGTGTTCGAGCGTTTTTTCGAACACGCCCCCATTTATTTATTAACGAATTTATTCCATTTGGCTGGGACACACGGTATATATATATATATATATATATATATATATATATATATATATATATATATATATATATATATATATATATATATATATATATATATATATATGTATATATATATATATATATATATATATATATATATATATATATATATATATATATATATATATATATATATATATACGGTGAGCATATGCAAAAAATATGTTTGTACAGCTTTCTTAGTGATCTGCTGAACTTGATATTAATGGTCTTTATAAGGTATCTGCACTGACTAAAAAGGTTTATTAATATTAACGTAGAAGAAAGGCCTGACGTCAAAGCAAATTCTAATCAAATCGATGGATTTTCTTCGGTGATTAATGTCAATTTTCTGTCATAAATAACCGCCTGTTACGTGGAAATCCAGCTTGGATTTTTTTCCTTGCATCGGCTTAACTGTAAGCCACGATTATTATGTCTGGCTTTTGTCATACGGGAATAATTCATTCGTACTGGGAACATGTTTTAATTAATTTAATATACGGCACTAAGATATGAAATTAGTTGGGACATGCTATCACGTACTTATACGTGGAAATGGAATAGGCGACAATGATTAAAGAGCGATAGCAATGTTGGATAGTAATAATAATAACTAACAGTGCAACAATGCTAGTCCGAGCATATGTAAAACGTTACTTATGCGTCAGTTGGTTGAGAGATAAAAAGCTCCAGGTGTAATTGATTCGATTTTTTATGATTATTACATTATTTTTTTTGTGTTTTATTTAACAATTCCCACTTCTTTTTACACAGAATGTATAACCGAAAGGTTATAGTCGGATCTAAATCTCATATTTCAGCTAGATATCTGCCATAGGGACACTCAACTGGCTGGCTATAGATTCCAGTGCTATATTGCCCCAATAAGATATAGCGAGAATGTTGTACTAAGCAATTGACGATTAAGTATTAGAGACAATACCAAATACCAAATACCCTATTCACCAGATATGAGTTCGTGCGACTTTTTCCCGTTCACTCGATTGAAAAAAAAACACCTCGTGAATGCCATTTTGAAGCCAAAGAAGCAATTCACAAGAGTTCGCTGGCTTCTTTGAAAATGGATGAGACTAGAAGATGAGAGTAGATGAAACTAAAAGATGAGACTAGAAAATCAGACTAGAAGATGAAACTAGATGATGAGACTAGAAGATGAGACTAAAAGATGAGTATAAAAACTGTTTAGAAGATTGGAAGATCCATTAGAATAACATTATTACAGTGATTTTTATTAATTTTTGTATTAATTATTAACAATAATCAAAAACACGCAAATTTTGTTACTATTTCTACAAAAATTGGCTTAACATTAAAGTGGAAATCTACAATGTGACATCTAATATTTTCACGGATGGTAGATAATGTTTCTAAATCATTCCGGGTATCGATCCGTTGATTCTGTGAAGAGTCACGACGTTGCGCCAGAATCTCATTTGGCATTTTCCGAAGAGTCCAACTGACCAGTCGAAGCGGACAACACTTGAAAATACCAAATGCGATTTTGGCGAAACGTCGTGACTCTTCACAGAATCAACGGATCGACACCCGGAATGATTTACAAACATATATATATATATATATATATATATATATATATATATATATATATATATATATATATATATATATATATATATATATATATATATATATATATATATATATATATATATATACTATATATATATATATATATATATATATATATATATATATATATATATATATATATATATATATATATATCATCATCATCAGCCCGTATCGATCCACTGCAGGATGAAGGCCTCTTCAGCATGCTTCCAACCTTCACGGTCCTGGGCTTTCCTCTGCCACTCGGGTCCAATATTCTTAACGATGTCATCAGTCCATCGTGCTTTCGGTCTTCTTCGCGGACGTTTGCGATCAAGCGGTATCCACTCCAGGATTGCCTTGGTCCATCTGTCGTCCCATCGCCTCGCTATATGGCCTGCCCATCTCCATTTCAACTGTTTTACTCTTCCAATGATGTCACAGACTTTTGTTTGTTCCCTGATCCATGCGCAGGACTTTCTGTCTCGTCTTGTAATGCCAAGCATACATCTTTCCATTCCCCTCTGTGCCACCCGAAGTTTTTGAATTGATTGCGATGTGAGTGTCCATGTTTCACTTCCGTATGTCATAACAGGTAGATCGCACTGATCGAAGACTTTTCTTTTCAGGCGGGGTGGGAATCTGCTCTTAAACACTATGTTGAGCCTACCAAATACCTGCCAGCCACATTTCACACGCCGTTCCACCTCCCGGGCGGTATTCCCCTCCATTGAAATCCTCTGCCCAAGATATATAAAGCTGTCCACAATCTCTAAATCCCTTCCTAAAACTGAAATTCTTCTGTCCTGAGCGAAGTTATTGAACATAACCTGACTCTTTTTCAGGTTTATTTTCAAGCCAAATGGTTCGCCAGCCCTTTGCAGTTCCTGTATGCGTCTTTGCAGCTCCTCTGTGTCTTGTGAAATAAGAATAATATCATCTGCAAATCTAAGATGGTTTAAGTTTGCACCATTGATCTTTACACCATCCTGTTCCCAATCCAGTTTACGGAATACTTCTTCAAGGCCAGCCGAGAAAAGAATAGGTGATATTGCGTCACCCTGCCGTACACCTCGTTCTATATTAATTCCCATTTCAAGATCATCAAGGTGAATTGTGGCTGTAGCTCCATCATATATCGATTCTAATAGGTTTACATAGGCTCTCTCTACACCTTGGCTAAGCAGTGCATCCATTATCGCATGATTTGATATGGAATCAAATGTTTTTTCCTAGTTGAAAAAAGCCAAGCACAGTGGCATGGTGTATTCGTTGTGCTTTTCTATGACCTGCTGTACAACCTGGATGTGATCCATAATCCACTTCTGAATCCTGTTTGTTCTCTTGGTTGTGCGTCATTCAGTTTTTTTAATATTCTTTTAGAAATTATCTTAGTGAAAACTTTGTACATCACTGATAGGAGGCTTATTGGACGGTAGTTTTTTTTTCTTCCTGTGCTCCTTTTTTATGTAAAAGAATCATTTCTGCATTTTTCCATAAGTCTGGTACTTTTTGTTCTTTGAGGCATTTTGAGTATAATTTTGCCAGTGTTTTATGTAACGTCCGACCACCAGCTTTTAGCATTTCGACAGTTACACTATCCTTTCCTGGAGCCTTGCCGTTCTCCATCCATTCTACAGCATTTGTTACTTCCTGCACTAGGATATCTGGCATTTGTTCTTCCGTGGGTATTTCTGTCCCTGACTGGCTCTGATCTTCATATAACTGGGAATAAAACCTTGTGACAATCTCTAACATTTGGGTACGCGCCTGCACTGCACACTGTGCCATCCTCGCGCTTTAAAGCATATATTTGCGTTCTTTTGTTATTTTGTTATATATATATATATATATATATATATATATATATATATATATATATATATATATATATATATATAATTTAGGTCCTGGATATAGCAACGCAATCCAGGCATAAATTAATATAATTTAGGTTCTGGATTGGCAACGCAATCTTCATGCATCCATTGGAAACATTTTTCTTCCTTTTTATCCTGGGAAAAGCTTTTATGACAAATAAGACATTCAGCGTAATTATTATCACTGTCTTCTTCGTCAGTAGGGGTTTGTTGGATCAAAATTGAGTTAACATTAGACGTGTCCTCATCAGAATACTGTCCCTTTCGTCGCTTCTTGGTTCTTGGTTCTTGTTTCTATTTTGGTTGTTTCCTACTGTTTTGCCTGTTTTTACGTTTCTTGCTTTTTTTTCCTTCTTTTCTTTTCTTTGATTTCTTGTTTATGCGGTGAAGTCGTGACTATCATGGCTTTGCCCCGTCTAATTGATGTCGTAGGTGGTTCAATGATAGGAATTGGCTGCACATCAGCTGGAACTGTCAATGGGGATGGAGTGTTTCGTAATCGTAGAAAGGTAGTTGAAGTTTTTGGGGTTGACCTTGTGGAGTCCGAAGGTAACGAGACATGTAACGAGACATCATTTACCGAAGGTGTTTTACTGATTGCATCGATGGAAGAAGGAGCATGTGGTTTCGAGTCGACGAAAATGTTTTCGTTAAGTGGAAATATGTCTGTTTTCCGACAGCCATTTACAGCCGTATCGATTTTGCAGGCTTTTGAATAAGCTTTTCTAAATATTTCTCCAACTTGGTAGAGTGAATAACAACCCGTCCTGGATTCTCTGTGAATTCTGAATGAATGAATTCCTGAATTCTCTATTTCTTGGGCATAAAATGTTTTTAAAGGAAACATAAATGAGATATCCAAATGCTGCATATGATCAGCTGAATGAGGGGGCCGGCAGATCACAGACACATAATTGTCACGCGCAATTGCCTCTTGCCTTTCATAGTCAAGATTTTTCTGACATTATGCTGACCGGTGCTCATTCGCGTTTCGTCCATATTGAATATTTTATTAGGGTTGAAGTTAATCTTTTGCAATTCAGGTTTCAATATATCAAAAAAATCTTAACATTTTCTGCAGTAAAACCTTCTACACGAGCTCGTAATAATGACTCCGGTTTACGAAATGACAATTCAGGATGACGTGTCATAAATAGCTTCATCCATTTTTTGCCTGCCTTTTTTTTAAGGAGTGAGAAATATTATTCCTGATAGCCAATTGGAACGTCATTCGTTTTAAATCACAATCGATGACACCATCGTAATTCTTCTCCATTTGCAAGCAATAATTTACCAGTTCTTTTTCTAATTTTACTAGTAATACTGGTTTTCTTCTCTAGATTTCCTAGATTGTTTTACGTAATCTCTGAAAGTAAATACCGTAACTGGCTTTTTATAAGCCATTTTTTTCGTTCATACAACTTCAACAGCTTTTCTTATTGCTTCAGGATCCCACAGCTTTCTCGTTGGCATCTAAAAATAAACTAAATAAAGTGAGTAAGACGAAGCTCTAAATATCATCATGAGGACGATATTAAGAATTTGCTGGTTGTATTAGTAAGATACTTTCAACAAAAAACACATGTCGTAACCTAAACGTTTTCTTATCAATCTGAATCTATGCAGTAACAATTTATTTTGACAGGAAAATCATTTCATTATGTCAAACATGTCAATAAATAAACCATTCCAACAATATTTCAATCAAAAACTCACCTTGAACAGTTTTTCCTTTTTTAAATATCTTGTCAAAGAAGTGGCGTCTCACGGCGAATTGTTTACAATGATCGATTGAGGTCACTAACTTTAGTTCGGATTAAAAAGAAACCGAGGGGGTGAAATTTGGCGACTGTACCTTATTCATGAATACCGCAAGTCGCGTTTTATATGACCAGTGATATGCAAACTTAGTAAAACGATACATTGTGAAGCGGTTCTAAGTGAAACCCCTGAGGTACTCCTGAAGATACAGACCGATAGCCAGTCTTCGATCCATTGACGGCCACATACTGCTTTCTATCAGTTACATAACTTTCAATCAATTTTAGGAGATTTGCCGTGTATTCCAAAGTTCATCAATTTCGTGATGAGCGTAGGATGGTGGACCCTATCAAAAACCTTTGAGAAATCGATATAGACTGCACAAGTACTTAGACCATTTTCCATATTCCACCAAGCTAGTCAGTACGGACCTACCCCTGCAGAAACCATTCCGAGCAGAATCAATAGATGGATTAACTTTAAACAGTAATTCTTGCAAAATGACGTATTCAAATATTTTACCGAAATGATTTAGCAGGGAGATAGGACGGTAGTTTTGAATGTTGGCTCTATCACCAGATTTATATATTGGTATAATTTGCGCAATTTTCCAACGTGATGGGAAGATCCCCTTTGAGATTACATATTATATGTAGCGGGCTAGACAAAGCCGGACAAGACTTAAGAAACAGAGAAGGGAGCCCATCAGGACCTGGTCCTTTTCTTTCGTCGAGGTAGTTTATCGCGTTTAAAATACTGGTCTCAGTAACTAAAAGGATATCAAATGCATCATTAGAGACAGTCTTCTCTACTCTTACAGGCGAATTAGAAGATACAAATCCACTACTAAAGTAGTCAGAAAACATTTCACAACTTTCATCACGAGATGTCGTTTAAGAACATAGTTTTCGGAAAAGAATTTTTGGATTTTTTATTATTTACAAAAGACCAGATTTTTTTTACGTCTTTTGAAATGTTATTCTCAGTAACCTCAATAGATTTTTGGTAATCGCTTTTAATGAGTGTTTTAGATCTACGTCTCAAATCGCTAAATAATTGATAATCGGAGTCATTACGAAATTTCATGCATTTACTGTGAATTTTACCCTTGCCACGCAAACAGTAAATTGTTTCTTTAGAAAATAAAACCTGATATTGAGATTTTTTTATTGTTTTACGGGGGATATACTTGTTTATAAGGTCAACTAAGAAGTTATAAAGGTAGGATACATTACCGTCAACGTCTGATTTTAAAACCTGGCTCCATCGGCAGTCCCCCAATTCAGCGTTTATAGAAGCATAGTCAGCCCGGTCAAACAGAACTCGAGTGTAGTTCTGAGAGGATCTAGATCGCATAATACTTAGATCTAAAGTAATATCAAGAGCCCTGTGATGTTGGTCCTCCGAAACCAAGGGAACTTCACACCCTTTGATTGTCATTGACAATGAATGTGACATAGCTAGATCTAAAACTCTACCATTTACATTAAGAATATTATTAAACTGTTTTAAATTACTAGAGTAGAAGAAGTGAAGACAACTTAAACTCACTGGGTCCGTCGCGCTGCCTGGTAATAGAGGCAAGTCACTGGAAGCCTGCATCCATCCGAGATGAGACAAATTAAAGTCACCGACCACAAGTATATCACTTTTGTGATATTTCTTCAATACTCATTCCAATTTTGTAAAGAATGCTGTATAATTATTTAAAGAGGCATACGGTGGTATGTAAACAGTACATATCAAGAGCCTCCTCTCTCCCCTCAAAGCGATAGAGATCCATAAGTCCTCTACAATATTATCGTTGCCGCACAGATATGTTAAAATGCTACCTTTGAATGATTCACGAATTCCCAACAAGACTCCACCACCGTCTCGGTTGCCCATCGTTATGGGATTTCTGTCCAATCGAAAGACCGAATATCCCTGAGGAAATAACTCGCTGTCCAAAATTTCTGGTTTTAACCACGTTTCTGTTATGCCAATAGTATCATAATCGGCGTCACAAATTGCTTGGAAGAAGTCCATTTTGTTTTTAGGCTTGTGGTTTTGATAGAAGATAGACACAGCGTGATCAGCCATTGCAGTAAGACAATCTCAAACCGTTTTACAGTTTTATACTTAATGAAATAAGTATATAAGTATAATTAATATATATATATATATATATATATATATATATATATATATATATATATATATATATATATATATATATATATATAATATATATATATATATATATATATATATATATTATATATATATATATATATATATATATATATATTATATATATATATAATATATATATATTTATATATATATATATATATATATATATATATATATATATATATAAATATATATATATATATATATATATATATATATATATATATATATATATATATATATAATATATATATTATATATATATATCATCAGTTTTATCAATCTCTACATTTATGGCGTCAGCGATTTTTATTACCAAGTCCTTGCTGTGCCAGATTTGTCCAGAATCTTGCTGTAATTCTTTGATAATCTAATCGGCGTAAATTTATAAACATAATTTTACTATATATTACGTCTTTTCTTTGCAGGAATCATCAGAACAACCGCTATATTAGACATTGAAACCAAGACTCACTATTGGTTGACATTGTTTGCCCAGGACCATGGTGTTGTACCACTTTTCACATCTGTCGAGGTAAGTTTTCATAAATGTTTTAATATAAATTGGTTCTATTTGTTTCAAATTTTCATTAAGTTCATTGAGAATGCCAAGTGTGACCTTGGCGAAACGTCTGCACGTTCCCAACAAACGGGAAACAAACAATCGGATGTACTTCCGGACTAATAGTCTAGCGTATTCTTCCATCCGCGAAACACTACGAACTAACATATATATATATACGCCTTAATGAGAATTTGGTAGTTGTTTGAGTGGAGACGAGCAACGAGCACGAGCTGCCTTCTTTGGAGGGCACATGTTTCGATTCTTGATGTTCAGACTCCTCCAGGATACCGACATTTGCTCGCGTCAAGAATAGGGAAACCCTATCTACGATATATATATATATATATATATATATATATATATATATATATATATATATATATATATATATATATATATAATGTTAGTTCCGATAATTCCTTTCCGGTTTTTTCGCTAAAGAAAACACGTTATTTACAATGGATAGTTAAAATGTATTTATTCAAAGTATTGGTCTTTTGATTCTTTGACATTTTGCCCATCTATCAGGCAATTTATGGAAGCCATTCCAAAAGAACGGTTTCTCCTTTGAGCTATATCATAGCGAAGTACTGCTCTCCAAGCGCGTGTCCCATCGATGCGAAACGGTGGTAGTCGGATGGAGCCAGGTCTGGAGAGTACGGCGGGTGCGATAAAACTTCCCATCCAAGTAATTTCAACACTTTTTTGACTGATTTTGCTGTATGAGACGGCGCGTTGTCATGCTGCAAAATCACCTTATCAAGTCTTTAACCGTATTGTGGATGATTTTCGAACAATGCACAGTTCAAATTGATCATTTGTTGTCGGTAGCGATTAGTATTAACTGTTTCTCCAGGTTTCAACAATTCATATTATACGACACCAATTTGGTCCCACCAAACACAGAGCATAGTCTTGCGACCAAAGCGATTTGACCTTGCAGTCGATGGGAGGGCTTCGCCAGGTGATAACCATGATTTTTTCTCTTGGGATTTTCGAAATAAATCCATTTTTCATCAGCCGTTACTATTCGATGCAGAAATGACTTCCTTTCATACCTTGGAAGCAGCATTTCGCTGACGACTTTTCGATTTTTTAATTGCCTGTCATTCAATTCATACGGCACCCATCTCCCCATCTTTTGGATCTTTCCCATCGCTTCACAAATTGCGACTCGGCTCACTTTCAACTTTTCTGCCAATTGTTTTTGAGTTTGTGTTGGGTCTTCATCCATTAACTCGTGCAGTTCCGTATTTTTAAACGTTTTCGGTCTACCAGGACATTATTTGTCGTAAACGTTGAAATCACCACATTTGAATTGTCGAAACCACGTTTCACATGTTATTATGGTTGCAGCATACTCACCGTAAGTCTCTACCAGCAAAAGATGACTTTCAGAGGCAATTATATATCTATAACGCTGTTATTTTCGCTGAACGTAATTTGTGTAGTTTTGAGGTTAATGTCAGTATAACAAAATGACATATGTATCAAATCATGAGATTGCATACTTATGGCTAGTGAAATCTGTTACAAAAATCGGAAAATAATTACCGACACACCTGGTATATTCCCTGTAGTTTTGTATATTTTATCTGCTTTTGAAGCTGAAAGATCATACTTAAAAATATCTAGACCAGGAGAAAAAAATCTGGTTCTATTAGATTCTGCGTTCAATGAAATGTAGTGGTTAAGAATTAAGTTGAATACATAATACTTTTAATAGTTTTTATGAAATTATTAGCTACTTATATGTTCTCTCCGGTGATTTCTAATTTTAACAAGGTTTATAAGGTTAATCCTCGTTGAAGATCGAGAAAAAAATGTTGTGTCCGTTGCTACTTTATTCTGTTTTATCGGTCTCTGGCCATCTATGGCCTAGAAAATAAATCTCTGGAAAACGGATTACGTCCTAGTCCCTTTGCTTTTTACGGCACGCGGTCAGATAGATATGATATATTATTATTGTCACGAGATTCGCAGCGTGCAGAACGCATCCTTATTATTTTTATTTTAACTACGATAAACCGGGCGTTCCAAAGTCAGCGATAAATTGTCCTGAAACCAGGTCATACACTCGTTTCAATTCTAATTCGTTCATGTTTCTCACTCCATTTTTACCACTACACCAAAATTTCGTCATGAAAAATATCCCGTACAACTTTCATGGCCATTTCTTAAACCACTACCCAAAGAACCATCTCTCCACCAGCATAAGCGTAATAGTCAAGTAAAAGTGGCCCCGCTACAAGATCGTGTCAAAGAGTGCATCCGATTTTTTCGCTGTTTGGATGTATATACAGGGTGTTTTCAAAGTTGAGTCATTTATTAACAGGTTGAAGAACTAAGTAATAATAATAAGCAATTTTACAAAAAAAAACATTTATATAAAAGTTGGAAAATAAAGAAGTTATTACCAGTTACAAAATTTGAAAACAGACCTGCCTTTTTGATATTCTCGTCCACTACGTTCTAAACACATAACGCTGTAATACAAACGTTACAACCTGAAGATTTCCTAGAAAAGTTGAATTTTGTCAGTTATTTAGACTTTCTTCAAAACAATCTGCCACAATTATTATAAGATGTTGCTTTAAAAGTTAGACAGAATATCTGGTTTCTACATAATGGAGTTCGGCCACATTTTAGACGAGAAGTTCACGAACATTTAAATAATGAATTTCCTAACAGATGGATAGGGCGCAATGGACTCATTTCATAGCCTGCACACTCCTCGGATTTGCCCCCCTGCGAATTTTTGTTTGTGGGGCTATTTAAAAAAGTTAGTTTATCTCAATGGAAAAGTAAATATTGAAAACTACAAGGTTCGTCAATCAGAGAAGCCCTTGAAATAGAAGAAAGGGGTGAGCTAAATACGAGAAATGACGCTAGCAACATTCCAAAAGTATGGAAATCCCCTGTGAAAAAAGATGAAACGCGGCAACGTGGCGGCGAGGTAGAAAATTCAATAAACGGCGTTGCCGAGCGCCACAAATAGTCCCGAACTACCCCGATATAATCTGCGCAGTCGCCGGCCGGCTATAAAAGCGAGCACGTGCACGTCACTTATGCACGTCACTTATGCACGTCACTTATGCACGTCACTTATGCACGGGTCAACGACCCGTGCACGTCACTTATGCAAGAAAAGGCAGAGAAAACCTTCTTGAAGATTACTGACCACCCAAATCAAGAACTGCGAAGGCTGACGGACTATCGTCCGGAAGACTTCGCAGCTTTGGGTGGCAGAAGGCACAGAAGACCGAAACTCCAACTTTTGGAGGGCTAGGTTGACTGTTGTCCAACGTGGGATCTTCCGCCGTGGGAATGGGACCGCATGTCCCACGTATGAAAAAAGAAAAAGAACTTTCTCTTTCAGGAAGTGCCTTCTTTTCAGTAAAAAGAAATAAGTACGATAACATAAAGCTGAAACACCTTCAGTGTAATCGGCAAATGAGATAAATCAAATAATATCTTAAGATACACCCCCTTTGGTACTTGTCCCCCAGAGGGTAGTGGTTCGAAGAGCTTGGCCCACCCCGGCCGGCGTCCAAGCTGCGGAAATACTAAGGAAGAGAAGATAAGGGTTTTTTAAGTGGCAAGTCCCTACGGAAACCTTATCCCATCTACCTGCAGTGAAGTTTCGGGGTTGCCAAATGACATTTTGGCGAAACGTATATATGTATTATGTATATATATACGTTTTATATATTTGGCGAAACGTATATATATATATATATATATATATATATATATATATATATATATATATATATATATATATATATATATATATATATATATATATATATATATACATATATATATATATATATATATATATATATATATATATATATATATATATATATATATATATATATATATATATATACATATATATATATACATATATATATATACATATATATATATATATATATATATATATATATATATATATATATATATATATATATATACATATATATGAAATAGATATATATATATATATATATATATATATATATATATATATATATATATATATATATATATATACATATATATGAAATAGATATATATATATATATATATATATATATATATATATATATATATATATATATACCAAGTGTCCCATTAAGGATGGATCGCGGCCGTATCTTGAAAACTATTTATCCCACAGCTTTGGGGAAAAAAATTGTACTAAAAATGATCATGAGAAATTCACCAAAAATATTTTTAAGCTTCTAAAACGACCGCAAGAGGGCGTGACGAGCTAAACATTTTTAAAAATCTTTTTTTTTGTGTATTTTCAAGTGTTAACCGAGTAAGAAAAATTCTCAGTTATAATTAGCAAACTGTCTCCTACAACTTTATTTTATGACATTTTGTCGTAACTTCGCGAATAAAGATGGGGGGGGGGGAGTTTTACCTATTTAGATAAAAAGTCGTCTAATGTCCGTTTGCCTAAATCGATTTTCCTCAATTTGGATTCATTTAAAAGGCAATTGCTGGGACAATCAGATAATCTGGGAGATAAATTATTTACTTTATAAATGAAACCGCGAGGTGGCGTTACATTCAACAATAGTTTTTTTGAAGTTTTGTTCAGTTATTTCAAATGGAATGGTACAGCTTTTATTACATGGCTAGAATGGTAATTTAAAGAGGAATCATCCAGTGAAAACCCAACCAAAAACCCCTCTGACATGTCAAGAGATATTTCGATTTTTCAAGGGACACCTGGTATATATAATTACAGGGTGTTTTCAAAATGAAGTCATTTAATTCAAAAGATTATAGAACTCGTAAAAATAAGTCATTTCACCAAAAAATATTTATATAAATGTTGCAAAATAAAGAAGTTATTAACAGTTACAAAATTTACCATATGTGTCTGGCGTATTCTTCAGACTTGCTCCCACCGAATTTTCATTTTTTCCGATCATTGCGTGTGAAAAAAAACCTGAATGGTTTTATCACATTATGTGAGAATGTGAGATTCAACAGTTACCTGAAAGTGTACGGTAACTCCAGGATGTTACTTCGAAAATTGAATTTGTGTAAGTTTTTTCATAAATAAAACCCAATGGAATTTGACAAAAAATGTCAAACTGTGATCTTAAAAAAATATATTGAAGATAAAAGAAAATATCCTGATGACTGAACTAAAGGAATTAAAGACAGAACACATCAGGTAGAGAAAAATGAGGAGAAACAAAACCGATCGGGATCGTAAAGGGGATATGTGTAAAGGACGATGAATTCAAGCGATTTACACTGATAGAAATTATGCGCATTTCTATTGCCCGCCCAGAAAGCAGGGGGAAAGTCAAATAACACCCTTCCGGTTACGAATTCGCCTTCGCCAGCGGCGGTTTACACCCCGACTCTGGGCGAGATAATCGAATAATCAGAATGTAAACGTTCCCATATCACAAATTACATCGAGGATTCTCCGTTAAATTAGTTTTGCGGATTCGAAGAGTTCCAGTTTATGGACTGGCTGGACCACATTGGCTGTTCACAACTCATTACAGTAAATTTCGATACGACAATTAACTGTGCGGATAATTCTCGTATTTTGTCCTTTCTTGTACGAGGCGCGTTGTTAACTGGATTCTCAATTTAAAGCATCAATCTTTCGAAGCTTTGTTTCTATTTTTCTAACCTTAGTTTTAAAGTAGTGTTTGAGAATGTAAAATCATTTTACGAAACTATATAAACAAATTTAAAAATAAAAATGGATAACAAAGCATAAAATTGTTTTATTCCTTTTTACCAAATGAACTATCACAAAGTAACGGACAAATCAATCAGTAAGTTAAATTGACTTTTAGTGATTCTGACGAGTTCTGTCTTCAAGGAAACACTTCACGTTTAATTTACCCAAGCCAAATTAAATGATCTTATAAGAGATTTACAACTATCAAGATCTAAAGCAGAGTTTTTTGGTTCTCGCCTACAACAATGGAATTTATTAACACCAGACACGAAAGTTACGTTCTCCAGAAACAGGAGCAAAGTTTACTCAGAATTTTTCAAAGGAGAAGGGGAATATTTATTTAAAAATTTATTTTTATAATACAAAATTATTTTTTATTTTCGAATATGCCACCCTCATTTTCCAAACATAAATATCATCGGTAAACAATTTTGTCCGTAACATTGTTTAACATTTCTAGAGTTAGTTCTCTTATTGCAGATCGAACCTCCCTTTCAGCTCATCGTTATTTTATAAAATCTTCCATAAACTTCATCATTAAGGTATCCTCAATCCTCATGAGAAGCAATTAAATTATTTTGAAAACGGTCTCTCAAATATTCCATACTATTTCTGGAATTTTGAGGGGTCTCATCTTGTAGAAACCACATATTATTGGTTACCGTTAAAGGAAGATTATCCAGAATATATTCAATATCGTTTCTTAAAAAGCGTACGTGTCTTTCAGAATTTATTGGTCCAACAACTCGGGTTGCCAAAATACCTCACCCGCATGTTAAATCCAAAACGGTGTTGATGTATCGAAGTTTCCTGCGTTCGTAATCGCTAGGAAACGAAGTGAAGAATTATGGCAGATTCGGAAATTATAATTATGGTGTATTCTTTGTGCGACTGATTTAGGAACAGCATGTTCCTTTTCAATACTACGATTTCCTACACTATCATCTTCTTCTACAGCAAGCAAAACGATGTAACACTGGTTTGTTAAACACACTATGTTCCCTTAAATTTGTATTTATCTACAAACTCTCCATGCAAAAACAAATTATATCAAAAATTTCTTCGTTAGAATAATTTTCCATTATTTTAAGTACGATAATTAACAAATTTTAAACCGACAGACTATATAATGTCACATCTAAACAAAATATTGAAAGAATTGCATACTAATGCAAATGTCATCCCTCTAGAAACAAAACTGACAATTAAAGGGAGAATTAAACAAGTTAGGGAAAAGACAAGAGAACAAGACCGATCAGTAATGAAAATTATATGATTTTTTTTTGTTCGTGAAGAACACGCGTGAAATAGTACGTTCTCAGTTACGAATTCGCCTATACCAACGACAGTTTCCACCCCGACTCTGGACGAGATAATCGAATAATCAGAATATAAACGTCCCCATATCGCAAATTACACTGAGGGTTCTCCGTTTAATTAGTTTGCAGATTTGGAGTGGTCTAGTTTACGGACTAACTCGACAGCATTGGACGTTTCCAACTCATTATTATAATTTTCGTTACACAAATTCACTGTATTTATGAATGAGTCTTCAAATTTGCCCTGTTTATCTTTAATTGTATGATAAGTATTGTTAGAGGAATTATCAGTATCAGGTAGAACAACCAGGATGTGCGTCTATTAAGTATCAGTACTTAAGATATATCTCAGGAACCAGTCACGCCATCTATTAACGAATGGCGTCGTTTCAAAGCTTGAACATTCCTGAACCTAACGAAACCCACTTTACCACGATCGGCTGACATTTCTTGATTTTATGACGTCTTATTTGCAAGCCAAAAAAGTTTGAAAACAAAAGCTGTTATTATAGTGTACGGCGATGATTGCGTAAGCAGAATAAATGTTTTTCTGTAACATAAAATTTTTTTGGATGGCAGAATGTCGCCAGACATGACAAGGTAAACATCACAGGATACCAATTTCAGCTCGCACTCCCGAAATGATCGAAAAAGTTCTCGATATTGTAGCACATGCTTCTCTAAAAATGATGAAAAAGGCTTTGAATGTCGTCAAAGAAACGAATCGACTCATTCGTCCCAACGATTTGAATAAAACAAAGGTGTGTCCAAATTTGTTCCAGTTACGTTGACGGAGGAGTAGAAATCAGTTCGTGTCAATCATTCCAGAGAGATCGTCGCAGCCGCTAGAAATGAGCAAAACTTCCCTGAAATCAATTGTTACGGGGGATGAAACATGGTGCTTTCAATACGATTCAGAAATTAAACGTCAAAGAGCGGAATGAAAGCCGAAAAACTAACCACACCAAAAAAGAAACCCGAAAAGCTCCTTCAAAAATCAGAACAATATTCATTCATCTACAAAGAGTTCATTCCAACGATTGATGCACAGAATTCGTCGCATTCTGCCAAAATATCGCGATCCAGGCAACTGGAGTTTGTTTACCAATTCACACATAGTTAAATGTGCGTCAATTTTCGGCCCGAAACCAAGTCTGTGTGACCAACCACTCACCATATTCACCAGACTTCGTCCCTTGTGACTTCTCCTTGTTCCCAAAGTTGAAATTAAAGTTAAAAGAGTGTTTTTGCAGCACATTCAGAGCATCCAAAAGTCTTCGACGCTTGCTTTGAAGACTATTCCACAAAATGAGCTAGAGCACGACTTTGAATCACTATTGAAACTATGTAACATATGTATCGGAGCGAGTGCACAATGTATGTCGTTTGAATAACATTTTCCCGGATCAGTACTGATACTTAATAAACGCAATGTATACTTATGAAAATATTTTTTGAAATGAAATTAAAAAAAACAATTTGATCAATTTTAACAAATTTATTCTTAAAATTTACAGAAACTCTTGTTCTGAAGATTACATTATCTTAATGTGCTCCATTTCTGTCCTGGAAATCCTGAGACCGATCTCTAAAATCTGCCATAATGCTGTCTGCAGTTATGGCTTCGAATTCTTGCTGAATATTCTTCTTTAGATCTTCGTTCAGGTCGTGATCGCACCAAACTCACGCCATCATTAAAATGGCCAGTTGATCTGGTCTGGCCCCGATCGTCTCTCCGAACTGCTTTCTTTGCGTTCGTCTAGAGCTCGGCTGATGACGGCTGAAAGGCTAGAAACCGGTCCCGAGAGACACGTGATGTCGCATGGTTGACAGTTCGGCGAAGGCGATCGGTGGCACCACGTGGAGAAAGGGTGAAATATTTCTGTAATATATATATATATATATATATATATATATATATATATATATATATATATATATATATATATATATATATATATATATATATTTCCTCATTTCATCTCATCAGATGAGGAAATTGAGGAATTTTATGATGATGTGGCCCAGCTTTTATACAAGGAGAGATGTAAGTCCAAATGACATTTTGATATCCCTACTAAATTCTTCCATCATTTTTATTAAGGAGTTCAGTTTTTCTCTAGTTTCTCCATAGTTTAAGGCAATCCATATAAATTATGTGGGAGAGCTTTCGTGGACTCGTCATGTTTAGTTTATATCCAATATTACTGTTGTTCAGTAATGTGGACATAAGGTTTAGGGCTAGACAGAACCAAATTGGAGAAAGAGAATCTCCCTGAAAAATTCCTCTCTCGATATTCGCAGTTGTAATGTATTGTTGATCGATAAAGAGATTTGTTTTCCATTTCCCCATCAGACACCTTAAAGAATTAATGATGCGGGGGGCTTATTTTATAAATCTTCAGGACTTCAAGTAGCCAATCGCACGGAACACTATCGAAGACTTTCCTGTAGTCTATATAGCAGATACTTCATTTTAATTTCTTCCATTTTGTCCACTCTAACTATGAAACCCTCCTGATATTTTTTTCCTGTCCATGGATCCAAAAGAAATATTATTTTCTTTTCGTATACGAGGGTCTTTCAATAAGTCCTTAGACAACCAAATTATTTCAACGATTGCTTATATTCTCCATTGAAAGCAACCAATTTTTTATTTTTTCGATTTTTTTTCACACTCAATTTTTCGTACAAAATTCAAAACACTGTGCCTTGCGATATGTCTATGGCCTAAACTATTTCGCGCACTTTGATTCGTCGATCGCATAAAACCATGTCGTGGATTTTGTTAGTAATTTCGGGAGTAGTCACATCCACTGGACGTCCAGAACGATGTTCATCTTTTGCGGATGTACGACCACGTTTAAACTCTACCCAATGATAAACAGTTGCAAACACATGAACAGACGTGCCACGAACTTCATCCAACTCAGCTTTGATCTATTTCGGTGTTAAGCTTTTCAAATATAGATGTTTAATCACCACTTAAAACTGACTTTTTTCCATTTTTCTAAATAGACAAAAGTTTCTTGCTTCAATCGACAATAAAAATGAAACCATATGATGAATATAACTGAGACTTTGACAGCTATCTGGTGAATAATGATGCTTATTAAAAACAAACCATTTTCGAGCACCATTTACTTGGATTTTCTAAGGACTTATTAAACGACCCCCGTATTTTATCCTTATCATTTATTCCGACTAAAACTACTTCCTATAAAGGACTTTCACTGCCAAATAATGTTGATTCATTGGGAAAAGCGGATGGATCTTTTTTTCTACGTCCGTGCCCAACGGCATCGACTTGTGCCTTTAGATAAATTACCCTTTTGATTTTTTTTGAGCTATAGATTCTTAGCAGTTTGACCCTACATTATGTAAGGCGAACATGTTTTTTAACATTATCCAAATGTCATAAATCATCTGAAAATTCGGAGACAGAGATTTTCGAAATATCGTCTTAGTGAAAATATTGATTTTTTCGTTGGAGAAACGGCATTCTCATGATTAAACTTACAGAATTGTAGTACCAGGACAAAACAGATTAAGGTAAAGTGGTTTCCAAATATCTTGGAAACGTGATGAGGCAGCACTGTTTGAATTGTAATTGTCACTCATGACTGCTGTGTTCACAATGAAAATCATTATTAGCTCAAATATTATTTGAGCTCTTATTTAATGAAAGTTATGTATTTTATTATGTTTTCATTTTAGGAAGTGATTTAGAGATTGTGGACTACCCAAACCGCCCGGGAGGTGGAACGGCGGGTTAAGTGTGGCTGGCAGGCATTTGGCCGGCTCAATATGGTATTTAAGAACAAACTCCCACTTTGTCTGAAGAGAAGGGTTTTTAATCAGTGCATGCTGCCTGTTTTAACATATGGAAGTGAAACATGGACACTCACATCATAGTCAGTTCAGAAGCTTCGAGTTGCACAGAGAGGGTGAAAAGGTGTATGTTTGGCACTACAAAGCGGGACAGAAAGACCTGCTTATGGATCAGAGAACAAACGAAGGTATGTGGAAGTGGCCAGGTCATATAGCGAGACGATGCGACGACAGATGGACCAAAGCAATTCTGGAATGGATACCGCTTGATCATAAACGCCCGCCAAGAAGGCCGAATACACGATGGACAGATGGCATCATCAAGTATATTGGACTCGAATGGCAGAGGAAAGCTCAGGACCGTGCGAATTGGAAGCATGCTGGGGCGGCCTTCATCCTGCAGTGGATCGACAATGGCTGAATGATTTCAATTGATTCTTCATTCGATGTCGGGTTCCAGTTTCCATGCTTTGATTTTGCTTTTGGTTATTTTGTCAGATAGGTTATAGTAAAATATTCATCATCTTTTCCATATAATCCTCAGTGTTCATTCTGACCGTTGTGTTTCCTTTGTTTGCCGGTAATATAGTGATATCCTCGTTACTTTTTAAACTTCCAAGCGCTCCGATTTCAACCTTATTAACAGTTAGTTTCGATATTTTGAAGGGGCCAAAGAAATAGCGAACATTGAAAACTACAACAGAACAATCAGAGAAGCCCTTAAAATAGAAGAAAGCGGTGAACTAAGCACGCGAAACGACGTTCGCAACAATCCAAAAGTATGAAAGTCGATTCTGAAGAATGAACAAACACTGTGTCGTGGCGACGAAGAAAAATCAATAAACGGACACCGATAAGTGAAGCCGAGCGCCGCGAACAGTCCCGAGACAATATGCGCAGTTGTGCATGTCTAGTGCATAGCACCCACTGCTAACATTCACATGGCCAGTTGACTTGGCCTGGCTACGATCGTTTCTATTGAGCTGTCTTCTTGCATTCGATTCGAGCCCTTAACGATGGCTGTGGGATATTTTTCCCTAAAGAGACGAATAACTTCGGCTTGAATTCGTGTCCTATCTCCATAACCTATCATCATTAAGATAGTTATTTTATGACTCTCTGATAAATACACCATGTTTAAATCAAATGAATCACACACGTCAAAGAAAACTAATTTAAAAGGCACGTTGATTTTTTGACGTTTCATACAACAAATACCTACCTTTGAAAACCTGATTTTTTATCTTTGCCTATTTGCTGATAATGTTCGAAAAATTACTTAATATTTCCGAAACAGTTGAAGATAAGTTTAGGATATTTTACATGAAATATGTCTAGAATTTCCTGAAGAATCCAAAAATTAAATAATATACAGGATGTTGTATTTAAAATAAGAAAGTTGGTATTGACCACTGTTACATGACACACCCTGTATAAAAAAATTTTGTTGAAAAAAATACCAATCGACGTGTTCGAGCGTTTTTTCGAACACGCCCCCATTTATTTATTAACGAACTTATTCCATTTGGCGGGGACACACGGTATATATATATATATATATATATATATATATATATATATATATATATATATATATATATATATATATATATATATATTATTCAGCAAACAGTGCAGTTTTCAAAAGAGTTTACGATAGCTGGTGAGTTTCACTGATCTGATTACTTCAGCTGCCAGCAAATGTATCAAACTTGAAGCATGTTTACAAAACGCATGACATACATTGTCACAAGACATAGGTCATCTAATTCGATCCATATCTCCCAAAGTTACAGAGTGTTTTAATGGCTATTATATAAATATAAATATACTTATATTAATTATACAAATATAAATCCAACGTGGCTACGATGGATTTATATATGTTTTTATTTTTTGGCCAAAATAAAGAAATATACTCTATGTTTATTTTCTGAGCCTTCGTAGCTTCCAAACCTTCATAGAACTAAAAGAAAAAGCACAATATAAAACCAGGTTTGACTAAGAGAAGCAAAAAACCTTTTCGGAAGGGACGTTGAACGGATAAGGATTATTTCGCTGGATAATGAAAAATTGATGATAGGTGGACTTTGAGTTTCAAAGCCGAAAAAAATCCTTAATTAAACGAGAACATTATATCGCGGACTTACCGCGTTCCACGCGTAAAAGGTAAAACCGATTTTAACTCGAGTAATTTGTTATCCCTCACTTTGGCGAAACAAAAACCCCGAACGAAAAATCGATCGGAATTCTCCGTCCTCCTGGACCCGGCTCTGGCGAACGACATTCGGGAATGCGATAACATAAAATGCAAAGTCTTTGTTAGCACATTGAAAAAACACCGAATCGTGGAACAGATTGAGTCACTTTTTTGTCGGGATAGATCGAGGACCGAACGACACAAACGGGATTGAAGAGAAAAAGTATCATTTTCATTGTGACGATAAGGAAACTTTGTTGTCGAATGTTTTTTGCATAAGATTTTGCAGAAATGTTCATCATTAAATTTTATGAATCTTATTCTGGGAGAGAAAGGTGGTATATGAAAGTTAGGCCAATAATTTGAAGACAATCTAACGACAATGTTACATATTGCTATTTTTACCTCATTAATATATAATTAAGTGCCTTGAAATAAATTCGGAATTAAATATTCATTCATCATCGCTCTGTAATAATCTCCATTAACGATGTGTCCACTTTGTCTGAAGAGAAGGGTTTTTAATCAGTGCATGCTGCCTGTTTTAACATATGGAAGTGAAACATGGACACTCACATCATAGTCAGTTCAGAAGCTTCGAGTTGCACAGAGAGGGTGAAAAGGTGTATGTTTGGCACTACAAAGCGGGACAGAAAGACCTGCTTATGGATCAGAGAACAAACGAAGGTATGTGGAAGTGGCCAGGTCATATAGCGAGACGATGCGACGACAGATGGACAAAGTTACAGAGTGTTTTAATGGCTATTATATAAATATAAATATACTTATATTAATTATGCAAATATAAATCCAACGTGGCTACGATGGATTTATATATGTTTTTATTTTTTGGCCAAAATAAAGTAATATACTCTATGTTTATTTTCTGAGCCTTCGTAGCTTCCAAACCTTCATAGAACTAAAAGAAAAAGCACAATATAAAACCAGGTTTGACTAAGAGAAGCAAAAAACCTTTTCGGAAGGGACGTTGAACGGATAAGGATTATTTCGCTGGATAATGAAAAATTGATGATAGGTGGACTTTGAGTTTCAAAGCCGAAAAAAATCCTTAATTAAACGAGAACATTATATCGCGGACTTACCGCGTTCCACGCGTAAAAGGTAAAACCGATTTTAACTCGAGTAATTTGTTATCCCTCACTTTGGCGAAACAAAAACCCCGAACGAAAAATCGATCGGAATTCTCCGTCCTCCTGGACCCGGCTCTGGCGAACGACATTCGGGAATGCGATAACATAAAATGCAAAGTCTTTGTTAGCACATTGAAAAAACACCGAATCGTGGAACAGATTGAGTCACTTTTTTGTCGGGATAGATCGAGGACCGAACGACACAAACGGGATTGAAGAGAAAAAGTATCATTTTCATTGTGACGATAAGGAAACTTTGTTGTCGAATGTTTTTTGCATAAGATTTTGCAGAAATGTTCATCATTAAATTTTATGAATCTTATTCTGGGAGAGAAAGGTGGTATATGAAAGTTAGGCCAATAATTTGAAGACAATCTAACGACAATGTTACATATTGCTATTTTTACCTCATTAATATATAATTAAGTGCCTTGAAATAAATTCGGAATTAAATATTCATTCATCATCGCTCTGTAATAATCTCCATTAACGATGTGTCCACTTTGTCTGAAGAGAAGGGTTTTTAATCAGTGCATGCTGCCTGTTTTAACATATGGAAGTGAAACATGGACACTCACATCATAGTCAGTTCAGAAGCTTCGAGTTGCACAGAGAGGGTGAAAAGGTGTATGTTTGGCACTACAAAGCGGGACAGAAAGACCTGCTTATGGATCAGAGAACAAACGAAGGTATGTGGAAGTGGCCAGGTCATATAGCGAGACGATGCGACGACAGATGGACAAAGTTACAGAGTGTTTTAATGGCTATTATATAAATATAAATATACTTATATTAATTATGCAAATATAAATCCAACGTGGCTACGATGGATTTATATATGTTTTTATTTTTTGGCCAAAATAAAGTAATATACTCTATGTTTATTTTCTGAGCCTTCGTAGCTTCCAAACCTTCATAGAACTAAAAGAAAAAGCACAATATAAAACCAGGTTTGACTAAGAGAAGCAAAAAACCTTTTCGGGAGGGACGTTGAACGGATAAGGATTATTTCGCTGGATAATGAAAAATTGATGTTAATGTAGTTTCTATTCCAAAAAATCATCAATATTTTGAATTCTGTATCAAAAAGAACTTTAAAACTAAAAGTTTAAAGTAGTGTATGAGAATGTAAAATCGTTTTACGAAACTATAGTCACACAAATTTGAAAATAAAAGTGATAGATAACAAAGTATAAAATTGTATTATTCGATTTAAAAAAAGGAACTATCATAAAGTAACGGACAGATCAATCAGTAATATTTTTTTTCGTTACTTAGGAATTTGCATTTAATTTAGAGTTGATTTATTTAATTGCTATTAAAGTTTAAATAGTATAAATGATTCGCTAAAGTAAGGTTATGCTGTTTAATAACAATCTAGCAACAGGGTGGTCAAAAGGTTGATCGCGTGCTTAATGACGCTTAATGACGCGTGCTTAACGAATAGTGATAGAATGTTTACTATATCCTCCATTATGATAAATTTTACTGCAAAACTTAAAGTTGATCTCCTCGAAATAAAGAGCAGTAAAAAGATGGATTCGTTTCTGGATCCGCGACAGCCCGAACTATAAATATAAAAATATTAACTTTTTTTTTCTGTTCAAAAGCCAAAATTGAATTTCGCAGCAACGGTGAAAGAAGGGGGACTCCCCCAATGCTTCCTTCATATTCGCACAGGTATAAATTATATTATGCAGACGGCAAAAAAGGAGCGCAAAAATTTATTTGGCGTGTCTAAAGCATAAAAGTGAACATTTTACGATGCAAGAAAATCGAATTTTCGATCTCATCAGGGCACGAATATCCATTCAATTCGGCACCAAACGTTCAGACTAAACTATAAATTTGTTAAAAGCAAAATCGATTTATTCAGAGTCGGATTTTAAACAAGCTCCAGCCGGGGATATGCGGAATGGAATAGCAGTACTTACTTTAAGTTGGGGATTATGTATAAAATAGAAAAAAGTATTTTTTAACCCTTAATTAGTCACCTAAAGAAAGTTACATTCATAGTCACGTCGGGTCATAGTGACCCAAAAATTTTTTTTTTAATCACTTTTAGGGCTGATAAAAACAAATAAAACGATGCACCTTTTTCTCTTTTTGGATTGCTCAGTCGAGTTTATTGTATCAACAGGGTCAGGAAGAACAACACCCTGACCTTCCAAATAAGTTTTGATGCGAATTTTCAAACTTCTAAAAATGTAGCGATTTTCAACTCTTTTGATAAGATATGGCCGTAATAATTGATGTCCCAGATTGCAAAGAAATACTCGTCTTGAATAGTTTTTATCAACTGTAGAGGCGTTGTTTGTCTTAAATACTACATATGAATTTATTCCCGTTACATTTAACATGTGATAGAACAAGCAAAGCGGCCACCTTTTGGTCCTTCTACCAACTCCATAATTTCCACACAATTGATCATTCGAATCAACCCCTCCTTTTGTTTCATTATAGAAAGTTATTATTTCGGGTTTTTGCTTGTCTTCTGTTGATTCATCTATATTCGAATCATCGTGTAGCGTGGAGAGCAATATAACTGCCTGTCGTTGTTTTTGCACATACGAAACAAGGGTCATAATATTGTTAAATCCAAACAGGCTACATTCGACAATTGACGACTTTTGTGAGGTTGAAACTCTAGAGGAATTGCAGCTTTATTTTTTCTTAAAGTTCCTACAAGTGTCAGTTTATTTTGTAACAGAGACTTTGCAAGAGGTGCACTTGTATACCAATTATCTGTTGTAATGTTTCGCCCTGAACCTTTAGTGGGTTCAATGAGTCGCAGTTTGCAGTATGAGTCGCAGTTTGCCTGTATATACTTCAAATTTTATTAAATAAAAGGTTCTAGCGTCCACCATAGCAAATATTTTTATACTATACTTATTAGGTTTATTAGGTAAGTATTGCTTGAAAGTGTAACGCCCCCCCCCCCCCCCCCCAATTGTTCATCAATGGTAACATATTCGTGGGGGGAGTATGCTTTGTCGAAACGTTGCCCCAAAGTTGTTACCAACTCACGCATCGCTGCTAAATTGTCTGTTTCTTTCCTTTCGTCTCTTGTAGATTTGTCATCAAATCTCAAACAGCGTAGAAGAAAAAGAAACCTTTGTTTTGACATAGTGAGCGAGAAAACTTGGGGACCATCTGTTCCCCACAAATCATTGTAGTTCAAGTGAGCAGCTTTATAGGCCCCCGAAAGGAAAAGTAAGCCTAGAACAGCTCTAAGTTCATCTGAATCGGTCTCTTTAGTATCTTGACTTCTTTTGACATTCTCTTTTAAATTTCTGATGTACATATTTGAGTAGTTGAGTATCATATCAATTATTTCATCGGTAAAAAATAAGTTAAATGCACTTACTTCTGTGTCAGCATTTTTAAAGCCTGAGCGAAAACCAGGAAGATGAGTTATTATATTATGCTTTGCAGTTCTACTTGATGATCGTACAGCTTCTTTGTTCCATTTTATTGTTTTATCTTTGGACCAATAATAAGCTGAATCCAATTCCAAATATGGGGTATCCTCATCGGACTCATCGGCAGAAATCACTGAATCTGAGTCATGATCACTTTCCTCGCATTCATTTTGATCCACCGATTCATCTTCCTCATCTTCCTCAGCTGAATCCTCACAATCCTCCGGGTGTTCTAAAACTACTCTATTGAGCTCCGCTAAAAGCTGATCATCAGTTCTGAATCGATCTTCCATTCTGAAAATACAACAAAAATATTTCAATTAGAACACTGGACCTCCAAAATTACGTACATAACAGTAATATTTAGGTACTTACTTAAAAAAAAGCCACAGATCCCAAGTTAAAAATGATAAATAAAAATTTAGGGGAACAAATAAAAAAAAAAATTTAAGTCAATAATAAATTTTGAAAACACTATAGTCACCTCGGGTCAAAATATTTTTTTTTAACAACTTTAATAGTCACCTCTACCTCAACCAACCTCTTTAACAACTTTAATAGTCACCTCAACTTTAAAACTCAATTCTATAAAATGAGCACTCAGCACGGCGGTTCTCAGCATACTGGTCTCTAGCTCACTCATTTGTAGGAGATTAGATGGATCGACAAGTTTATATAGGAAAGTTTTGGTCAAAAAACGTTTGGTTAAAAATTTTGTGGGTCATATAGACCCGACGTGACTAATTAAGGGTTAAATAAAAATGTGTCGTAATGTAGTAAATATAGGTGATTTTTTTAGAGCGTCCAAGCTTTAAATTCAAATATAAACAACAACCAAATTTTCGATACCTTGAAATTATTTATTTTACGTGAAATAAGGGGGTGAATCAAATATAAATCGGAATTGTTTTATAGAAAAAAAAGGTAAAGTATTAGGGTTAGAGGCGCATCAGCAACTAGGCTATTTAGCGACTGGACCTACAACTTAACGTGGGTTCCGAACCACGGTCATCAGCTTCCGACAAATCCAGGCCAGCACCCTCTCGGGCTATAAACCCTTAGTTATGTGCCTACCCATAAGTCTATCGGGAAATCTACCGACTGGCGAGAGACCAACACAGAACACTTCACAGAAGGCATTCGGCCTTACCCAGCCTTTATGGCGTGACTGAGGGGTCGGGACATTGTCGGATTTTATGCTCTTACCATCCGCACCAACGCGACCGGCATGTTTTATATATTTATATACAAAAACCACTGATCAGTTTTCGGCATAGTCTCCTCCACCCTCCTACACATTTACCCCAGTGGTTTGGAAGTTTGTGAATTCCTTGCTAGTAGAAACTTAGAGTTTAGGGTAATCGTCCAATTGTTGTTAAGTTTTATAACAAAACTATTTTCATTTCTATTTTTTCCTTATAATTAAAAAGTTATATCAAATTAGAAATAAATTTTGACACGCCGACAGTTCCCGAAAAAACCCGAACGCCTGTGGCCTCGCAATGTTAAGAGACACTAAAACGAACGCCAATATCGGGTCGGCTCGGAACAATTCGGAAGTTACACCGAAATTTTCTTTCGCGACTCGGAGTCGCGGGCAAATGAAACAATTTACAGTTTTATTTTTATTTTGTTTTATTTTATTTTATTATTATATATTATTTGGTTTTATGTTATTATTTTTATTATGTTTTCGACGTTGTACTCTTATAGCTTTACATAAGATATGGAGGTCCTTTGGTTTTTTGCATTCGTTTTTATAACTTTTATTTATATTATTTAATTCATGTAAGGAAAACAAATTAATGTACCAAATTTATAAGAAGAAATATTCCTGCGTGTCTGCAATGAAACGCATGTAGTAACACAATCGAGAGTAGTGAAAATGAGAAAGCCCTACAGGATCGTCTATTTTGTAGGATACGAATAATAATATTCAAGAAAGCACGAATAAGCAAGAACAAAATTCAACTACCCATATGGATGGTAATCGTATATGAAAAGTCTTATACTTATGAAAGTGTTACAGGAAAATCAAATTTGTAGATGGTCGAAGAGTACAGAAATTTGTGTGATCAGTTGGATGAACATCAACTAGTTAAATTAAGGACTGGCAAAGCAGTTTTCCATGGAATCAAAACAAACATTTGAAGAAGTATACAAAAAAAAAAGAGAAATAGAAAAGCAAACCTACTATACAAACAGAAAGTAAAGAAAATGGTATATTTATATTCTAAATAACACAGAAAAGTTAAATTTGTAGTATTTTAAAGGATTCTGATTCAATTCATCTATTAATTGAACATATTTATTTGACAGGGTATGTCTAAACATAGGTTAGAAATTTATTATAGGCATTGACGACTGATGGTAGGCTGACAGTGGTTCCAGGATACGTTATGGTACATAATGGTTTAGATTTTATAGTTTTTCTAGGTTTTCTCAAAAAATAGTAGTTTTTTCAAAAAATGATTTAGGTGCCTTCTCTTATTTGGGAAATCCCTGGCTGGTTATGCATTAGAGTTAGTTAGCAGCCAGATTTATTTATATTTACAAATATTATTAAATGAAGAGTTTAATGTAGTGGTTTGTAAAACATGAAAAGCGAAAAATCGCCATCGTTTTAAAAATACTGAAAACTTTAGTGTGGTAGTAGTAGTAGCAGTAGTAGTAGTAGTAAGTAGTAATGTAGTAATGGTGGATTTTTTTGAAAATATTGATAATACAGTTCAGTGTGGTGGTTTGACGTATCGGTGTGGTTTTAAACGTATTGCAAACTTCAATGAAAGCATTCAAACAAATATGTATATAATTTTGGGTTGTGATTGTTTTTATTCTGAATTTATTATTAATGTAGTTTACATATTATAATCTACGGTAATATATTATCCATATTTTTATCCTAGTTGAGGGAAGTTTTATTATGTATATTTAACAGTATATTTTCTAAACTTGAAGAGATTTACCACTAAACACCAAAACGCTTTTTTGAACTGCTCGACGCACGTTTCGCTAACCATGTTAGCATCATCAGGAGATTATTTAATCTTATTATTATAGTATATACTTATGAGTATATTTTCTATTGAAATAAAATTAGTGATTTAAACAGTATGTATGTTTTTTGTTTTTCTAATTCTGATTTATATTGTTTTTATAAGCATTATATGTATGTTATAAGCTTTACTCTGAACTTTACCGTGCAAATACGATTTTTCCGTTTAAGTTGAACAAAACCTATACCCTTCTCGCCGTAACTTTCTCGTGACACCCTACAAATAGTTTAATTATTATTGATTGATTTGTCCGGTACTTTGTGCCGGACAAATAGTGTGAAGTTCATTTTACAACACAACATTTTACAACAAAGTAAAAAATTGTTTTATTCCTTTTAGTTTAATTATATTTAATAAAAATATTTTGTTTCTTATTTACTTTACATTTATATTACTTTTTTTTTTAATCTCATTGATGCTTTAGCGCCTCGAACTTCAGCTGAATTGAACCGAATGTCATTTTTGAGAAAATCTGTGACCATAAAAATATCTATAGCAGATATATTATCAGAATTAGCCTTTATGAACCCTTTATCATACATTACTATTACATACATAATATAATAATATGTATTATGTATATATATGTATATATATATATATATATATATATATATATATATATATATATATATATATATATATATATATATATATATACACTAACACTAATAATATACAATACACACAATACATACAATATACACTAACACAAGGTCAAATGTTAAATTCATGGGTGACACCTCAGAGCCCTTCCAAATTAAAACGGGAGTGAGACAAGGGGATGGACTCTCGCCACTCTTATTTAACTGTGTTCTAGAAAAAGTAATACAGGAGTGGCGTGAAAAAAAGTCGGCTCTGAATATTGACCAGCCCATTAAACTGGGGAGAACCAACATCAAAACTGATTGTCTGGCATTTGCTGATGATCTAGCAATTTTAGCTCAAGATGTATTAACGGCACAGAAACAGATTGAAATCCTAAAAGAAACAGCAGAAAAGGTAGGACTTCAAATTTCCTTTGAAAAGACACAATACATGACCTGCAACAGACTAAGAACACCATTTCTAAAAACAAAATATGGTAACATCAGACGAGTCTCTCAATTCAAATATATGGGTGAAATAATCATGGAAAATGGGTTAGAAAAAGCGGCCAATAAGGGTAGATGTCAAAAAACGGAAACGGCATTGAGACTTACACAAAATATTTACAACAAAAAATGCCTATCTAAAAACACAAATCTGAGACATTACAACACAGTTATTAAGCCAGAATGTCTATATGCTGCAGAAACGCTCATTTTGAATAGAAAGAGGGACATCGAGGACATTGAAAAGAAGGAAAGAAAAATCATGAGAAAAATCCTAGGCCCCAAACAAATAAATAGCACAACATACCGACTTCGAGAAAACCAAGAAATCAAACAATACACAGATATACATAGCGATATGAGAAAAAGAAGACTTAAGTTTTACGGACACATAAAACGGATAAATCCGAGTAGGCTAACTGGACAAATAGTCGAATTTTATGAAAATAGGAGTAGAGCTAAAGTAGAAATAATTAAATGGATTGCTGCAATTAAAGAGGACCTAAGGTCAACAAATATTACACAAAGTGAAATTCAGGATAGATGCTATTTTAGACACAAGGTTAACGTTTGAAAATTGGTTTGTTCAGCAAACTTTTCAATTAGCTTAATATATTACTTTTGTAATTTTTGCATTGACGAAAATGTCAAATAAATGCACTTACCTTTGAATACAAAATTAATTAATGGTGAATACTGTTGTTATAACAGTTGGACATTCGAAGTTGTTCTAAAAACACTATCTGCTTTTCGCCTTTCAAATGAAGATAATATCACCAAATCCACTTACCTTTGAATATTTGGAGATTGATTTAAAGGTTGTTTGAATTTTTCTCTCATAAATGATCTAGTACTGATGGTATGATTATTTTTAACTCTATACTTATTTAATAATAATTACGCTCTCTCGAAATATATAGGGTGATCCGTAAGGAACTAATTGAATTGTCTTGTTCTAGATTTATATCGAGGTCCTCAATGAAAACGACAACATTCCATTGAGCGAATACCCCGTATATTATCCGGTGGTTCAAGAGGATAGCCCCCCGGGAACTCTGGTTCTCCAAATAAAAGCCACCGACAGAGATAAGGACCCCAACCAACAAATAACTTTTAAGATAGCCTCAGGAAATCCCGAAGGGTTTTTTGCCATTAATACCACCACAGGTGAGTCATTAGTTTTCTGATGTTTTACAATTGAACCAATATTTGTCATAAAAAAGGGGTCCATTATATTATATGGCAATAATAGTATTATTAAGTTAATTCGCGGTTATTTTTTTGCTATGAAAATTATTATTTCGTGTAGTTTTTTATAATAACATAAAATATTTAGCTTATGACTTCGAGAACAATAATAACCGATAAAACCGTGCACTGTAATATGGCATACACTATATTATTAGAAAAAGAAGAAAACAGCATTCCTGATCGATATAGCTGTTCCAAACACCCACATACATAAGATGCCTGAAGGAAAATAATTAAAAAAAAATAGAGACTACACGCTCCATCACGCTGGAACCCGCATTAAAGAATGTTCGTTTTTTTGCTTATTTTTATCTAAAAACGATGCTAATAAATATAATATAGTGTATTTTTTGTAGTGTGAGTAATTATACAGGAAAAACAATAGATATTGAAGTAATGTCTGAATGATTGTAGCGTGTTCATATATTTTTTTTCCTTTATTTGGGTTTTTCGTTTTTTTTTTATTTGAATACACATCAGTACAATACATCAATACATCAGTACAATAAACAATCACACAGTAAACATTACCTATATATATTTTTTGGTAGTATGTCACTGTCATGAAAATCTATTGTTGTCAATGTAAGTATCGTTGACATACACAATAAAATATATTTACTTTCACTCTTTACTTTATATATTACAAATTAATATAATTTTTTTTTGTTTAGTTTTGAAAACGGGGGGAGAGGACCCTCCGAAACGTTAACGTTAAAAGTTTATAAAACATTTTTATATCTTTAAAATTTTGTTCGTTAGGCAAATTTATTACAAAAAAAGAATCACAGAGAATTTTGTCTCCGTTTGGTTTTTTGTTTTTACCCAGTGGTTTTACCCAATTTTTAGGTGCGTATAGACCCGGTTGGATCACGCCAAGCATTCTGATTCACTTTCGAGTGTTCCTTCTGATCCTCCATACCTCTCTCATCCTTTTTCCATGGATTCTCTTTCTGTCCTCCGTCCACCTTGTACCCGATCTCCTCGAAACTTCACTCTCCGATGCAACGTTCCACATATGTATTTTGTTTCTGTACATTCTTCAATTCTCAGTCTCTGTTGGGCCCATCTGTGCCCATATCAGCTCTGACCTGTGCGATCCATGGTACTGTTGACTTGGCTCCTTGTATGTATGTAAGAATTCTGTTGGTGAGTCTTGTCGGTGGAAGTCTACTGATATATCCATAGAATTTCAACCTTCTTTTTCTTATGTCCACCACTACGTTAGACATTCTCTCTGTGGTCTTTCTAGAATAGAGTCTGTATCCTTCCTTTGTCAGTTTTGTGCCAGGCTCTCGCTTGCGTATACTACCTCTGGTTGGATTACTGTGTTGTAGTGTGTTATTTTTGGGTGTGCGGATATGCATTTCTTATTGTAGATATTGTGTCTTGCCATATACCCTCTTCTTCTTCTGTAATCGAATCTTCTGAGCTATCTTCTCCTCTCCTGTGGGTTCGAGGATCTCGCTCAGGCATTTGAAGTGAGTGACCCTATTTATCTTGCCGTATTTGGTGTTTTTGATATCTAATTTTCAGCAGAAGAATTCGCCGACTTTCTCTGCACATTCCTTGACGAATTCTATCTGTTTGGTTGCCCTTTTTTCATTGTTTGCGAGTATGGCTAGGTCGTCTACGAAGGCTAGGCATGATATTTCTATGTTGTTTTTGGTTCGTCCGAGTCATATTGGTTTCCAGTGTCCTTGATTTTTCGGTTCTTTTTCCCATTCCCTTATGACTTTGTCCAGAATAAGGTTGAAGAGGAATGGGGATAACCCATCTCCTTGGCGTGCTCCGGTTTTAATCAGGGAGGATTCAGACATTCTCCCATAAATTTCACTTTAGAGGTTGTATCGGTCAGTGTCTGCTCCATCATTCATAATGTTTTGGGGTCGAGTCCTTGTTCTTCTACGATGTTGAACAGAGATTTTTGGGTCCATACAGTCGTATGCTTTCTTGAAGTCCATGAACGTGCAGATGATTCGGACGTTCCTGTTAGCTTTGTATTTCAGTATTGGTTTTAAGTTAAGTTAAGTTAAGATTCCTCTGTAGTTGTTCACATCTATTCTGTCTCCCTTCTTGTGCATCGGGTGAATAAGAGCACATTTCCACCCGGTAATGTTTATGTTCGCAAGATTTTCGTGATAATTTGCGAGAGTTCCTGCAGTGAATTTAGTACGAGTTTTTCAAAAGTTTCGCGGTGATACATAAACTAATAAACTATAAACGGTTTCATTTCTTGGGCTTTAACCTTTTTAATCATAATCATTTTTTTATCCGTTGATTCTTTTGTTTACAGTTACAACAAGAGTTTAACAAACACTATACATATATGCCTACTACTACAAACATTTATATTATTGCAGTTTCTCGGTTGGGATCGTTTTTTCCGACAACTTTGTTATTTTCGATTCCATCCGGTATTTATTTACATAAACAGATTAAAAAAAATTCCTGTGACCACAATAAACTATAAACAATTTAGCACTAATTTCATTCATGTTTTTCGTATTATTATTAATGTTTACTGCCTTGTACAATATCTATTGTAGTCCTGCATAATTACTAAAACTAAAAAATGAACTATACTACATTTATTAGCATAGTTTATAGGCAAAAATAAGCAAAAAAAATCGAGTATTTTTTAATACGGGTTCCAGTGTGATGAAGCTCAGAATAAAGCAGATATGGAAGTGGAACCAGGTTAATGAACCACAACTTGCATTATAGGAAAGAATCTGAGAAATAACATCAAAATTCTGGGTCTAAACGAAAATATGTTACTAAGCCATCTTCAGCATGAGGTCCAGCTTCAACATGAAGATGGCTTTACTCGTCAAAAATATTCTGGTAATATATGAGGAGGCTGTTTACATGTCCTGTCATTTTGAGAAAAAATCGATTTTCTGTTGTGATTAAACTATATAATAGGTGATTTTTTTTTTATTATTCTTTATGATAATTTAATAACCAAGATAAATTCCATCGGAACACATTGGTTACATTAAAAACAAATATATAAATGTCACGCGGCCGCTTATGTAATCAGAATGATGAAAGTGGCCGTTTTTGGTACTAACATTTTTAAAAAAGGCCGTTTTTGTAACAACATTTTTTTTTAAAGAAAAATAGGTTAATGGAAAAAGAAAAAAATACAACATATTATTTATTATTATTATTCACGTATAGGCCCTGATGGACCGCGCGAAGTACAATTAGAGGCACTTGTTAGACTTCCTTTGTGCCCATACTAATTTCATTCTTTCGCTATGAGCTTTTTTCCTTTCGTCAGACCAAGTTGTTCCAGTCTTCCTACATTTTTCTCTCTGGTCAATCTTTCAAACGTTAACCTTGTATCTGAAACAGCCTCTATCCTGAATTTCACTTTGTTTAATATTTGCTGATCTTAGGTCCTCTTTAATTGCAGCAATCCATTTAATTATTTGTACTTTAGCTCTACTCCTATTTTCATAAAATTCTACTATTTGTCTAGATAGCCTACTCGGATTCATCCGTTTTATGTGTCCGTAAAACTTAAGTCTTCTTTTTCTCATATCGCTATGTATATCTGTGTACTGTTTGATTTCTTGGTTTTCTCGAAGTCGGTATGTTGTGCTATTTATTTTTTGGGGCCTAGGATTTTTCTTATGATTTTTCTTTCCTTCTTCAATGTCCTCGATGTCCCGCTTTCTATTCAAAATGAGCGTTTCTGCAGCATATAGACATTCTGGCTTAATAACTGTGTAATGTCTCAGTTTTGTGTTTTTAGATAGGCATTTTTTGTTGTAAATATTTTGTGTAAGTCTCAATGCCGTTTCCATTTTTTCACATCTACCCTTATTGGCCGCTTTTTCAAACCCATTTTCCATGATTGTTTCACCCAAATATTTGAATTGAGAGACTCGTCTGATGTTACCATATTTTATTTTTAGAAATGGTGTTCTTAGTCTGTTGCAGGTCATGTATTGTGTCTTTTCAAAGGCAATTTGGAGTCTTACCTTTTCTGCTGTTTCTTTTAGGATTTCAATCTGTTTCTGTGCCGTTAATACATCTTGAGCTAAAATTAAGAGATCATCAACAAATGCCAGACAATCAATTTTGATGTTGGTTCTCCCCAGTTTAATGGGCTGGTCAATATTCAGAGCCGATTTTTTTTTCACGCCACTCTTGTATTACTTTTTCTAGAACACAGTTAAATAAGAGTGGCGAAGGTCCATCCCCTGTCTCACTCCAGTTTTAATTTTGAAGGGCTCTGAGATGTCACCCATGAATTTAACGTTTGACCTTGTGTTAGTTAACGTTGCTTTAATAATTGTCAGCGTTTTCAGATCTAGTCCTTGTTCATTCAAGATTCGAAATAAAGATTCGTGGTCAATAGAATCATGTGCTTTTTTGAAATCCACAAATGTACAGACGAGACTTTTATTGTACAGTTTTTGATGTCTTAGAATCAACTTTAGATTCAGGATCTGTTCAGGGCAGGATCTGCCCGTTCGAAAACCTGCTTGATATTCACCAATGTTAGGTTCTAACTGTCCCTGTGCTCTGTCTAGTAGACATTGAGATAGAATCTTGTAACAAACTGGGAGAAGAGATATCCCTCTATAGTTGTTTACATCCGTTCTATCTCCTTTCTTGTGTAGTGGATGGATTAGAGCATCTTTCCAATCTTCCGGAATCCATTCGGTTCGCCAAACTTCTTGTAGAATTTTGGTTATTTCCTTGGTTGTACCTGGATCAGCGGATTTCAAAAGTTCAGCAGTGATTCCATCTTCACCAGAAGCTTTGTCATTTTTTAGCCGCTTGATTTGCCTAATTATTCCATCTTCATTCGGTGGTAATGAATCTGGGTTTGTTTGTTTAGGGTTTAGTGTTGCTAATTTGTTTAAGGGCTCAGGACAATTTAGTATTTGTTCAAAATATTTCGCAAATTCTTTGCAATTGTCTTGGTTATTTAGAGCTAATTGTCCATTTTCCTTTTGGAAGCAAAGACTTTGCAGTTGATAGCCTGTTAATTTAGTTTTAAATGTTTTGTAAAAGTTTCGGGTGTTATTTTTTTGGAAATCTTTTTCTATTTGATTAAGTTGATTGTTTCCATATTTTCTTTTAGTTTGTCTAATTAGCTTCGATGTTTCTTTTCTTACTTCCAAAAAGATGTTATAGTTTATTGCTGTTTTTTGACTGTTCCAATCTTTGAATGCTTTACTTCGGCTTAATACTGCTTGCTCGCAAACTTCATCCCACCACGGATGTTTTCTACGTTTTTGTAAAGGGACCAACTTTAAGGCTGTTTTAATAATTTTTTGTTTCAATTCTTGCCAGTTCTGTTCTGGTTGTTTATCAAGCTCTTCTATTAGGGCTGGTTTTATTTTCGTTGGGTCAAACTTTGGTATTAGCAGTCTCTTTTGGATTGAACAACATATGCATTGCATTACGTTAAAATATATTTTAATTGCCAACTGTATAATACTATAGCTCTAGACAAGTGTCTATGGTGGGTGTCGCAAATGAAACGTTAAATATTATTTTGAAAATAAATCGGAGGTATGACTCTTTTGTTTTCAAATCATCTTAAACACTACCGTTATACATGCGCGACAATTTCGCAATGTTTAGGTCGCTGGATGGTATTTTCTATTGGTCTTACCCCTGGAATAATGCGACTCCAAACATTTTAATTGTTTTTTAATTCATAGACTATTATTGTGATTTTTGAGTTCGATATGCTTCGAAAAATTAATACATTGACCTACGTATCGATTAAACATTTATTATCTATCTTTCAAATATTTTCATGTCGTATTTTAATTTCACGGTCACCAATCTCCGTTTGTCATTTAAACCAAGTCCCCCGTAATTAAAAGAAAATCAATTATACCCACCCTCTTTGCGTTTATTTACATTCAATTCGAACTCCCAGAGTATATTCCAGTTCTTTATCGTGGAAAAAAACCGATAAGCTTCAAATTAGACCAATATATCATTCAAAAGCCCAACAAGGACGATTTTATTAGAAAACTCTCTCTCATTCTCTCACTTTCGTTCTCTCTTTTTTGCTGTTTTATTTGGAGAAGTAATAAATCCTCATTAAAGATTATTGGAGAACTTCTGGGGAGTTGGAGAAGTTTTAACCGGTTATTTAAGGAGTTTGTGTTAAAGTTGTAATTTTGTGAAAAGTATTATCAGCTAGTCTAATTGTGGGATGTTATACGAGAGAGGAAAGCTGTCGGGAACAAAGCTCGGAAACAAACTAAATAAATGTATTCTTCATAGAAAATAAAAGGCTTTATTTTCTATGAAGAGTTAACATACTAATACGTTATGTCAAAAAAGTACCGGAAATTGATCATTTGAAAAGCCCGCTTAAAGGGATTGTTAAAATTATTTTTATCGCTGTTGGCACAACTGTCCTCCATACTAACATTTGTATATAAAACTACAGGAAAGAGCATATGATTCTGTAAGTGGAACCAGAATGGTAACTGCATATAGCCGACTATTGATTCCGGTTCGACAGTGGCGTAGGAGAGTATGAATAAAAATAAAAAAACTGATAAAAGTTTACAGTTGTTTACAACAATAAATTATTGTATAATTATCGTTACTAAATTAAATTAATGAAGACTTACTAGATACGGCAGAGAAATGTAAAAATTTTAATTAATTTAAAAAAATCTATTTTTTCAAAGAGTAAAGTATCGTTTATGTAAGTAATGTCTGAATGATTGTGGCGTGTTCATATATTTTTTTCTTTATTTGGGTTTTTCGCCACGATCTAAAACTCAAAAAAATCTGGTCTCATGTAAATAAAGAATCATTGGGTAAAAACAAAAAACCAAACGGAGACAAATTTCTCAGTGATTCTTTTTTGTAATAAATTTGCCTAACGAAGAAAATTTTAATAATATAAAAATGTTCTGAGGAAATATACAAACCTTTAACGTTAACGTTTCGGGAAGTATTCTCCTCCCGTTTTCAAAACGAATCTAAAAATAAAGTATATTAATTTCTATACATTGTGAAATGATATTTTTTGTGTATGTTAATGTAAATGCGATTATTCGTTAACATATGTATATTATTTCGGAAGGAGCCTACTTTCAAGGCGATACAATAAAATTGGATAAACTTTTTATGTTTTATTGACCAATTTCCGGTACTTTTTGACAGAATGTATACATAGTATGTCGGGAAAATAACGACATTTTTCCATGTAAACATAACTACCAGCGCCACCTATCAAAACAATATTGAATCTGACGGCTGCATATCTCATCCATAAAACGAGATCGCCATCATTTGAATTGATCAACGGATTGTAACATTATCTGTTGTAACCTCGTAATATAAAACACGATAAAATAAAGAGCAAACACTATAGTGTATTAAATTTTGATTCAAGCTCGGCTAAACTTTAACAAGAAAACTTGAATTGATGAAAAAAGTGTATGGTGATGATTGCGTATCCCGTACACGTATGTTCGAGTAGTATAAGCGATTCCAGGACGGTCATAACACTTTGAAAGACAATCCAAAATCAGGCCAAATAAGGAAAAAAATCGCGATGAGTTGGAAATGATCGCCTACGGTGCGAACTCAACAGCGAGATGAATGAGGGAAATTAAATACGACTAAAAATATGATTCACGAAATTTGCAAGGGCCTTATTAAAACACCTAGACGTGGTGATGCTGATGAGACGTGATGGTTCAAGTACGATTCTCAAACAACCAAAGTCACAACTTGAAGAGATTTACCACTAAACACCAAATCAACTTTTTTGAACTGCTCGACGCACGTTTCGCTAACCATATTTACATCATCAGGAGATGATTTAATCTCAGATTCACACCAAAGGTTCCAATAGAGCCATTGATCCAAAGCCAGCCAAAGTGCTACGTTGAAATCTTGCAGCCCTGGAGAAAAATTGGGTTTCCAGAAGTCACAAGACAGTTTCACAGGTTCAACTATCACTGGTCAATATTATCTGGATATTATGGAAGAGAATAGTTCGAGCGAGGATCGAATATTAAGTACCGGAAAACTTCCCAACTGGTACAATAATACATCATCTTGCAGAACTGTAGCTGTTCGTGATTTTTTGGTAAAAAAACAAGTCTGTGTGCTTCAACATTCTCCGTATTCACCTGTTTTATCTCCGTGTGACGATCTCCTGTTTCCGAACCTTAAATTATCCAAGAAGGGAACGTTTTATGACAATAAGTCCAAGAAGCAGTGTCGAGGATAGTTGAGGCGATTCGGAAAAATGACTTAAAAACTTTATGCTGTTACTGGTTGAACGTCCCCAGAAGTGTATTGATGCGGAAGCGATGTATTTTGAAGAAGAAGAAGAAATAATTTATTTTTCGGACACAGTGTGTAAAAGGTTGTGTTTTTTTAGTTAAACTGCATATTTAAAAAAAGGCCTTATTTTGTATGATGTTGTTTGAAGATCTAATATTAATACCGTTGTCAGCAGAAACTGATTGGTGTTAGGGACGTCCTGGAAGAAAAAAAAGGCTCATTTGGTCGACCACTGCTTTGTTCGTTTCGGCAGTACCCAATACTGTTGTAAACCAAGGAACAGATTTCCCCCCCCCCCCCCCCCCCAGAATAGAATGTAGCTCCGCTTTGATTCCGCTTCAATTGGGCTGAGACATTCCAAATGAAAGTATTGTATTATATAATAATGACTAATTTTCTCCATGTTTACAAATTTACTATGAACGTTCACTACTAATGGCTGCCAAACAAATACCAAATACCGTAGCGTCCTCAAACTTCAAACTTAAACTTTATAAGGCTGGTACTTTCTACCATCGTCATTCTTTTCAAGCAACAACCACAATCTTTACGTCAGATCGGGTACTTCTCGGACCACCCTCGCAAGTTTCTTTTGGAGATTAGGAAACTTTGCAAATTATGGGGATTTTAGATGTTTAATTTATGCGATGAATGATAATAATCGATGAAAAAATCTGGCAACACTGCCTTTGTTAGTTACATTATTCTGGACTCGTCGACTTTTTAGTGTTATTGTTATTACGGACCCGATTGTTGTGAAACTTAAATGTAGAGATGTAAATTTGGCCCCTATTGTATAGTTTTTTGCGGGAAACCTTCGAAAACTCTTCCCCCTTCGTTCGTTCGGCAGGGCGGCCGGTCAGAAGAACTACTAAAAGGATCCCCATTTCAGTCTAGTTTATTGTAATGGATAGAATAGAACGCTTGGTCGTTTTATTGTTTCAATAATTGCGACGTCCAAATAAACGAGCTTGTTTTCATACCTGGAAAGCATTTAATTAGATTTGTTCCTTTTATAGTCGATAGCAAAGAAATCTGAGCAATTTTGTTTGTGTAAAAATTAACATATTCGTACATAACACTTAAATCATTTTGTAGTGGTTAACACAAGGACACTAATTCGATTTTCATCAACATTGCCCGAACAGTGGTGATATTTTCTTCGGAACGCACAGTTTTTTGTCTTGTTTTTGTTTTAACATTGATCAGCGTGAAATGCGTTCGATAATTCGGCGAACACATCGATAATGGGCACCATTTTGGATTGGATTATAGGATATTGGTAATAAATTTCGACAATGCTAAACGTTAAACGTTCCATAATCATTTGCCAGACTATTAGGAATGTATTTTATTTTCTTTATTTGGGTTTTTCGCCACGATCTAAAACTCAAAAAATATCTTCTTATGTAACTAAAGAATCACTGGGTAAAAACAAAAACCAAACGGAGATAAATTTTTTAGTAATAAATTTTCCTAATGAACAAAATAGTGAAAATATAAAATTGTTGAAATGATAATAATTAAAACACTTGGTATTTGTTTCACAATATATTCAAGATATTCTCTAACATGTTTCGGCCTCGCGACCATTCTCAAAGAGAGTTATGTATAAACTAAACTAAAGTTTCAAAGTGCTGTCTAATGGAAGTCGGTTTTTTCATCTCGTTAAATTTATTACACTATCAATAATTGGAGTATTTCCGAAGTCTAGCTGGGTGTTTGTTAGGTTTTTGCCGTCGTCTATGGTTTTTTTAATTTCGAAAATTTCCAGGTAATTTAACAGCCTGCTTTTATTGCAGCTATGTATTAATTTGGTATTATTAATGTTAAAAAAATGGTTCTGGTCTATACAATGTTCGGCAAAGCCCGTCTTTCTCTGATTGTGTAAAATTGAATATTTATGTTCTTTTAGCCTATCAGTGAGCGATCGGCCCGTTTGGCCTATATAAATAGCGTCACACATATTACATTTAATTTCGTATACTCCAGATTTGTCACAAAATTTTGCTCTTTCTTTGTTATTGTTTAACATCGATGCAAGATTATTCTTATTAACAGAGATATTATTAATATTTTCGTTCTTTAACTGATTTGTGATTCTTGAACTTAATTTGTGAATATAGTTTATAGCATGCCAATTTTTAGAATCTTTTTCGGGTGTTGAGGCATAAAAATGTTTGGTGTTGTTTTTCTTAATCTTGTTTTTTATCATTTTATCTATGATGCTTGGCTGATATCCATTATTCCTTGCGATATTTTTGATAATATTAAGTTCTTTTTCATAGCTGTCTTTTTTAAGTGGAATCGTTAGAAGTCTGTGGGTCATACTATGAAAAGTGGACATTTTTACATTCCATGACTGATTTGAACTTGCGTGAATAATTGTATCGGTATACGTGGGTTTTCTAAATATTTCGAATTCTAATTTATTCGGTGTTCTTATTATTTTTAAATCTAAGAAATTTAATGAATTATCCGTCTCTGTTTCTATTGTGAACTGGATTTTTGAGTTTACACTGTTTAAATATTCAAGAAATTGACCCAATAGTCTTTCTGTACCGGTCCATATGCAAATAATATCATCGACATACCTGGCCCAAAAATGTATGTGTCTTGTATAATTAGCTAGACTCCGGAACAACCCCAACCCCAAACACCCAGCTAGACTTCGGAAATACTCCAATTATTGATAGTGTAATAAATTTAACGAGATGAAAAAACCGACTTCCATTAGACAGCACTTTGAAACTTTAGTTTAGTTTATACATAATTCTCTTTGAGAATGGTCGCGAGGCCGAAACATGTTAGAGAATATCTTGAATATATTGTGAAACAAATACCAAGTGTTTTAATTATTATCATTGTTACTATGTTTCACCAAGAGCCAACCGCGCAATCAATCAAAACTAAAATTGTTGAATATATAAAATTGAATATTGAATTGAATAAAATTGAATATATAAAATTTCAAAAATACAAAAATTTTCTAAAATAAAGGTCCTCTCCTCCCGTTTTCAAAACGAATTTAAAAAATAAATTATATTCCTATATATACTGAAAAGATAGGAAATAATTATATTTTGTGTATGTCAATTATACTTGCATTGACAATATACTATACAGATATACTTTTTTTTGTTTTTTACCCAGTGATTCTTTATTTACATAAGAACAGATATTTTTAATATTTTTTGAGTTTTAGATCGTGGCGAAAAACCCCCAAGAAAAAAAAAAGAAAAAATATGTGAACACGCCACAATCATTCCGCCACCAGCCTCAACCAGATCATTATTTTTTTATTTCCTATTAATTTTCTTTAAATTTTAATTTTTTAATAAATAATTCTTTACTACATTTGATAGTATTTTTAATTAATTTGCACTTTGTTATATATTATATATTCTTAATGAATAGATAGACAAATAAAATAGGATAGATAATGTGTAACAATATTTTAATTTTTGTTATAATTAACTGTCATGGGGGCATTGGATTTTTTTTCTTGTAATGGAGGCGGTGGTCTAGAAAAGATTGGGAACCTCTGCATTAAATCATCTCCTGAAGATGCTAATATGGTCAGCGAAATGCGCGTCGGGAAGTTTATAAATAAGTGATTTGGAGTTTAATGGAAAATCTCTTCGAGTTTAGTGTTTCACGACGAAGGTTCCAACCATAGACTTGATAAAATCAGATACATAATTTATCAGATTCGCTAAATGCCAAAGAAAAGTAACTCTTTTTAGCCAGATTTAACAACAAAAAATTGAATAAAAATCGTTTTTAATTTGTTTGTAGGAGAATAGGAAATAACTTAAAGGATGCTTCAATATTTTCGAGACAGAAAACTTTTCCATTTGTTATTTCAACAAGTTTATTTCTCATCCTCATCCTCCTCTTTCCCGGCGCCTCCTATTTGTCACCGAATTCAGTTCTTGAACTTTACCGAGAAAACCAATTAAGACACCGTCACGACGATGCAAAATCCCTCCGCCGAAATACACGAAAATCTACTAACAATCCCGAATGTCCTTTTCACGATAGTTTCCTCCGGGTACTTCAGCTGTCGTCAACTACAAGGCTAATCTTATTATTTTGTTACCGACTATTCCCCGTCCCCCTTCAGTTTCTTTTTCTCTTGCGATGCTGCCGCCATCGTCTCCACCTCATCGACCAAACTTTTCTCTTCTCGCAGCGGTTGCCTCCTTCCTTTTTGTCCGACGACGCAAAAGTTTTAAATTTAATTTCTCGAGTTTGGCTTCTGGAAAGGAAAACGCCGAATGATTCTGATTAAACGGTATTTTTGGGGTCGATACGGATGAAAAGGTTAGGCACGTTAATTGAAATTAAGCACCCAAACGTCTCTTCTTCTTCTTCTTCTTCTCCTCCCCCACCTTCACGAATCGTTAATGGATTTTAAGCGAAAACCGTGCCAAGAGATTCCTTTGATTCGTTCCAATTCTAATTGTCTTTGCCTCTACTTCCAGAAACAATCAGAATTTTTACGAAAAATAACCTGGATTGTATTTATGTCCGTATTACGTACCATACCCATAAGCTCGATTGTAATTTTATATCATTTATTTTTTGTTAAAAATTTAAACCCTCCTTTTCTACTGCAGTATACTTTGGCCAAGGTTTTATTCTGATTAATTGAGGTGGCGCAAAAGAAGACTTCTTATTTTGAATTAAAATACCTTGTTCTTGGTTTAACATTTATTTTTCGTTTGTCAATTTAGAACAAGCTAAAAACTGAACAATATAAATTAACTTCAAGCATGAGACATCATTTTGCAAGATTCTGTCTGATACATAAAACACATTCTATCTGATACATAAAAGTGTCCTAATATTCGACACAGTTCGAGTGAGATGGGCCCATTGACTTCCTGCTAACACTAACACGGAAAAAAATCGTACGGACTAAACTAAAAAATATAAACTAATTTCAAACACGCTACAGCTTTCTGCAAACAAATACATTCTATCTGGCACATAAACGTGCCCCAATAATCGCCACAGCTCGACTAAGATGAGTTGCGCTATTTGCCCCTATGATTTCCTACTAACACTATCGAAAAAAAATCGTACAAACTAAACTAGAAGCTATAAATTAAGTTCGAACATACAGGTGTTTTTTTGAAAATATAGCGGTATGCGTTTGCCAACAATATACAAATTGATAGACAGATAATTAGATTATTCCCGTACAAAAAAAAACGCAACTATAAAACTGATTTTAGTATCCAATATAAACTCTTTAATTCGCACTTATACACACAGACCCATATTTTATATTAAATAGTTTATATCAATTATTAAAAAGATATTCTAAATCGGATTATTGAAATATTAATTTAGTTCATTCATTTTGTATTTTCGATTTCGATTAATAATGCTTTATATCCGATAAAATTTATATTTCGGCTTATCGACTGTGACCTGGAATTGTCGGAGCGAAATTTATTTATTTCGAAATGGCGCTGCTCCTCGATTATGCTTGACATTTCGTTAAATCAACTGTTTAATCGGCGGGAACAGAAAAATGTCACATGATGCCATATCAGGTGAATTTGGTGCTTGTGGAACGGGATTTGTTTGATTTTTTGCGAAAAATTAACGAATATTTATTGGAGTTTACATCGGTGGGTTATGTTGTTCTTTAAGTATGATTGAATTGATCCAGATAATATTCTATTAATATGTATAGTATGTGGTTGAAATGGAAGCTCTTTCTGAAACATGTTCCTCTTTAAATGCTTTTCTGCCATTATTAAAGACATTGTGTCACTTGTGCATCCTCGACTTTTTTAATACATCACTACAAGAAAGTTCGTTTTTTAGACCAAATTTATTATTTTTTTAACTGAGATAACCGATACTAAAAATGTCTGCTATATTTAAAATTATATGTATAATTGTTTCGACACACAGTGCATTTTTTAAATACAAACTATGTTAAACTAACAGTTAGAAAAATAATTACAACCTAAAGTGTACATTGACCTAATAATACAATAAAACATGATAGTGGGGAAATCCATTTTTGTCAACGTCTAGGAGGGTAATATACTTTTAATACCGCTGAACCATTCAAGTCTAACTGGTCATTTAGCAAAATACCCAATTTTTTTCTTTTAGTAATTTCTAGGCTCTCTAAAAATTAAATTTTTTAACATTATCATTGAAAGTTAGCATAATCAGGATTATTTTGTTATTTAGAATAACTTAACTCTGTCCAACATAGACTTTTGGACATGACTCGCACTCAATTAAATAAACTCCTGATTTATACAGTTTATTCATTTGACATATAGAGAAAAGTTACCAAATTAGTGTTGAGACATTTGTCTAAAACAAACAATATTGCTTTTAAAATAAACAGTGGTCTAGGACGCCTCATTAAAAACAATAAGAGTCAAACATTATATCATTTTTTTCACTGGCGAATAAGTCTGGTAATTATGAAGGGTTCAAGTATATCATATCGATTGTTCAACAAAAACCTTTCGTCGTGATATTATTATTATTAATATCAAACAAACTGAACAGAACCAACAACTTTACGCTATCGTAAATAGCTAAAGTTCCCTAAATTCCAAGAAAAATGGAACCGAAAGAAATGATGAAAAAAAAAGAAAACAGAAAGATATTAATTTTAAATTTTCCGAGATTGTTTTGGGGGGGATACATGGAACGTCAAGAAATAGAAAAAGGGTCATCGTACGTGATGACTCTCCTAAAAAGTCCGATGTAGATATATTTTGTTAGGCAATGTAAGAAGTTTTTTTGAGGGACTACAGTGGACTTTTATTTGAGTTTCTGTCCGTTCTGATGCAGCGTTATCGCAAGTTATCCGAGCGGAATAATCTCTCAAATTAGACCGATTTAGTTCGGGAGTGTTTCTCTTCAGCAGTGATAAATCACTGGTCTAGGACTGAATTACTGAAAATGCTATTTGCATTAACTAGTTTATCTGGAGACTCGAATACTTTATCCTTGAACTTTTCTCCTTTTAATTCTTATTAGTTATTACGGTTTTCACCTGGTTTTTATTGTTGTTTCTGTTTAAATGTGTTTTTTTTCCTTTATCGTGAAGCTTCTGGTTAATATCGAGTACTCTTTCGGTCATGTAAATAAAATAATATTATTTCTTCTTTTCTGTTGGTTGTTTTTTAATACGTTCCTGAACTATTGGAAAAGCTGTATCCCTCGGCAGATCATTTGTATTCAATTTCAGACCCAACCTTAAACGATCAATCCTGGGAAAAGTCCGACTCGATTTTTCACTTTTAATTTCATTTACAACCGCACAGTCTCGTCCCCTTATTCAAATTGCTTTTTTCCTTCTAAATAAGGTCGAAAACAACTGGAGGTTCACAAAAAAAACCCAAAGCTCAACCGTTCCTAACTTATTGACCAATATATTAATCCATCATTGAAAAAGTGTAAATTACACCATTTTTCTCATTTGATACCCTACTACGGTTTTTCTTTCTTCATGAATAATTACTCCCTCATCATCTCACTCATCTGTGATTTCGAAAGTAACTGCTTCATGTCGTAGTCAGTGGGGAATAAATCAGGTGAATATGAAGTATTCAGACATATCATCTCGATTGTTCGAGAAAAACCCTTCGTGAAATTATATATTTTACTAATCTCTCATAAGTCGAACAGAGCCAATATCGTAAACAAGTAAAACTCCGCAAAATTCCGATGAGAATGGGGCAGAAAGAGAAGATGAAAAAAATAAAATAAAAAGATATTAATTTTAAATTTCCCGAGATTGTTTTGAGGGGGGATACATCGAACGAAAAGAAATAGAAAGGATTATCGTACGTGACATTCTCCTAAAAAGCCTGATGTAGATATATTTTGTTTGACAACGTAGAATGTTTTTTTGAAAGGGGCCACTGTGGGTTTTTATTCGAGTTTCTGGCCGTACTGACGCAGCATTATCGTAAGTTATCCGAGCGGAATAATCCCCCAAATTAGACCGATTTATTTCGAGAGTGTTTTTTCTCTTGTTTTAAGCAGCGGTGATGCATCGCTGGTCTAGGGCTGAATTATACCCTCCAAATGCAATTTGCATTAACTAATTTATCTGGAGACTCGAATACTTTATCCTTGAACTTTTCTTCTTTTAATTCTCATTAGTTGTTATAGTTTTCACCTGGTTTTTATTGTTGTTTCTGGTTAAGATTCTGGTTAATATCGAGTACTCTTTCGGTCATGTAAATAAAATAATATTATTTCTTCTTTTCTGTTAGTTGTTTTTTAATACGTTCCTGAACTATTGGAAAAACTGTATCCCTCGACAGATCATTTGTATTCAATTTCAGACGCAACCTTAAACGATTAATCTTGGGAAAAGTCCGACTCGATTTTTCACTTTTAATTTCATTTACAACCGCACAGTCTCCTCCCCTTATTCAAATTAAGTTTTCCCTCTAAATAAGGTGGAAAACAACTGGGGCTTCACAAAAAAAACCCAAAGCCCAACCGTTCCTAACTTATTGACCAATATATTAATCCATCATTGAAAAAGTGTAAATTACGACATTTTTCTCATTTGCTACCCAACTACGGTTTTTCTTTCTTCATGAGTAATTACTCCCTCATCATCTCACTCATTTGTTATTTCGAAAGTAACTGCTTCATGTCGTAGTCAGTGGCGAATAAATCAGGTGAATATAACGTATTCAGACACACCATCTCGATTGTTCAAGAAAAACCCTTCGTGGAATTATAAGTATTATTATTCTCACATAAGTCGAACAGAGCCAATATCGCAAACAAGTAAAGATCGCGAAAATTCCGAGGAAAATGGAACCGAATCAGAAGATGAAAAAAGGAAAACAAAAATATTAATTTTAAATTTCCCGAGATTGTTTTGAGGGGGATACATCGAACGAAAAAAAATAGAAGGGATCATCGTACGTGACATTCTCCTAAAAAGCCTGATGTAGATATATTTTGTTTGACAACGTAGAATGTTTTTTTGAAAGGGACCACTGTGGGTTTTTATTCGAGTTTCTGGCCGTACTGACGCAGCATTATCGTAAGTTATCCGAGCGGAATAATCTCCCAAATTAGACCGATTTATTTCGAGAGTGTTTTTTCTCTTGTATTAAGCAGCGGTGATGCATCGCTGGTCTAGGGCTGAATTATACCCCCAAAATGCAAGTTGCATTAACTAGTTTATCTGGAGACTCGAATATATTATCCTTGAACTTTTGTATCTATCCTTCTACTTTAAATTCTCCTTAGTTATTACGGTTTTTATCTGGTTTTTATTGCTGTTTCTGTTTAAATGTGTTTTTTTTTCCTTATCATGAAGCTTCTGGTTAATATCGAGAACTCTTTCGGTCACGTAAATAAAATAATATTATTTCTTCTTTTCTGTTAATTGTTTTTTAATACGTTCCTGAAATATTGGAAAAACTGTATCCCTCGGCAGATCATTTGTATCCAATTTTAGACCCAACCTTAAACGATCAATCCTGGGAAAAGTCCGACTCGATTTTTCACTTTTAATTTCATTTACAACCGCACAGTCTCGTCCCCTTATTCAAATTGTTTTTTCCCTCTAAATAAGGTCGAAAGCAACTGGGGCTTCACAAAAAAAAACCCAAAGCCCAACCATTCCTAACCTATTGACCAATATATTAATCCATCATTGAAAAAGTGTAAATTACGCCATTTTTCTCATTTGATACCCAACTACGGTTTTTCTTTCTTCATGAGTAATTACTCCCTCATCATCTTACTCATTTGTTATTTCGAAAGTAACTGCTTCATGTCGTAGTCAGTGGCGAATAAATCAGGTGAATATAACGTATTCAGACACACCATCTCGATTGTTCAAGAAAAACCCTTCGTGGAATTATAAGTATTATTATTCTCACATAAGTCGAACAGAGCCAATATCGCAAACAAGTAAAGATCGCGAAAATTCCGAGGAAAATGGAACCGAATCAGAAGATGAAAACAGGAAAACAAAAATATTAATTTTAAATTTCCCGAGATTGTTTTGAGGGGGATACATCGAACGAAAAGAAATAGAAGGGATCATCGTACGTGACATTCTCCTAAAAAGCCTGATGTAGATATATTTTGTTTGACAACGTAGAATGTTTTTTTGAAAGGGACCACTGTGGGTTTTTATTCGAGTTTCTGGCCGTATTGAAGCAGCATTATCGTAAGTTATCCGAGCGGAATAATCTCCCAAATTAGACCGATTTATTTCGAGAGTGTTTTTTCTCTTGTTTTAAGCAGCGGTGATGCATCGCTGGTCTAGGGCTGAATTATACCCTCCAAATGCAATTTGCATTAACTAATTTATCTGGAGACTCGAATACTTTATCCTTGAACTTTTCTTCTTTTAATTCTCATTAGTTGTTATAGTTTTCACCTGGTTTTTATTGTTGTTTCTGGTTAAGATTCTGGTTAATATCGAGTACTCTTTCGGTCATGTAAATAAAATAATATTATTTCTTCTTTTCTGTTAGTTGTTTTTTAATACGTTCCTGAACTATTGGAAAAACTGTATCCCTCGGCAGATCATTTGTATTCAATTTCAGACGCAACCATAAACGATCAATCCTGGGAAAAGTTCGACTCGATTTTTCACTTTTAATTTCATTTACAACCGCACAGTCTCGTCCCCTTATTCAAATTGTTTTTTCCTTCTAAATAAGGTCGAAAACAACTGGGGCTTCACAAAAAAAACCCAAAGCCCAACCATTCCTAACTTATTGACTAATATATTACTCTATCATTGAAAAAGTGTAAATTACGCCATTTTCTCATTTGATACCCTTTTACGGTTTGTCTTTCTTCATGAGTAATTACTCCCTCATCATCTCACTCATTTGTGATTTCGAAAGTAACTGCTTCATGTCGTAGTCAGTGGCGAATAAATCAGGTGAATATGAAGTATTCAGACATATCATCTCGATTGTTCGAGAAAAAGCCTTCGTAAAATTATAAATTTTATTATTCTCCCATAAGTTGAACAGAGCCAATATTGTAAACAAGTAAAACCCCCCAAAATTCTGAGGAAAATGGGACAGAAAGAGAAAATGAAAAAAATAAAATAAAAAGATATTAATTTTAAATTTGCCGAGATTGTTTTGAGGGGGGATACATCGAACGAAAAGAAATAGAAAGGATCATCGTACGTGACATTCTCCTAAAAAGCCTGATGTAGATATATTTTGTTTGACAATGTAGAATGTTTTTTGAAAGGGACTACTGTGGTAAGTTATCCGAGCGGTATAATATCCCAAATTAGACCGATTTATTTCGAGAATGTTTTTTCTCTTGTTTTAAGCAGCGGTGCTGCATCGCTGATCTATGGCTGAATTATACCCTCAAAATGCAATTTGCATTAACTAATTTATCTGGAGACTCGAATACTTTATCCTGGAACTTTTCTTCTTTTAATTCTCATTAGTTGTTATAGTTTTCACCTGGTTTTTATTGTTGTTTCTGTTTAAATTTGTTTTTTTCGTTCATCGTGAAACTTCTGGTTAATATCGAGTACTCTTTCGGTCATGTATATAATTTGGTCTTTTCGGTTAATTGTTTTTTAATACGTTCCTGAACTATTGGAAAAACTGTATCCCTCGGCAGATCATTTGTATTCAATATCAAACCCAACCTTAAACGATCAATCCTGGGAAAAGTCCGACTCGATTTTTTACTTTTAATTTCATTTATAACCGCACAGTCTTCTCCCCTTATTCAAATTAGATTTTTCTCACTCTGAATAGGGTCGAATACAACTGGAGCTTCATAAAAAAAGTCCAAAATCCAACCGTTCCTAAATGAAGGACCAATATATTAAATCGTCTTTGAAAAAGTGTAAATTACGCCTTTTTTCTCATTTGTTACTCTATTACGATTTTTCTTCCTTCATGAGTAATTAATCCCGCATGTCGTAGTGACTGGCGAATAAATCAGATAAATATGACGGGTTCAAGAAAAACCCTTCGTGAAATGATTTACATTATTATAAGCTAAGCAGAATCAATATCGTAAATGAGTAAAGCCCCCCAAAATTCCGAGGAAAATAGAACCGAAAGAGAAGACGAAAAAAGAAAGTAAAAAGATATTAATTTTAAATTTCCCGAGATTGTTTTGATGGAGGGACACATAGAAGGAAAAGAAATAAGAAAAGGATCATCGTACGTGACATTCTCCTAAAAAACCTGATGTAGATATCAAACCACCGTTTTTTTCGCTCTGGAATCCTTGGAACAGTTGTCCGAAAGGTTGCGAGATAGTATAGAAATTGAAGACTTCGAAAATTAAGTTTGAATTTCTTTCTTCATAAATAAATATCAAAGGCAGTCAAAAAGTCAAAAAATTAAAGAGCCTGATAATTAATTTGAGAGCCTGATAATTATACCGGTTTATAATAAGCTCTTGTTTTAGCCATAGACAATTTACATTAGTTAATTTCGAAAATCCCCCTTAAATTATCTACAAATTTGCTTGTCACATTTTTCCTCTCGTTCTTAATCCTGTTTCTGTTTAAATTTGTTGTTTTTTCTTTTATGTTAAAACGTTTCGGTTAAAATTAAGAGTCCTTTAACCGAGTTAGATGCCTCAAAGACTCTCTCGATTACCGTACCTCTCGTGTTTCAATAACGAACCCGCACAAATACGTCGACTGTTTTCTCTGCCTTTGCCGGCCCCCGTGAAAGGGTTGCTTTAGGAAACCAAAGTGTTTTGATACCTTCGAATTAATTTTCTCCTTTCACAGGCTTAATTTAATTGTCTACGAGGAACTTCTTTTAATATTCCACTTATTTTTTTAGAGAATGTTATCGATAAAGGATTTTTTAGAAAGTATTTTTCGTATTGATCACTTATTGAAATAAAATCGTTGAAAAAATAAGTTAGACCACTATTTGCGACTTTTCAAAAGGTATATTAAATTATCTCCTGATGATGCTAATGTGGTTAGCGAAACGTGCGTCCAGAACTTTAAAAAAGTGTTTCGGTGTTTAGTGGTAAATATTTTAACAGATAATAATAGATAAAATAAGCCGGTCGCGTTAGTGCGGAGTTGGTTCGTTTCCAGCGCTCCGATGGTTGTTTTTCTTTCTTTCTTCTGTCTGTTTACTTCCTAAATGTTTGTGATTGTTTCTAGGCACTAGACTTATGGGCACATAACCAAGGGTTTATAGCCCGAGGGGAGTGCTGGCCTGGGTTTGTCGGAAGCTGATGACCGTGGTTCGGAACCCACGTTAAGCTGTAGGTCCAGTCGCTAAATAGCCTAGTTGCTGATGCGCCTCTAACCCAAACACTTTACCTTTTTTTTTAGATAAAATAAATTTAAAATTAATATAATGGTAAAAGTTGAATGGACAAAAGTATTAACACAGTCACCTTATGAAAGAACCATATACAAAATTATTATTTTGTAGGAAGTCCTTTTCTCTTGATAACTTCTCTGGGCGGTTTGGCATGGAGTGAACTAAGGACGTCCATTCTGGTAGGAGAATTTCCTTTAATTGACTTTTGCCTGATATGTGATGTTTTCTGATTCGCTTCTCTCTGTCAGGTGACTGAGGAGGGGTGTTTAACTGATATGGCACCTTATAAGCTATCCAATATTTTACTATATAAGCTGTATGTTTTGGATCGTTGTCTTGTTTAAAATAGAAACTGTTGGCAATATTCAGCTTTTCAGCACTTTGTCGTAGATTGTTTTTTATTTATTATTATTATTATTCACGTATGGGCCCTGGTGGACCACGCGAAGTACAATTAGAGGCGTTTGTTGTTGTTAGCTTTCCTTTGTGCCCATACTAATTTCATTCTTTCGCTATGAGCTTTTTTTCTTTCGTCCGTCAGACCACGTTGTTCCAGCCTTCCTACATTTTTCTCCCTAGCCAACCTTCCAAACGTCAACTTTGTGTCTGAAACAGCCTCTATCCTGAATTGCTGATCTTAGGTCCTCCTTAATTGCAGCAATCCATTTAACTATTTCTACTTTAGCTCTACCCCTATTTTCATAAAATTCGACTATTTGTCTAGTTAGCCTACTCAGATTCATTCGTTTTATGTGTCCGTAAAACTTAAGTCTTCTTTTTCTCATATCGCTATGTATATCTGTGTATTGTTTGATTTCTTGGTTTTCTCGAAGTCGGTATGTTGTGCATAAATAGCACAACACAATAGCACAACAGCATTGCACAATTGTTTGGGGCCTAGGATTTTTTTGTGTCCTCGATGTCTCTCTTTCTATTCAAAATGAACGTTTCTGCCCCATATAGATATTCTGGCTTAATAACTGTATTGTAATGTCTCAGTTTTGTGTTTTTAGATAGGCATTTTTTGTTGTAAATATTTTGTGTAAGTCTCAATGACGTTTCCATTTTTTGACATCTACCCTTATTGGCCGCTTTTTCCAACCCATTTTCCATGATTATTTCACCCAAATATTTGAATTGAGAGACTGGTCTGATGTTACCATATTTTGTTTTTAGAAATGGCGTTCTTAGTCTGTTGCAGGTCATGTATTGTGTCTTTTCAAAGGAAATTTGGAGTCCTACATTTTCTGCTGTTTCTTTTAGGATTTCAATCTGTTTCTGTGCCGTTAATACATCTTGAGCTAAAATTGCTAGATCATCAGCAAATGCCAGACAATCAATTTTGATATTGGTTCTCCCCAGTTTAATGGGCTGCTCAATATTCAGGGCCGACTTTTTTTCACGCCACTCCTGTATTACTTTTTCTAGAACACAGTTAAATAAGAGTCGCGAGAGTCCATCCTCTTGTCTCACTCCAGTTTTAATTTCAAAGGGATCTGAGATGTCACCCATGAATTTAACTTTTGATTGTTTTTTAATATATTTAAATACACTGTTTTATTCATTATTCCACCAATGAAAACAATTTTTCCAAGACCTCCTGCAACCATACATCCCCACACTAGGATACTTCCCCCTCCATGCTTAACTGTTTGATGTAAATTCTTTAACTCAAGTTCTGTGTTTTGCTTCCTCCAGACAAGAGATTGTCCATTCGAATAAAAGATATTGTAGCTACTTTCGTCTGAAAATATTACTGTCTCCCAAAACGAATTAGTTTTATCAACGCACTGGTTTGCGAATTGCAAGGCTCTCTTTGGTTGACTTTGTTAATGTACAGTGTCTTTCTGGCAGCCCTTGCTCTATAACCAGCACGATGAAGAACTCAGCGTACGGTTCTAGCACAAATATCTTTTATTTTTTTATAAATTTCAAAGGTATGAGTATCCTTTTTAATTTGTCTTATGATTTTTCTTCTTTCCAATTCTGTAAGTTTAGATGGTACCCTGTTCGAGGTATATTTTGAAAATTGTCAAAATTGGTAAAATATAATTTACCGTCACGATGCAAATTAACTATTATTTTTCTTTCACTCACTGTAGTTTCCTATCATAAATGGGTCGTAAAGGTTACGACCTACTTTATTTAAAATTATTTATTTTCTAGATTTTCTAATATTCGATCACAATAAATACTTTTCTATAGGTAGAAACGCGTTTTATGAGCGTCTTGCTTTAAAATATTTGATAAACATTTAAGGGTGCCAATACTTTTGTCCATTCAATTTTTGACATTATATATTCATTTTAATTTTATTTTATCTATACCACTAAGATGAACAATTTTTTTCCGTGAAAAAATTAGATTTTGGTTGGAGGTATAAATAATCATTTGAATATTTTTTTAAATATATTTAAATTTATTTTTGTGTTTTAAAAAATATTTATTTTTATTATAAAAACAATATGCTGTGCCAATGCTTTTATCCACCACTGCAGATCGTTAAAATTATCAAGTTCTTTTCCCTTGTTTCCCCACCCATATAAATCCCTTCCGATATACAGAATTGATCGTCGAAATATCGAGATGCTAAAACATTTACATTTAAATGGTCCGTGAACACTATTCAGTGTCTCAAAACGATGCAATAAATGACACTGGAATTAACAGTATTTCTATTTTTGTTAATATAAATCATCTCTAGAAAGAAACGTTTGTTGTGATTATTTTTAGTCATTAGGATTTTGATTGAGTTATAGTTAAAATTATGACCAGTTTGATGACAATGATTAGCCAGAGCACAAGATGTTTTACCAATACGCGTGTCACTGTTATGTTGGATTATACCATGTGTCAAGCTTTGTGACGTCCGACCTATATAGCAACACTCACATTCACAACAAGGGATCCTATATACAACATTATGTTTTTTTACAAGGGGAACTTTGTCCTTCGTTCGTGTAAACAAATTTCCGATTTTTCATAAACTTGTCTTTCGTTTGTTTGCGACCGTTTTGCGCGGCTTGTGGGCTGTTCTGATCGTATGTTTCAGCCTACAGCCGCATGGCAGAACAGACCGAACAGCCTACAAGCCTCACAAAACTGTCGCAAACATTCTAAAAAAACCCCAACGATAAAGTTAGACTGGAAAATCATGGGGTGTATAGTATATCTTGTTCCGACTGGAACAGAACATACATAGGGCAAACAAACAGACGAATATCGATATTAGCAAGGATACAAGAGGGGATAATGACGAAAAGACAGTATAGCTTATCATTCTATATTAGTCTCAGCCAAATGATAAAGTAATCTAACGTGAAAATTCGAGGATATATGAAATTAATTGTTATATCGAAATATTTAACTATGAAAATGCCTGGCACTTATCCTACCCTCATTTTACAAACTAGAGAACACAATAAAACTATGTCTAAAAGCAACAACAGTGCATCTTATTATTTGCTTTCTAGTGCCAGCTATGGTTGTAAATATTTGATGTGGAGGGGGCTAGGGCCGAACGTTGCACGGACGGAAAATGCTGTAAACACGATCTCGACAGTCTGAAGTGAGCCTTTTAAACATTTAAAAATAATTATGAAGTATGAAAGAGGATTTGGAGGCTAATCCGAATATGATTACGTAGAGATTTTGCCGGATAGTCGGAAATTGTTTAAACAGATAAGGCGCTAGTTTAGGTTGTTAAATAATAAGGTTGAAATTAAGTAATTTTCAAGTTGTTACATCGTCAAATAACTTCACCTGTGGCGTGGCTGTCGCCATAAATAATGACTCAATATATATATATATATATATATATATATATATATATATATATATATATATACAGGGCTTTAGGTAAACATGCGGCAAAAATTAAATGTTCGAGATGACTTCCTCCATCCTTGATACCCTAAGTATTCAATCTTCTCGTAATTGACTGCCGAACTCTTTCATACACACCAGGGTCGTTTCTAATTGAGTTACACCCAGCAATTATCCGATTTCGCAAATCATCCAAATTTTTCAATGGAGTAGCGTAAACTAATGACTTCAGATATCCCCAGAAGAAATAATCCAGGGGGTTTAAGTCCGGGGATCGAGCAGGCTATGCGTGTGGCCCACTTCGACCAATCCAGCGATATCCGTATGTTGCTGTTAAAAAATCACGAGCAACCAAACTGAAGTGTGGTGGTGCACCATCGTGCATAAACCACATTTCATGCCTTGTTGCCGATGGTACATATTCCAGAAACTCAGGCAGCGTTGCTTCCAAAAAGTTGCGATACACCTCGCCAGTAAGTCTTTGTGATAGAAATACCGGCCCAATTAGATGGTCACCTACAATTCCAACCCAAACATTCAACGAGAACTGATGTTGAAAACTATCTTCGCATACCTCATGCGGATTTTCATCTGCCCACACATGGTTATTATGAAAATTCCTTATTGCGTATCTTGCGAAAGTGGCTTAATCGGTGAAAGGAATTTGTGTCAGGAATAGAGGGATGCGAAGTAAAGTTTGCAATATCCATTGACATAATACAATACGTGGAGGAAAATCAACAGGTAGTAGTGCCTGAACGCGTTGAATGTGGTATGGATACAACAAAAAATTGTTCTTAAGAATTTTCCAAACTGTCCAGTGACTCACATTCAAAGTATTTGCAATTTTTCGCGTAGAACTACCAGGCTCTTCCGCTAGCATGTCCAGCACATTCTGTTCCAGTTGTACCGTTCTTACAGTCAGTGATCTTCCTGACCCTTCAGTTCGTTTCAATGTGCCTGTTTCACGAAGACGTCGATGAATGTTTTCGGAAGATTTTTCGGTCGGGGACATTACGGGCTAGAAATCGTTCACTGTACAATCGCCTAGCTTGTAATGCATTGCCATCAGCAAGTCCATACATAAAGTGCCTGTCAGTCATCTCGGCGTTTGTATACATTTTGATAGAAGACTTCACTCACTATTTAAGACACTTCAAACAGCCAAACGTCACTCAATCTATGTAAACAAATGCGACCGATGCAATCCCCTTACTAGATAAAACAGCCGTTCCAAGTGATCGAGATCGAAAAAAAAATGTTTGTACTTGACAAACTCATTGACGTACACCCTAGTTTTATTTACATTAATGATTCAATATAGTTATGAATTGGATTCAATATGGAATATGGAAAAAATCTTCGAAACAAAGGTTCGCAGGGGCGCCAATGTTGACTCAGACCACTACCTAAACCGAATAATCAGGATCATCAGAAGAAAACACATCTACAGTAATTCGATACGAAGAAGATCAAGGAATCCAACATAAAAAGGGAATGGGAAAAGGAACAGGCAGAAATTTACATATAAAGCACAGGAACTGATCCCATTGAAAAAGAACACAAAACACCCTTGGTGGGAATGAAAACATTTCAGAGAGCAAGAACACAGAGAGAATGTCCAACGTAGCGTCGGACATAAGAAAAAGAAGGTTGAAATTCTATGGACATATCAACTCAACAACAGAATTCTTACATACGTACAAGGGGTCAAATCAACAGTACCATGGTTCGCACAAGTCAGTACTGATCTGGGAAAGGCACAAATAGACCCGACAGAGATTGAGGATAGAAGAACGTACAGAAACAAAATACATATCTGGAACGTTGCATCAGAGAGCGAAGTTTCAGGGAGATCGGGGACAAGGTGGACGGAGGAGAGGAAGAGAATCCACGGAAAAAGGATGGGAGATGTATGGAAGATCAGAAGGAACACTCGAAAATGAGTCAGAATGCTTTGCGTAATTCAACCGGGTCTATACGCACCTAATAATATATATACAAGGTGTTAGGTAAACATGCGGCAAAAATGCAAAGGGTTATTCCTTGTCCTATTCTAAGAATATTTTGTCTTATGATGATTTTTGAAAAATCCCTTTTGTTTCGAAGATACAGAGCAAACAAAATTTGCGACAACCATATTCGATATTTATTCAAATCATTAATGGAAATAAAATTAGGGTGTACGTCAATGAGTTTATCCAGTAGAAAAAAAATTTTTTTTCGATCTCGATCAAATCATAGCTTCCAAAATAAGATGGCCAGTTTAAATTTTATGCTAAATAGATTAATTAATTTTCCTTTAAATAAAGATAATTATAACAAATAATTAAAATTAATTTGGGAGGTATCTGAAATGAATGGTAACAATAAGAACATTGTAGATAAATTAAAAAAACATAAGTTCAGAAGTAAATTCAGTATTGAAAGAATCTTCAACTTTTCAAAAGGATCAGAACACAAAGATATTCATGGTAATATCATTTGATGCCCAATTAATAAGAGGGCTAGACAAAATTTTAAAAAACGTGGACATTAAGGTTGTGTACAAACCATATAATAAATTAAGAAAAGTTCTAGGTAATCCAAAGGATAAAATAGAGCAACATGAAAAGTCGGTGATTTACGAAATTAGTTGTCAAGACTGTGATCGAAGGTATATTGGGTAAACAAAAAGATCCATATTGACAAGATATAAAGAACATATTGCCCACATTAGATATGGGAGAAATGAAAAATCTTGTGTTGCCCAACATGCAATCGAATACGACCACAGTATAGATATTAGTAATTTAAAACTAATTAAAAGTGTTAATAATAATCGGGCTTTGGATGCATATGAAAGCATTCAAATAGAAAAATGTAAGAAAATCATGAACCGAGATCAAGGGCCTATCCCGTTCAGTCAACTTTTTCAATTATTAATGTAAGGCTTAGTAAACTTCACGGTTCATGATTTTTACACGCTTCGTTAGGTAGGGTTTTTCATATAAATAGTACATAGTTTAGTTTTAGAATTAGATTAAATCATCTCCTGATGATGCTAACATGGTTAGCGAAACGTGCGTCAAGCAGTTCAAAAAAAGTGATTTGGTGTTTAGTGGCAAATCTCTTCGAGTTTAATATTACCCCTCTTCTGTTGACTAGAGCTGGCCGTTTTACCAACAATTCGTTACGAAATATATCCAGTTGTTGGCAATTCAATTCACCCGTAACTGTTTCTCCCGGTTTCAATAGTTCAAAATGAATTATGCCACCACAGTCCCACCAAACGCACAGTAACACCTTATTTAAACTGAAGGATGGTTTAGGAGTGGGTACGGCTAGTTGATTTGGAGAAAGCTATTGTTTAGTGTGCTTGTCGTTGTTGTACAAGACCCATTTCTCGTCACCAGTAACAATTCTTCGTAAAAACGGATCACTTCGTTGTTTGCACAATAGAGATGTGCAATATGTACGCCGTTGTTCTTTGTTGCGGAACCCTTATACCCGAACTGTAAAACTTCCTGATTTCTTGATGATACCTATGGACTCTTGACCAAGTAACCTGAAGAGTGTTTGTTATTTCCTGGATACTCAGTTTGGGATGGGTTCAAGTCTATAGGGCGTCCACTTCGATCGCTATCAGATGTCAAAATCACCATTGAAAAATTTTATAAACCAACGTTGACATTTATTAATTTTCAATACGTCTGCATACACATCATACATTTTCTTTGTTGTAAACGTTGCATTAACATCCGATCTAAAATAAAACAGCATGCAATGACGTAAATGTTCTTCAGTTGGTTGATTGAACGCTATTTTACGCCGGTGTGATAAAAACGTTTGAATTTAGTTGTTACAAAAGGTCCAGGTCGCGTGTTCTTTATACATTCACACTATGGTCTAGATTGAAGCAAATATTCCACACTAATAATAATTGATGTTCCACACTTATGGGCACCCTTATAATATATTTTGCGTGCAGATCTTACTTTTTAACTGTAGTTTAAAATAATATAAGGCTAAAATTGTTGTCGAAGCTTCAGTAATATACAGGGTTTGTCCAATAAGAATCGGGACTGAGATCCTCAAAAACATCTATTGAAGAAATATGTAAAGTAACTTAATAATTTTTGAAATATCACCCTTCCGCAACAATACACCGTTGCCAGTGGTGTATTTTTCAAGCCCTCATACGGCCCCTGGAAGTCCGCAACTGAAAGGCTATTCAAGCACTCCGTCGAATCGAAGCCTTTTGGACTACCTCAATCGTCCCGAAACGATGACCTTTCAGGCTCCTCTTGATCCGAGGAAACACAAAAATGTCTAGAGAAGCCAAATCTGGACTATAAGGTGATTGGGGCCAGCGTTTCCACCTAGTGTTTGGCTCGTGGTTCCCTCACAATTAGCGGCGTGTAACTGGGCGTGTTTATATGCCACTCAGAACTTAGCCTTTTGGTCTCCGGACCTCTATTCAGAACATTTGGATCGGTCTCCAAACGTTCCAACAGTCATCATACGATGTTCGTTCTGATTTTTTTTGATTTTTTTTAATTCAACTCATATGTCATCAAACGAACATCAATTCTTTTGTTGGAACCTTTGGTGTGAAATACTAAACTTGAAGAGATTTACTACTAAACACCAAAACGCTTTTTTAAACTGCTCGACGCACGTTTCGCTAACCATGTTAGCATCATCAGCAGATGATTTAATCTGGATTAATCTAGATGAAATCATCTCCTTAATCGATGATCAGAGTTCAGAAATACTAGCACGTCCAGCGTGTTGTTCGTTCAACGTTTTCTCCGCCTTTTTTGAATATTTTATGCCACCCAAAACACTTGTTCTGATCATGGCTTCGTCCTTGTATGCCTCACGGATTATGTGAAAGGTCTCCGTAGCGGATTTGATCAATTTCATATTGACTCTCGACGGGAACATAAAACACACGTTCACTTCTTGCACGATCTATCGCACTACAAAGTTTCGGAGACAACTGATCCAGGTTTAAAAACTACCGCCCATCCTTTCTCATCAATCAGTCCCGATATTTATTGGACTAACCCCGTATTTAACTATGGTTGCTGATACTTGATGAAAATTAATTTTAAATAAACAAACTAAAATTTATATCCGAATATAGTGGAAATTTTAGTTCGTTTGTTTAAACATCTACTTTATTAAGTACTGTAGTAAAATAATAGAGAACAAACAAATATAATGAAACCTAGAGAAAATCAAAGATTTAATACTGGAGTAATTGGCGAGTGCCGGCGGGATTCGTCTCTCCTAAAATAATCCTAATTGTTTGCTGAATAGAAATTAATTTTCAGTGAAAACGACTGAATTTATCGTCTTTTCGTTACGAGGAAAAGGCAGTGAAGCGACTTAATTTCGACGGTAGTCCATAGGTCCCTGATTGCGGAAAATACTCCCGTTGGACAATTCGTTTAGGGCAGCGTTCAGGTGAGAAGAATGAACCCCCCCCCTTTTGTTCGCTTTTACAGAGGATAATGAAGCATTAAGATCGTTTGTCCCAGGGCGGCAAATCTGTTCTTTATTTACCAACAGATCGAGATAAGAACCGACAAAAACTAAAACACAATGGGCAATTAATTTCGGTAAAGTTTTTATCATCGCGTAATTATCCGTTAGTAGACACAAGAAGCAGGACAAAAACCCAACCTTATTTCGCTTAATTTTTTGTTCGATAGTGTTTTCGTCGGTCTTTTTCGTTTCACTGCGTTCTATACGAGTCGTTATCTCGACTTCTTTTATGGTCGTTAAATGTCCTAAGATAACCCCAACTGTAAACATATTGGAAAGTTCTGGTCTTTAATTGTATATTATTAACTCACGCATTATTTATAATATTAGTACCGTTTTTACAATTCAAACAAATACAAAGTGTAGCTATTAATAATCCTTAATTTTTTTGTAAAAAAACACATTTAATTTGGGAGACAGAGAAAAAATGGTCTATTCAAAATATGCGCCATCGCTTGGTCGATACTTCTCTACGTTGTACACTGTACGCAGATGACCAAATGATTTTCGCCGAGGTTGAAGACCATGCCTGCTACTTGCTGCGAAAATTAATCGAAGAATATAAAAAGGAGGGGATTCAAATAAATTTCAAGAAAACTCCATACATAGTAATGGATCGAGAGGGAAGAGACTTACAAAACGAAAGTAATGTGAGGAACTACCAAAGCTATACTTTGGAACAATTATGTCTAATATAGGCGGAAATGAAGAGGATATAATACAAAGTGTTGGAAAAGGCAGGTAGCTTAATGGGTGAGAAACGCTGATTAAGCAAACCTTTCTGGCTACCTTTTGCTCCTTTGTGCTGCGTGGTCTTCGTGAAACTTAACAATATGACGCAACATTCGTTAATCTGGAAGAGAAATATGCCAAATAAGACCGACCAACTACCTAGGAAGCGTACTACCTACCTAACAAAACGTGTAGAAAAAAATTAAAAGAAAAAAGAAAAAAAAGAAAGAAAAAATAAACCGTGAAGTTTTTAGCTCCAATACGCTGGGACGCGCGTTAAAGAATACTCGATTTGTTTTTACTTATTTTTGCCTACAAACGATGCTAATAAAGGTAGTATAGTTAATTTTTTTGTAGTGTCAGTAATTATACAGGAAAAAAAATTGATATTGTTCAATTGTTCAAATACTGATAATAATACGAAAAATAGGAATGAAATTTGTGCTAAATTGTTTACAGTTTATTGTAGTCACAAGATTTTTTTTACTCTATTCATGTAAATAAATATCGGATAAAATCGAAAATAACAAAGTAAAACAAAAAAAAAATAAAAACGACCCTAACCCAGAAACTACAAATGATATAAATATTTGTACTAATACGTGTATATTTGTAGTGACTGTTCAACTCTTGTTGTAACTGCAAACAAAAGCATCAACCGATCAAAAAATGATTATATATATATATATATATATATATATATATATATATATATATATATATATATATATATATATATATATATATATGTATATATATATATCATTATATATATATATATATATATATATATATATATAAATATATATATATATATATATATATATATATATATATATATATATATAATGATATATATATATACATATATATATATATATATATATATATATATATATATATATATATATATATATATATATATATATAATAATTATTCACATATGGGCCCTAGTGGACCTCGCGAAGTACAATTAGAGGCGTTTGTTGTTGTTAGCCTTCCTTTGCGCCCATACTAATTTCATTCTTTCGCTATGAGCTTTTTTCCTTTCGTCAGACCAAGTTGTTCCAGTCTTCCTACATTTTTCTCTCTGACCAACCTTTCAAACGTTAACCTTGTGTCTGAAATAGCCTCTATCCTGAATTTCGCTTTGTGTAATATTTGCTGATCTTAGGTCGTCTTTAATTACAGCACTGCATTTAATCATTTCTATTTTACCTCTACTCCCATTTTCATAAAATTCGACTATTTGTCTAGTTAGCCTACTCGGAGGATGCATCCGTTTTATGTGTCCGTAAAACTTAAGTCTTCTTTTTCTCATATCGCTATGTATATCTGTCGATCTTAGGTCGTCTTTAATTACAGCACTGCATTTAATCATTTCTACTTTACCTCTACTCCCATTTTCATAAAATTCGACTATTTGTCTAGTTAGCCTACTCGGAGGATGCATCCGTTTTATGTGTCCGTAAAACTTAAGTCTTCTTTTTCTCATATCGCTATGTATATCTGTGTATTGTTTGATTTCTTGGTTTTCTCGAAGTCGGTATGTTGTGCTATTTATTTGTTTGGGGCCTAGGATTTTCCTTATGATTTTTCTTTCCCTCTTTTCAATATCCTCGATGTCCCTCTTTCTATTCAAAATGAGCGTTTCTGCAGCATATAGACATTCTGGCTTAATAACTGTGTTGTAATGTCTCAGTTTTGTGTTTTTAGATAGGCATTTTTTGTTGTAAATATTTTGTGTAAGTCTCAATGCCGTTTCCATTTTTTAACATCTACCCTTATTGGTCGCTTTTTCCAACCCATTTTCCATGATTATTTCACCCAAATATTTGAATTGAGAGACTCGTCTGATGTTACCATATTTTGTTTTTAGAAATGGTGTTCTTAGTCTGTTGCAGATCATGTATTGTGTCTTTTCAAAGGAAATTTGGAGTCCTACCTTTTCTGCTGTTTCTTTTAGGATTAGAGCCGACTTTTTTTCACGCAACTCCTGTATTACTTTTTCTAGAACACAGTTAAATAAGAGTGGCGATAGTCCATCCCCTTATCTCACTCCAGTTTTAATTTCGAAGGGCTCTGAGATGTCACCCATGAATTTAACTTTTGACCTTGCTTTAATAATTGCCAGCATTTTCAGATCTAGTCCTTGTTCTTTCAAGATTCGGAATAAAGATTCGCCGTCAATAGAATCATATGCCTTTTTGAAATCCACAAATGTACAGATGAGATTTTTATTGTACAGCTTTTGATGTCTTAGAATTAACTTTAGATTCAGGACCTGTTCAGGGCAGGATCTGCCCGGTCGAAAACCTGCTTGATATTGACCAATGTTAGGTTCTAACTGTCCCTGTGCTCTGTCTAGTAGACATTGAGATAGAATCTTGTAACAAACTGAGAGAAGAGATATCCCTCTATAGTTGTTTACATCCGTTCTATCTCCTTTCTTATGTAGTGGATGGATTAGAGCATCTTTCTAATCTTCCGGAATCCGTTCGGTTCGCCAAACTTCTTGTAGAATCTTGGTTATTTCCTTGATTGTACCTGGACCAGCGGATTTCAAAAGTTCAGCAGTGATTCAATCTTCACCAGAAGCTTTATCATTTATATATATATATATATATATATATATATATATATATATATATATATATATATATATATATATATATATATATATATATATATATATATATATATATATATATATATATATATATATATATATATATATATATATATATATATATATATATATATATGTTAGACTATTAGTCCGGGAGGACATCCGATCGTTTGTGTCCCGTTTGTTGGTAACGTGGTGCAGACGTTCAGGTCACGTGAAGGTCATACTTGGCATTCTCAACGCTTGCCCAACCCATGTAGCACCACTAGAAACATGTCTCAAACAGACAAAAATTTCAACAAGACCATTGATTTAATGAAGAAACGATGAACAATGACAAATGCAGGGAGTACTTTTGAGTACGCTTAGCTCTGCAAAACTATAAGAAAACGTATCAGAGAGGACACGCGCCGATTCAACATGCAGTTGGTGCAAAAAACCCTGGAAGAAAACAAAGAAATTAACAAGGCTAAACAGAAGTTGAGAAACAAAAGATTTTAGCTTAAGGCAAACTTAGGCAAATTTAGACTTTAGGCAAATTTAAGCCTTAGTGCGTGAGGATGGCACAGTGTGGAGGGCGCGTATGCAAATGTTAGAGGTGATTAGAAAATTTGATTCCCAGTTATATGAAGATCAAAACCAATCAAAGACAACAACACCCACGGAAGTAAGGGGGAATGAACCACACGGAGGAAGTAACAAATACTATAGAATCGATGGAAAACGGAAGGCTCCAGGAAAGAACAGTGTAACTGTCGAAATGTTAAAAGCTGGTGGTCAGACGTTACATAAAACACTGGCAAAATTATACTCAAAATGCCTTAAAGAACAAAAAGGACCTAACTTATGGAAAAATGCAGAAGTGATCCTTTTACATAAAAAAGGAGCAAAGGAAGATTTAAAGGACTACCGACCAATAAGCCTCCTAGTAGTAATGTACAACGTTTTTACTAAGATAATATCTAAAAGAATATTAAGGAAACTCACAACCAAGAGAACACGCATGATTCAGAAGTGAATTCACTACAATGGATCACATCCAGGTTGTACAGCAGCCCATATAAAGACAACGAATACACCATGCCACTGTGCTTGGCTTTTATCGACTATGAAAAAGCATTTGACCCCATGTCAACGCATGCCATAATGGATGCACTGCTTAGCCAGGGGGTAGATAAACCATATGTAAATCTACTAGGATCGATATATGATGGAGCTACAGCGACAAACCACCTTGATGATCTTGAAGTGGGAATTAATGTAGAGCGAGGTGTGACGATAGAAGGGTGACGCAGTATCGCCTATTCTTTTCTCGGCTTGCCTTGAAGAAGTATTCCGTAAACTGGATTGGGTACAGGATGGTGTAAAGATCAATGGTGCAAACTTAAACCATCTTAGATTTGCAGATATCATTCTTCTTTCACAAGATTCAGAGGAGTTACAAAGGCACATACAAGAACTGCAAAGGACTGGCGAACCATTTGGCCTAAAAATAAACCTGAAAGAGTCAGGTGATGTTCAATAAATTCGCAGAGGATAGGAGAATTTCAGTTTTAGGAAGGAATTTGGAGATTGTGGACCACTTTATAATTCTTGGGCAAATGATTTCAATGGAGGGGGATACCGCCTGGGAGGTGGAACGGCGTGTTAAATGTGGCTGGCAGGCATTTGGAGGCTCAACATAGTATTTAAGAGCTGACTCTCACTACGCCTGAAAATAAAAATCTTCGATCAGTGGACTATCAAAAGAAAAATGATATATTTGACATGCGATGTTGAATAAGAAAAGAATATCCGTTTATATGTGATATTTGTTTTTCAGAATATATAGGGTTTCTGAAAGGGAGATGTTTGTAAATAACGAGACAGTACCGAAACTAACAAGAATGTCACTTTTGGATATACAGTGGCTTTGAAGAAGCTCAATGAAATAAGAGGAATTTTTGATATAGCTCGTTGATTTTTCCACGGGAGGTTGTAGAGTTTTCGCTAAATATCTTGTTAATTTGTGAGGTGGTAAACGATATGCGCTGTCAACTGGACGAAGAGAAATGTCAGTTTAATGGATTTTTGGGAGACCGTACATTTTTGAACTAATACTAGAAAATTTATCGCGAGGTATTAAAGCCTTTTTTATTATCTGAAGGAAGATTAGAACTAATAACGACAAAGCTCGTTTTCTTCTCTAGATATTATATATATATATATATATATATATATATATATATATATATATATATATATATATATATATATATATATATATATATATGTATGTTTCTAAATCATTCCGGGTGTCGATCCGTTAATCATGTGAAGAGTTACGACGTTTCTCCAAAATTGCATTTGGCGAAATGCGGGTGCGATTGCGATGGTAACTGCAATTTTGGCGAAACGTCGTGACTCTTCACAGGATCAACGGATATATATATATATATATATATATATATATATATATATATATATATATATATATATATATATATATATATATATATATATATATATATATATAATGTTACCGATAAATACCGAAGGCACGATGGATTGATGACATCGTTAAGTATATTGGACCCGAGTGGCAGAGGAAAGCCCAGGACCGTGAAGGTTGGAAGCATTCATCCTGCAGTGGATCGATACGGGCTGATGATGATGATGCTGATGATGATATATATATATATATATATATATATATATATATATATATATATATATATATATATATATATATATATATATATATATCATCATCAGCATCAATCAGCCCTTTGCATCCACTGCTGGATATAGGCCTCCCCCATGTCTGTCCACTGTCTTGTATCTTGAGCGGTTTGCATCCAGTTTGTGGTTATTCTTTTGATATCGTCCGTCCACCGCGTGGGAGGTCTTCCCCTGCTTCTCTTGTCAGCTCTTGGTTTCTACTCAAGCAGCCTCTTTGTCCATCGTCCATCTGTCATGCGGGTCACATGTCCAGCCCAATTCCATTTGAGCTTAGCCACCTGATAGATAACTTCCGTGACTCCCGTTCTCTCTCGTAAGTCCTCATTTCTAACGTGGTCACGAAGTGACACACCGAGCATCGATCTTTCCATCTTACGTTGTGTTATTCTACGCTTCTTAGCAGATATGACTGTCAGAGTTAAAGTATCGGCGCCGTAGGTCATAACCGGCAAAATGCACTGATTAAAAACCTTTCGTTTTTGACAAATTGGGAGATTACCCTTAAATACCTCCCCAAGTCTGTCATATGCAGCACAAGAGAGCGTGATTCTTCTTTTTAATTCGCATGTTTGGTTGTCTCTCGAGATCTGTATTTCATGACCAAGATATGTGTACCTATCCATCAACTCCACCTCACAATCACCAATATTAATATTTCCTCTAGGGACCAGATTCGTCATAAACTTCGTTTTTGATATATTAATCTTTAGCCTAACCTGAGCACATACTTCCTTGAGATCTTCCAGCATTTTCCTGATATCTTGTAGGTTGTCAGACAACAAAGCTATATCATTCGCGAAGCGTAGATTTGTTAGGTTTAAGCCTAATTATATTTAAACTAATTTAAACTATATTTAAACCCTTTCCGCTCCATTCAAGCATCCCGAAGGCGTATTCCAGAACGGTGATAAATAGTTTGGGTGACATAGTATCACCTTGTCGTACTTCTCTACCGATTCTTATGGGGTTGGTGTTTTCATGCAGTTTTACCATCATGGTAGCATGTTTATATATGTTATATATTAGTTTAGTGTAACGATAGTCGACACGACATTTTTGTAAGGAGTCTAAAACTGCACTTAACTCAACGGTGTCAAAGGCCTTGTGGAAGTCCACAAAGGCAATGACAAGCGGTCTATTTTATTCCATTGATTTTTCGATCACAGTTTTGATGCTTTGAAGATGGTCATTGGTTCCAAATCCTCTGCGGAACGCGGCCTGTTCTATTCGTTGGTAAAAATCTAATTTGTTTTCCAGTCGTGTAGTAATAATTCTCGTGAAGAGTTTATAAAGGTGACTAAATAAGCTTATTGGCCGATAGTTTTCCAGATCGGCTGTATCTCCCTTCTTGTGGATCAAGATCACGATGGCGTTGTACCACCTATCTGGTATGGTGCTGTTAAAAAGACAGAGATTAAAAAGTTTTGCTATTTTCTTGAGTAAACAGTTACCACCTATCTTAACTGCATCGGGCAACTACGCAGTCCTCTCCAGGGGCCTTATTGTTTTTAGTTTTCCTCAGTGCCAGCTTTATTTCGTCCAGAGTAATATCAGGCATTAATTCTGACCCTTGATTAACGATGGCTTTTTCCATTGTCAATATATCTAGTTCTGTTTCTGAGTCTAAATTTACTTCATTGTGGCTTTTATATAAGAGGTGGTAAAAGTCCTCAACTATTTTTAGAATATCTTCCCGGTTAGTTGTAGTATGCCCCTGCTTGTCCTTTACCTTGGTCATCTGCTTTTTTCCGCCTTCTAGTTTCGTACGTAAGACCTTCATATATATATATATATATATATATATATATATATATATATATATATATATATATATATATATATATATATATATATATATATGGCTAGTTGTCCTGGTCTGGCCCCGATCGTGGTTCCCAGCTACTTTCCATGCGTTCGTCTGGAGATCGGCTGATGACGGCTGAAAGGCTAGAAACCGGTCCCGAGGGACACGTGACGTCGCATGGTGGACAGTTGTGCGAAGGCGATCGGTGGCACCACGTGGAGAAAGGGTGAAAAATTTCTGTAATATTTCCCTCCACGGTTCCGTTACGCTACCTTGTGGGCATATATATGACATAGGCCAACGTTTTATTTGTAGTGGTAGACTAGTACTTCCAAATGCAAAGTTGTAGGAAATAACTTGACTAAAGAAATTACAAACAATGCTTTCCGGTGTTGCCAGATTTCTTTAGTAACTACCAAAACAATATTTTTTTAAATGGCAATACCGACAGGTAAGGGGTTCCCGTTTTATCCCGAAACAAGAAAATGAAAATAAGTCTCGTGAATAAACAAATAGTTTTAACATAATTTGATAAATCTTAAAATTCGAAATAACGCATAAAAAAAGTTACATATTGAACGCCAATAAGGCCCAACGCTGGTTTAGAAAATTTTCTAACGATAACGATAGCGATCGAAGTTGATGCCCTGTAGACTTTGATAATGACGCTTTAAAATAACTGATGGAAACTTGGATATTGGATATGGATATTTTCCCCACCCAGTATTTTACCATAGTAGATTACAACCGTATAAAATAAACACGTTTGATAAAAAAAGAATTAACAAGCTGTAAAAAACGAAAGTTTTTCCATTCAATAATACACGTCGATTAGCAATTTATTGTGGATTGTTCCGCCAAAAACCGATTTTTTTTTGTTTCTCAAAACAAGAATCGAACGTAAAATTAAGTGAGTGATTTATGGCCGAACGCTTCAGTCGATTTGCAAATGGGAAAATATATTTTCGACCACTTGAGGGTATTCTCCGTAACAATTTTTGTCACGCGAAAAGAAAATTATGAAAGTTCGAGAGGCCACTTGACTGCCAATTCCATGAACGCAATTTTCGTGGTAATTTGTGGGTTATTGTAATTTTTTTTTGTTTTTTATTTTTTTTTTGGGGGGCGTGTCCCATTTATTACCTGCGATAGAGTCACTGTTGCGTTTGTAACTACGATTTATGTTAAAATTGTTATGCTTCCTTACTATTTGTTTGTATTATAGAGCCAAATTTGTCAGAAAGTTATACATAATGTATGTATTAATTAATGTGCAGTGTATATATATACATACATATATATATATATATATATATATATATATATATATATATATATATATATATATATATATATATATATATATATATATATATAATAATAATATATATAATATATATATATATATATATATATATATATATATATATATATATATATATATATATATATATGTATATCGAGATTGAAAAGACTGGACACAATATGGATTTCGACAATGTAAGGATCATACAACAGGTGAACAACTAAAAAAAAAAGATTGTTTTTGGAGATGTGTCATATAAGACAAAATACAACCACGATGAACTTCAAATCAGATTCTAGTGATCTTAATAGTATTTATTGTCATCTTCTGAAATAATACCAAATAATTGATGTTTTGTTTGAAACTGCTCCAGTCTTTTCAATCTCGATGGTTGTAGCTGGAATACTTTAGTGTCTAGAAATATTTTTAGTTCCTGTTTGGGGCCCCTATCGTTCAAAAATATTATTTATCTGCATACGTTTCAAACCTTAGACATTATTTGTAAGTGTATATATTTGTTTTTCTGTGATTTTAAATTTTAACATGTTTGTGTACTATATTATTTCTATTGTTATTAAAATTTTTGTGTCTTCTGATGAAGTCATCATAAAAATGACGAAATATAAGTAGTTATATATAACATTTAATTTTATCTTCAGTCGATTATGTAATATCCGTTGTTATCTAAGACCTTTTGCCATCTTGGTGGTAGAGTGTCAATTCTCTGTTCATAAAATATTGTTTCCTTTCAAGAAAACTATATTTCTAGGTGAGCTCACTCATTATCGATATTTTTGAAATGTTTATTCTTTAAGGAATATTCCATGTATCGGAATAAATGAAAATCGGATGGTGCTATGTATGAAGAATATGGGGGAGAAGCTAAAATCTCCCAGTTTAGGTGTCTTATTTTTTCTTGGGTTAATCTTGCTGCATGCGCCCTGGTATTATCGTGTTACAATATTACCCCTCTTCTGTTGACCAGAGCTGGCCATTTTTACAACAATTCGTTACGTAATATATCCAATTGTTGGCAATACAATTCAGTCGTAACCTTTTCTCCCAGTTTCAATACTTCAAAATGAACTACGCCACGACAGTTTCACTAAACCCACAGCAACACTTTATTTAAATTGAAGGATGTTTTATGAGTGGATACGGCTAGTTGGTTTGGAGAAAGCCATTGTTTAGAGCGCTTGTCGTTGTTGTACAAACCACATTTCTCGTCACCAGTAACAACAGAGATGTGCATATTGTACGCCATTGTTCTTTATTCATTTCCGACAATAGATATGGAACCCATATACCCTGCCTGTAAACGTTCCCGGTTTCTTGAAGATGTCTTTGTACTGTTGACCAAGTAGCCTGAAGAGTGTTTGCTATTTCCTGGATGCTCAGTTTGAGATCAGTTTCCATCAGTTATTTTAAAGCGTCATTATCAAAGTCTACAGGGCATCAACTTCGATCGCTATCGTTATCGTTAGAAATTTTTTTTATGCGTTATTTCGAATTTTAAGATTTATCAAATTATGTTAAAACTATTTGTTTATTCACGAGACTTATTTTCATTTTCTTGTTTCGGGATAAAACGGGGACCCCTTACCTGTCGGTATTGCCATTTAAAAAAATATTGTTTTGGTAGTTACTAAAGAAATCTGGCAACACCGGAAAGCATTGTTTGTAATTTCTTTAGTCAAGTTATTTCCTACAACTTTGCATTTGGAAGTACTAGTCTACCACTACAAATAAAACGTTGGCCTATGTCATATATATGCCCACAAGGTAGCGTAACGGAACCGTGGAGGGAAATATTACAGAAATTTTTCACCCTTTCTCCACGTGGTGCCACCGATCGCCTTCGCCCAACTGTCCACCATGCGACGTCACGTGTCCCTCGGGAGCGGTTTCTAGCCTTTCAGGCGTCATCAGCCGATCTCCAGACGAATGCATGGAAAGTAGCTGGGAACCACGATCGGGGCCAGACCAGGACAACTAGCCATATATATATATATATATATATATATATATATATATATATATATATATATATATATATATATATATATATATATATATATATATATATATATATATATATGATGTCATATGATTCTCAATCACTCACTTTCATTTACTCTCTAATCCATATGCAGGTCTTTCTATCCCATCTAGTAATGTCAAGCATACATCTTTCCATTCCCCTCTGTGCTACTCGAAGTTTTTGAACTGAATGTGATGTAAGTGACCAGGTCTCACTTCTTTATGTCATCAATCAAAGACTTTTCTTTTCATGCAAAATGGTAGTTTGGTCTTAAACACTACGTTGAGCCTGCATTTTTCCATAAGCTGGGTACTTCTTGTTGTTTGAGATATTTTGAATATAATTTTGTTAGTGTTTTATGTAAAGTCTGACCACCAGCTTTTAATATATATATATATATATATATATATATATATATATATATATATATATATATATATATATATATATATATATATATATACTTGGCATTACAAGTCGACACAGAAAGTCCCGCGCATGGATCAGGGAACAAACAAAAGTATGTGACATCATTGGAAGAGTTAAGCAATTGAAATGGAGATGGGCAGGCCATACAGCGAGTCGATGGGACGACAGATGGACCAAGGCAATGCTGGAGTGGATACCGCTTGATCGCAAACGTCCGCGAAGAAGACCGAAAGCGCGATGGATTGATGACATCGTTAAGTATATTAGACCCGAGTGGCAGAGGAAAGCCCAGGACCGTATTAGTTGGAAGCATGCTGAAGAGGCCTTCATCCTGCAGTGGATCGATACAGGCTGATCATGATATACGAGGTGTCCCATTAAGGATGGATCGCGGCCGTATCTTGAAAACTATTTATCCCACAGCTTTGGGGAAAAAAAATTGTACTAAAAATGATCATGAGAAATTCACCAAAAATATTTTTAAGCTTCTAAAACGACCGCAAGAGGGCGTGACGAGATAAACATTTTTAAAAATAATTTTTGTGTGTATTTTCAAGTGTTAACCGAGTAAGAAAAATTCTCAATTATAATTAGCAAACTGTCTCCTACAACTTTGTTTTATGACATTTTGTCGTAACTTCGCGAATAAAGAAGTGGGGGGGAGTTTTACCTATTTAGATACAAAGTCGTCTAATGTCCGTTTGCCTAAACCGATTTTCCTCAATTTGGATTCATTTAAAAGGCAATTGCTGGGACAATCAGATAATCTGGGAGATAAATTATTTAGTTTATAAATGAAACCGCGAGGTGGCGTTACATTTAACAATAGTTTTTTTGAAGTTTTGTTCAGTTTTTTCAAATGGAATGGTACAGCTTTTATTACATGGCTAAAAGGTAATATAAAGGGGAATTATCCAGTGAAAACCCGAAATCGATATCTCTGACATGTCAAGAGATATTTCGATTTTTCTGAAAAAATCAGTTATTATTTCACTACTACCTGCATTTAGTTAAAAAAAAATTAACCTAATGTTTGCCTTCCTTCGCACTTTACTCAGGCTTAGGACTGGTCCAAATTCTTCGTGCCATATTAATTTGGAGAGTGTTTAAAGGCCAACCGGCCAACAACGAAGATAATAATAATAACAACAGTCAAATAAAATTAACAGCACAACAGTCTAATAATTAACAGAATCTGAACTTTAACGCCTTTCTAAATGTTCAAAATGCCTTCCATCCTTAGAAATGCAAAGATTTATTTTTCGACGAGTACTAAAAACGGCAGCTTCAATTTCCGCTCTTGAAATGCTGGTTATTGAATTTTAAATTCTTTCAATCATGTTTTCTCGTGTGGTAGGACGAGTTTGAAAAACAAGGTCTTTTAGTCTTCCCCACAAGTAAAAATCGAGGACTGTCAAATCCCGTGAGCGCGCCGGCCACGAAAATAAGCTATATTACGGTAAAAATTAAAACTAACTGATTTTTTTCATAAAAATCGAAATATCTGTTGACATGTCAGAGATATCGATTTCGGGTTTTCACTGGATGATTCCTCTTTAAATTACCTTTCTAGCCATATAGTAAAAGCTGTACCATTCCATTTGAAAAAACTGAACAAAACTTTAAAAAACTATTGTTGAATGTAACGCCACCTCGCGGTTTCATTTATAAACTAAATAATTTATCTCCCACATTATCTGATTGTCCCAGCAATTGCCTTTTAAATGAATCCAAATTGAGGAAAATCGGTTTAGGCAAACGGACATTAGACGACTTTTTATCTAAATAGGTACCCCCCCCCCCCTGTTCTTTATTCGCGAAGTTACGACAAAATGTCATAAAACAAAGTTGTAGGAGACAGTTTGCTAATTATAACTGAGAATTTTTCTTACTCGGTTAACACTTGAAAATACACACAAAAATTATTTTTAAAAATGTTTAGCTCGTCACGCCCTCTTGCGGTCGTTTTAGAAGCTTAAAAATATTTTTGGTGAATTTCTCATGATCATTTTTAGTACAATTTTTTTTCCCCAAAGCTGTGGGATAAATAGTTTTCAAGATACGGCCGCGATCCATCCTTAATGGGACACCTGGTATATATGGTATATAGAATTATCAACATTTTTACTAAAAAGTTGAAAACAAGCTATATTACATTGATGTAAAATAATTTCCCAGCAATAATGTGTCGCAAAGAACAACATTTTTTTGTAAACAGAATCAAGTTTTAATATGGACATAAATCCGTTCGATTCTATCATAAACAATGACGATCTAAAACAGAAATAAGGGAAGAAGAAAAAAAAGAAGATTTTCTGACGCCCATTCCTAAATATTCCACGCACGAAACCTGGTCTGGCATTTTCGGCGAGAGGAGAAAAAAACCAACTCGTTTTTCACTGGTTCGAACGCCGTAATGCCCAATTGATTGCCCGCCATCCCGGCAATACGCGATGAAAACAAATTTCCAACTCTGCGGCAAAAAAAAAAGGAGGGAACAACACTGGAATCCGGTGCCACTATTTTGGTCTTTAAATCCTCTTTCAAACTTCATGTTCCATGATGTCGATAAATACGTAAATCTGAAGGCCACTTTACATAGAAACAGAATTTAAAATTTTTAATATCAGCTTTCATTTAAGTTTCAAACTTTAATTTCATTTAAAATTCAGTGTATATATATATATATATATATATATATATATATATATATATATATATATATATATATATATATATATATATATATATATATATAGGGTGTATATAGTAGTGTAGCTTGTGTTGCCTCCTCTACTTCGGATTACAGCATACATGCGTCTAGACATTCTTCTAATTAAATTTTGAATACAATATTGAAAAATTTGTTCTCATTCTGTGATAACTCCATTTTCCCAAGTTCCCTCAGATTTCTAGGTGCAGGAATATCACGTTTCACATATCTTCTGTGGTAATCCCATACATGTTCGATCGGATTCAGATCCACGCGAGGTCGAGCGTTGTCCTGCATAAGCAAGTAATTGGGTCCCAAAAAATCCCCGAAAGGCATCACATGTTCTACTGCAATATTCTCAAAATAGTAATCAGCATTCATGGATCTCATATGCACAGGAACTAATTCTGTACGAGCATCAAAGCAGATACCACCCCAGAACATAACAGAACCATCGCCAAATGGAATCCTTGCAGAGATATTGCAAGTAGCAAACCTCTCTCCTGGTCTTTCCCATACTCGCTCACGACCATCTGGATGTTTTAGGCTAACTCTAGTTTCATCTGCGAAGAGAACTTGTTTTCAATCATCCACAGACCAATTTTGATGATTTCGAACAAACTGTAACCTGGCAACTCTGCTCTCTCTAGTAAGCAAGGACGCAGTGGCTGGTCTCCTATTGTCTAATCCAGCTTTATCTAACAGTCTTTTGACTGTACTAGAAGAAATTGCGATATTGCGGATAGCTTCGAATTCGTTTCTCATCATAGAACTAGTGACAGTCCTGTTTCTTAAATCATATTGTCTAAAAAATCGTTCATCTCGGTCGTTAGTGCATCGTTTTCGCCCTTGCCTTGACCTTCTAGAGTAAGTTCCTACTTCAATCAAACGTCTTACCATACGACTTATTGTGGAACGAAGTTTGCCTAACAAATTGGAAACATAACTCTGACGATATCCCTCGCCCAATAAAACGGATGCACGCACTACCTCGTATTCAGTTAAATTCCTTGTTCGATTAATTTTTTCAATTTTTTAGAGTCACAAATAAAACAGTCTACCGTAATACCGTAATACTTTTGAAAAAGTAACAAATTATAAGCTTAATTTTAAAGAAAATCTAGTGCAAGTATTGAATAAAACTGTTTGTCTTTTAAAAAAATCTTTAAAACTGTAAACTAAACGCATTGCTTTGAGTGCTGTCATTAATAACGAAACAAAATATTCATAGCCTACTATTCATACAATCGATAAACTTTAAAAGTGGCATAATAAAAGGTAAATTTATTTTTTGGAAAATTTCATATAGTTTATTTTGTCCAGCAGTTTATATATATATATTATATATATATATATATATATATATATATATATATATATATATATATATATATATATATCGAGTACAGTGATATAGGGTCGACACTGATATCGGGTCGAGTACACTGAGCTCTGCAAAACTATAAGAAAACGTATCAGAGAGGACACGCGCCGATTCAATATGCAGCTAGTGCAAAAAACCCTGGAAGAAAACAAAGGAATTAACAAAGCTAAACAGAAGCTGAGAAACAAAAGAACGCAAATATATGCTTTAAAGCGTGAGGATGGCACAGTGTGCAGGACGCGTACCCAAATGTTAGAGATTGTCAGAAGGTTTTATTCCCAGTTATATGAAGATCAGAGCCAGTCAGGGACAGCAATACCCACGGAAGAACAATATATAATTAATTAATAAATTCCACCCACGGAAGAACAATATATAATACCAGATATCCTAGTGGAGGAAGTAACAAATGCTATAGAATTGATGAAGAACGGCAAGGCTCCAGGAAAGGATAGTGTAACTGTCGAAATGCTAAAAGCTGGTGGTCGGACGTTACATAAAACACTGGCAAAAGTATACTCAAAATGCCTCAAAGAACAAAAAGTACCTGACTTATGGAAAAATGCAGAAGTGATCCTTTTACATAAAAAAGGAGCACAGGAAGATTTAAAGAACTACCGTCCAATAAGCCTCCTATCAATGATGTACAAAGTTTTCACTAAGATAATTTCTAAAAGAATATTTAAAAAACTGAATGACGCACAACCAAGAGAACAAGCAGGATTCAGAAGTGGATTCAGTACAATGGATCACATCCAGGTTGTACAGCAGGTCATAGAAAGGCACAACGAATACACCATGCCACTGTGCTTGGCTTTTATCGACTACGAAAAAGCATTTGATTCCATCTCAAAGCATGCGATAATGGATGCACTGCTTAGCCAAGGTATAGAGAGAGCCTATGTAAACCTATTAGAATCGATATATGATGGAGCTACAGCCACAATTCACCTTGATGATCTTGAAGTGGGAATTAATATAGAACGAGGTGTACGGCAGGGTGACGCAATATCGCCTATTCTTTTCTCGGCTGGCCTTGAAGAAGTATTCCGTAAACTGGATTGGGAACAGGATGGGGTAAAGATCAATGGTGCAAACTTAAATCATCTTAGATTTGCAGATGATATTATTCTCATTTCACAAGACTCAGAGGAGCTGCAAAGACGCATACAAGAACTGCAAAGGGCTGGCGAACCATTTGGCTTGAAAATAAACCTGAAAAAGAGTCAGGTTATGTTCAATAACTTCGCTCAGGACAGAAGAATTTCAGTTTTAGGAAGGGATTTAGAGATTGTGGACAGCTTTGTATATCTTGGGCAGAGGATTTCCATGGAGGGGAATACCGCCCGGGAGGTGGAACGGCGTGTTAAATGTGGCTGGCAGGCATTTGGTAGGCTCAACATAGTGTTTAAGAGCAGACTCCCACTTTGCCTGAAAAGAAAAGTATTCGATCAGTGCGTTCTACCCGTTATGACATACGGAAGTGAAACCTGGACACTCACATCGCAATCAATTCAAAAACTTCGGGTGGCACAGAGGGGAATGGAAAGATGTATGCTTGGCATTACAAGACGAGACAGAAAGTCCTGCGCATGGATCAGGGAACAAACAAAAGTCTGTGACATCATTGGAAGAGTAAAACAGTTGAAATGGAGATGGGCAGGCCATATAGCGAGGCGATGGGACGACAGATGGACCAAGGCAATCCTGGAGTGGATACCGCTTGATCGCAAACGTCCGCGAAGAAGACCGAAAGCACGATGGACTGATGACATCGTTAAGTATATTGGACCCGAGTGGCAGAGGAAAGCCCAGGACCGTGAAGGTTGGAAACATGCTGAAGAGGCCTTCATCCTGCAGTGGATCGATACGGGCTGATGATGATGATGATGATGATATATATATATATATATATATATATATATATATATATATATATATATATATATATATATATATATATATATATATTAGACTGGGCCAAAAAATGAACTAATGGTTTCTATATAAATCAAACATGTCAGAGTGATACCGGCACTAACTCCAACCTCTCTTCAAATTGATGTTAACATCTTTAATATATATCCTTAAGATAATGCATTCCCTAAGTAAAAAAGTTTCGATATACAGGCTTCATATTTCTTATGAGAGAGATTATGATAAGTTACTTTTAAATTCCACTTCAACTTTGAATAACTTTGCGAGAAGTGAATTTAACGAAAAATATTAAGATACCTTTTTTGTAGAGAATTCAATTTCCTTTAAGAATTTGTATAGTATTTTTTCAAATATTGATTCGTTCGTTAGTTACAAAATTTCAAATTTGAAAAGTAAAATTGTAAAAACAGATCAATGTTCAAGGAACGATTACATGGAAACGGCTTGTTTGACGTAAGTTTATAATGAGACGATCTTTTTTTGTAAAGAATTCAATTCCTTTCAAGAATATGTATTGATCAAATTTTTCAAATTGATGGTTTAGGAGTTTTGGACGAATGATGCGATTACTATTAAAAAACCGAAAATATAAATAATAATGGCTCTATCTTTCATATTTTTTTTGCCATCATGGATATTATTTTTGGCCCAGTCTATTCCGGTATTCAGACCAGATTAAAAGAACACAAATCTGCGTAGCTATTAAGGATACAAAATTCTAATGTTGCCAACCATTTCACAGATACCGGATGTATATCGAGATTACAAATTCAAAACTTTTACATACATCGCCAAAAAGTAAAAAAATAAACATTTTAGAAGCGATTCAAATTTATAAATATAATATAGACCCGTCTAGACAGTTATTAAACGATCAGACAGATCTCCGAAAGTCTCCACTATTTAAAATATTGTAAAAAAACTAACACTAATAAAAGTGTAAAATTAGATACACAAAATAAACAGCTGTAATACCTTTAAAGTAGTGTTAAGTAGTGTTTAAAGTGTAAGTTACAGTAGTGTTTAAAATTTTATAGTAGTGTTTGATAATGTAACATTGTTTTACGAAACTATAGTCACACAAAGTAAAACGTAAAACTGATAACAAAGTAAAACAATGTCTTATTCGGTTTAAATGTTCAATTGTTTAACAGTGAATAGTTCACAATACAAACAAAAGTGATACCGGCACTAACTCCCTCCCCTCTTCAAATTGATGTTAACATATTTAATATACAACCTTAAGATAATGCATTCCCTAAGTAAAAAAGTTTCGATATACAGGCTTAATATTTCTTATGAGAGAGGCACTTAAACGGCCGCCAAATGTCCTAAATGGCTTTTTTCCAAACCGCCGCAAAAAGGCCATGATGGGTTTTATATTACGGGGACCTCGTCCTGATTAAGTCGCCATTTTCCGATGCTTGGTTTTATTAAAAAGTGCCTTTTGTTGTAGATATACTCCGGATTATGAGGTATTATAATATGGCGTTTGTTGTGTTGGGCGTGGCTGCGAGATACTTCAATCTACATACGAGAATAATAGAGAAAAGAAATACAAAGACCGGGTTAAAGGAACCCTCTCTAGTCAACTATTTAAACCCACAGTCCCTTGATATATCGTTTAGATTATAGATATCATGTTTCTTCAAACCCTGTACAATTTTTTATAAAGGATTATCAAACTAGTACCATATATTTTTGTAAAACGTCATAGCAGACATTTTTTTTCTCATTCCCGCCAAAATTAACATGTTACAATGTTGTTACGTGTTACGTGTTACACTGTTTTTTCCGGGTGTCAATCCGTAGACAGCTTTGAACTGAAGCTGTCTACCACGAGAGCAAAGACTTGAAAATGCCAAATGAAATTTTGGCGAAACGTCGTCAACAAATGTATTGACACCCGGAAGAAAAAGTGTAACATTTATTCCATCCGTGAAAACTTGCCTTAAAAGGACTGAAAGGAAAAATTTGTCTCCCATTGGGAAAAATTTTTAGTTCAGTTTTAAAAGGTGTCGATGGTCATTTGACATTTTCCATTTAAATAACAGGCAATTTTTTTTTCTCCATTAAAAATGCCATAACTGTTGAACCGTTTGCGATAAAAAAAATTCCCAGGCATATTCTTGTAGGGCATTAAATTCTCTAAAAAATGACCCCAGAGTTATTTATTTAGACTCGAAAATTCAGATTAAAAAAAAAAATAGCCCGTAAGTATACGAAAAAAAGCAGAAATATATGTTCTGGTTCATACTATTCAAATGTATACAAAATCCTATATACGAGCATTCTCTCGCCGTCCGAAAATCTAACAGAACATAATAGAATGACTCTAGCAGAACATCATATCGGTAATCGGTAAGGCCAAAGTAATCACATCTATATATTCCTGCAAACCCCGCATAATTCGTCAAGCAATTGAGATCGAAAAACACCCAGCGCCTGCCTGAACAAGAGGGACGAGGGTCTTAGAGTTCCATGGAAACCCTTTTTTTCAAATTGCCCATCCGAAACCCTTCCAATCAAACGTCTTCTCTCACCCTCACCCCTCAACCGAGCGCCCTACCCACAATCTTGCGTAATAAAGAGATCGTCAACTGCCTTATTTTCTAATTATGAGCCCTGGGGAGTAAGCAAAATGAGACCTCGAAGCAAATCAACTAGATTCTCTTGATAAGAGCTTCAAAATGGAAGCCTAAACGTCGAGATTTTACAAATCTAAAACGCGATCCTACCCGAGAATATTTATATATATATATATATATATATATATATATATATATATATATATATATATATATATATATATATATATATAAATATTCTTTACTGCGTCCAGTGACGCTGAGTGTCATCATACACCCAACTGTTGGGTTCCACAATCTCAGTGGAACACACAACAACCTGCCTCTCCGCCTATGTATAGTTTTTGTTAAGTACCTGACTGGTGACGAGTCCCACCCATTCCTTAAATTGGAGGGCATATGTTTCGCCTCTCGATGTTCAGTCTCTTCAGGGTACCGACATATGCTCTCTTGTCAAGAATAGGGAGACCCTATCCACAGTCAACCACCCATACTTTTGCCGACTACCCGTTGGATGGCGTATATATGTAATGTAAGACTTCTTTGGACAGAGTCCAAAGTTGGGGTTGAGTACTTGGGTGACACTCAACTACTGTTGTCTCCTTGGACGCCGTCCAAAGAAGTCTTACATTACATATATACGCCATCCGACGGAAAGTCGGTAAATGGTCATTTATTAGCATCGTTTGTAGGTAAAAATAAGCAAAAAAAATCGAGTATTCTTTAATGCGGGTTCCAGGCATTCTACGCATTTTTTCGAAGTCCCTGAAATTATTTTTGATTTATTGACTTTATTTGTTGGTTTGGTTTTCATTTCTTATTCTGTCTCTTCTTGTTTTATTTTCGATTTTAAGTAAGAATTATATTTCGATTGCATTTATTCCTGTCTTGCTGCATAACATCGTTGGTTTATTTTTTTACTACTTCTGTTTTTTTTATTGTTTAGTATTTTCCTCTTGTTTATAAATATGTTCCTCATCATATTGAAAATTTTACACGCTTTTCCCATTATCTCATCTATTTCTTTTTCTATTTTGCCAGTACTTTCAATTATCGTTCCTAAATACTTATAATTTTTAACCTGTCGTATTTCTATATCATTCAATCTTATTTTCTGTATTTTTTAATATAATCATGTTCTTTGCTTTGTTTATATTTAGTTTCATATTTATTTTTCTAATACTTCTATATTTTGTTGTCATATTTCATGTCAATTTTCTGAGTCAGCTGTTATTACTATATCGTCTGCGAATATTCATTCCCTCAACTGCGTTTCTTTCACTTTCAGATATCTCAACTTTAAAGTTTTCATTTCCTTTTTCGCTTCTTTTACTACTATGTCCAGCACTATTGAAAACAAGGCAGGGCTAAAAACCCATCCTTGTTTCCATCCTGTCTCCGTTATTTATTATTTTGATTTTTCATTGTTTATTTTTATTACATTTTCGTTATCTTTACGCGTATTCTTTATTATTTCTATCATGCTATCTATTTCTCGCTTTTCCACTTCTTTCTGCTGAATATCCTCCTTCTTAGGTTTTGTATACTTTTTCCTATTCTAAATCCACATCAATTAAATCGTTCTATTCTTCTATATCCGCATAATACATATATATATATATATATATATATATATATATATATATATATATATATATATATATATATATATATATATATGTATATATATATATATATATATATATATATATATATATATATATATATATATATATATATATATATATATATATATATATATATATATATGTCGGGAGCTTGCAGACGTTTTGCTTGCAGACCAAAATCTCATTTGGCATCTTACTGTCGCGAGGTTCGTGACTGTCTGACATTCAACAGGTTGTTGGGCTTTTTTCTATTTTTATGGCCTCTTTAATAATTCTGGCGGAAAAATTATCATTTTTCGATAAGGTTTTTGTTTTCCCAAAATTAATTTTGTGTCCGGTGTTGAGCACATGCTGGGCTAGAGAGGAAGTGGTGGCTTTCTGCTTGACGGTGTTAATATGCTCGTCCCTTCTGACGCTTATTTTTCTATTTGTTTGGCCTATGTATGACAGGTTACAGTCCTGACACGGGATTTCATACACGCCTTGATCTTCTAAGGGAATTTTGTCTTTGTCGGTTGAAAGAATGTCTTTGATTTTCCTGTCTTTGTTTTCCAATCTTGTCCGGGGTGCCTTTGATATATGGTAGAAAGGCTTTGTTTGTGTATGTCTTTTTCTCTGTTTCTTGTTGTTTGTTTGTCTGATTGAGTGCCCGTCGGATAGTTTTTTGCTGATATCCGTTAGTTGTCAGGACATTTTGTAGAAGATTTATTTCTTGTTGATAATGTTCCTTATCTGTTTAAATTTGCGATCGATAGGCCAAAGATTTTGCAACGGCGAATAGTTGAGCCGGATGGTGGTGTGACCTGGCATTAAGGTATCTGTTGGTGTGTGTCGGTTTTCGATAAACTGTGTGTGATAAGCCACCATCTCGTTTCTTTTTTATTAACACATCTAGGAATGGACGTTATTTTTCACCAGTGGACATTCAGCTAACATGAGATACCCGAGAAAGTATCATTACATTTCACACCTGTGAAAACATTCGTCAAAACATAGTAGCTGGGAAAGACGGTCGGGGCCAGGCCAGGACAACTAGCTATATATATATATATATATATATATATATATATATATATATATATATATATATATATATATATATATATATATATATAGGCGGAGATATATACACAAAATAAAATATAGGCTTGAAGGCTAAAGTATATTATTCTCTAAATCTTTATTAAACTCCAGTTTCATCTCCAAATCTCCTTTCGCCCACACGACATCCCAAAACAGGACAATTTTTCCATTTCGTTTGGGAACAACGACTTCGTCAACATCTTGGCGCGGGCCATCTATCACTGTCGCACGTACTGCACGCTCGTCCATCAGTCACGTGGTCGACGTGATGCCGCAGATTGCCGACGTGCGGCGCTGTTATTAACGGGCCCGCGAGGTGATATTGCGGCCGCCAGAGGGCTAATTAGAATGAAGATTGACGTTGGACTCGAAGCCACCAACCTGCCACGAAGCCTGTCGCTTTGGAGGTTATTTTGGCAGTCGGGTTTGAACCAATTTGTAGATTGATTTACACATAAAAAAGATTGTTTATAGACGTTAATTATGACTTTTTTTCAGTTACGATTAAAGATCAAGTATTTAATTTTTTATAATTGTAATTTCCGAACAGGAATTGAGGTACAAAGTAGCATCTGATGGAGATTGGAAATCTTTGAAAATTTATAATATTCTCCACGAGCCCACTGACCAATTTTTCATGCATATCGGGTACCTGTACGGGGCCTGGAATGGATCACGAACGATTTCACACAGTTGTACTGTCACGAACCACCAGATGGCGTGGGCTGCATTTAAATGCTGCTTAATATCCCACTTGACCGACATTTATGGTCACGACCCTTGGTCAATTCTTCAGTTGCTTTCGAACGTTTAACTCGCACTCGACTGATGATGGCTTAAGGCCCGAAACCGGTCTCGCGAGACGCTTATTGACGTTTGGTGAGGAGTGAAGGATTGGGTAAATTTTACGTGGAACAAGGGAACAAATCGATTGTTTTTTGAATATTTTTGTATTCCTGTTGTTCTTGTAGGGTAAGGTTACTTAAATCGTACCACGGCCTAAGTGGTACCTCGGTATTATCTCGTTTAAAATTTGTAAAAAGCACCATCTAGTGCCTTAAGCCTGAACTATTTAGTCTTACGAGTAAACGAAAACCAGTGGATGAGTTTGTGAGGCAAAAATAATTTTTTTTCGCAGTTTTCATTAAAAATTTTGGCTCATTAGTAAAGTTTTTAAAGAAGGATTATAATCCTTATGTCACTCTTAGGTTTACGTCTATTTTTATCGTTCTCTGGCAATTATTCAGGCACATTAAAACGGTAGAATTTTTTGAATAACCTTGTCGCTTAAGTCGACGAAGTGACTTGTTTTCTAATATTTTTTTATCAGCTGATGATTATGGTGAAAAGAAAGTACAATACTTAGAGGCAGGAGGATATGGACGAAGCTTTACTGAAAACGCAGGAATGGTGAAGTTCGTTTTAATGAAGCATGTAGAAGATAGAATATACCGATGTACGTACACTGCGACGACATTTGAAAGGTTTGAATAAAACAACAAAATTTGGTACACCTAACGATATGTCATCAAGCATAGAAGAAGAATTAGCACGGCATTTAATAACTTTCGTTTTTCAACGATTTAAAGAACGCCCTACCTAACGGTTGTAGACGATGTGTTGTGGGAGTAGGAAGAGATGGCATTGTTATACCATAATCGCGAGCCATTTGGATTGCTTCTAAATTTTTGGTATGTATGACCATCCAGTAGTAAAAAGTAGAATTTGTTTTTGGTCACTGGTTCTAATCTTGTGCACTTAATGAAATGTTGTAACCATTCAGCAAAAACTTCTGAAGTTATCCATCCATTTTTCGAGCACCCAAATGGTGTGTTTGACGGAGATCCTTTTTTAAGGATTCATTCAGTCTGCTGCGGTTAAATATCAACATGGGTGGTATGAATTCGCCTGCTGCATTCATCGCATATATGCATGTCATTGTTAGACTCCTTGGTGTTTGCCCTTTTGCGCAATAACTTTAAAAGGTTTGTCAAAAGTGGATAATGCAGTTTCATTCATATTATATATTTGGTGGGCCGTAAACTTGTATTTAACCATCGATGTTGGTTCTGTAAAACGCAACTACAAGGAAGATGGTCTTTCTTAAACTTGTAATACCACTTTTTGCCGGCTATTCTCCTTCTTAAAGCGATGAAGTAATTGAAATTTTTCAGCCAACTCGAAGGCAAGCTTCCTAAATTCAGTAGCACTTACTAGTAGTAAACATATGGGAGCGCAACCTCCTTCTCCTCTTTTCGTCCATTTCACCTTTTCATTCGTATTTGTCCCCACATATTTTTGACACCCCTTCCTAAATTTTCATATGGGAACGCTCCCATTCCGTTTTACCTTCTCTTTCGCGTTTGTCCGATGGGATGAAGTTTGCGACCAAGCAGAATTAAGCCGAAGTAAAGCGTTCAAAGATTGGAAGAGCCAAAAACAGCAATAAATTATAACATCTTTTTGGAAGTAAGAAAAGATACATCGAAGCTAATTAGACTAACTAAAAGAAAATATGAAAACAATCAACTTAATGAAATAGAAAAAGATTTCCAAAAAAATTACACCCGAAACTTTTACAAAACATTTAAACTTAAATTAACAGGCTATCAACCCCAAAGTCTTTACTTCCAAAAGGAAAACGGACAATTAGCTCTAAATAACCACGACAATTGCAAAGAACTTGCGAAATATTTTTAAAAACTACTAAACTGTCCTGAGCTCTTAAGTAAATTACCAACACTAAACCCTAAACAAACAAACCCAGATTCATTATCACCGAATGAAGATGAAATAATTAGACAAATCAAGATACTTAAAAATAACAAAGCTTCTGTTGAAGATGAAATCACTGCTGAACAGGTATAATCAAGGAAATAACCAAAATTTTACAAGAAGTTTGGCTAATCGAACGAACTCCGGAAGATTAGAAAGATGCTCTAATTCATCCACTACACAAGAAAGGAGATAGAACGGATGTAAACAACTACAGAGGGATATCTCTTCTCTCAGTTTGTTACAAGATTCTATCTCAATGTCTCCTAGACAGAGCACAGGGACAATTAGAACCTAGAATATCAAGCAGGTTTTCGACCGGGCAGATCCTGCCCTGAACAGATCCTGAATCTAAAGTTGATTCTAAGACATCAAAAACTCTCGACACTCTTATTTAACTGTGTTATACATTAACGACACAAAACAGATTGAAATCCTAAAAGAAACAGCAGAAAAAGTAGGACTCCAAATTTCCTTTGAAAAGACACAATGCATAACCTGCAACAGACTAAGAACACCATTTCTAGAAACAAAATATGGTAATATCAGATTAGTCTCTCAGTTCAAATATTTAGGTGAAATAATCATGGAAAATGGGTTGGAAAAAGTGGCCAATAAGGGTAGATGTCAAAAAATGGAAACGGCATTGAGACTTACACAAAATATTTACAACAAAAAATGCATATCTAAAAACACAAAACTGAGACATTACAACATAGTTATTAAGCCAGAATGTCTATATGGGGCAAAAACGCTCATTTTGAATAGAAAGAGAGACATCGAGGACATTGAAAAGAAGGAACGAAAAATCATAAAAAAAATCTTAGGCTCCAAACAAATAAATAGCAATGAAAATAGGGGTAGAGCTAAAGTAGAAATAATTAAATGGATTGCTGCAATTAAAGAGGACCTAAGATCAGCAAATATTACACAAAGTGAAATTCAGGATAGAGGCTGTTTCAGACACAAGGTTAACGTTTGGGAGGTTCGCCAGAGAGAAAAATGTAGGAAGACTGGAACATCTTGGTCTGACGATAGAAAAAAAGCTCGTAGCGAAAGAATGAAATTATTACAAGCGCAAAGGAAGGTTAACAACAACAAACGCCTCTAACTGTACTTCGCGTGGTCCACCAGGGCCCATACGTGAATAAGAATAAATAAAGTCTTTCTTGAACACTTTATCTCCTATCGCTTGCATATCAATAATTATCAAAAAATTAAGAAAGTTACTAAGCCAACAATGAAATTAACTTCAAGTCCCTACAAAAACAAAATAGAAGCCAATGAAAATATAAATAAGATTAAGAAGCCTGTACTGGATTTAAAACAAGTTATAATAGAAAAAGGAATAAAGAAAACTATAAAAAGAAGGAAGACAGATGAAACAAGTAAGAAGAGTAAAAAAACCAAAGACAAAAAATGATGGTTATGGCAACTATGCAGGGAAGAACGCGAAGAAAATATGATCCAATGTATTAAATCTAAAGGTTGGGTACATGACCTATGCGCTGACGAAGAAAATATGATGAAGAAATATAGTTGTGGTATCTGTGTTCAATCTTAATAATTTTTGTAGGAGTAATTTTGTTTCTTAAGAAATTTAAATTTTGGTTTTCTATGTGTAATTTACTTGGTAATTAAGTTCGACTTTGAGACTGTGATGATTCCAATAAAAATTGATTGTAAATTGATCTTAGACTGAGTAGTTTGTAGTTTTTATTTTTCAATATTATCTCTTGTTATTAAGTATTTTTTTATATAGTATATGATGTCTTCACTAAAGGCTTATTCTAAGTACGACTGAGGCTATAGGTGGTACGAATTAGGCGACCAGGCGCCTTAATCGTACCGAAGTTAATTTTTTAAAAAACATTAAAACACTTGTTTTGATAAAAGATTTTTGGGTCTCTATACATGTTTGCATTAAAAATATTTTTTTGCATAGTTGTTTGCATTAAAAAGCAAATAAATATAGATTCAGGAGATGCAGAAGATTTTATTTCATTTATATAGTATTAAACATTACAGTACTACTTCCCTAGGGAGTACGACTTAAGCGACCTTACCCTTTAGTTATTTCTCAAGAGTTGATAACTCTTCTTCGCATTAATTAATATTAATCGAATTTAGAGGTCGCATCAACCGGACTAAAAGTTTATTTTTCTTTCAGGTGAAATCACAACAACTGCTAGAAAATTAGACCGAGAAACTCAGGACGAGCATATCCTAGAAGTAAGTATGATAATATTGAATTTTCGAGAGAGTTCGTAGGGATTTCTTTAGGAGAACAAGAAAAGCAAATAGTTTATGTAAACATTTATTTAATCTAATATGTAATTACCATTATTATTTTATTTTTACCAATGTAATGATAAGTTCGTTGTGCGTTTTTGCCTAAAATTAGCATCTGCATAGACATTAGTATCAAAAAAAGTCAACAGGGTCTTGTTCATTTCTTCTTCCGTTTTAAAAGATTTCCCATTTAAATAATTTTGGAAAGAGCGGAATAGATGGTAGTCTGAGTGTATGATATCCGGTGAGTAGGGTGGATGAGGCAAAACATCCCAATGGAAGCTTAACAATTTTTGCCGGGTCCTGATTGAAACGTGTGAACGTGAATTGTCGTGGTGAAACACCACGCCTTTCCTGTTTGCTAATTCACTCGATCTAAATGTAAACAGCAGAGGTCAGTATTGATAGTTAGGTTGCATGGAAGAAACTCAAAGTGTATGGGTTTCTTCCGATCCGAAACCAAATGCAAAACATAATTTTCGTCAGATCAAGGCCGTCTTTCGCCGTACTTGACAACCTCTATGATTTTTTTCCATTTGTTACCATCCACTTCAGAAATGGAGCCCCAGATTTTTTTTCCACGATGAGCTTTGATCCAATAGATTTCGCTCAATAAGTGCGTGAGGGATTCATACATCAGCAGACATGCCAATTTTTTTCAGATAGTCAAAAACGAACGATTTGACAATATTTAACTTAAGTAATGTCTGAGTGATTGTGGCGTGTTCATATAATTTTTTCTTTTTTTGGGTTTTTCGCCACGATCTAAAACTCAAAAATATCTGTTCTTATGTAAATAAAGAATCAATGGGTAAAAAACAAAAAACCAATCGGAGACAAATTTCTCAGCGATTGTTTTCTGCAATAAATTTGCCTAACGAACAAAATTTTAAAATTATTGATTGATTTGTCCGTTACTTTGTTATAGTTCATTTTTTAAAAAGGAATATAACAATTTTATACTTTGTTATCTATTGTTATCTATGACTTAGTTTTAAACGTTTAAAAAAACGTTTTACACGTTAAAAATTTGTATTTATTGGCCACTCCTACCTGGATTCCGATAGAGATTTGTAGAGAATAGAAAACGTATTACGAAAACACGACTCCAGATAAGACCAAACAAGTATCGAGAAATAATTTCAAACGCCAGCCGAAATAAAAAATCAGGTTATTGATATGGTTCAACATTTTGAAAGCTCAGTGGTCTACCACAAAAACTTCACCGGGTTAATAGAAAAAAAGACGAACTTAATGAGCCAGTGAGATTTAGGCAGTGGCGACTCGTGAGGGAGGGCGTTGATGCGCCGCCCCTCCAGCATTTATCACAGTAAACACAATTTTTCAGAGCAAAATATCATATTTTATTTCCGTCCAGTTTCTTTCCTTTAACTCATTTTAAGATATTATTAAAAATTAAAATCTCCAAATGTAGAAGAACGTCTGTCGACCCATCACACCCATTAACACAAATAATGCGGAAAAAAGTTCATCCTCCCGCCACCATTTTTACATCGTTGGTGAGATGTTTACCTCCAGCGACCGTACGCCACCGTCATCTTATCTCGTCGTTGGCGTTACAAGTTTTGTTGGTTGCCAGAATTCGGGGGTTTAACTGCTTTCAAAAACATGCGATTTGGACGTAGATTCCCTGCGACCGAGCGTATCGCAAACATGAAGGTGTCTGATTTAAAACAGTTAATAATGACTAAGTTAAGTTTAGAGAAGAAGTTTTAAGTTGAATTAAAAACTAACGGTCGTCCCATCCCGCCGGTGTTGAATTTGAGTCAAGTCCCATCCTCCAATGTCCTTGTATGTAGTAACAATGCAAAATTTTAATGGTTTCCTAGTTCACCTCCCGTATAGGGTTTCAGTAGCACGAAAAGTAAAAAGGAGGAAGGGGGAAGCAAAAAAAAATCTTCAGCAGCACTATTTTCTTCTATGCCCTCCCACTTTAAAACCCCACGAGCCGCCACTGTTTTACATGGCGAAAGGTTAACATGACAATATTGAAACTGATACAGCTCGTATGAAATATCGGACTATATCTGATGAAAAGAAAAAAAATCTCCATTGATTACTGAAGTTAAAATAAGAGTATTGGTATTTCTATAAACCTAACCTACAAAATTAATTATATTTCATGTTCATGGTAATTCAAGTTTTATATTTAACTTTTGTTTTGTCAATGTAAAATTAAGATTTTGTTTAATACATGCCTTTTGTGTAAATCAGATTTTTTTTGTTAAGTTGAAGAAGTCAATTATTTTTAAGAACAAATTTAAATTAAAAACATTTATGTTTCTTAGCAATAACCTAAAAAAAGGTTACATAAAAAACGTTTACCTTAATTTATTCAAAAGTTTAATTTTATCACATAACACCTTCATCCACTAGTGCTTGAATTGCTTGAACAGTGGTCGGATATTTGTCCGAAATTGTTTTTAAACATTAATGTCATTCAATGTTATTTCACAAAAAATAAATAGACTTCAAGACATCGAATTTCGTTGTTGTTTTATTTGAATTAAAAGTTAAAATATGTCTAGTTTCTTTTAAAAGTTAAAAATAATGAAAAAAGCAGCGTGATATTTGCCCTGCCCATTCACTAAAAGGCCACTGTATTATTAATACGGCAAAATACAAGTTCACCACACCGATAGAACGTCAGGATTAAAGTTAACCGGAGACCGGCTACAAAGTTTCTGGTCGAAATTTAACAGTTTGGGTGAATATCTCGTTCCGCCTCTCGAAAATCATCACGGTCTAATTTGCAAAATTATTTCGACCATCCATCCCCAGTCATCTTGTCGGACTAGAAACTTAAAGCTCTCAGTTTGTCAGTAAGGAAACTTTCTTTGTGTCCCTCAATCCTTCCCAGGCACTTTTGTGACTAGACGGGACGAATTTTGCAGATAGTGGATTATTGTTGGGCAAGTTGGGAACAATGTAATAATTGAGATCGTTATTGAAACAGAAATGTCCCCTTAATAAAAATATTTCTCCTTTTAACGGTTTGGTTTATTTATTTATTTTGATTGTATTGGCTTTTTTTGCAAAGTTTTCCATTTTATTAACATTATTATTCATGTATGGGCCCTGGTGGACCACGCGAAGTACAAAAATGGGAGTAAATACTTAAAACTTACCTTTAAACTTAAAAATGAGGGATCTATGAGAGGTCTTCTATAGGGGTCGCTGTCAAATTATTCAGTATATTAGTTATTTATTATTCACGTTACAGTTAGAGGCGTTTGTTGCTGTTAGCCTTTCTTTACGCCCATACTGATTTCGTTCTTTCGCTGAGCTTTTTCCTTTCGTCAGACCAAGTTGTTCCGGGCTGTGTGTGGCCAACGTTCTCTGTGGCCAACCTCCCAAACCTTGGCCTGCAACAGTTTCTATCCTGAATTTCACTTAGTGTAATATTTGCTGATCTTAGGTGCGATTTAATTGCAGCAATCCATTTAATTATTTCTATTTTAGCTCTACCCCTAGTTTCATAAAATTTAATAATTCGTCTAGCTTTCTCGGATTCATCGATTTTATGTGTCCGTAAAACTTAAATCTTCTTGTTTTCATATAGCTATGTATATCTGTGTATTGTTTGATTTTTTGGTTTTCTCGAAGTCGGTATGTTGTGCTATTTATTTGTTTGGGCCCTAAGATATTTCTTATGATTTTTCTTTCCTTCCTTTCAATCTCCTCGATGCCTCTCTATTCAAAATAAGCGTTTCTGCCCCATATAGACATTCTGGCTTAATAACTGTATTATAATGTCTGTGTGTAAGTCTCAATGCAGTTTCCATTTTTTTACATCTACCCTTATTGGCCGCTTTTTCTAATCCATTTTCCATGATTGTTTCACCCAAATATTTGAATTGAGAGAATCGTCTGATGTTACTATATTTTGTTTTTAGAAATGGTGTTCTTAGTCTGCTGCAGGTCATGTATTGTGTCTTTTCAAAGGAAATTTGGACTTTTCTGCTGTTTCTTTTAGGATTTCAATCTGTTTTTGGGCCGTTAATATAACTTGAGCCAAAATTGCTAGATCATCAGCAACCGCCAGACAATCAATTTTGATGTTCGTTCTCCCCAGTTTAATGGGCTGGGGTCAATATTCAGGGCCGACTTTTTTTCACGCCACTCCTGTATTGCTTTTTCTAGAACAGAGTTAAATAAGAGTGGTGAGAGCCCATCCCCTTGTCTCACTCCAGTTTTAATTTCGAAGGGCTCTGAGATGTCACCCATGAATTTAACTTTTGATCTTGTATTAGTTAGTATTAGTTCAATAATTGTCAGCGTTTTCAGATCTAGTCCTTGTTCTTTCAAGATTCGAAATAAAGATTCGCGGTCAATAGAATCATATGCTTTTTTGAAATCCACAAACGTACAGACGAGATTTTTATTGTACAGTTTTTTATGTCTTAGGATCAACTTTAGATTCAGGATCTTTTCAGGGCAGAATCGGCCCGGTCGAAAACCTGTTTGATAGTCACCAATTTTAGGTTCTAACTGCCCCTGTGCTCTGTCTACTAGACATTGAGATAGAATCTTCTAACAAACTGGGAGAAGAGATATCCCTCTATAGTTGTTTACATCCATTATATCTCCTTTCTTATGTAGTGGATGGATTAGAGCATCTTTCCAATCTTCTGGAATCCGTTCAGTTCATCAAACTTCTTGTAGAATTTTGGTTATTTCCTTGATTGTACTTGAACCAACGGATTTTAAAACTTCAGCTGTGATTCCATCTCCACCAGACTTTGTGATTTTTAAGTCGTTTGGTTTGCCTAATTATTTCATCTTCATTTGGTGGTAATGATTCTGGGTTTGTTGGTTTTTCTCTGTTTAAGGGCTCAGGACAGTTTAATAGTTGTTCAAAATATTTGGCAAGTTCTTTGCAATTGTCTTGGTTGTTTAGAGCTAATTCTCCGTTTCGCTTTCAGAAACAAAGACTGGGCAGGTTAGCCTGTTAATTTAGTTTTAAATGTTTTATAAAAATTTCCGGTGTTATTTTTTTTTGGATTTTTTTTTCTATTTCACTAAGTTGATTGTTCTCATATATTCTTTTAGTTTGTGTAATTAGCTTCGATGTTCCTTTTCTTACTTCCAAAAAGATGTGATAATTTATTTATGTTATTTGACTATTCCTTTTCGGGTTAATACTGCTTGTTCGCAAACTTCATCCCACCATGGATGACCCCTTTACAAAAACGTTTCCTACGTTTTTGTAAAGGTACCAATTTTAGGGCTATTTTAATATTTTTTTGTTTCAGTTCTTGCCCGTTCTGTGCTGGTTGTTTATCAAGCTTTTCTGTTAGGGTTGGTTTTATTTTTGTATGGTCGAACTTTGGGATTAGTAGTCTCTTTTGAATAAGATTTGGAGGTTTTAAACTAAGTTTTATTCTAGTCAAGTAGTGATCCGTGTCTATGTTGGCTCCATTCCTGATTTGAACATTGAAAATCTCGTTATAATTGGGGTACGAAATGGCAACATGGTCAATTTGAAATTTCTCCTTTTAACGGTTTGATTTATTTATTTATTTTGATTGTATTGGCTTCTACTTGATAGAAATTTATCACAAATAATTAATAAAATTTTCCATTTTATTATTAATTTATAACGCGTTTCGCTAGAACTGTAGCTTCGTCAGATTTTTTTATGATATTGAAACAATAAAGTATATGGTTTCAGAAAATCCACTCAAGTACTGTTTCTTGCCTCTACAAGTTTATTAAAGGCTATTTGTTCAAGTCTATTTGATCATTTAAAAGGGTGTTCGCATCTTTTAAATGGTTTAGTTCTAAATTCCTACCAAAATTGACATTTGTGTTTACCATTGTTTGGCAAATCAGACATACAGTTGCACACCGTGTACAAATTGTTCAAATGTATTACAAAAATTATGCGGGCTCGGTGAAATGTATGGTCAACAGAATCAACCTACAGAGCTTACTGTTCGTAATTGTATTAAAATTTCTAAGTAGTGTTTGTGATGCTAAGAATCCACCCGTTAAAAACTTAAACCTACTACTGAAAACATCGATGGTGTGAACCAAACTGTGAATAAAACACTAAATTACATTTCGTGCCCAAGAACTTGGGCTTTCTTATGGCATTGCATGGAATATTCTTCATAAAGATTTGAATTTCAACGCGCACTGAATTCGGTTAACCCCCCTAACTATAACAAGAGTTAACTCAAGAACTATGTACTCTTCGGAAAGCAATCTTTTTATCTTATTAACACGCTTTTATATTAGGTTTATCTGCATCTACCTATGTAACGGAATCTTTGAACGTCCTTTTCACCCACTTCAAAACGTCAGATTAAATTGAAACTTTACATATCAAGGACCGATGACAATGCAATTATTTAATAAGTTCGTCCCATTATCCTGAACAGGATCGTCAAGTTCAAGGATTTGTTTTCGGTGAGGGAGCCTGAGCCATGGTTACAACGCCCAAGTTAAAAACTAAAGTTAAAAACTAAAAAACACGCTTTTTTAGCAGATTGAACTAAAAAATGAAAAATAAATTATAATTTAAAAAAACTAAAAAAAAAACACGCTTTAATGGTAAACCAAACTAAAAAGTAAAAAACAATTTTTTAGTATAAAAATAAACTGATGAACGAGAAAATTAATGTGTCATTGTAAAAAAGCGAGCAACATGAAATGCGTTTGAAATGTATCGATACTTCGGCGAATATATCGCTTAACTGAGCTATTATATGCTCCATAAAAGATTATAATTTTGGAGCATAAAACACTTAGTTTTAAAATAAATTTCGATAATTTGCAAGCGTTGTTCTGAAATTAAATGTTCCATGATACTTTGCCAGACATTTGTTATGCCATGATGACATTTACCATGACGATTTGACAGCGACCACTATGGTTCGAACCCACTAAAAATCACCTTTTGTTTATACCTACTGCAACATCGAAAATGTTATTTCTGACGAAGCAACCGTGCTGGCGAAAGGCGTTAAACGTTAACAATAAAGCACAAATTTAGAAAAAAAGGTATTTTAAAATATTATGGTTAATATAAATGGCTAGGTTTATAATTATGGGTAAATTAATATAAATTTCTTTATATAATCCTTCATTTTCGTGGCTATATTATAACTTTTGACGCGTTTAAAGAACACAGAATGAGGAAAAATAAACGACTCTATTAATACAATAGCGCTAGAGTTAATGAAAATCTTCATTATCCATTTCCATTAGCTGTAATAATGATCTCGCTTGGATATTATGACGCCCGTAAATGCTGACTCTAGCTACCCTTCATAGACTCCATAATTAGCATACTACATTATTTAGAACATGAAAGCTACGACCACACGAACTTTTGCAACTACTAACTTCGCTCAAAGATATATGGAAATAACGTGACCACTTTCACAATATATACTGTGGAGCAAAAAAATGTAACATTTTTAAATACATACATACATACATAAATATATATATATATATATATATATATATATATATATATATATATATATATATATATATATATATATATATATATATATATATATATATATATATATATATATATATATATATATATATCATCATCATCATCATCATCATCATCAGCCCGTATCGATCCACTGCAGGATGAAGGCCTCTTCAGCATGCTTCCAACCTTCACGGTCCTGGGCTTTCCTCTGCCACTCGGGTCCAATATACTTAACGATGTCATCAGTCCATCGTGCTTTCGGTCTTCTTCGCGGACGTTTGCGATCAAGCGGTATCCACTCCAGGATTGCCTTGGTCCATCTGTCGTCCCATCGCCTCGCTATATGGCCTGCCCATCTCCATTTCAACTGTTTTACTCTTCCAATGATGTCACAGACTTTTGTTTGTTCCCTAATCCATGCGCAGGACTTTCTGTCTCGTCTTGTAATGCCAAGCATACATCTTTCCATTCCCCTCTGTGCCACCCGAAGTTTTTGAATTGATTGCGATGTGAGTGTCCAGGTTTCACTTCCGTATGTCATAACGGGTAGAACGCACTGATCGAATACTTTTCTTTTCAGGCAAAGTGGGAGTCTGCTCTTAAACACTATGTTGAGCCTACCAAATGCCTGCCAGCCACATTTAACACGCCGTTCCACCTCCCGGGCGGTATTCCCCTCCATGGAAATCCTCTGCCCAAGATATACAAAGCTGTCCACAATCTCTAAATCCCTTCCTAAAACTGAAATTCTTCTGTCCTGAGCGAAGTTATTGAACATAACCTGACTCTTTTTCAGGTTTATTTTCAAGCCAAATGGTTCGCCAGCCCTTTGCAGTTCTTGCATGCGTCTTTGCAGCTCCTCTGGGTCTTGTGAAATGAGAATAATATCATCTGCAAATCTAAGATGGTTTAAGTTTGCACCATTGATCTTTACCCCATCCTGTTCCCAATCCAGTTTACGGAATACTTCTTCAAGGCCAGCCGAGAAAAGAATAGGCGATATTGCGTCACCCTGCCGTACACCTCGTTCTATATTAATTCCCACTTCAAGATCATCAAGGTGAATTGTGGCTGTAGCTGCATCATATATCGATTCTAATAGGTTTACATAGGCTCTCTCTACACCTTGGCTAAGCAGTGCATCCATTATCGCATGCTTTGAGATGGAATCAAATGCTTTTTCGTAGTCAATAAAAGCCAAGCACAGTGGCATGGTGTATTCGTTGTGCCTTTCTATGACCTGCTGTACAACCTGGATGTGATCCATTGTACTGAATCTACTTCTGAATCCTGCTTGTTCTCTTGGTTGTGCGTCATTCAGTTTTTTAATATTCTTTTAGAAATTATCTTAGTGAAAACTTTGTACATCACTGATAGGAGGCTTATTGGACGGTAGTTCTTTAAATCTTCCTGTGCTCCTTTTTTATGTAAAAGGATCACTTCTGCATTTTTCCATAAGTCAGGTACTTTTTGTTCTTTGAGGCATTTTGAGTATAATTTTGCCAGTGTTTTATGTAACGTCCGACCACCAGCTTTTAGCATTTCGACAGTTACACTATCCTTTCCTGGAGCCTTGCCGTTCTTCATCAATTCTTTAGCATTTGTTACTTCCTCCACTAGGATATCTGGTATTATATATTGTTCTTCCGTGGGTATTGCTTGTCCCTGACTGGCTCTGATCTTCATATAACTGGGAATAAAACCTTCTGACAATCTCTAACATTTGGGTACGCGTCCTGCACACTGTGCCATCCTCACGCTTTAAAGCATATATTTGCGTTCTTTTGTTTCTCAGCTTCTGTTTAGCTTTGTTAATTCCTTTGTTTTCTTCGAGGGCACTAGCTGCATATTGAATCGGCGCGTGTCCTCTCTGATATGTTTTCTTATAGTTTTGCAGAGCTCAGTGTACTCGACCCTGCCAAAAGGACTACCTGCATTTCTCATTGCTCGCCGTTTCTTCATTAATTTAATTAATTTTTGTTTTTTTTTTCATTTTTCCTCTGGTGCTATTGAAGCAGCCGTTTGAAGTACATTGTTGGCGATTTCTTCATATTGAACTGATATTTCCACCTCCTCTGGATCTTGTAACGCAGCAAACCGGTTTGACAAAGCAATCTCAAAATCGCTTCCTCTCTCCAGCAGTTTTCCAGAATCCACCTTGCCCTTCTTTGATCTTACCATTTTTTCGCGCTCTTTTCGACAGTCACTCCGAACCCTTGCTCGTACAATTCGGTGGTCACTTCCAACATTAAAATTGTTAAGGACAGTACAATTGGTAAATATTGTTTTATCGTTGGTCATGATGTAGTCAATTTCGCTTGTGAGCCCAGATGGACTTTTCCATGTCCATTTTCTGCTGATATTTTTCTTATAGAATGAATTCATAATATATAGTTCTTGTCCTTCAGCAAAATCAACTAATCAACTAACTAAATCAATGTAATATATATATATATATATATATATATATATATATATATATATATATATATATATATATATATATATATATATATATATATATATATAGTAAACTCGGTTACAAAGTACCGGAGGAGACCTTAATAATCGGTATGTTATACAGGGTGTTAGGTAAACATGGGGCAAAATTGCAAGGGGTTATTCCTTGTCCTATTCTAAGAATATTTTGTTCTATGGTGATTTTTCAAAAACCCCTTTGTTTCGAAGATACAGGGCAAACAAAATTTGCGACAACCATATTCGATATTTGTTGAAATCATTAATGTAAATAAAAGTAGGGTGTACGTCAATGAGTTTATCAAGCACAAAAAAAAATTTTTTTCGATCTCGATCACTTGGAACGGCTGTTTTATCTAGTAAGTGGATTTTGTCGGTCGCATTTGTTTACATAGATCGAGTGGCGTTTGGCTGTTTGACGTGTCTTAAATAGTGAGTGAAGTCCTCTATCATAATGTATACAAACGCCGAGATGACTGGCATGCACTTCATGTATGGACTTGCTGATGACAATGCATTACAAGCTAGGCGATTGTACAGTGAACGATTTCCAGTCCCTAATGTCCTCGACCGAAAAATCTTCGAAAACATTCATCGACGTCTTCGTGAAACAGGCACATTGAAACGAACTGAAGGGTCAGGAAGATCACTGACTGTAAGAACAGTACAATTGGAACAGAATGTGCTGGACGTGATAGCGGAAGAGCCTGGTAGTTCTAAGCGAAAAATTGCAAATACTTTGAATGTGAGTCACTGGACAGTTTGGAAAATTCTTAAGGACAATTTGTTGTATCCATACTACATTCAACGCGTTCAGGCACTACTCCCTGTTGATTTTCCTCCACGTATTGCATTATGTCAATGGATATTCCTGACACAAACTCTTTTCACCGATGAAACCACTTTCGCAAGAAACGCAAGAAGGAATTTTTATAATAAGCATGTGTGGGCAGACGAAAATCCGCATGAGGTATGCCAAGATAGTTTTCAACATCAGTTCTCGTTGAATGTTTGGGTTGGAATTGTAGGTAACTATCTAATTGGGCCGGTATTTCTATCACAAAGACTTACTGGCGAGGTGTATCGCAACTTTTTGGAAGCAACGCTGCCTGAGTTTCTGGAAGATGTACCATTGGCAACAAGGCATGAAATGTGGTTTATGCACGATGGTGCACCACCACATTTCAGTTTGGTTGCTCGTGATTTTTTAACAGCAACATACGGATATCGCTGGATTGGCCGAAGTGGGCCACACGCATGGCCTGCTCGATCCCCGGACTTAAACCCCCTGGATTATTTCTTCTGTGGATATCTGAAGTCATTAGATTACGCTACTCCATTGAATAATTTGGATGATTTGCGAAATCGGATAATTGCTGGGTGTAACTCAGTTAGAAACGACCCTGGTGTGTTTGAAAGAGTTCGGCAATCAATGACGAGAAGATTGAATGCTTGTATCAAGGCTGAAGGAAGTGATTTCGAACATTTATTGTAGATTGAGCAACTTTACATGTACTTTTTGATAATAAAATGTTGTTAATGTCGTAAATTTTGTTCACCCTGTATCTTCGAAACAAAGGGGTTTTTCAAAAATCATCATACAACAAAATATTCTTAGAATAAGTCCAGGAATAACCCCTTTAATTTTCGCCGCATGTTTACCTAGCATCCTGTATAAAAAGTTCATTAAAAAAAATGAAAATATGTATGTACCTTTTCAAATATACAGGGTGTCCGGAAATAACGTCGAAATATTTTGGGAGGTGACTCTAGGGATTAAAACATAAAAAAAAGTTCTTAAAAACATACTCCAAAAATTGCTTCATAAAGGGGCTAAAGCCCCTTAAGGGGGGAACTCTGAAGATGGTTTTTTCACAATATTTTCGAAACGGTGTATGCTAAAGTCGTGAAATTCGGTATATTTCAATAAGTTGGAATAGAAAAACGTATTTTGTATTAATACGTGAATATTTTAGTCAGGAGCGTCTCTTTGGTAAATGCTGCCATAACTTTTTTGTTTGTAATATTTTTTAATTTTTCAAATTAAATTTTATTGAATAGCAAAAAATTTTAGGTAAAAACAGTTTTCCAGACAATTGATGCATGTGGATATCGAAATGCATATTCATAATTAAATAGGCGTCTGTCACTATTAATTGACGTATTTTTGACGTTTTGTAAAACTGAACCATTTAGCCCCAAAGTAGCCCATGATTCCTTCGAGGAAATGACGAATATAAATTTTATGTACAGGAAGGCGAATGGGAACGCGTGTGAAGCTAGAACATTGTATGCAGAGGCTTTTCTCTGAAGAGTACTTCCTCATACAGAAACATTTACAAACCTGCATAGAAGATAATGCGATAATAATCTGTCATGCCTTCGAAACATGACTGTAGAAAAAGACGGAGCACCAGCACTATAGAAAATGAAGAACAAGTTTTAGAAAATGTAGCAGAAAATCTAGGAATAAGTGTCAGATGAATTGCTGTTCAAGAAGGCATTCCTAAAAGTACCGTGTGGGAAATTATTAGAGAGTAGGCGCTCTATCCATATCATTTGCAGTAAATTCAAGCCTTAAAGCCTGATGATCTGCCGCTAAGAATCTAGTTTTGCCAATTGTTAAGGAAGCAATTACATTTAAATGAAAATGTTGTACAGAACATTCTCTTTAGGGCAGTGGCGGCTCGTCAGGGGACGCGGGTGAAGCACCGCTTCACCCACAATTTCCGAAACAAAAACTTACATTTTATTTTTTATATAAAACATAATTGGTATAATAATTTATTTAATTACGTATACATTAATACATCAGCATTATAATAATTAATGCCAAATTAATACAATACTAACAATTATATGAATTATACAATATACAAACGTAGCGTATTCTTAAAGAATAGAGCGACGACTGCGGCGAGCGCCGTTGTTCAGTTAACTAAACAGTCAGAAAACTCTACCTCGTATGAGATGCCTGGGAAGCGCAACCAGCACGATCGATAATACCGCTGCCAAATTCCAGATTTGTTTACGGAGGTTGCCATGGTAACGCATGAAGCCGTCTTCTAAATACGTGAGCTAAAAATAGAAAACGGCGCGGCGCGTGGATGCTGCTGCCGCAGGCTTTATTGCACGCGTTTCGTTTCCTTAAGAATAAAATTCAGTGAATTTACATCGTATCGGTCCGTGCGGGTGGCTATTAAAGTTTTTAAAAATGTTTCCATTGTACGATCCGGTGTGCATTTTGTTGGAAACACCATTTTCCAGATGGAAAAACGATGACAAAAAACACTTTCTGCATACAGAGAGACCTAACACCAAACCTTTTCTTGAAATAGAAAAACAAGGAAAATCAAAAGACAGAGTTTTCGTTCGAAAGTTTCGCAATCAGTGGTATGCTGATTATAACTGGTTGTGTGGAAGTGTTTATTTGAAGAAACTGTTTTGTATGCCAGGTTTGACAGTAGGTGTAAAATCAAGTGTGTGGAACAAAGAGGGTTTTAACAATTTTGGAAACGTAACAAGGGGTTGTAGTAGACATGAAGCTTCTTCAGATCACATTCACTGTGCATTTTCGTTTGCCAAATTAAAGAAAAACCTCAGCACAATTGAAGACGCGTTGAAGGAAAATTCCAGGTTGTATTTAAAAATGTTCATTGACAATGTGCTTTTAAATAGAAAATTCATGCAGTTACCTATTCGCGCCATTGTTTATTTAGGAAAACAAGAGTTAGCATTTCGAGGGCACAACGAATCTGATTCCTCGGATAATCGGGGGAATTTCAAAGAACTTTTGGATTCATATACCAGTGAGCAGTGTGGACATTCAAGAACACTATAAAAAGATATCCCCCATTTTTTCTGCAAATTCAAAAACAATCCAGAACGAATTGATAGACTGTATTTCGGATTACATCGATGAACATGTGGATCGTGAAATAAAAGACAGTGATTTTTTCTCTATTCAAGTCGACGACTCAACGGACATTCTTCAGAAATCTCAGTGCAGCATTATACTTCGATACGTTAATAGTGCGGGAAAGTTAGTTGAGCGGTTTTTCGGCTTCTTTGATGTTAGTATCAACCGAACAGCGGATGCTCTTTTTGATTTGGTGACTAAACATATTGAAAAATACGATTTCCGTTCAAAATTAGTAGGACAATGCTACGACGGCGCTAGTGTCAAGTCAGGACATATAAATGGTCTCCAATCAAAAGTAAAAACCGAAGCTCGACAAGCCATTTTTGTATATTGTGCAGCTCACCGTTTCAATTTAGTGCTTCAGCAGAGTTGCAGTACTATACCACAGTGCCGTATTTTTTTCGCAAACGTGAATAGTTTCCCGACTTTTTTTCATCATTCTACAAAGAGAACTCAAGTAGCTGACACAATAATGAAAAAAAGGGTACCTACATCTGTTTCAACCCGTTGGACATCGAATTCTAAGATAGTGAATGTGATTGATAATGAATGGAAGGGTTTAAAAAGTTTATACTGAAATTAGAGACGACAAAACTTCGGATCAAAGTTCAATAACTCAAAGTGTGGGCTTCTTAAATCATCTCAATAATTTTGAATTTGCTCTAGTCAGTGCTATTTTTAGTGACATTTTCAAAATGACTGATATTCTGTTTGATGTGTTACAGAAACGTTCCCTTAACATTAATCTTTGTATAACACAAGTTAGGAATACTCAACGTCTTTTAAATGGAAAAAGAAATGAGGAAAATTTCCAAAAACTTTTTGATTCAGTCAGTGTAAAAGTGTCAGTACCAACTAATTATCGTGAGGGACGAAAAACGTGAGGGACGAAAAACGTGAGGGACGAAAAACGACTGAAGAAATCTTTGAAAAATACAAAGTGTTGTATTACGAAATTTTAGATACTATCTCTGGACAAATTGACACACGATTTCAAGACATGGATAAACTTATTTTCGTTACACTCATGGACACAGCACGGTTTGCAGAGTATGCAAAATCCTTTCCGTTAGAGTCAGTGAATAATTTAAAAGCATTTTTTCCCGACCTATTTCCCGATATATCAAGGCTGAAAAATGAATTAACCTTCATTTATAATGATGAAAATTACCACAAAATTCAATTGGATCGAATGTTGGAACTTTTACACGAGAATAGAGATATCTTCAAGGAAGCTTCCAGATTATTATGCCTGATTGTGACAATTCCCTCGACTAGTGTCTCAGTTGAACGTAGTTTTTCCTGTTTGAAAAGAATCAAGACATTTTTACGAAATTCAATGACAGAAAACAGACTAAGTAATTTGGCGAAAATTTCTATTGAAAATGGACTTTCGAACGAACTTTTAAGTGTGGAACCATTTTATGAGGACATTATTGAAAGATTTCCAGCTTTAAAAGACCGAAGCATTGACCTTACATTTAAAAAATAGAAACATTGTGTGCGGTTGCAGATTTTGCAGTGCCCCTACGTTAGTCGCTGTTGAAGTGCGGGTGAGTAAGCTATTTTTTTATGTTATTGTTATGTTTTTATACATTTTTGGATTTGCTGCTTATGATATACCTATTATTTTTCGTGCTGCGCTTCACCTCCTATTTAGACCACGAGCCGCCACTGCTTTAGAGGCAAAGCAATATTCACACGCAATGGAATTTATAATTCTCACAATACTTATGTAATATTTCATTTTTACGGCTTTTATTAATTCTTGACAAAAATACACACGAACCTATTATAATGGGAGCAAGAACAAAGTAATAGAAAATTTCATTTTTAAACCTAACCTACTTTATAAAGAAAGTCTGTAATATGAGTTTACTTTTGGCGATTTACGACAATTTTTGTTGTAAATACATTTCTATTTCAAGCGCTGTGCTCAAAGTGCCACGTTCAAGTCATCATGAAAATTTGGGAGCATTTCTTCTAACGAACCGAAACGCGTTATATTTTAGAGAAAAATATAAGTGGAAATTAGACAACTTTGTTTTATTTATACAAAAGGTACTGCCTCATTAAGCACTATAACTCGATTATATCCGTTAGTCGATTATAATATCGGTGGTCTCGTTTTGTAGAGGAGACATACGGCTTTCAGATTATATACTGTTTCAATAGGTGGTGCTAGTAGTTTTAAATTTAAAAAGTTTCATTATTTTTCAGCTATACTGTATATATCGTAAAAGTTGTCAAGTTGTTCAGAAATATCTTTAAGCAAAGTTCCTGTAGTCGTAGTTTTCATGTGCTATCTAATATAAGTTTTTAATTATAGAGTTTATGAAGCGCAGATAGAGTCAGCATTTACGGACATCATAATATCCGAGCGAGGTTATTATTACAGCTAATAGAAATGGGTAATGAATATTTTCATTAGCTCTACGCCTATTGTATTAATAAACTCGTTTATTTTTCCCTATTATGTATTCTTTAAGCGTCCCAGCAATGAAAATGAAAATTTATACAAGGCGGTTCACGGAAAACGGATGTTTTTAGAGTGGGTCATACTCGGCTAGTAGAAGGAGGGAGGTGGGTGTCGCAGATGTCTATCGACCAAAAATGAAAGCAGCAACGTCGTATTGACTAATTGAGATGATCCCCAAGACAAAAGGTGTTACCAACTTCACAAAACTTTTATTCTGCTGACTGTTTATGAGAGTTCTGTTCTGTTTGTTCTGTTGTTTTGCTAAGAATTTATGTTCATTTTCGGTCCCTGAATATGTAGCTGAAATATTTGCATTTCCTTCTGAATCAGCCTATATATATATATATATATATATATATATATATATATATATATATATATATATATATATATATATATATATATATACATATATTCGTGACCGTTTAGTATTATTATTGTTTTTTTATTTATTGGGATTTTCGGTCAGTGTAAATAAGTTTTAATTTTTTATTGTTTTATTTACGTTTCGATTCTACAACGAACCGTCATCAGAATACTTCTAAAATAAAAATTACTTTTATTTAAAAAAAAATAAAAACTTACATTTAAAAACCTACCAATATATATATATATATATATATATATATATATATATATATATATATATATATATACATATATTCGTGACCGTTTAGTATTATTATTGTTTTTTTATTTATTGGGATTTTCGGTCAGTGTAAATAAGTTTTAATTTTTTATTGTTTTATGTACGTTTCGATTCTACAACGAACCGTCATCAGAATACTTCTAAAATAAAAATTACTTTTATATAAAAAAGAAATATAAACTTACATTTAAAAACCTACCAATATATATATATATATATATATATATATATATATATATATATATATATATATATATATATATATATATATATATATGTTTCTAAATCATTCCGGGTGTCGATCCATTGATGCTGCGAAGACTCACGACGTTTCTGCGAATGTGGCAAATTCTATATAGGTGAGACATCTAGACCGTTAGATGTTAGAATAAAAGAAACCCTTCTTAGAACGGGCGATTTTAATAAATCTAGAATTTGTCAACACGCATGGGAATCGGGTCATAAAATCAATTGGAATAATTCCAAAACGGTACTAAAAGAATCGGTAACAAAATGCAGAAGATTAAAAGAAACCGCTATAATTAATTTAAATAAAAATAAATATATCTATGCCTTCGGTAGATTTAAATTCAATATCGTTCCGGATCTAAAGAATACAATTAAAAACATTTAAATATTTGAATACACAGTCAGTACAATAAACAATCACACAGTAAACGTTACCTATATATATATATATATATATATATATATATATATATATATATATATATATATATATATATATATATATATATATATATATATACAAAAAAATATATTTACTTTCACTCGTTACTTTATATATTACAAATTAATATAATTTATTTCTTAGTTTAGTTTTGAAAACGGGGGGAGAGGACCCTCCGAAACGTTAACGTTAAAAGTTTGTAAAATTTTTTATAACATTTTTATATCTTGAAAATTTTGTTCGTTAGGCAAATTTATTACAAAAAAGAATCACTGAGAAATTTGTCTCCGTTTGGTTTTTTGTTTTTACCCAGTGATTCTTTCTTTCTTTACATAAGATCAGGTATTTTTGATATTTTTTGAGTTTTAGATAGTGGCGAAAAACCCAAATAACTTTCTGTATATTTTGAGTAATTTTGAAAATATTTGACAATGGTTTCATTGCAAACCAAACATAGCGCCTTAATACTGGACTCAATCACGAAATATTGAGAGTTCCATTGATCTTTGAATGTTTTGCATTCACTGTCTATTTTTCGCTTCTTTTCCATACCAGTAAATCACACACAAAAACAACTCAAATCAAAATACTGTTACGTACAGGCGTTGGTAGGTTCGAAGATGTCTTTTAAATGGGGTTACGCACTACTTTATTCCACGACAGACAGTTTCACTTCCTTCGCCTTTTCTGGCAGACTGACTCGGGGTCGCGTCGCTGGCGTTTTTATACTCCAATTACTGTCATCTCGAAGTGAGTGGAATACACCAGAACTTTCTCGAACCACCGAGGTTATTCACGAATGTTTAATTGTTACTGCGTTTTCGAAAGTACTACTGGCGCCATCGGTTAGCGATAAAGGGTACTACCACTACTGCTTTTGACCACCAGATTTCGGCAAATACCACGGTCATAACAATACACAATAGTAATTGAACTATCGAATTTAGTAATGGTAGGATAGATAATGGCAGGAAAATTAAAACGGTTTTGGCCCCTGGAACTTACTGGAGTAATCAGTATGGTCCTAAGGCTGGAAAGTTTGGAGACCCCTGATCTAGATTATAAAAAGTATTTCCAAAATGTAAATAAACCCTTATTAAAGGGACACATATCTTGAGTGTGGGCAACGTTTTCTCATATATATATCTAGCCCAGGTAATTACATTTACTTCGTCGTCTTAGTTTTCGCAGTACAAATAATGTACGTTGTTAAATATGGAGTTTATGAAGCGAATCTAGAGTCAAGGTTTTACGATAGTCGTAAAATCCAAGCGAGATTATTATTAGAGCTAGTTGAAAAGGGAAGATGTTCATTAGCTTACCTGCCATGGTTTTAATAGAGGCATTAATTTTTCCATTATGTGATCTCGAACAGCCTTCACGGTAAAATATCGACTGTTTTCTTTTTTGAAAGGGATACCGAAAATATTATTTCTGATGACAAAAAAAAATGTTGTGAAAGTTGGAGCCCTTTCGGTTTTTTAATAGCAATCGCATCTTTCGTACAAAACTCCTAAACCGTCCATTTGAAACATTTGAGCAATACACATTATTGAAGGGAATTGAATTCTCTATAAAAAAGATCTCATTATAAATTTACGTCAAACAAGCCGTTTCCATGTAATCGTGCCTTGAACATTGATCGGTTTTTACAATTTTAATTTTCAAATTTCTAATTTTATAACTAATGAACGAATCCTCAAAGGAAATTGAATTCGCTACAAAAAAGGCATCTTAACATTTTTCGTTAAATTCACTCCTCCCAAAGTTTTTCAAGGTTAAAGTTGAATTTGAAAGTAATTTATCGATATCTTGCGTTAGACCTCATTTTTTTACTTAATTAAAAAATTTAAAACTGTATGTCGTGCCGAAGTTCGTGACTGTCAGAGAGTCACGACAGTAAGCACCGAAGATGCCAAATGAGAATGGCGAAACGTCTGCAAGCTCCCGACAGGGACCAACCCGACAACCGGATGTACTCCCGGAAAAAACCTAATATATATATATATATATATATATATATATATATATATATATATATATATATATATATATATATATATATTTGAAATAGAAGAAAGAGGTGAGCTAAAAAAGCGAAACGACGCTCGCAACATTCCAAAAGTATGAAAATCCCTTCTGAAAAAAGAAAAAACGCGTCAACGTGGCGGCGAGATAGAAAAATCAATAAACGGACGCCCGACAGCGTTGCCGAGCGCCGCAAACAGTCCCGAACTCCCCCGATATAATTTGCGCAGTCGCTTCTGTAGCCAGTCAGGTATAAAAGCGAGCGCAGTGACCCATGCACGTCAGTTGGACTCTTCAGTTGAAGCGGACACTTGAAAATGCCAAATGCGATTTTGGCGAAACGTCGTGAGTCTTCGCAGCATCAATGGATCGACACCCGGAATGATTTAGAAACATATATATATATATATATATATATATATATATATATATATATATATATATATATATATATATATATATATATATATATATATATTGGTAGGTTTTTAAATGTAAGTTTTTATTTCTTTTTTATATAAAAGTAATTTTTATTTTAGAAGTATTCTGATGACGGTTCGTTGTAGAATCGAAACGTACATAAAACAATAAAAAATTAAAACTTATTTACACTGACCGAAAATCCCAATAAATAAAAAAACAATAATAATACTAAACGGTCACGAATATATGTATATATATATATATATATATATATATATATATATATATATATATATATATATATATATATATACATATATTCGTGACCGTTTAGTATTATTATTGTTTTTTTATTTATTGGGATTTTCGGTCAGTGTAAATAAGTTTTAATTTTTTATTGTTTTATGTACGTTTCGATTCTACAACGAACCGTCATCAGAATACTTCTAAAATAAAAATTACTTTTATATAAAAAAGAAATAAAAACTTACATTTAAAAACCTACCAATATATATATATATATATATATATATATATATATATATATATATATATATATATATGTTTCTAAATCATTCCGGGTGTCGATCCATTGATGCTGCGAAGACTCACGACGTTTCGCCAAAATCGCATTTGGCATTTTCAAGTGTCCGCTTCAACTGAAGAGTCCAACTGACGTGCATGGGTCACTGCGCTCGCTTTTATACCTGACTGGCTACAGAAGCGACTGCGCAAATTATATCGGGGGAGTTCGGGACTGTTTGCGGCGCTCGGCAACGCTGTCGGGCGTCCGTTTATTGATTTTTCTATCTCGCCGCCACGTTGACGCGTTTTTTCTTTTTTCAGAAGGGATTTTCATACTTTTGGAATGTTGCGAGCGTCGTTTCGCTTTTTTAGCTCACCTCTTTCTTCTATTTCATATATATATATATATATATATATATATATATATATATATATATATATATATATATATATATATATATATATATATATATATATAGGTTTTTTCCGGGAGTACATCCGGTTGTCGGGTTGGTCCCTGTCGGGAGCTTGCAGACGTTTCGCCATTCTCATTTGGCATCTTCGGTGCTTACTGTCGTGACTCTCTGACAGTCACGAACTTCGGCACGACATACAGTTTTAAATTTTTTAATTAAGTAAAAAAATGAGGTCTAACGCAAGATATCGATAAATTACTTTCAAATTCAACTTTAACCTTGAAAAACTTTGGGAGGAGTGAATTTAACGAAAAATGTTAAGATGCCTTTTTTGTAGCGAATTCAATTTCCTTTGAGGATTCGTTCATTAGTTATAAAATTAGAAATTTGAAAATTAAAATTGTAAAAACCGATCAATGTTCAAGGCACGATTACATGGAAACGGCTTGTTTGACGTAAATTTATAATGAGATCTTTTTTATAGAGAATTCAATTCCCTTCAATAATGTGTATTGCTCAAATGTTTCAAATGGACGGTTTAGGAGTTTTGTACGAAAGATGCGATTGCTATTAAAAAACCGAAAGGGCTCCAACTTTCACAACATTTTTTTTTGTCATCAGAAATAATATTTTCGGTATCCCTTTCAAAAAAGAAAACAGTCGATATTTTACCGTGAAGGCTGTTCGAGATCACATAATGGAAAAATTAATGCCTCTATTAAAACCATGGCAGGTAAGCTAATGAACATCTTCCCTTTTCAACTAGCTCTAATAATAATCTCGCTTGGATTTTACGACTATCGTAAAACCTTGACTCTAGATTCGCTTCATAAACTCCATATTTAACAACGTACATTATTTGTACTGCGAAAACTAAGACGACGAAGTAAATGTAATTACCTGGGCTAGATATATATATGAGAAAACGTTGCCCACACTCAAGATATGTGTCCCTTTAATAAGGGTTTATTTACATTTTGGAAATACTTTTTATAATCTAGATCAGGGGTCTCCAAACTTTCCAGCCTTTTAGGACCATACTGATTACTCCAGTAAGTTCCAGGGGCCAAAACCGTTTTAATTTTCCTGCCATTATCTATCCTACCATTACTAAATTCGATAGTTCAATTACTATTGTGTATTGTTATGACCGTGGTATTTGCCGAAATCTGGTGGTCAAAAGCAGTAGTGGTAGTACCCTTTATCGCTAACCGATGGCGCCAGTAGTACTTTCGAAAACGCAGTAACAATTAAACATTCGTGAATAACCTCGGTGGTTCGAGAAAGTTCTGGTGTATTCCACTCACTTCGAGATGACAGTAATTGGAGTATAAAAACGCCAGCGACGCGACCCCGAGTCAGTCTGCCAGAAAAGGCGAAGGAAGTGAAACTGTCTGTCGTGGAATAAAGTAGTGCGTAACCCCATTTAAAAGACATCTTCGAACCTACCAACGCCTGTACGTAACAGTATTTTGATTTGAGTTGTTTTTGTGTGTGATTTACTGGTATGGAAAAGAAGCGAAAAATAGACAGTGAATGCAAAACATTCAAAGATCAATGGAACTCTCAATATTTCGTGATTGAGTCCAGTATTAAGGCGCTATGTTTGGTTTGCAATGAAACCATTGTCAAATATTTTCAAAATTACTCAAAATATACAGAAAGTTATTTGGGTTTTTCGCCACTATCTAAAACTCAAAAAATATCAAAAATACCTGATCTTATGTAAAGAAAGAAAGAATCACTGGGTAAAAACAAAAAACCAAACGGAGACAAATTTCTCAGTGATTCTTTTTTGTAATAAATTTGCCTAACGAACAAAATTTTCAAGATATAAAAATGTTATAAAAAATTTTACAAACTTTTAACGTTAACGTTTCGGAGGGTCCTCTCCCCCCGTTTTCAAAACTAAACTAAGAAATAAATTATATTAATTTGTAATATATAAAGTAACGAGTGAAAGTAAATATATTTTTTTGTATATATATATATATATATATATATATATATATATATATATATATATATATATATATATATATATATATATATATAGGTAACGTTTACTGTGTGATTGTTTATTGTACTGACTGTGTATTCAAATATTTAAATGTTTTTAATTGTATTCTTTAGATCCGGAACGATATTGAATTTAAATCTACCGAAGGCATAGATATATTTATTTTTATTTAAATTAATTATAGCGGTTTCTTTTAATCTTCTGCATTTTGTTACCGATTCTTTTAGTACCGTTTTGGAATTATTCCAATTGATTTTATGACCCGATTCCCATGCGTGTTGACAAATTCTAGATTTATTAAAATCGCCCGTTCTAAGAAGGGTTTCTTTTATTCTAACATCTAACGGTCTAGATGTCTCACCTATATAGAATTTGCCACATTCGCAGGGAATTTTATAAACCACATTTTTGGTATTTTGTTGTATATTGTTTGGTTTAGTCTTTGTTAATAGAGATCTAAGAGTATTTTTTGTTTTAAATGTGGTTCTTATGTTGTATTTATTTCCTACTTTTTTAATTGTGTCAGAAATACCGCGGATATAAGGAATTGTGAGGTTAATTGTTTGAGAGTTATTATTATTGTTATTAATAACTTGTCTGTTTTGTCTATTAACAAAATTTATAAAGATTTATCTATAACATTTTTTGGGTAATTGTTTTTTATTAAAATGTATTTTATGTGATTTCTTTCTTTTTGTAGTGTATCACTGTCGGTACAAACAAGTTTTACTCTGTCATATAAACTTTTAATTACTCCTATTTTGAGCGATTTTGAGTGATTTGAAAAGAAATTGAGATACTTATCTGTGTTTGTCGGTTTTCTGTAAACTGTAAAACTGTAATTTTTAATGTGTTGTTTTGTTTTAATATTAGTGTCGAGGAATGGCAATTTATTCTCCTTCTCCATCTCTAAAGTAAACTTAATTGTAGGTTATCGAGAATTTATATCTTGTAAAAAAATATTTAGATCGTCAATGCTATGTTGCCATATAGCAAAAATATCATCAGCATATCATTTATTACAAAAAAGAATTACTGAGAAATTTGTCTCCGTTTGGTTTTTTGTTTTTACCCAGTGATTCTTTCTTTACATAAGAACAGGTATTTTTGATATTTTTTGAGTTTTAGATAGTGGCGAAAAACCCAAATAAAGGAAAAAAGAAAAAAAATACAGAAAGTTTGCGAACGGAAAAATTAGAAGCGGGGATTTAAAACGCAGCAATCTTGGTTCACGTAAGTCAATAAGGAAGTGTATCTAGAACTTCTTGATATTGATATTATTCACGGCACGACTACTGGGGAATATTTGTAAAGGAGTTGTTTTTACATCCAGTTTCTAAAGCCGGCTCTTTCAGGGGAGGATAGTCCTCTTTAACCGGCTTCACCACTCTCTTGCTTTGTTTTTTCTTATTTCTTCGTCGGGTACTATGGTCGAATTCCGACGCTGAAATCCACTCAGTTTCTGATGGCCCACCTCGTGGACTATCCTCATACATCGGCTGGTTTCTTTTCTTTTCACCATCGGCGGCTTTGATAAAAACATCCGATTTTTGTTGTTTTCAACTGGCTTTCCTCTTAATGTCTTAATCCCTCTTAGAAGCTCTTCGTTCTTCTCGACTAGTTCTTGATTGTCATTCCGGAGCTCATTTAGCTCGGAGTACGAGAGTTTACTCATTTCTTGAGTAAACCTCATTTGATCTTCTAACTTTGCGGCCAATTACCGCTGGAGCGCATCGAAAGCTTCTTTTGTGATCGTGAACCCCTTGGGGCTCGAGATCACTCAACTTGCAAGGGTTGCTGTTTATGTATCCGTAATTGATAACAATGGTGTTGCTAGGCGCCATCTACCGTATACATCGTAAAGTTCCACATTGTTGAAAATTTCATCTTAGACAAGAAAAATTAAATTAACTCGTGAGACTTTTCGTACGATGATTTACTACAACTTTCAAAGTGGATTATCTCCACAACACTGCATCGATCAACTTACTTCGGCTTTTGGCTATGAAGCACCATCTAAAACCACTGCATACTACTGGTTTAGTGAATTTAGCAGTGGCCGTCGTTCGTTCACACATCTGGAAATGGTAATCTATCGTTGTTTTCGAGTTCATGCGTGAATACTACGTTTTGGGATTTACTATTTAGGGTCTTAATAAAATCACGACCACAGTTTCTGCGAAGAAAGCCCTGGATTTTTGCAAAACCACCTGGCTAAAAGAAGAAACAAGAAAATGCTTCAGTATTAGAGACAACTTACTCCAACATATTAAGGCACTGCACTCTGAATTACCATATAAACTCCATCCAATTGAATTTGATATTCTAGACGATAAAACCAGACAAACAATTTCACAAATTATTCATAAAAATATATATTAGACAATCACATAAGCTATTAAATCTATCTAAATTACAGTTAAATGACAAACAACCAAAATCTTCACCCAAATATAACGTCTATAAAAGATCCATTAACTTATCAAATACGGTGTTCACGAATAAAGAGATTAATTTGATTGAAAATGACCCGAAATATAACGCAAATATTAAACAAAATAAAGTTTTGGAAAATATAATGTCTGAAGTAGAACTATCCCTTGAAAATATCCCTAACTCTAATTTTCTAAAGGAAAAAATTAAAAGGACAATTCAAAATAGGTTAAATCAACAATAAAAAATATAAACACCATTTTGTCAAACGAAGATAAATATAAAATAGTCTATATGAATCATACTTCTCCAAAACTATACGGTTTAATTAAAACTCATAAAGAAAACTTTCCAGTAAGACCGGTAGTCTTATACACAAATAGCCCTTTAAGAAACCTAACTTTTTACTTAAATAAAATCTTCGAAAACATAACGAATTTCTCGCCAAAACCGTCAATAAAGAACTCGGTGGACCTTACAAAAAAGCTTAGCAAACTATCTATACCAAAAAAACGGGTTTCTAGCATCCTTTGACGTTAGCAATGTTCCCGAATATTCCGAACAAAGATTGTCTACTATTAATAGATAATTAACTCATAAAAAATAACATCAATCCAATTATTAAGCAAGATATTTTAGAACTCTTTAACTTAGGCATTAATGAAAATTATTTTCAATTTAATAACGTTTTTTACAAACAAATGGATGGTCTAGCAATGGGTTCCCCACTAAGCCCTTTATTATCAGAACTGTTTATGTCAAACTTCAGTGAGAATTCATTTTTCGCCTCTGTTTCAAATTTACTCTTGAATAAGTTGGTTGAGAACGGTGACAGAGGATTGATATGCCCATGTGGTAAAACTAAAGGAGCGTTTGCATTTGTATAGGCTGTAAAAAATAATGGTGGATCAAAACCATTAGCCTTGCATTGCATCATTCATCAACAGTCATTGTGCGGAAAATGTTTGGATATGTCTCAAGTTCTAAAACCAGTCATATTACTTGTTAATTTCATCAGATCCACAGGGCTAAATCACCGACAGTTTCGCGAGTTTATTAAAGAGATTGGAGAAAATAACTTACCATATCATACTGCTGTACGCTAGCTTAGTTACGGAAAAGTCCTTCAGGGTTTTTTTGAACTTCGAGCAGAGATCGAAATTTTTTTGAATGAAAAGCATCGCCCTCTTACCGAATTACAAAATAGCGAATGGCTGTGGAAGTTAGAATGACTATGTCGACTTGACAAAACATATGAACAAACTGAATTTGAGATTGCAAGTCGAAAACCAGCTTCTCCCTGATTTATACACTAATATCAAATCGTTCCGCAGAAAATAATACTGTTTCAATCACACGTAAAAAATATTTCACACATTTTAAAACATGTGAAATATTCAGCCACACTACTAATAATGAATTTCTCGTCGATTTTGTAATCGAAGCTTTTAGTGCTTTGATAAATTTTGATGTTCGTTTCTCAGACTTTGATGTCATTGCGAATGAAATTAAGATTTTTCAAAATCCTTTTCATACTGACATTGAAACCCTAGCCCCGGAACTTGAAATGGATATTATTGATTTAGAATGGGATATAATTAAGAACAAATATCAAAACGTATCTTTGTTGGAATTTTATAAGAGTCTTCCACTGGAACAATTTGATAATTTACATAAATTTTCTCGTGGGATGTTTTCTGTCTTGGTACTACTTACTTGTGTTAAAAAAAATATATTCTCCAAAATGAAGTACACAAAGAATGTTTACAGATCTAAGTTAACTGATAAGCATCTGAAATTTCTATTAATAATTGGTACAAGTAAAATTGGTCCACAACTACAAACTATTGTCAGTGAAAAATCACAATTACATAAATCTGATAATTATTTTTTACAAGTGGACACCCCGCGGTTTTATTCGCGTTAATTTAGCTTTTCCGTTCCTGAGGGATTTTCAGGATAAAAATCATATGTGTGATTCAGGATATAAATATACGATACTCTTTTATCCTAACATAACTACCGAGGGTGAAACCGCGGAATGTTCACTAGTTAATAATTTAGTTTATTATGTACTAGTTATTATGCTTAAGTTAAATTTTCTGCGTATTTATCAATAAGCTTTACCCAGCAAGTAAATAAAACCGAGTTATTATTATTTTGTGTTAACTTATCCAACTTATCACAGTAACAATAAGAACAATAAGTCATTAGCTGTCGTGGGCCGGATTGATGACACTGGTGGGCCGGATTTTTAACACTGGCGACTCGTAGTTTGGAGACCATTGATCTAGATACCTAGAATGCCTCTAGCTCAACTTCTCTTACTCACAGTTCTTTCAAACTGCTAATAATTGATGACGTTCTCTTTGATAACCATCAACTTTCGATATAGTTTCACTTTGAAAGCAACAGTCATATTATCTGAAATATGAGAAAAGTTTCAATCGTGTTCTGATGATGCTAACTTGCTTAGCGAAACACACGTCGAGTGTGTAAGTGGAAGACTCATAATATTTCAAATTCAGAATTACCAAAAAGTTAAATTATAAATAAACAGAAGACATTTAAAACTAAATTAACAGGCTATCAACCGCAAAGTCTTTGCTTCCAAAAGGAAAACGGACAATTAGCTCTAAATAACCAAGACAATTGCAAAGAACTTGCGAAATATTTTGAAGAAATACTAAACTGTCCTGAGCCCTTAAACAAATTAGCAACACTAAACCCTAAACAAACAAACCCAGATTCATTACCACCGAATGAAGATGAAATAATTAGGCATATCAAGCGGCTTAAAAATTACAAAGCTTCTGGTGAAGATGGAATCACTGCTGAACTTTTGAAATCCGCTGGTCCAGGTACAATCAAGGAAATAACCAAAATTCTACAAGAAGTTTGGCGAATCTAACAGATTCCGGAAGATTGGAAACATGCTCTAATCCATCCACTACATAAGAAAGGAGATAGAACGGATGTAAACAACTATCGAGGGATATCTCTTCTCCCAGTTTGTTACAAGATTCTATCTCAATGTCTACTAGACAGAGTACAGGGACAGTTAGAACCTAACATTATCACCATATCAAGCAGGTTTTCGACCGGGCAGATCTTGCCCTGAACAGATCCTGAAATTAAAGTTGATCCTAAGACATCAAAAACTGTGCAATAAAAATCTCGTCTGTACATTTGTGGATTTCAAAAAAGCATATGATTCTATTCACCGCGAATCTTTATTCCGAATCTTGAAAGAACAAGGACTAGATCTGAAAACGCTGGCAATTATTAAGCAACGTTAACTAACACAAGGTCAAAAGTTAAATTCATGGGTGACATCTCAGAGCCCTTCGAAATTAAAACTGGAGTGAGACAAGGGGATAGACTCTCACCACTCTTATTTAACTGTGTTCTAGAAAAAGTAATACAGGAGTGGCGTGAAAAAAAGTCGGCCCTGAATATTGACCAGCCCATTAAACTGGGGAGAACCAACATCAAAATTGATTGTCTGGCAGTTGCTGATGATCTAGCAATTTTAGCTCAAGATGTATTAACGACACAGAAACAGATTGAAATCCTAAAAGAAACAGCAGAAAAGGTAGGACTCCAAATTTTCTTTGAAAAGACACAATACATGACCTGCAACAGACTAAGAACGCCATTTCTAAAAACAAAATATGGTAATATCAGACGAGTCTCTCAATTCAAATATTTGGGTGAAATAATCATGGAAAATGGGTTGGAAAAAGGAGCCAATAAGGGTAGATGTTAAAAAATGGAAACGGCATTGAGACTTACACAAAATATTTACAACAAAAAATGCCTATCTAAAAACACAAAACTGAGAACAATACACAGATATACATAGCGATATGAGAAAAAGAAGACTTAAGTTTTACGGACACATAAAACGGATGAATCCGAGTAGGCTAACTAGACAAATATTCGAATTTTATGAAAATAGGAGTAGAGCTAAAGTAGAAATAATTAAATCGATTGCTGCAATTAAAGAGGACCTAAGATCAGCAAATATTACACAAAGTGAAATTCAGGATAGAGGCTGTTTCAGACACAAGGTTAACGTTTGGAAGGTTGGCCAGAGAGAAAAATGTAGGAAGACTGGGACAACTTGGTCTGACGAAAGGAAAAAAGCTCATAGCGAAAGAATGAAATTAGTATGGGCGCAAAGGAAGGCTAACAACAACAAGCGCCTCTAATTGTACTTCGCATGGTCCACCAGGGCCCATACGTGAATAATAATAGTAATAATAATAAACGGAAGAATTATAAGACCAATATGATTGCAAGTGGATTGTGAACATTTTGGTTGATATTGATTTTGAAGAAAATATAATACAGTATATAATACTATAATATACTGAATAATTTTGATTCATTTGACAGCGTCATTAATAAAAAAACAAATCTTGACAAATGACGAGGCGAAGGCGTCATAATTTTAAAAAGGAAATAATAAATTATGTGTTACATCGACGCGCGCAACTTCGTCCCCCGCTAAAAAATACACTCTGATCTGTCTTCCCAAACGTGCCATAAGAAGTATAACTTCAAAAAACACCCTTTAATTTGACTTATCTCTCATTTTTAACTTATCTAGGGGCTCTGTCTCCAATTTATCTGATGCCAGGCTCGATAATGTAAGAAACCGAGAAAATTTTCCCCATCACGTTCAATTTCCGTGTCCGAGAAGTGGGTGAAAAATTGTCTTGACCGCCCTCCGACCCTATTTCATTAATAACTTCGCAATTTTAATAGAAAGAGCCAACGGAGCGACTCATCACCGGACTTGATAATTACTCCTGACAGAATCTCTAAATTAGGACCGGAACCTGCCTGCGGTTGTCTTTAAAATTATGATAAATCGTGCTGGTCGGCAGTCCAACTTATATAAATTCTCCCTCAGCGATGTTTATTAGATTCCATTAGGCAGCACCGAACCATGAATCAAACCGTATCCGAATCCAAATAGTCAATTAAAAAATTTAATTGTATTGATCCAAACTGTACACAGAATCTTTTCCAATTAATTTTGTGTTGCTCCGAGCACGTTCCATTTTTAAGAACCCGCTTCTCCTTTATATCATGGGATCATTGAAATTATTTGTACCTGACTTTGAACTGACCTGACTTGTTTTTTTGACCTGACAAGTTCTAATCGCCGATTTTGTAAAAATCCTGCTGATAAGTCTTGTTATACAGTGTGTCCAGCATAAGGACTTACCACCCCCTTAAAATTTTTACTTCTGGACGATTTTCGTAAACTTTCTTTTGTTGGATAGATCTCGAAAAACGGCATTAAGAAGGTGTATCACATATTTTTTTTGCTGATATGATGGCCAACTGCATCAAATTTTATCGCTCCCATTTTAGAGAAGTACTATTAGAATTTTTTTTTAGAGAAAAACTAACAGCGGATTCTTGACCAGCACCACCTTAAACTAAACCGTACCGAATTTTATGGTTCTAAATTACTGGGTGTCCTAGATATTTATATTATAATTTTACTAATAATTACATGTACTTTCTGTTATTAAAACTATGTATGCCATGGAAATTGAAAATTGTAAACTAATTAACATTAAAATGTCATTTTGACTGATTTGTGTTAGAGTGATCAGTGGCGGCTCGTGAGGAAGGGCTCCAGCACTTATCACAGTTAACAATTTTTCAGAGCAAACACCATATTTTATCTCCTGTATAGGGTTTCAATAACACGAAAATCAAAAAAAATCTTCAGCAGTACTATTTTCTTCTACAACCTTCCACTTTAAAAAACCCACGAGCCGCCACTGATAGTGATTTCAAACGGCAATAATGATTTTTTCTCTAGAAGAAAAACTAGACATTATAATTATTGATTGATTTGTCCGTTACTTTGTGATAGTTCATTTTTTAAAAAGGAATAAAACAATTTTTTACTTGTTTCTATCTATCACTTTTATTTTTAAACAAAATTTGTGTGACTATAGTTTCGTAAAACGATTTTACATTCTCAAACGCTACTTCAAAACTAAGGTTTTACAGCTGTTTATATATTCTATCTACCTAATTTTATATTTTTATTGGGGTTAATTTTTTTTCAATATTTTAAATAGTGGGGAATTTCGGAGATCCGTCTGTCTAGACAGATCTTTATTATATTTATACATTTCAATAGCTTCTAAAATGTTTAATTTTTTGCTTTTGGGCGCTGTATGTAAAATTTTCAAATTAGTAATCTCGGGAAATATATGTCCGGTATCTATGAAATGGTTCGCAAAATTAGAGAAGCATTAAATTAACGAATGAAAGTAAATATATTTTTTTGTATATGTCAACGATACTTACATTGACAACAATAGATTTTCATGACAGTAACATACTACCAAAATATATATATATATATATATATATATATATATATATATATATATATATATATATATATATATATATATATATAATCCGCTGGTCCAGGTACAATCAAGGAAATAACCAAAATTCTACAAGAAGTTTGGCGAACCGAACGGATTCCGGAAGACTGGAAAGATGCTCTAATCCATCCACTACATAAGAAAGGAGATAGAACGGATGTAAACAACTATAGAGGAATATCTCTTCTCCCAGTTTGTTACAAGATTCTATCTCAATGTCTACTAGACAGAGCACAGGGACAGTTAGAACCGAACATTGGTGAATATCAGGCAGGTTTTCGACCGGACAGATCCTGCCCTGAACAGATCCTGAATCTAAAGTTGATTCTAAGACATCAAAGACTGTACAATAAAAATCTCGTCTGTACATTTGTGGATTTCAAAAAAGCATATGATTCTATTGACCGCGAATCTTTATTTCGAATCTTGAAAGAGCAAGGACTAGATCTGAAAACGCTGGGGAAACGCAATTATTAAAGCAACGTTAACTAACACGAGGTCAAAAGTTAAATTCATGGGTGACATTTCAGAACCCTTCGAAATTAAAACTGGTGTGAGACAAGGGGATGGACTCTCGCCACTCTTATTTAACTGTGTTCTAGAAAAAGTAATACAGGAGTGGCGTGAAAAAAAGTCGGCACTGAATATTGACCAGCCCATTAAACTGGGGAGAACCAACATCAAAATTGATTGTCTGGCATTTGCTGATGATCTAGCAATTTTAGCTCAAGATGTATTAATGGCTCAAAAACAGATTGAAATCCTAAAAGAAATAGCAGAAAAGGTAGGACTCCAAATATCCTTTGAAAAGACACAATACATGACCTGCAACAGACTAAGAACACCATTTCTAAAAACAAAATATGGTAACATCAGACGAGTCTCTCAATTCAAATATTTGGGTGAAATAATCATGGAAAATGGGTTGGAAAAAGCGGCCAATAAGGATAGATGTCAAAAAGTGGAAACGGCATTGAGACTTACACAAAATATTTACAACAAAAGATGCCTATCTAAAAACACAAAACTGAGACATTACAACACAGTTATTAAGCCAGAATGTCTATATGCTGCAGAAACGCTCATTTTGAATAGAAAGAGGGACATCGAGGACATTGAAATGAAGGAAAGAAAAATCATAAGAAAAATCCTAGGCCCCAAACAAATAAATAGCACAACATACCGACTTCGAGAAAACCAAGAAATCAAACAATACACAGATATACATAGCGATATGAGAAAAAGAAGACTTAAGTTTTACGGGCACATCAAACGGATGAATCCGAGTAGGCTAACTAGACAAATAGTCGAATTTTATGAAAATAGGAGTAGAGCTAAAGTAGAAATAATTAAATGGATTGCGGCAATTAAACAGGACCTAAGATCAGCAAATATTACACAAAGTGAAATTCAGGATAGAGGTTGTTTCAGACACAAGGTTAACGTTTGGAAGGTTGGCCAGAGAGAAAAATGTAGGAAGACTGGAACAACTTGGTCTGACGAAAGGAAAAAAGCTCATAGCGAAAGAATGAAATTAGTATGAGCTCAAAGAAAGGCTAAGAACAACAAACACCTCTAATTGTACTTCGCGTGGTCCACCAGGGCCCATACTGTGTGATTGTTTATTGTACTGATTGTGTATTCAAATATTTAAATGTGTTTAATTGTATTCTTTAGAATCGGGAACCATATTTAATTTAAATCTACCGAAGGCATAGCAATACAGTTATTTTTATTTAAATTAATTATAGCGGTTTCTTTTAATCTTCTGTATTTTGTTACCGATTCTTTTAATACCGTTTTGGAATTATTCCAATTGATTTTATGACCCGATTCCCATGCGTGTTGACAAATTCTAAATTTATTAAAATCGCCCTTTCTAAGGTTTTTTTACTCTATTTTTATATATTTTTAGGTATTTTTGATATTTTTTGAGTTTTAGATAGCGGCGAAAAAACACAAATAAAGGAAAAAAATATATGAACACGCCACAATTATTCAGACATTAATGAAATTGATGTGTTATCTCTTAATTATCAGTACAATTTACACTTACAATTTGACGGGGCACCCATTCATTATGCCATTAACGTGAGAAACTGGTTAAATAATAATTTTCAAAATGATTGGATTGGGCGAAACAGTCCTGTAATTAATTGGCCACCGAGATCCCCGGACCTCACGCCACTTGATTTTTTTCTCTGGGGGACAATTAACAATAAGGTTTTATGTTTCGAGGCTCCAAACTCGAGACGATCTCCGTATCCGTATCAGGCAAGCTTGTCGTAATAGTACTTCTCAAAAATGATATTAGCATAATATTAGCAAAAAAAACATGTGATACACTTTCTTAATGCCGTTTTCCGAGATCAATCCAACAAAGGAATCTTGGACACACTGTATATGCTGACGATTTCTTTTTAATTTCAAGCTAGATCTATATCCGAGAAAATAAAAAAGCCTATCTCTAATATCTTAAATGCCAAATTGGAGATCAAGATAAAAGTTGCTTAGCTGTGTGACGTATCACATAAATTTAGTGAAGTGGATGCATCGAAGGAAAAATCTATGCCGTTTGCTATTCCTATGGTATCCAGAGAACCTAGCTAAAAGAAATAGTTCCTCAATTAAGTGATGCAAAACAAAAAGAAGGCATATTTCTTGGACCTCAAGTGAGGAAGCTTCTTGATGGTTTTCGTATAATTCAAGAATAATTAAATGAAAAGGAATTGGCATATTTTGTAAGGGTAGTGAGGGGATTTCTCGGCAACAAGAAAGATGAAAACTATAAAAAGCTCATAGATGAACAACTCTTGAAAGCCTATCAAATACTAGGGTGTCGCATGACCTATTCGTCGGCGAACAGTATCACTATATAACTCACTCTATCACATCTGTCCGTCTCACTTACACTGATGCAGTCCATTTTTGAGCACACAAAAGGATTTTTATCATAGTATGAGTTTGAATGTGGTCCTTTTGCAAAAAAAATAAACTAAGTAAGTAAGTGCCAATTGTACCATTTTGAAATCTTGACTAAACAGGCCATCTTTTTAAATAACTAGCCCAGGGTAGTGTAATACATTTTTTTTATAAAAATAAAGTGTCAAACTTAGCGTCATTGTCATTGTTTGATTTGTGACTGCGATTAATAGCATGATTATTTGGATCACGTTGATATCACTGATATAACCTGACCTTTCGCCCGGCACCGCTTGACGTTGAGTTTCAGGATACCCTGTATATAGCTAGCAGAGGAATGGGCCTGAATAGCAATTCGCGGGTTTTCTTGACAGCATCTTTAACAAGCATATATTTTTATAAAATACTTTTCTTAAAATTCCAAAAACATCTTCAAAACTCGCATAAAAAGTAGCTATTTAGCTATATAGCCCCAATACCTACTTAAAAATAAAAGTGATTTTTTAAAGATATTAACTGAGGAAAAACGGCCACAGACAAACATCAACACGGCAATGAATTATATCCTCAACTTTATTATCGGTCTTTTTGACTACCTTTCTATTGTTGATCAACTATCAACCAAGTAAAAGTGCAGGGATCGGAGTTAAAAGTACAAAAGGATCAAATGGTGTGATAAAATCTCTCAAGCAAACTGGGTGATCATTTCCAATCATTTTTGATGCGCGTGGCCATGAACTATCCTAAAACAATATGACTTCCTTACTTAACATATCGGTCAATAGGTCCTCGATCTGACATGTAAGATTACTTCACTTGCGAAAAATCCTTATCAGTGGTCGATGTGCCAACGTTCAAACGTCATGTGTTAAAGTTTCATTACAATCTGTCTACTAGTTTCTGAGTTGTTGGATTTTTGCACGCGGTATGTGACAATGGATAGAACAAGGATACATCAGGACACTCCGGAGTCAAATCGGCAGTCAGCTGAGTAGACAGCAGCAGCTGAAAGTCTTCCAAAGCGACCAAAAACACAACCATCAACAGGCAAGATTATGGCCTCTGTATTTTTGGATGCGCATGGGATATTGTTCATCGATTATCTCGAGAAAGGTAAAACCATCAATAGCGAATATTACATATTGTTATTGATGCGTCTATCTAAGGACGAGATTGTAAAAAAGGCTCGAAATAAACAAAAAAAAGTGCTGTTTCGCCAAGATAATGCACCAGGTCACAAATAGTTGCCGACGATAACTAAATTGCATGAATTACACTTCGAATTGCTTCCTCATCCACCGTATTCTCCAGATCTGGCTCCCTGAGACTATTTCCCGTTCTCAAACCTCCAAAAATGCTCGCTGGAAGGAAATCTCCAATCCGCTCCAATGAAGAGGCAATGCCGAAACTGAAGGATATTTTGAAGGTAGAGATAAATCGTCCTTCAGCAAAAACCTGTAGAAATGTCAGAAAAGCGTTGGAACGATTTTATTGTTCTTCAAGGAGAGTATATTGAAATTTGCCAAAAATAAGTATGTTTTATTTTTCGACCGGGGGACTTATTGGGGTTACCCCACGGGCTTAGCCGTGGGGGGGGGGGGGGGGGGTTCAAACCACCTTCCCCCGAAATAAGCCAAATATTACCTAATATTATACCGAAAAAGTGCGAGGAGTGAAGAGAGTTAAATTATTACATTTGAATTGAATATATGTCCGAACTAGTGGACGTTGCGCACAGTAACGCCATCTCTTGTCGAGTAGTCGAACTATTTTGTATCGTATGGAAACTTTGCGTTGTTTCTCGATTATTCGCCACGCCCCTCGGTCGGAATGAGCGGAGCTTTGTGGAAGTTTGTGGTAGTTTCTGGACGGCTACTACTGGGCTGCTATATAAGCGGCGCGTGACCGCGCTTACGGCAGTATTGTTCCATGCGAACTCGAAGCGAATATAAGTGAAAAGTGGTGAACGAATAGTGAAGAGAATTAACTGTACCGTGTAAGTGAGTAATTTTAGTGCAGTGTTATTCGGTGACCTTGTTAAGGATATATACGTGAATCATTATTACTGTCGAAAAATGGAAGGGAAAAAAAGTAAGGGTGATAAACTTAAAGGTATGGACTACTGGAAAAAGTGGTGTAGTCAAGGGGTTTCTAATAAAGAAACAAATTTGGATTTAGCTATCAAAGCTTCAGCTACCTTGCATGCTGATAAGAAGACTGTGATGACAAGCGGGCCCTCGACCTCGACCTCAATCACAATACCGAATGTCGAAATCGATGCCATATCGCTGGTGCCCTGTTCGATACATTCAACTGCCGAATCTACATCTAGTCTGCAACAGGCCAGCTTGCCTGTTACCTCATCTTTTACAACTGTAAGTTGGATGTTGGTTTTTACGCGAATCGAGAAAAAATCTTGGATGAATATTTTAAAGTCCAAATTTTAAAACCGCCATGGAACCCACCCAGAGATTATAAGTTTCCTATTTCCACAAAACGAAACTTGCGCTTTCAATTGAAATGGTTGGAGAGATTCCTCTGGTTGTCATATTCGGAATATAAAAGTGGAGCATACTGCAGAGTTTGCGTGGTAATGGGACGTTCGCTTGATGAAGGTAAAGGCGGTCATCAAAGGATCGGCTAGTTGCCAACCGAACCTTTTTGTAAGTGGAAAAATGCGTCGGAAAAACAATCAATTTCAAATAGGTTCTGCAATCCAAGAAACGCAAGGCCCGAAAATTAGGTTCTGTACCTAATAATAATGTACCTAATGTTATAGGGTTCTATCTCTCAGTTTCAATCATCTTCTAATGATACTAACTGGGTTATCGAAACGCACGTCACGTAACAAACTCATTATAAAATTTTATTTAACACCAACATTTCTTTGTTACAGATTGTAATATCCGATAATGGAGACCCACCTCTCACCTCCACCACCAGGGTGGTGGTTAAGGTGGAAGACATCAACGACAACGCCCCAGAATTCGAGGAAATATCCTACAGCGTAGTGATACCTGCTACTGGAAATTACAACCGTGCTATGTTTCAAGTAAGTTTGCTAATCGAAATTGAGCCGTACTGCAGTTCATTAAATTGAAAATTAGTCTGCATTTTAAATATAATTCTGTTAAAACATATCTTTTCCTTGGAACTTAAGATATACTATATAAAATGATCTTAATTATTGCAAAGATTTACAGTTTAAAGTCGGCTTCGAACCACGGTCACTAGCTATCGATTAACCCCATTCAGCACATCCCCCGAAGGTTATCAACCTTACGATAGCGCATAACTTTTAGTTTTATTGAAAACCTACCCACTGGTCGGTCAGTGATCAAAGTAGAAGATCTCCCAGAAGGCATCCGAGTGTCCCCAGTTTCCTTGTCGATCCCTTGTCGGGTGTTACACTCTTGCCTATTGAAATACAGTCAAGTCTGGTCGTTGCTCGGACGATTACCCATCCCAATACTAACTGCGACAACTGACTGTACATGTCCGTTTCATTAATAAAAATGTCATTGATATCTTATTAATATAGTTAGTTTAAAAAACAGTTAGTTTAAAAATACTGCTTTACATATGACTTGACCCAGATATATATTTTTTCCTTTATTTCGGTTTTTCGCCATTATCTAAAACTCAAAAAATATCAAAAATACCTGTTCTTATTTAAAGAAAGAATCACTGGGTAAAAACAAAAAACCAAACGGAGAGAAACTTCTCAGTGATTCTTTTTTGTAATAAATTTACCTAAGGAACAAAATTTTAAAGATATAAAAATGTTATAAAAAATTTTACAAACTTTAACGTTAACGTTTCGGAGGGTACTCTCCCCCCGTTTTCAAACCTAAAAAATAAATTATATTAATTTGTAATATATAAAGTAACGAGTGAAAGTCAATATATTTTTTTGTATATGTCAACGATACTTTCATTGACAACAATAGATTTTCTTGACAGTGACATACTACCAAAAAATATATATAGGTAATGTTTACTGTGTAATTGTTTATTGTACTGATTGTGTATTCAAATATTTAAATGTGTTTAATTGTATTCTTTAGAATCGGGAACCATATTGAATTTAAAACCGTGAATTTACAGATCTAGAAAGATCACAACTTACACCACATTATAGTAAACCACATCATTCCTATGGTCTACCAAAAATACACAAAACTAATATACCACGTCGCCCTATAGTTAGTGGTATAGATTCCCCATGTTATAAACTAGCAAAATTTTTATTAAACATTTTAAATCCACTTTCGGGTAGAACAAATTTATATATATTAAAAGTACTTCAGATTTTTTAGATAAAATTTCGAACATTAAAATTACAAACCAAAATGTAATGGTTACTTTTGACGTGGTGAGTTTATTTACTAATGTACCAGTTGACAAATCACTTTTAATAGTTAGAAAGAAATTAGAAGATGACACAACATTAAAAGACCGCACTAAACTAAACATAAATAAACCACATATTTGCTTAAAAACCACATATTTTCAATTAGAAAATGATTATTATCAACAAAATTTCGGAATGGCAATGGGTTCTTCTCTTTCTCCTTTGATGAGTAATATCTTTATGGAGGAACTCGAGAATGACATATTAAATAAATCTCTTAAAAATCCATTAATATGGCTTAGGTATGTTGATGATATTTTTGCTATATGGCAACATAGCATTGACGATATAAATATTTTTTTACAAGATATAAATTCTCGAGAGCCTACAATTAAGTTTACTTTAGAGATGGAGAATAAATTGCCATACCTCGACACTAATATTAAAACAAAACAACACATTAAAAACTGCAGTTTACAGAAAACCGACAAACACAGATAGGTATCTCAATTTCTTTTCAAATCACTCAAAATCGGTCAAAATAAGAGCAATTAAAAGTTTATATGACAGAGCAAAACTTGTTTGTACCGACAGTGATACACTACAAAAAGAAACAATTCACATAAAAGACATTTTAATAAAAAACAATTACCCAAAAAATTTTAAAGATAAATCGTTTAAAAATTTTGATACTAGACAAAACAGACAAGTTATTAATAACAATAACAATAACTCTCAAACAATTAACCTCACAATTCCTTATATCCGCGGTATTTCTGACACAAGGAAATAAATACAACATAAGAACGACATTTAAAACAAAAAATACTCTTAGATCTCTATTAAGACTAACCAAAGACTAAACCAAGACTAAACCAAACAATATACGAATGTGGCAAATTCTATATAGGTGAGACATCTAGACCGTTAGATGTTAGAGTAAAAAAGTAAAAGTAAGTAAAAGAGTAAAACATTCTTAGAAAGGGCGATTTTAACAAATCTAGAATTTGTCAACACGCATGGGAATCGGGTCATAAAATTAATTGGAATAATTCCAAAACGGCATTAAAAGAATCGGTAACAAAATATAGAACATTAAAAGAAACCGCTATAATTAATTTAAATAAAAATAACTGTATTGCTGTGCCTTCGGTAGATTTAAATTCAATATGGTTCCCGATTCTAAAAAATACAATTAAACACATTTAAATATTTGAATACACAATCAGTACAATAAACAATCACACAGTAAACATTACGTATATATATTTTTTGGTAGTATGTCACTGTCAAGAAAATCTATTGTTGTCAATGAAAGTATCGTTGACATATACAAAAAATATATTTACTTTCACTCGTTACTTTATATATTACAAATTAATATAATTTATTTTTTAGTTCAGTTTTGAAAACGGGGGGAGAGTACCCTCCGAAACGTTAACGTTAAAAGTTTGTAAAAAATTTTATAACATTTTTATATCTTTAAAATTTTGTTCGTTAGGCAAATTTATTACAAAAAAGAATCACTGAGAAGTTTGTCTCCGTTTGGTTTTTTGTTTTTACCCAGTGATTCTTTCTTTAAATCAGAACAGGTATTTTTGATATTTTGTGAGTTTTAAGCAGTGGTGAAAAACCCAAATAAAGGAGAAAAAATATATGAACACGCCACAATCATTCAGACATTACTTAAAACATAATAAAGACTCTATAACAGTTTTTAACAGTGACAACCGCCTACGTCATTATAAAGACGCCTTTCGATATCCATGTAATAGTGCATCGATTTAGAAAAAGTTTTCTGAAAAACAGTCTATCATAACAAGATGGAATAAGAGGAGCTTTTTTACCTAAAAATCATTGCAATTCAATAAAAACAAAAAAGTTATAGCAGCATTTACCAAGGAGACACCCCTGTATGTGACGCCCTTGACTAAAATACTCAATTATTAACATAAGAAATGTAGTCAAGACCCGTGGTCAATCCTTCAGTTGTTTTCTTCACCTATTTGCTGTTCTCAGAACCTCAAAAAAAGCTCGCTGGAAAGAAATATCGCTCCAATGAAGAGGGTAATTGTCAAAACCGGATATTTTGAAGGCAAACAGAAATCGTTCGATAAAAAAGGTGTAGAAATATTAGAAAAGCGTGACAATGATTGTGTTGCTCTTGAACGAGAATGTATTATTATTATTATTAGGTGCGTATAGACCCGGTTGGATCACGCAAAGCATCCTGACTCATTTTCGAGTGTTCTTTCTAATCCTCCACACCTCTGTCATCCTTTCTCCGTGGATTCTCTTTCTCTCCTCTGTCTACTTTGTTCCTGATCTCCTCGAAACTTCGCTCTCTGGTGCAACGTTCCACATATGTATTTTGTGTCTGTACGTTCTTCTATCCTCAATCTCTCTCGGACCCATTTGTGCCTTTCCCAGATCAGCTCTGACTTGTGCGATCCATGGTACTGTTGACTTGACTCCTTGTATGTGTACATAAGAATTCTGTTGGTGAGTTTTGTCGGTGGGAGTCTACTGATATGTCCATAGAATTTCAACCATCTTTTTCTTATGTCCGCCGCTACGTTGGACATTCTCTCTGTGGTCTTTCCAGAATGTAGTCTGTATCCTTTCTCTGTCAGTTTTGGGCCTCATAATTTTGCGTTCTTCTTTTAGTATGTTTTCTATGCCGCTCTTTGTATGGACTGTAAGTGTCTCGCTTGCGTATAGTACCTCTGGTTTGATTACTGTGTTGTAGTGTCTTATTTTTGCGTATGTAGATAAGCATTTCTTATTGTAAATATTGTGTGTCTTGCCGTATGCCCTCTTCATCTTCTGCAATCGAGTCTGCTGTGCTATCTTCTCTCCTCCTGTGGGTTCGAGGACCTCGCCCAGGTAATTGAAGTGAGTGACCCTATTTATGTTGCCGTATTTGGTGTTCAAATTTTGGACATTTAATTTTGAGCAGAAGAATTCGGTTTTTTGAAAGGATATTTGTAGGCCAACTTTCTCTGCATATTCCTTGAGGAGTTCGATCTGTTTGGTTGCCCTTTTTTCAATGTCTGCGAGTATGGCTAGGTCGTCCGCGAAGGCTAGGCATGATATTTCTATGTTGTTTTTGGTTCGTCCGAATCGTATTGGTTTCCAGTGTCCTTGATTTTTTAGTTCCTTTTCCCATTCCCTTCTGACTTTGTCCAGGACCAGGTTGACGAGGAGTGGGGGTTTTAATCAGGAAGGGTTCGGAAATTTCTCCCATAAATTTCACTTTAGAGATTGTGTTGATCAGTGTCTGCTTGCGGGCGAAAGCCTGCCTGGTACTCGCCAATTTTGTGTTCTAGTTATTCCTGTGTTCTCTGGAGAAGGCATACGTATTGGTGAATATAGTCGAAATTTGGAAAAAAAATGTGTTTGATTTGCCAGACCGTGGACTTATTGACCGATGTGTTATATATATCCGAGGTGTGACTATTATAACGACTAATATACACCCCTCCTCTAGACCTACAACGCTCCATGCGAATCTTCCATTGTTCGAAACAGTACTGGAAGTATTTTTCTGTCAGCTCCTTCAGAACGCGTATCGCTTTCTCTTTCACAACTTCAATGGACTCAAATCTTGTTCATTTCAATATAGATTTCACCTTAGGAAACAGATAGAAGTCGCCCGGAGCAAGATCAGGTGAATAAGGCGGATTGTGTAACACTAGTAGAAGGGCGACCCGGGCGACCCGGTCTGTGTGATCATCTTCTTGGCCATCTTGAAAAAGCTTAAAATATTCAAAAACACGTGCACGCGATAAACATTCATTAGATGTTTTTCAAAGTTTTTAGTGAAATTTCACAACAATTCGTTGCTCTATTGTGACACTTAACAATTGTGACACTTGTGCGGTTATATGAATTTGTTTACAGCAGCGAGAGGTACTGCATTCGAAAGTGAAGGCTTCAAGCTAAACAGCTGTTGATCGCTGGCGTTTGGCGCATGAATACTTCTTCTGTAGGAGCGTCAGTCTAATTATTTAATAGCCACACCTCGTATATATTTGAAAGAAATATGTTTTTGTTATAACCCAACATAATGTCCTCAAACGTGAATAATTTTGTTTTTTTACAAATTAACCCGTTCGAAGCAAAACGGATTTTGTGTCAGTGAAACAGAGCAACGCCAATTTCAAAACGCGAGTTGTATAGTTTATGTAATTAATACCATTATGGCGGGGAATGGATTTGTAGAATAGAACTGAAATTTGCAAATAATGAAATAACAATTAAACAATATAGGTACTTTACGTTGTTGGGGCGAATTAAATCCTACAATTTCATTATGCAGAATTGCGCGAAACTACGCCTAATTATCACGATAGTTCATTATGTATTATCATTATTTCGTAACGAGATAATTTTCTTATTAGGACGAAGCACCGTGCCGGAGAACGAACTTCAATTAAAATGCTAATAACTAGGACGATCCAGGAAAAGATACGGGACTCTGACAAAAAAAAACAAATTCGATTGGGTACTAGCCCATATAAAATTCTCCAGAATAAACAGTTATACAGTATTTCTTTGACTATGAAAGATATTAAAAAACATTATTTTATCCTTCAAGATAGGAAGACATTAAATATCAGGACATTAATTATAGTATTATACCGGCCATGACATAAGGTGCTAGCCAAAAGTCCCCCCTCCCCCAGCTTTTGAACGGTTATACTTAAACTAATGAAATCTGGAATGTAACAAGTGTGATAACTATGATGTAATCATTATAGATGACCTCGCAGTGCCATTGCGACCAATAACTTTCAATGGGTTCCTATGACAAGTGACACCTCGTTTGAAAGGTATTTAAAAGACCTATTCAACCATACTAATTTTGTTTCGGTTCAAGGTAGTTTTGGAGATAACAGAATAACCTTAAGATCATGTCAACATCCCTAAGAAAATCTCCACAAAAACAAAAGACATGGAGATCGCCTATACAGATTGGAGAATTCTTCAATCTCATACCCACAACAAACAGAGATCCAAGATGTCCAAGTCCGCAGGGGCGCGAACATTGACTCAGACCACTACCTAACACGAATCAAAGTCAAGTTCACCCCAAGGAGAATTCATCACAAGAAAGCACATCTACAGAAATTCGACACAAAAAAAGATCAAGGAATCCTACATAACAGAGGAATTGGAAAAGGAACAGGCAGAAAAAATTACACAAAAAGTACAGGAACTAATCCTATTGAAACAGAGCACAAAACACCCTTGGTGGGACTCAACGGGCAGCGACGCAAACGGGCATTTCAGGAGTAGAACACTAAAACACCCCCTGAAAGTCAACTGCTTTTTGACGGGTCTAAAAAACAGACCGCAAAGGTTATCAGGCAAACTAAGAGGAAGTACATGAAGGAACAACTAGACTCTATAGAGGAGAATTCCCGCAATTATAACACGAGATATTTTTATAGGACTTTTGCATGAAAAATCCGTAGATACACACCACAAAATCTTTGCTTCAGAAAGCGAAATGGGAGATTAGCGCTAACCAATCAGAAGAATTGTCAGGAGCTGGCAGACTATTTCTCTGATGTCCTCAATTGACCCGAACGCGACACAAGATTCAAGGAAAATTGTATCCATACCCACTCAGAATCACCACCACCAACACAGGAAGAAATCCACAGGCACATACATAAACTAAATAATAACAGGTCATCAGGTGAAGATGGTATCACCGCGGGACTATTGAAAAACCTCGAACCAAATTCACTGCAGGAACTTACGCGAATTATCACGAACATTTGGCAAACAGAAAAATTACCAGATGAATGGAAATGTGCTCTTATAAACGCGCTGCACAAGAAAGGAGACAGAACAGATGTGAACAACTACAGAGGAATCTCCTTACTACAAGTCACTTAAAAAATCTTCTCCAGAGAACACAGGAACAACTAGAACACAAAATTGGCGAGTGCCAGGCAGGCTTTCGCCCTGGACGCTCATGCACTGAACAAATATATAACTTAAAAACAATATTGAAATGCAAAGCTATCAGGAACGTTCCAATCATCTGCACGTTCGTGGACTTCAAAAAAGCATACGACTGCATCGACCGAAAATCGTATTTCAACCTACTAAAAGAACAAGGACTCGATCCCAAAACACTACGATTGATTAAGCAGACATTGACTGACACAACCTCTAAAGTGAAATTTATAGGAGAAATTTCCGAACCCTTCCTGATTTAAACCGGGGTACGCCAAGGAGAAGGGTTATCCTCACTCCTCTTCAATCTGGTTCTGGACAAAGTCATAATGGAATGGGAAAAAGAACTGAAAAATCACGGACACTGGAAACCAGTACGACTCGAACGATCCAAAAACAACATAGAAAGATCACGCCTGTTTTTTATGTAACGTTCGACCACCAGCTTTTAGCATTTCGACAGATAAACTAACCTTTCCTGGAGCCTTGCCGTTTTTCATCGATTCTATAGCATTTGTTACTTCCTCCACTAGGATATCTGGCATTTGTTCTTCCGTGGGTATTGTTGTCGTTGATTGATTCTGATCTTCATATAACTGAGAATAGAATTTTCTGAGGACCTCTAACATTTGCGTACGTGCCCTGCATACTGTGCCATCCTCACGCATTAATGCATAAATTTGCGTTATTTTCTTTCTCCGCTTGTGTTTAGCCTTGTTCATTCCTTTGTTTTCTTCCAGGGCTGTTTGCACTAGCTGCATGTTAACCCGGCGCGTGCTCTCTCTAATACGGTTTCTTATAGTTTTGCCGAGCTCAGCGTACTCGACCCTGCCTAATGGACTCTCTGCATTTCTCATTGTTCGTCGTTTCTTCATTAAATCAATGATCTCACTAAAGATTTTTCTCTGTTTGAAATCTTTTTCTTCTGTTGCTATTGAAGCAGTCGTTTCTAACACAGCAAAGTGGTTCGACAAAGCAATCTCAAAATCGCTGCCCCTCTCCAACAATTTTCCACAATCCACTTTGCCCTTCTTTGCCCTTCCCATTCTTTCGCTCTCTCTTCGACAGTTAATCCTAATTTTTGCTCGTACCATTCGGTGGTCACTTCCAATATTAAAATTGTTAATTGATAAGGACACAGTATAATTGTAAAATATTGTTTTATCGTTGGTCATGATCTAATGAACTTCACTTGTGAGTCCAGATGAACTTTTCTATGTCCATTTTCTGCTGATGATATATATATATATATATATATATATATATATATATATATATATATATATATATATATATATTAGTATTATATTTTTTTTTTGTAAAAATTCCGTTAATTTATTCTTATAAAGTCTTATCGTCATGTCATTTCAATTGAATCCTAAATGAAAACTTGTCATGTCAACATGTCAGACACTTGAATTAGGTCCAGTATTTTATCCGGCTCTGCATATTCGCAAAACGCTTTTAACCCGGGGAAATATTGCGCATAATCACTTGAAAAAATACATATTCATAAAGTTGTTACATCGAAGAGTCTGACTCGATTATATTCCACTCTATGTTTACCCTGTTGAACGTGATAACGAACAGTTTTGTAAACAGTTGCTGATTTAATATTCATGTTTTCGTTCTTCGTTGTTTCTTACGTTCGTCCGTTTTTTTATAATTACTACTTTAAAGATAATTTTTTTTAAATATAAACTGTCGATTCTGCAATGTCTGTCCAAGTCCAATAAGAAAGGTGACAGGCTGAATCTTCGTCTAACAAGCATCGCCATGAATTAATAAATATATATATATATATATATATATATATATATATATATATATATATATATATATATATTATTCAAAGTTTATTAATAAGCATTAGTTTTCACAATTTAAGGCTATAAGTGATATACTCTTATTTTTTTGAACAGAAAAAAAGCACATATTGTTTGATAGTTGTAGTAACTTTTTGTAACACTAGGATGTTTAGTTTTATTAATATTTTTTGTATCAGGACACGTTACGCAACGTTAATAATATTATAATAATTCTGTAATAAATTCTTTAAACACATTAAAATAAAATGTTTAGATTCATCATTCATACTCTTATTATTTTGATCACAACTGTATATCAGATGAAAGTTGAAACTCCGTGAAAGTTGACAGGTTGAAACGTATTCACCACATATAATACTAATTTGATCCAAAAGTTAGGTAACTTTTGTTTTTAAATTCGCGCGCTTTACACATCGATACAACCATTTTGTATGGTAGTATAGTTGGTATGACTGTCATTGACATCTAATAAAAGATTCATAAAATTTTGCTTATTAAGTTAGGAATTATGTCGTCTTTGGCCATTGTTAAAAACTTTTGTCGTGGATTTTATAAAATGGATACTTTTATCGAACAAAAGCTTTGATTGATTGATTGACTGATTGACGATTGATCAAATAATCAATTGATCGACTGATAGATTTATCGACTGATCGATTGAGTAAATATAAATTAAATTCTAGTTCAAAAATTGGCCATAGCTTGTTGTCACCCTCCTGAAGATCCCCATTCGAAAGAGGAATTGGAGTAATTTTGAAAACATATATTGCCGATTCTTAAGCCAAACGATCAGCAGTCTCATTTCAGGGATTATTCTCACAGATCCAGGAATCTCGATGTGAAGTGGACGTGACGAAGTGGGATTTTCTCGAACTCGAAAGGAAACTGAGCGAATCAGTGAAGGCAAGCCAGTTATTGGATTTTGATGATCATATAAATTGCATATAACTCAGCAGATAGTATGCTAGTAAAAGCAGGGAGACTGAATTTATCAGAATAGAGATCAGAGGAATATGCTGCATCTACTCTAGCTGGTGTATAAAGGACATTCTTACTGGATATTTCGGAACAAGAACTGGAAAAGAGATTCGGGCAAGGAGCTCTTATCAAAAAAAAGCTGAGAATAATTGAATGAAAAAACAGGGAACAACCAAGGAAGGTTAATGGAAGGAAATGAGGGTAAAAAATCTATTGGAATAAGGTCCTAGATTAATGAACAATTAATGTGGACACCAAGCTGAACGTTATGTGTATGAAGGATGTTCTGACTAGATATTTCAGAACAAGAACTAGAAAAGAGATTAAACTAAGGAGAAACTAACTAAAAGAGAAAACTAAGGAGAGAATAGTTGGATGAAAAAACAGGGAACAACCAAGGAAGGTTAAAGGAAGGAAATGAGGGTAAAAAATCTATTGGAGTAAGGTCAATGCACAATTAATATGGAGGCCAACCTAAACCTTATGTGTATGAAAGATATTCTGACTGGATATTTCGGAATAAGAGCTGGAAAAGAGATTGCGACAAAGAGCTTTTATCAAAACTAAGGAGAGTATAGTCGAATGAAAAAAACAGGGAATAACCAAGGAAGGTTAACGGAAGGAAATGAGAGTAAAGAATCTATTGGAGTAAGGTCTAGATTAATGAACAATTAATGTAGATGCCAAGCTGAACCTTATGATCTTGAATCATGGGCAGAAGCAGGATTTGGATCTTTGCATTACTTATGCATTAATAGTGTTAAGAAAGTATTACGACGATGCAGATACAAAGACTTTCGTGATGGCAGAGAGGGAGTTGGAGGTAAATTTCATTCAGGAAGGCCTTCCACGTCAGCCTCTGAAGAAATCATTACCAAAATCAAGTATCTTGCGCTGGGTAATGAATCACCAGTAAACGCACTGTAAAGGTCCAGATTTGTATCAAAACAATTCATAGTTTTTGTCTCTGGAGAACGCACCTTCACTCCACGATAATTATCGGTCAATTTTTCGCCTAAAATCTAACAAACATTGTTGCACAAGCGCCATCCGACATTTTCCTGTTCTCTCGTTTGAATAAACCACTTCCTTGACATCGTTTTGAGTATAGAAAGTCCATTCAAGAGAGTTCGCCGTCCGGTTCCAAGGAAATATAAGAAGTCGGATATAAAAATTGTTTAGAAGACTCGAAAAAACGTTCGAGTAAGTGTATTGCAGTGAAAGGGAATTACTTTGAAAGAGACAAAATAAATGTTAGATGAATAACTAAATATTTTGTATATTGATTACGAATATTGATTATACATAGTATAATCAATATTTTCCTAAATTTGACTGAGGTAGCCGATACTTGGAAATGTATTTTAATTAAATAAACAAAGATTAATATCTAAAAATTTCCACTATATTTGAACTTGTATGTATGACAATTAATGGCTGAATGATTGTGGCGTGTTCATATAGTTTTTTCCTTTATTTGGCTTTTTCGCCACTATCTAAAACTCAAAAAATATCAAAAATACCTGTTCTTATTTAAAGAAAGAATCACTGGGAAAAAACAAAAAACCAAACGGAGACAAATTTCTCAGTGATTCTTTTATATAATAAATTTGTCTAACGAACAAAATTTTAAAGATATAATAATGTTATTAAAAATTTTACAAACTTTTAACGTTAACGTTTCGAAGGGTACTCTCCCCCTGTTTTCAAAACTAAACTAAAAAATAAATTATATTAATTTGTAATATATAAAGTAACAAGTGAAAGTAAATATATTTTTTGTGTATGTCAACGATACTTACATTGACAACAATAGATTTTCATGACAGTGACATACTACCAAAAAAAATATATAGGTAATGTTTACTGTGTGATTGTTTATTGTACTGATTGTGTATTCAAATATTTAAATGTGTTTAATTGTATTCTTAAGAATCCGGAACCATACTGAATTTAAATCTACCGAAGGCATAGCAATAGAGTTATTTTTATTTAAATTAATTATAGCGGTTTCTTTTAATCTTCTGTATTTTGTTACCGATTCTTTTAATACCATTTTGGAATTATTCCAATTGATTTTATGACCCGATTCCCATGCGTGTTGACAAATTCTAGATTTATTAAAATCGCCCTTTCTAAGAAGGTTGCTCTTTGCTCTTTTACTCTAACATCTAACGGTCTAGATGTCTCACCTATATAGAATTAGCCACATTCTCGGGGAATTTTATAAACCACATTTTTGGTATTTTGTTGTATATTGTTTGGTTTAGTCTTTGTTAACAGAGATCTAAGAGTATTTTTTGTTTTAAATGTCGTTCTTATGTTGTATTTATTTCCTACTCTTTTAAATGTGTCAGAAATACCGCGGATATAAGGAATTGTGAGGTTAATTGTTTGAGAGTTGTTATTATTGTTATTAATAACTTGTCTGTTTTGTCTAGTATCAAAATTTTTAAACGATTTATCTATAAATTTTTTTGAGTAATTGTTTTTTTATTAAAATGTCTTTTATGTGATTTGTTTCTTTTTGTAGTGTATCACTGTCGGTACAAACAAGTTTTGCTCTGTCATATAAACTTTTAATTACTCCTATTTTGACCGATTTTGAGTGATTTGAAAAGAAATTGAGATACCTATCTGTTTTTGTCGGTTTTCTGTAAACTGTAGTTTTTAATGTGTTGTTTTGTTTTAATATTAAAGTGTCGAAGAATGGCAATTTATTCTCCTTCTCCATCTCTAAAGTAAAGTTAATTGTAGGCTCTCGAGAATTTATATCTTGTAAAAAATATTTAGATCGTCAATGCTATGTTGCCATATTGCAAAAATATCATCAACATACCTAAGCCATATTAATGGCTTTTTAAGAGATTTATTTAATATGTCATTCTCGAGTTCCTCCATAAAGATATTACTCATCAAAGGAGAAAGAGTAATTTTTTTTATTATTATTCACGTATGGGCCCTGGTAGGCCACGCGAAGTACAATTAGAGGCGTTTGTTGTCGTTAGCCTTCCTTTGCGCCCATACTAATTTCATTCTTTCGCTATGAGCTTTTTTCCTTTCGTCAGACCAAGTTGTTCCAGTCTTCCTACATTTTTCCCTCTGGCCAACCTCCCAAACGTTAAACTTGTGTCTGAAACAGCCTCTATCCTGAATTTCACATTGTGTAATATTTGCTGATCTTAGATCCTCTTTAATTGCAGCAATCCATTTAATTATGTCTACTTTAGCTCTACTCCTATTTTCATAAAATTCGAACTATTTGTCTAGTTAATCTATTCGGATTCATCCGTTTTATGTGTCCGTAAAACTTAAGTTTTCGTTTTCTCATATCGCTATGTATATCAGTGTATTGTTTGATTTCTTGGTTTTCTCGAAGTCGGTATGTTGTGCCATTTATTTGTTGGGGGCCTAAGATTTTTCTTATGATTTTTCTTTCCTTCTTTTCAATGTCCTCGATGTCTCTCTTTCTATTCATAATGAGCGTTTCTGCCCCATATAGACATTCTGGTTTAATAACTGTGTTGTAATGTCTCAATTTCGTGTTTTTAGATATCGTGCATTTTTTGTTGTAAATATTTTGTGTAAGTCTTAATGCTATATCCATGTTTTGACATCTACCCTTATTGGCTGCTTTTTCCAACCCATTTTCCATGATTATTTCACCCAAATATTTGAACTGAGAGACTAGTCTGATGCTACCATATTTTGTTTTTAGAAATGATGTTCTTACTCTGTTGCAGGTCATGTATTGTGTCTTTTCAAAGGAAATTTGTAGTTCTACCTTTTCTGCTGTTTCTTTTAGGATTTTAATCTGTTTTTGTGCCGTTAATATATCTTGTCAATATTCACGGCCGACTTTTTGTTACGCCACTCCTGTATTACTTTTTCTAAAACACAGTTAAATAAGAGTGGCGAGAGTCCATCCCCTTGTCTCACTCCAGTTTTAATTTCGAAGGGCTCTGAGATGTGACCCATGAATTTAACTTTTGACCTTGTGTTAGTTAATGTTGCTTTAATAATTGCCAGCGTTTTCAAATCTAGTCCTTGTTCTTTCAAGATTCGGAATAAAGATTCGCGGTCAATAGAATCGTATGCTTTTTTTAAATCCACAAATGTACAGACGAGATTTTTATTGTACAGTTTTTGATGTCTTAGGATCAACTTTAGTTTCAGGATCTGTTCAGGGCAGGATCTGTAAATTTTTTTATTATTATTTATTTACTATTATTTATTTATTATTATTTACTATTTATTAGTAAATTGTAAATTTATTACAAAAAAGAATCACTGAGAAATGTGTCTCCGTTTGGTTTTTTGTTTTTACTCAGTGATTCTTTACATAAGAACAGATAATTTTGATATTTTTTGAGTTTTAGATAGTGGCGAAAAATCCAAATAAAGGAAAAAAATGTACGACAATTGTTTCGACATACAGTGCCTTTTTCACACATACAAACTATACTAAACTATAGTATAGTTTAGTATAGTTGAACTGAAGTTTAATATAGTTTGTATTTGAACAAGGCCCTGTGTGTCGAAACAATTGTCACACATACAATTTTAAATATAATGTTCAGTTCTTGATTAAAATAGAATAGAATTTAACTCCAAACAGAATTACCATGAAACACCAAACCACTTTTTTTAAGTTATTAACGCACGTATCGCTAACCATGTGAGCATCATCAGGAGATGTTTTAATCTAATTCTTAAACTAAACTAAACTAGCCATCTTATTTTGGAAACTATGATTCGAATCTTTAGGAATGCATCTCGAAGTGTTGGTCTTTTTTCTAAAAGAACATAGTTTAGTTTTAGAATTAGATTAAATCACCTCCTGATGATGCTAACATGGTTAGCGAAACGTGCGTCGAGAAGTTTAAAAAGTGATTTGGTGTTTAGTGGTAAATCGCTTCGAGTGTAGTGTTTAACACCGAAGCTTCCAATAGAAGAATTGACCAAACGACTTGTTTTTAACTTCGCAATGAGCGTTTCGCTAACCATGATAGCATCATCACTCAATGTAGACTGAACATCAGCTGAAGATGATGATGATGTTAAAATAATTAGCGAAACGCGCGTCAATCAATTAAAAACAAATGAGTTGACATTTTGTGAGACATTCCTGAAGTTTCCGGTATAAGAATTGATAAAATAGAACTGTATTCCATTTAGAATGACGCCAGGGACTACCTGGTGGACGATTTTGACGGTGCTGATGCGGCAGTTGAATTAGAACCGTGGGAAAGTCACGAACCTGACGATTTTAAAGACTCAGAGCCAGCTCTGCGGGTAAGGAAATCGATCAAAGACCAAACCCTACAAAAAAATGCATGTGGCATGTACATTGGCTGTCGGATGTTGGCTTTTTTTTAATTCTGCCGTAACATTTTCATTTTTCTACGAAGTTTCCGGAATAATGTTTTTATTCTTTTAATTTGCTGTTTTGCTATCTTGGCTGGAGAATTTTGCATGCGGACGTCAACCGTTCCACTCGTTCATAACTAACCAAGTCATTTTCATGTATATCACCTTACATTAAGTTTTTATTTCACCACCTTTTTTTTATCATGTCCCTCCGTTTGTTTTTTCCTGTCTTTATGAATAATAAATCAACCTGTATCCCTGCTTTATAAGGGAAAATTTTTATCGCCGGAGAAAAAAATAAAGCCTGGTGAATGGTAAATAATTTTGCTATAAAGATAATTGAAAGGGAACGTCACAGGCTTAGATCAAGGTTATGCCTTGTTAAGATGTCGTTTGCTGAATAACAGCGAAAATATCAAAAACTATATACAGTGTGTTCAAGATAAGGACCTACCACCCCCTTAAAATGACGCAGTTGGCCATGATATTAGCAAAAAAAAACATGTGATACACTTTCTTAGTACCGTTTTCTGAGTTCTATCCAACAAAAGAAAGTTTACGAAAATCGGTCTAGAAATAGATCGGATCAGTCCAGAAAATAGAAATTTTAAGGGAGTAGTAAGTCCTTATCCTGGACACACTGTATATGTATGCAAGAAGCCAAGAAGATCAGTTTTGAAATGTAATACCACGAGATAAAAAACAACACTTCAATTCAGTAGAACTGAAAGATTTTTAGACAAAACTTTATAGATATTCTGACGGTGTTGAAAATATTATATACTAACATACAAAAAAGATGCAACACCCTGTATAAGAATTTGACTAAAATTGAAAATATACGCTCTATGCGAGATGTATAAATAATATAATGATATTGGTGGGGTAGCATTCAATCTGTTGCCTTCCTCTTTGAAAGGGAGATAACTCAATATCTGATGCGTCTTCAGTGCGTTTTCACCACGGCCCAAAACAATCAGAATAATAAAGGCCAACGATAAACCAACATTTTTACCGAGAAATTCTTGAAAGACTTCGAAAAATAAGACCGAACATCAACAACACCTGGGTGTTGCATCACGATAATGTTCCCCGCCAAACAACGATTTCAACTAAACAGTTTTTGGCAAGTAAAAACATCACTGTGGCTCCGCAGCCCCCTTCTTTACCAGAATTGAGTCCTGGTGACTTTTTCTCTTTTCCAAGATTGAAAAGTCACCTCAAAGATCAGCATTTTGGGTCATTGAAGGACATTGAAAAGGACCTAACTGACGAGCTGAAGGCAATTCCAGTATCTAGCTTTCAGCACAGTTTGAACGAGAAAACATCAGTCTACGTTATTTATATAAAGAATATGCCTTTAGGGATGATGGAACTTTGACAGCTCATGGTGGCCATAATTGTTTACCAAGTTTTAACATGTCTTGTCAGTTGTTTTCCGAAAGATTCGCAATTAAATCATGGTTCGTTTCACGTTAGAAGAACGTTTGGAAATTATCCAATTTTATTACGCAAATTCGCAGTCCCCTCGTGGTATTCAACCCCATTCACACCCATCGTGGTATTTGTCGTGGTGGTCCTTCTGAACAGGCTATTGATCGTTTTATTAGAACATTTGAAAGAGAGTTCACTCTCCACGATAGTGTCGTGCCTTCACAACAAAAAAAATCAAAAGTGTTAAGAATATTGCCGATGTTCAAGCAAGGGTACCCGAAAATGACGTCTCGTTGCTCGCCGTTTGAAATAGTTAGGCCTCTCGCCAATGACAACCTGCCGAATTTTGAGATTAGACTTACGCTTGCATCTATATAAGATGGATGCAAGCATTGAACCCAACCGACCATCGTATTTGCCGTGAATTTGCCAATTGGACCCTCGAAATGATGGGAGCCGACAACGAATTTCATCGCAAAATCTCTTTCTGGCTCAGTGGCTTCGTCAATAAACAAAATTGTCGGTATCGATGCGTATCTAATCCATACGTGATACATGAGAGTCATATGCATCCGGAAAATATCACAGTTTGGTGTTGATTTTGGTACGGAGGAGTTATCGGTCCTTATTTCTTTAAAATGAAGGAAGGAGCCAACGTTGGCATCAACACGATGAGCTTTATTTTCAATAGGATGACACACCACCGCATATTTCCCGAGTAAACATGGACTTATTGAGAGCCAAGTCCGGCAATTCGTTACTTTCAGGAATTGCCCCATCGTTTGGCCACCGAGATCATTCGATTTAACTCATATAGATTATTTTCTCTGGGAACAAGTGAAAACACAGATTTATAGGAATAAACCCGCGACTATTAGCCACTTGAAAATTAACGTTAGTCAAGCCATAGTCGTCTTACAGCTCGAAATATGCGTCAGGGTCACCAAAAATGGGTGCGAGCGGGTCCTTGTCTGCAAAAAGAGCTGCGGTAGCCACTTGGCTGAAATCTTGTTCACATCATAAACTACATGAATCTCTTAAATCAAGCAATTGGAAACAATTTAGAGAAAAAAAATTGATTTTTATTTAATTTTGAAGTTCCATCATCCTTATTGGTACTTATAAAGTTCATTTAGGGACTAGGTAGTGATTTTTTCTTTGGGATCGATTATCAATACGGATAAAGCATTACACCCAAGAACTGGGCTCAGTTTCAGAATAACTCAACTCCACTCAATGGATGACTAATTCTTGTATCTGAACTGTACAATCTCACTTAAAGAAACTCCTAGTAAGCGGAGTTCTTGGTTGCCACGACAGCAATATTGAACTGGACATTAAAAGCAAAAAAACATATACGAAATAGATATTTCACGTAGTTTTCTCGATATAAAATGTTGAAAGATCGATTTCTTTTTAGGAAACCTCCGTATACATAATCAGTTCGTTCAAAGCTATCTTCGAGGGTTAATTTTATTGTTTGAAAATGTCGATGTCGACGTTATTCAGTTCCAGATTGACGTTCTCTATATTCCAAAGTGGGATTGTAGAACCAACTTCAGAAATAATGCCCTACAGACGGGATCTTTGTGTTATTTGACGTGAATAAGCTTATGACAAACAAAACCCTGACATTTTCTAAATTTAGAACATTATTTAGTCAGGTAACTAAATAATCGTTTATAGTTTTGAATGTTAAAAACAAAAAGGGTCGACAATTTTAGATTATAACCTTCGATGTTTTCTCTATTTTGTAATTTAACGTATTCAGATATCCTCCACATTTTCACGAATAACTTGGGTACTTTTATTTTAGAGCTCATCTTTATATACCCTACAAATTGCAATAGTTGTGTCTTTATAGAGGATATTAACTCCCTCAATTTGTCGTTAATTAGTCCTATTCCCTTATACCCATTTCTGTTTATTATTTTCTGAGTTTAACGCATTATAAAGGGTGTCAGAATGTTTTTTGGTACGTCCATCCGCTTCTTCACACTCTTTTAGCCTGGAATCGCGTGGATTTCGTCTGTTAGTCTTTGCTTTAAGACATTTAAGTTGGTTGGTAATGGGTTGAAAACCCAACTTTTTAGGTATCCCTATAGAAAAAAATCAGCAGGTGTTAAATCTGGACTCCTCGGTGGCCAGTTGATCTGCAATCTCGCAGAGGGGACTGCGACTGATCACTCTTTCACGGATTGCATCGGGACGAGCTGCTAAAGAATCATTCGTGACGTGGGAAGTTGCTCCATCTTGTTGGAAAAATGTGTTGCTGTTGTAGCCAACCGAGTTTTGCATTTTTGGAGCCAAAGAAGTCCAAATCGTACGGCAATAACGATCGGAATGAATAGTCTGAGTGCTACCACTGTTATACTCAAAAAAATAGGGGCCCAATGGTAATGGTTTCTAATGCAGTTCCGGCGGATTGTCGGGAGCCCAATATCTGCAATTTTATTTATTCGCGTGGTCTTTGATGTGGAAATTCGATTCATCAGAAAACCACATGTTACTGAAGCCCCTAAAACGATATTTCATTGTCCAGCAAAATTCGACTCGTTTAGCTGGATCATCGGGCTCCATCTCTTGCACAATAACAACTTTGTAGGGGTGGAAACGTAAATCTTTGCGAATAATGCGATGAATAGTGGATTTGTGCAAATGTAGAGAAGCTGCGCGGAGTCGTAGAGACTGTCGTGGATCATCTCTAACAGACTGGCAAACCCGATAAACATTCGTACTCGTTCTTGATGTTATTTTGTGTCCGGTTGATTTATCCGGCATTGTGTTTATCCAGTCTCTTTAAACTTGTGCACCCAACTGTACAAACGTCGAACAGTAGTGTAGGAATCGTTATTTTTTTAAAGCGCTAGTACGCAAAATGCGCGCAGCTTCAGGCTTCGAAGATGATTCCCGCAAATTAGTGCCTGGAACGCTTCTAAAAAGCTTCGATCACTTCCAACGACTCACAATAAGTCTTTTTGTATAATAAAAACCAATGTTTAATCTCATTAAGCAAACATATTTGAATTTCACTTAATTGATTTACTGATAGGAACATCTGAAGGTACCACCAGAGCGTGAGATCGATATTGTGATCTTATTCGGAAGGCGAGGCGAATTGCACCTCTCAGCGCCACCTAACAACGAGAGTTCGCAGTATGACCTGTGAACAGAGTCGTGACATCTATTCTCGGGTGAAACACTTGCTTTGGACCGCTCGTACTGGCCTTTTCAATAAAGCTGAGTTCCCGCAAGCCACGTCCTGCGTTTCTAACGATTCAGAAAAAGAAATATGGTTGAAAAAAGAAAATTTGAAGCAAACCCTTTGTTGTTTTCTAAAAAATTTTACGCTACATTACTTTCAGTATTCTTGTGTGTTTTTTTTCGTGACGTGACATAGAGGCGCATATAACAAACATTTCCGCATGATATATTATAACACTACAAGCTTTGCTTTTATTGTTTATATGAAAGAGCTCAAGCGTTGCGTCGTACAGATTTATTTTCCTTTTGAGTTAAAATCTCCACTAATTATTTACGATGTTTTATCGCACATGTACGCTATTTGAAACCGACTGCACAGACTTTTTGTTTGCCTTTCACCGCCATTAGTTTATCAGAAATAAATTTTGATTATATTCGCAGGTCCTTGCATTCGATAAAGACATAGGATCGAATGCAGAGCTACGTTATTTCATCAAGTCCGGCAAGGGGCGGTCTAAATTCAAAATAGACGGCGATAGCGGAGTGGTATACGCACAGAAAGGATTCGAACCTGGTCAGGAATACGAACTGAATGTAAGTATCACATTTCTTGAGACACACTGTGTATAAGACTTTATTAAAAAAGCCACAAATATATATATATATATATATATATATATATATATATATATATATATATATATATATATATATATATATATATATATATATATATATATATATATATAATAATAATAATAATTTATTGAATCCTCAAGACAATACAAATATGCATGGATCAAGTCAAAACAAGAGCATGCCCATTACCAACCACACTTCTGTGCATACAAAGAATATATAACATTTAAACCTATCTATAAATATTTTATTCTTGATAAGGTATATAATTTAATAATTTAATATTATTATTAAGTATTTATTCAATCCCCACAACAATAAAAATATCCATGATTAAGTCGGATTGACAGAACTGACAGAATGTTCAGTGACACGACCTCAGAAATAATACATGAAATGATAATCTTGCACAAATAAACATTGTATACATAAATAAGCATTGAATCTAATTATTGATACGACATATATTCTTCTAAACTATAAAAACTTCGACTTATAAGAAATTCGCGGACTAATTTTTTAAATTCGTTGCCATTCTAAACATGCTTAAATCGTTGTGGCAACTTATTATACAGCTTCACACCCCTACAGTAAACATTATGTTCAACTATCTTACATGAATATATTGGTAAAACAAATCTTGTTTAAAAATTCACAGATTGTTGAATGTGTACATCGACCACTTCGAAATCCGTGCTGTGATGATTTCAATATATTAAAGCGCACAAGAAAGGACATGATCTGCTCATACACTATACGCTCCAACAGTTTAGATAACGTAGGTAGAGTGGCTATTGGTCTATAGTTGTATAAATTATATTTTTTTCACGCATGGTAGATAATGTTCACCATCAGGAAACCCTAATACGGAGAACAATAGGGGATCAAGAACCATATGCTCTAAAGGTCCTGCTACCATACGTAAAAGGAATCACTGACAGACTACTAAGGAAACATAAGATCAGAACAGCCTACAAACAGCACAAAACTGTCGCAAACATCCTAAAAAACCCCAAAGACAAAGCTAGACTGGAAAATCATGGGGCATTTAGCATATCTTGTTCCGACTGCAACAGAACATACATAGGACAAACAAACAGACCGGTCTCGGTCAAAATACAAGAACATAAAAACAACTTAAAAAACAAACAAACCGGTTCCGCTCTACAAAGTCCAAACAATCAAAGAAGTCCTTGAAATAGAAGAAAGGGGTGAGCTAAATACGCGAAACGACGCTCGCAACATTCCAAAAGTATGGAAATCGCTTCTGAAAGAAAAAGAAAAATGGCAACGTGGCGACGAGGAAAAATCAACAAATGGAGGCCAGGCAGCCTTGCCGAGCGCCGCAAACACTCCCGAACTACCCCGATACAATCTGCGCAGTCGCCGGCCGTCTATAAGAGTGAGCGCAATGACCCGTGCACGTCAGACTTTTAACAGAACGAACGGATCGACACCCGGAATGATTTAGAAAAATCGGCAACCGGATGTACTCCCTGAAAAAAAACTAATACATGTTTTTTGTCCATCTATGAAGCAGTACACACAAAACCTACGGAGGTAGGATGTTTAGAAAGAACCGAAAAATAGTTAAGACAATAGAAATAATAAAGAATATGCATAAAGATAACGAAAATGTAATAAAAATTAACAATGAAAAATCAAAATAAAATAAACATGTCTTGTTTTCAATAGTACTAGGCGGATTAATAAAAGAAGCAAAAAAGGAAATGAAAACCTTACCGGTGTGATATTTGAAAATGAAAGGAACACAGTTGAGGGAATTAATAATAGACGATACAGTAATAACAGCTGACTCAGAAAATGAATTACGACATAACACAGAAGTATTAGATAGACAATTAGAAAAATAAATATGAAATTAAATATAAATAAAGGAAATAGCATGATTATATCAGAAAATACAGAAAATAAGATTGAAAGACAAAGAAATACGACAGGTTAAAAATTATAAGCATGTAGGAACAATAATTGAAAGTACTGGTAAAATAGAAAAAGAAATAGATGAGAGAGAATAGGAAAAACGTGTAAAATTTTCAATATGATGAACACATTTTTAAACGAAAAAACTATAAAAGAATAAAAAACCGAAGTAGTAAAAAAATAATAAGGCCAACGATATTATACAAGACACGAATCAATGCAATCGAAATATGATTATTACTTAAGATCGAAAATAAAACAAGAAGAGATACAAATAAGAAATGCAAACCAAACCAAACCGAACCAATTCAAATCGAACCTAAAAATAAAGTCAATAAATCAAAAATAAATTGAGGGACGACTTTGATGCTTCGAATATATGTCTAGCGCGAAAGCGAAAGCAACCAAGAAAAATTGCAGAGAAAGGTCGAGAAAAAGGTGAATCGAAGGGATTGAAGAAGGAGCAGAAAGTAGAGGAAGATATGAGAAGATATTAAACAGATGACCCGGGACTGGAAAAGATGGAGAAAGAAATATATAGCACGAAAATCAGTTTAAATACGAGGGTTGTCTGTAAAATAAGATCTCCAATTTTTTTTACAATGAAAATCACATTTATTATGAAAATCACAATGAATTATAAATCGTTGGAAAGCCTGGACTTTTTTCGCCGCATTTTTCGTATACCCGTGTCATAAAACATTCCCGCTGCGACACGCAGGTAGCGTACGATCTTTTCTTTCAACTCCTCGTCTGTCCTGAAATTCGTTCCATCCAGGTGTGACTTCAACGCAGGAAAGAGATGATAATCACTTGGTGGTAGATCCGGGCTGTAGGGGGATGTGTGAAATTATCCCATCGAAATTGGCCAAACGGCTGCCAAACAAAGACTGAGCGTCGCAAACCCTGGTGGATACTGGATATTGCCTTAAAGCATTCCTCGCGACTCCAGTGCCTTGGAAACCTTACTTTACAGACAACCCTCGTAAAAAACCTTACACGCATAAGTACAAAGGCATTGGAGTAAATAAAAAATAAATAAAAATCGAAAAGCACATTTGAAATCCACTAAACTTAGAAGAATCTAGAAGGCAGTTACCTATATTGGTATCAACTTTCAGCAAAAATGTTTTTCATGTCTTTTACGTGGGCTTTTGAAATTAACAGTTCCCGACATTTATTTGAGATAATGTAATTAATATAATTAATATATTCCTCAAAGAACTTTCCTTCAATATAATTAACAGGAATAATCGTTAACTGGTACATTATAGATCAAAGCTGTCGACAGTGGAAATCCGCCAAAGAGCAGCACCTGTAAAGTCTCGGTGAAAGTGGTCCAAGTTCCGAAAAGCTCCGATCATCCTCCGGTGGTTAAAGCACCTCTGTCTGTCAAATTAACGGAACGAGATGAAATTGGATTTCTAGTCAGCTTGATTCAAGCACAAGACGATGACAACGACCGGTTATGGTATGACATTGTCGGTAAGTATAGCAGGACACTTATTTTTCTCTTTTAAATAGTCGCACAACTACTTTTTGACTTTTTTTCTGCCAGAGTCATTTCGCGCACTATAAAAGACGTAATAGAACAATAATAAATCTTTTATGGACCTCGTGAATGGCACAATAGAAGCTTTGTGTACTAAAGATATTGAGGGTTGGTGCATAAAATTTTCAAAAGTCCCGTTCTCGTTAAATCGGTCATTATGAAAAGGGTTTTATAAATTTTTTCATTTTATTTTATGTAAAACGAAAGTTGACTTAGAAAAAAATGTTATAATTTTACACACAAAGATAAACAAAAATTCATTTTAAATAAACAAATTAAAATGTATGTCTAAATTTCCGCTATATTTCAAACTGTTATATACAAGGTGTCCTATGAGAATGTTTCAAACGCACCGACGGTGAGGGGCTCGAGGGGTGATGTCAATCGATAGCCTCGCTTTTTTAGGAATTTAGTCGGTATGGAGGGTTTTTGGGGAGCAGACTTTGCGTTGTGTGTGAGAGAATTCTAAAAACAACAATGATTTTTGGCTCATTTTTATATAATCATTCATGTAAATAAGCAGAAATGCCGTTAGTGGAGTACAACGAACCAGAAACATAAGCATCAAAAACGTAGTAGTTCTAATACACCAAACAGTAGGTGAAATTGCGCCATCGTTGACAGTTGAAGGCGTGGGAAATTATAGCATTTTATAAGCCTAACCTAACGTAAATGGTTTGGAAATTATAAAAATATTGATTGATTTGTCCGTTACTTTGTGATAGTTCATTTTTTAAATCGAATAAAACAATTTTATAGTTTGTTATCTATCACTTTTGTTTTTAATTTTGTGTGACTAGTTTCGTAAAACGATTTACAGTACAGAGTACAGAACAGCGCCAAAAAACAAAAAATTAAACAATTTCATACAGCAATGTTTCAACAATGTCTAGACAGCTGTTAAATGATCAGACAGATCTCCGGAATTCCCTACTATTTAAAATATTGTAAAAAATTAACCCTAACAAAAGTGTAAAATTAGGTACATAGGATAAACAGCTGTAATACCTTAGTTTTAAAGTAGTGTTTGAGAATGTAACATTGTTTTACGAAACTATACTTACACAGTTTAAAAATACAAGTGATAATGATAATAATTAAAACACTTGGTATTTGTTTCACAATATATTCAAGATATTCTCTAACGTGTTTCGGCCTCGCGACCATTCTCAAAGAGAGTTATGTGGAGAGATGGAATGCAATCTTGAAATCGTACACAAAAATGCTCTCATAGAAGCTATCAATGTATGTACCGAACAAAATTATTTTCTGTTCAATTCAAAATTTTACCAACAAAAGAATGGATTACCAATGGGAAGCCCCCTGAGCCCCCTCCTGGCAGAAATTTATATGGCTAATTTTGAAAACAATTTATTTAGCGACACTAATTATACAAGACACATACATTTTTGGGCCAGGTATGTCGATGATATTATTTGCATATGGACCGGTACAGAAAGACTATTGGGTCAATTTCTTGAATATTTAAACAGTGTAAACTCAAAAATCCAGTTCACAATAGAAACAGAGACGGATAATTCATTAAATTTCTTAGATTTAAAAATAATAAGAACACCGAATAAATTAGAATTCGAAATATTTAGAAAACCCACGTATACCGATACAATTATTCACGCAAGTTCAAATCAGTCATGGAATGTAAAAATGTCCACTTTTCATAGTATGACCCACAGACTTCTAACGATTCCACTTAAAAAAGACAGCTATGAAAAAGAACTTAATATTATCAAAAATATCGCAAGGAATAATGGATATCAGCCAAGCATCATAGATAAAATGATAAAAAACAAGATTAAGAAAAACAACACCAAACATTTTTATGCCGCAACACCCGAAAAAGATTCTAAAAATTGGCATGCTATAAACTATATTCACAAATTAAGTTCAAGAATCACAAATCAGTTAAAGAACGAAAATATTAATATTATCTCTGTTAATAAGAATAATCTTACATCGATGTTAAACAATAACAAAGAAAGAGCAAAATTTTGTGACAAATCTGGGGTATACGAAATTAAATGTAATATGTGTGACGCTATTTATATAGGCCAAACGGGCCGATCGCTCAATGATAGGCTAAAAGAACATAAATATTCAATTTTACACAATCAGAGAAAGACGGGCTTTGCCGAACATTGTATAGACCAGAACCATTTTTTTAACATTAATAATACTAAATTAATACATAGCTGCAATAAAAGCAGGCTGTTAAATTACCTGGAAATTTTCGAAATTAAAAAAGCCATATACGACGGCAAAAACCTAACAAACACCCAGCTAGACTTCGGAAATACTCCAATTATTGATAGTGTAATAAATTTAACGAGAAAAAACCGACTTCCATTAGACAGCACTTTGAAACTTTAGTTTAGTTTATACATAACTCTCTTTGAGAATGGTCGCGAGGCCGAAACATGTTAGAGAATATCTTGAATATATTGTGAAACAAATACCAAGTGTTTTAATTATTATCATTGTTACTATGTTTCACCAAGAGCCAACCGCGCAATCAATCAATACAAGTGATAGATAACAAAGTATAAAATTGTTTTAATCTATTTATAAAAATATTGTTTCGTTTTATTAAATTGGAGAAAAAGCGGTGCAATAAATTCACGATTAACGAAATTGCTCTGTTAGTCGATTTGGTTGAGGCAAGTAAAGAAATTGTCGGTAGGTATAAAGTTGTTTTACGTAGTAATAGTGCCGGTGGTCCTCGCATTATTCTATTCCAAAGTGGAAGAAAGCAGACACCCTTTCTAATAATATCAAAAATATAGAATGGAGACTCATTGAAGGAAGGTTCAATGTAGTTTGTGGTACAGGAAGAACTGCCAAAATATTGCCTAGCAAATGGGATTCGTTAAAAAAATCAATAAAGAAGGAATATGCAGAACAGAAACAATTTAAGTACAAAACAAGTTGGGGCCCAACGAAAGAAATAAAGTTAGATGGTGTTGGAAATAGAGTGTTTGCCTCTGATTGTTGGGGCAACGACATTGTATTATTCTGATGTTGATATAGGTTATTTTATTCCTTATAGATAAGTATTTATTTCTTCTAAGCGAACAAAATAGCTACATAGCTAAACAGCCATAACAAGCCAAAATTACATACTAAAATGCAAAGTAAAACAAACAATACATTGTTGTCAGTGCACAACATGATTAACTTAAATTATATCAGATTTGAAAAGTGGTTTTGAATCACTGGTGACTCTTCTTCATGTTCGTCTATTTCAAGATTGTGCAGAATATGAGTTACAACTATTATCGCCTTGAAATGTTCCAATGATACACGCATACCATTAGTCAGTATAGGAAACCTGCGTTTCCAAACTCCATAACAGCTTTCTACACAGTTTTTTGTTCAGATATGGGATTCATTAAAAAGGATTTCCGCTGAAGTATTTGGGTGTTGTAAAGGTACTATTATAAAGTTGGTATTGCTGTACCCATTATCACCAAAGATTATTGATGTGTGGAATTCACTGCTCTCCAGCCTCCCTTTAATTCTGCTGTTGCTGTAGATGGTTTGATCATGAGTTGATCCAGGCTACCGTGCAACAATATCCATTATACGTAGGCGTGCATCACATATTGTTTGAACATTCCATGAACAATAACCCTTCCTGTTACGGTACCTTCATTTCCACCTGGTGAAATGATACGAACATGAGTGCAGTCGATCGTACCGATAACATGAGGAAACCTTGCAATACCATAGAACTTTTCTTTTAGCTTGTAGCGATCTGCTTATGTTTCTGGGAACATGATGTACCTTCCACATAATGATGCAATCGCTAAAGTTACCTTGGTGACAATCGACTTGCAGATGTTTTGCTTAGTCCTGCGAAATCTCCAGCTGCAAGTAACATACTACCCGTAGCGTAAAAACGCAATGTCAACAACAATTTTGTTGCTGATTTTATCTCGCGCGATTGTTGGTGATTTAATTTCATCTTCAATAAAACTCAGCAACATTGCACTTGTTCGTTTTTGTAAGCGAAAACGTTTAAAAAAACTCCAGGTCGTCAAGCTCCACGAAATAATCTTATTTATAATCTTATAATTACGAAATAATATATTTATGTTTTTTCATACCGATGTTTACATGCTTTTGACCGTCGAATTAAAACTACGTCTTCAAAATCACTTTCATCAGAAACAAAAATGTTTAAATTTATGGGATCCATATCAATTATTTATTTCATTGTTATAATCAAAAATGCATAAAACTGTCGAATATAAAGAAAGAACAGGTTAGGTTTATTAAATACTGACAACTGAAGCTGGCCAATAGAAAGTAAGAATAACTATATTCGGATTATAACTAAATCCGTCCAAATTCAAGGGGATAACTTATATCTGTCGATTTATACCGAGAATAGCTTTGTTCGACGATTGTAGAAGGGGCGTTTCAGACTTTATTCCAAGTATAGCTTATACCAGGTATATACTTGCATTGTAGAACCGGGCCTAAGTCACTCTATGGGCTGCTATGTCATCGTGAGGAATAATCGGCCCGTACTTTTTTGAAGACAGCAGGGGACGCTCAGTTATCTGCAAAGCTCAGCTAAACTGCAAAACTTTGCTGATTATAATCAAAGAACGTGGTTTCAACAGGACCTTCGCAACACTTCCAACATGTCTCTGCCACGAGTTCGTACCTCTGAGTCTCTGCCACCTCTCCAGGAGAGGTGACATAAATTGTTTTTTTTTTCCTTTATTTGGGTTTTTCGCCACTATCTAAAACTCAAAAAATATCAAAAATACCTGTTCTTATGTAAAGAAAGAATCACTGGGTAAAAACAAAAAACCAAACGGAGACAAATTTCTCAGTGATTCTTTTTTGTAATAAATTTGCCTAACGAACAAAATTTTTAAGTGGTAGAGAAGTGGTTTGCTGATTTTAAACGCGGCCGTACAAATACCAGATGCTCTGAACGCTCTGGTCGCCCAAATTCGGCAGTTATTCCAGAAAATAAAAAAACAATTCACAAAATAGTTTTGGCCGATCGTAAATTGAAGTTACGTCAGATAGCTGACACTTTAAAGATATCAGAAGGAAATGTATTCACCATTTTGCATGAACATTTGTCCATGAGAAAGTTCTTTTGCTCACAGTCAGTCAAAAACAGCAACGCGTCGAAGATTCAGCGCACTTTTTTGGAGCTTTTTCAGTGCAATAAAAAGGATTTCTTCATGCGATATGTGATAATTGATGAAATATGGATCCATCACTACACTCCACAGTTAAATCGGCAGTCACCTGAGTGGACAGCAACTGGGGAAAGCCGCCCAAAGCGAGCGACCAAAATGTCAGCTGGCAAGGTTTTAGCATCTGTATTTTGGGATGCGCAATGTATTTTATTCATTGATTACCTCGACAAATGAAGAACCATCAACAGTGAATATTATATAGCGTTATTGATGCGTTTGAAGGAAGAAATGAAGAAGAAAAAAGTGCTCTTTCATCAGCAATCTGCAATTTGTCACAAATCGCCCGCAACAATAGCAAAATTGCATGAATTGCTTCCCCATCCACCGTATTCTCCGGATCTGGCTCCCAGCCACTACTACCTGTTTGCAGACCTAAAAAGAAAGTTCCAGGGAAACAGATTTGTTAATGTCTGAATGATTGTGGCGTGTTCATATATTTTTTTCCATTATTTATTATTAGTTAATTTTTATTTTTTATTTAGATAGTGGTGAAAAAAACCAAATAAAGGAAAAAAATAAACAGATTTGTTGTTGTTTTATTACTCAAGGCACTGTGCGTCGAAACAATTGTAATACAAGTTGGAAATAAATATATTTCCAATAATTCGTTTATTTAAAATAAACTTTTATCAAGTATCACCAGCCTCAGTTCAATATTTTACAGACATGATTTCGCCGTATCTGATTACATCATAAACACCAAAAAATTACTCACAAATACTGTGATTATCAATGCAATCAATACATGTAAAAAAGCACATGAATAATGTAGATTGAAATTCCTGCCCTTTTGGTATCTGCAATGTTCCACGCCAACAATCTGTTATTAATGCATCCCAGATTGAACTTGTAATATTCCTGCAAATTCCTGAATCAATATTCGGCGGGTAATAATTCAAGCCATACAAATAGATTTCATTATTCCTGCATCTATAAATTGTAATACATTTAACGAGATCGGAATGGCGATGGAATTTAAACAGTGACTCTTATTATTTTCAGTACAGCAAAGCTCATAATGTAAAATGCCCTACGCAGAACGACACATCGAGAGAGCGCAAAGTCTCCTGCCGTTGTCGATCATATAAATCCCGATGTATTTTCGTTTGAGATAAATTTTTGTCACGCTTCTATGTGTGTGTGTCTATCGTTGGGGTAAATATTTGTTCTGGATAGGAAAACATAAATCTCCTCCCGGAGAACCGGTTTCGTTATATAAGGGCCTTGCGAAGTTTGTTATTTTCTAATTATTAAAAGACAACTGGAAGATCATATAATGTCTTCAAGGTAAGATTAAACAGTTTGTATATAGGCATACTTTATTTTTTTAAGAATCGCTTTCAAAGCAACGTTAACCAACATGGATAAGCATACTAAATCTTGAATAAGCATAAGCATCTTAAATTCTTGAATAAAACACTCATTTCAGAAGTGTAATGTACGAGATTCATAAGAATGGAGCTGTACACAATACAAGAACGCGTTAAAATTGTCGAATTATTTTATGAAAATGGGGGTTCGATGAAAAATGTATTTAGAAAATTACCGTAAACTGGGGTGGCACTGGCACCGAGCTTTGAATATAAAACTACAGGAAAGAGCATATAATTCTGTAAGTGGGACCAGAATGGTAGCTGCATATGGCCGACTACTGTTTCCGGTTTGACAGTGGCGTAGGGCAGTAAGGATAAAAGCAAGACATTGACAAAAGTTTACAGTTGTTTAAAACAATAAATTATTGTATAATTATCGTTACTATATTAAATTAATGAAGACTTACTAGATACGACCGAGAAATGTAAAAATTTAAATTAATTAATAAAAAATACTCATTTTCAAAGAGTAAAGTGTTTTTATGTGCGTTTATTCCAAAATTGTTTAGATAATCAGTTGCATCTTGCAACTCATTTTAGAGTGTTCTTTCTGATCCTCCACACCTCTCTCATCCTTTCTCCGTGGATTCTCTTTCTCTCCTCCGTCCACTTTGTTTCCTCCGATCTCCTCGAAACTTCGCTCTCTGATGCAACGTTCCACATATGTATTTTGTTTCTATACGTTCTTCCATCCTCAATCTCTGTCGGACCCATTTGTGCCTTTCCCAGATCAGCTCTGACTTGTGCGATCTATGGTACTGTTGACTTGACTCCTTGTATGTATGTAAGAATTCTGTTGGTGAGTCTTGTCGGTTGGAGTCTACTGATATGTCCATAGAATTTTAACCTTCTTTTTCTTATGTCCGCCGCTATGTTGGACATTATCTCTGTGGTTTTTCGAGAATGTAGTCTGTATCCTTCCTCTGTCAGTTTTGGGCCGAGAATTTTCCTCATAATTTTGCGGTCTTCTTTTAGTATGTTTTCTATGCCGCTTTTTGTATGGAGTGTAAGTGTCTCGCTTGCGTATCGTACTTCTGGTTTGATTACTGTGTTGTAGTGTCTTATTTTTGCGTGTGTGGATAGGCATTTCTTATTGTAGACATTGTGTGTCTTGCCGTATGCCCTCTTCATCTTCTATGATCGAGTCTTCTGTGCTATCTTCTCTCCTCCTGTGGGTTCGAGGATCTCGCCCAGGTATTTGAAGTGAGTGACCCTATTTATTTTGCCGTATTTGGTGTTCAAATTTTGAACATCTAATTTTCACCAGAAGAATTCGGTTTTTTGAAAGGAGATTTGTAGGCCAACTTTCTCTGCACATTCCTTGAGGACTTCGATCTGTTTGGTTGTCCTTTTTTCATTGTCTGCGAGTATGGCTAGGTCGTCTGCGAAGGCCAGGCATGATATTTCTATGTTGTTTTTGGATCGTCCGAGTCGTATTGGTTTCCGGTGTCCTTGATTTTTCAGTTCTTTTTCTCATTCCCTTATGACTTTATCCAGGACCAGGTTGAAGAGGAGTGAGGATAATCCATCTCCTTGGCGTACTCCAGTTTTAATCAGGAAGGATTCGGAAATTTATCCCATAAATTTTACTTTAGAGGTTGTGTCAGTCAATGTCTGCTTGATCAATCGTAGTGTTTTGGGGTCGAGTCCTTGTTCTAGTAGCATGTTGAACAAAGATTTTCGGTAGATGCAGTCGTATGCTTTCTTGTCCACGAACGTGCAGATCATTGGGACGTTCGTGATAGCTTTGTATTTCAGTATAATTTTTAGGTTAGATATTTGTTCAGTGCATGAGCGACCAGGGCGAAAGCCTGTCTGGTATTCGCCAATTTTGTGTTTTAATTGTTCTTGTGTTCTCTGGAGAAGGCATTCTGAGAGGATTTTGTTAGTGGCTTGTAGTAAAGAGATTCGTATGTACTTGTTCACATCTGTTCTGTCTCCCTTCTTGTGCAGCAGAAGTGGATAAGAGCACATTTCCATGCATCTGGTAATGTTTCTGTTTCCCAAATGTTCGTGATAATTTGCGTAAGTTCCTGCAGTGAATTTGGTCCGAGGTTTTTCAATAGTTCCGCGGTGATACCATCTTCACCTGATGACCTGTTATTATTTAGTTTGCGTATGTGCCTGTGGATTTCTTCCTGTGTTGGTGGTGGTGATTTTGAGTGGGTATGGATACAATTTTCCTTGGGGAATCTTGTGTCGCGTTCGGGTCAATTGAGGAGGTCAGAGAAATAGGTGGGTATGAGATCGCAACGTGGTCTATCTGGAATTCTCCAATCTGTTGAATATGCGATCTCCATGTCTTCTGTTTTCGTGGAGATTTTCTTAGGGATGTTGACATGATCTTAAGGTTATTCTGTTGGCATAGTTCTATGAGTCTTGTGCCGTTCTTATTGGTAAATTTGTGACCGGGGAATTTGCCTACTGTAGTGTATTGTTATTAGTTTATTGTTTATGGGCGTGATTTCCTTAATAGTTTTAACTATCCCTTTATGTACCACAAAGCGACTCGTTTGTCTGTCCTGCTTTTGAATATGCGATAGTTCCCATAGTCTACCGTGTCCTCATCCGTGATGTGTGTTTCTTGTAGGGCAAGCACAAGTATCTTTTACCTGTCAAGTTCTGAAGTTAGGTTGTGAAGTTTTCCTGGCTGGATCAGCGTGTTGATGTTGAAGGTGCCAATATATGTAGGCGTTTAATGTGGAAATTTGCCGGAAAGCTCCGACTTTTTTGAGATCGTGAAAGCCCAGGTTTCCAGGTATATGTAGGTAATAAAATAAATATACTAAATTATTAGAAATAAACTCGAGTATAAACTCATTTCTCACAACAACCAAAAAAGCTAACTTTCAAGAGTAAATGCTATGAAAGATGTTTATCAAAATGATAAAATTAAAAAAAAATATTTTAAACAGTCCATTTGGAACAGCATTTGGTAGTAGTCTAACTTTTACATTAGATGTTCGATCAAAACAATCCCCAAAAAATGATAAAAACAACTACTACATAAAAACATACTGCGGTTTGGAATAAAGTCTGGCTTTTTAATAAAATTAATCCAATGTGTTCTTCTATTTGGATCTTTGGGAAATCTTGAAAAAAGATATACTGGTTTAATAACATAAAATCCAAATCAAAATGGAAGTAACTTTTATATTTATTAGTACAATCATTTCTGGAAGAAAAAGGATTGTAAAAAAAGTAACACTCTGTATTATTAGTTATTGTTAGAACCCATTTACTTTAGAATAATTATATTCTTCTTAGTCAAATCTGGCTTTACGTTGAAATTCTCCGAAGGCGGATATTGTTGCCTTATTAAAAAAAAAGGAAGAAGAAGTCTTCGGGAAAAAGTCAAGTGCGAAGTAAAAATAAGGAATTAGTAGTCAAAAGTGATAGGTAGGTAGGTTGGTAGATTGGTTTGGTAGATGTTATTGCTAGCACGGGCATAGCCAAGGGGGGGTTCAAACCCCCCCGAAATAAGCCAAATATTACCTAATATTATACCGAAAAAATGCGAGGAGTAAAGAGATTTAAATTATTACATTTGAATTGAATATATATCCGAACTAGTGGACGTTGCGCACAGTAACGCCATCTCTTGTCGAGTAGTCGAACTATTTTGTATCGTTTGGAAACCCCCACCAAAACGAAATCTTGGCTACGCCCGTGATCTGTGGTGTTTCAATGTGACCGTTTCCGTCTCCAATTATATGTGCTGCTGTTAGTTTTATATTCAAAAGTACCGAGCCTCGGAAGCGCATGGCGGATGTGAGAAAGAGAAGCGCGGGCGCTAACCTGTCTGTGCGTGATTGAGTTTTGTTACGGGAGGGTAACAAAACTCAATCACGCACATCCATGCCAAGATAACATTTGGCACGGTTGTTTTAGAGATTTTATAATTTTAATATCAATAGCACATATTTTTTGTTAGAATGACTAAATCAAAAGAGTCGCAAGTGCTCTAGCATTTATCAAAGTAAGCAATTTTTCAAAGCAAAACACTCCTCACCTTCTGTATAGGGTTTCAATAGCACGAAAAGTAAAAAGGAGGAAGGGGAAAGTAAAAAAAATCTTCAGCAGCATTATTTTCTTCTACGCCCTCCCACTTTAAAAACCCACGAGGCGCCACTGATGATAATTATGATTTAAGTTGAAATCCTTGTAAACATTTACCATTTTCAACAACTACCCTCTCGACTAAGGGCCGGTCCTATAATGTAAGAATATATCAGGTATAAGCTATACTCGGAATAAAATTTGAAACGCCCGTTCTATAGAACAGGCGTAACGGGGGTTTGTTCCGAGTATAGCTTATACCTGGTATATTCTTGCATTGCAGAATCGCCCCTTAAAACGACTTTATTACCGGAAACAGGCACATTGCGACATTTTAGCCATCGTTTTAGATCGCGGTCTTGGGCTTTTGAAAATTTTGATTCAGCACCAGGCACATCATTTTATGTTAATTCCATTTTGAAAATATACTTTTAACATTACTTTAGACAGCAAGATGAAAATGTTTATAACCCCCTACCCGTGCTGGCTAAAAAGGCTAATTAGTTTGAAATATTACAAAATTGGTTTCAACTTTTCAGATGGTGATATCAGACGAGACTTCTATATTGGTAGGGACACTGGCAACATCCTTTTAGCCCATAAGCTGGATCACGAGAAGCAAAGCGAGTACAGTTTGAACATTAGTGTCTCAGACGCAGTTAATACCGTCTACACTACTTTAAATATCACAATCATCGATATCAACGACCACAGGTAAGTCAATCCCGATAAACCAAACCATTTCTACGAAAACAACATCAATTATAGGCCGGAATTCACGGAAATGATATACACCAAAGAAATATCTGAGGCAGTACCAATTGACACTGAAATATTTCACCTCACCGCCACAGATCAAGACAAAAACGACCAACTAATTTACAGTTTCTATTCGGCAGAAAACGTCCTTTCTTTGAAAATATTCAAGCTCGATTCCATCACAGGTAAAACCACTTCTTAAGTTCAGTACACTTAACAAATCTAATATGATATTATACTATAATAATAATATACTCCAGGTGTCATCACACTAGTCGGAAATCTAGACAGGGAGACCTTGTCTGAGCATATCCTGACGGTAATGGTGAGGGACGGCGGTACCCCCGCAAAGAAAAACTTGGCCAGGCTTCACATAATCGTTCACGATCACAACGACCACACTCCACACTTTTCCGATAAGATCTTGGTGGGAAGAGTGTTTGAAACCGCCTCTGTGGGAAGTGTAGTCCTTCGAGCCTTGGCTGTCGATCATGACAAAGGCGAAAATGCTCGCATTACTTACTCGATTATATCAGGAAACGTCGGGAATGTATTTAATATCGATCCAGATCTAGGTAAAGTGCTTGTAACAAACAAGATTTTTGAGTAGTAATTAAAAATTTCTTCAGGAATGATCAGTATTGCCAGGGAGTTGGATCTGAGTAGTGCCTCGGAATATACACTTCACATACGCGCGACTGATCATGGTCAACCGCCCTTAGCTGCCACTGTTCCGGCTCACATCTCACTAGCAATGGCTGACAATGCACCTCCTAAATTCGCCAATAAGGAAATTGCAGCTGAAATATACGAAGATCAGCCTTTAGGAAGTTACGTGGCTCACTTGGAGGTCCGCAGTACTTCATCGCTTCAGTTCGAAATCCTGGATGGCAACAGCGGTGGTAGTTTCATCATCAGTCCCAGTACAGGAATCATCACGACTCAGAAAACATTAGATTATGAAACAAATAAGTTTTATAATCTTTCCATTATAGCAACTAACATGGTAATATTAGTAATATATCTTCTACTATATCCATTTAATTCATGATGATTTAAGGCATCTGTATCAGCCACCTGCAACGTGATTATCCACATCCTGGATAAGAACGACAACGCTCCAGAGTTTCTTCAAAATCAGTACTATGGCATCATCAGTGAAGCAGCTGGTGTTAACTCTTTGGTTCTTACTAATAACAGCGAGCCTTTAGTAATCAAAGCTATAGATGCGGACAGTGAACGAAACGCCCTGCTTCAATTCGACATAGTGGAAATACTACCAAGAAGATACTTTCAAATCGACTCCAACACTGGTGCTATAAGAACTATAAGACTTCTGGATCACGAGACCCTTCCCAACTTTAGTTTCCATGTCCAGGTGTCGGATATGGGGAAACCAAAGTTGGTATCTGACACAACAGCCAGAGTGGACATCAAAGTTCTTGATGTGAACGACTGCCCTCCCATCTTCTCCAGTTCAGTTTACAATATAACTCTTCTGCTGCCTTCCTACAAGGACGTAGCAATAATTCAGCTCAATGCAACCGATCCAGACACATCAGAAGGGCAATATTTGAAGTACGATATTATTGAAGGAAACAAAATAGGTTGGTTACGATCAATTCTTCTATTGGAACCTTTGGGATGAAACACTAAACTAGAAGGGATTTACCGCTAAACACCAAATCAATTTTTTAAACATTTCGCTAACCATGTTAGCATCATCAGGAGATAAGTTGGTCTACTAGATTTAATCTATTAGATTTAATCTACTCAGTTATATCTACTATTTAATCTACTAAATTAAAATTAATCTACTATATCAAATCATCTACTAGTTTAAATCATCTACTAGGTTAAATCATCTACTAGATTAAATCATCCACTAGATTAAATCATCTACTAGATTAAAACATCTACTAAATTAAATAATCTCCTAGATTAAATCATCTACTAGATTAAATAATCTAGATTAAATCGTCTAATAGATTAAATCATCTACTATATTAAATCATCTACTAGATTAAATCATCTAGTAGATTAATTCATCAACTAGATTAACTCATCTACTAGATTAAATCATCTACTAGATTATATCATCTGCTAGATGAAAAGCTATACTATATCAAATGATCTGCAGGATTAAATCCTCTACTAGATTAGATCTTCTTTTAAATTAAATCATCTACTAGATTAAATCAACCGCTACATTAAATTATCTACTAGATTAAATTATCTATTAGATTATATCATCTGCTAGATTAACTCACCTACTAAATTAAATCATCTGCTAGATTAAATTGCCTACTAGATTAAAACATCTACTAGATTAAATCATCAACTGGATATAGTAGATAATTTATATCTACTAAATTAAATCATCTACTAGATTAAATGATCTACTAGGTTAAATCATCTACTAGGTTAAATCCTCTACTAGTTTAAATCATCTACTAGATTAAATCTTCTCCTAAATTTTATCATCTACCAGATTAAACTATCTACTACATTAAATCATCTACTAGATTATATAGTCCGCTACATTAAATCATCTACTAGATTAAATAATCTATTAGATTATCTAATCTCCTAAATTAACTCATCTACTAGATTAAATCATCTGCTAGATTAAATCATCTACTAGATTGTATAGTCCGCTACATTAAATCATCTATTAGATTATCTAATCTAATAAATTAACTCATCTACTAGATTAAATCATCTGCTAGATTAAATCATCTGCTAGATGAAATCATCTACTAGATTAAATTATCTCCTAATTATGCTAACATGGTTAGCAAAACGCGCGCAGAGAATTTTTAAAAAGTGATTTGGTGTTTAGTGGTAAATCCTTTGAAGTTTAGATTTGTTACGTTCCAGATTCATTTTGTCGTGGTAGAAACAGATTTTTTGTCTCTAGGTGCCTTTGCCATAGACTCCAAAACAGGTATAGTAACCCTGGCTGATCCAGAACTGGTGAAACCGTCAGCTTCTTATAAACTACATGTCAGAGTGACTGATGGCAAGTTCGCCAACGTAGCCAAAGTGTATGTTAGAGTGGACGAATCTGACAACAGTGGGCTGGTGTTCCAGAAGACATTCTATGAAGGAAGTATCGTAGAAAACTCCACCAAGATCACAACAGTTTGCGTGGTTAACGTCCTGGGAAGCGCCCTCAACGAACACATAGAGTTCAGGATACTGAATCCGACGGATATGTTTACTATAGGAACAACTTCAGGTAGGTATTAGGGAGAGAAACTTTCAAAAGAACACGCAAATTGGATTAGATGCAAAAATGCGTTCCATTTTTTGAGAAAAACTGAAGAAATTTGTTTGCAAAAATTTAATTTAATCAATGTAGTGTGTACCCTTGTGTTAGGTGATATTGCTTTATCTCTCTGGCAGCTGCATAATCCTGCCCTCATAGATGTTATGAGATTTTCAGTTAACAAACAAATCCAGGTGATTTTTCAAGTCTTCCAATGAGGTAAAGTACTTATTATCTAAGTCGTTTTGGACCTAAATTTAAATCGATCTAAATAAATGCTGGTCAGGTGACCCGAGGTCAGGAGAATATGGTGGATGGACCAATGCCGGTTCTGTTGGCGTATTCAGGTCGCGTCTGGTCGATTGCTCGTTTTAATTCACTCAGTCGTGAACATAATAAACGATTCCCTTCCAGTCCCACCAGGTACATAGTATCACCTTCTTCAGATGTTGAAGCAAGCTGAAGAGGCGTCTCCACAGTTATACCATGAGCTTTTACTGTTTAACATTATTATATACACTCCATTTTTTATCAGTTGTAACCATCAGCTTTAATTAATGATCAATTTCGTTGCGCTTATCTTCTTTTATACATTCCTTCCGTCAGACATCAAAAATTAACACGTGTGAAATCGATAACACTTTGCAATATCATCATAGGGTCACTAAAGCAACCAACTTTTGCATCAAACCAATCATTTTAATATCGTTTTGTCAAAAAAATCTCTTGTTTATTGATTATAGGTGTAATCCGTACCACTGGAGTAAAGTTCGACCGAGAAATGAAAGATACTTACCAGTTGATAGTGGAAGCAAGAAGTGAGATGCCTAACAGAGAAAGACCAAGGGTGGCACACGTAATAGTGAACGTAACTGTTCTTGATATAAACGACAACTGTCCCATGTTTGTAAATTTGCCTTATTACGCTGTAGTATCAGTGGATGACGAAAAAGGATCTGTAAGTAAAGGGTTGTCCGGAAACTTCGTAGAGATTTTTAATTAATTGCACTTTTAACGCTTGTAAACAAAAATCTTTGCTGAATTAGTAATATTCAATTCTATATTATTAATTCCTGATGTATCAGGAATTTCCTGATGTATCATATCCTGAAGTTCAACTGAAAATATCCATCGATAAGAACAAAAACGCTGTCCCAAAAAAGAAACAATGTTCGTATCGTTCACGGACAGTGTGTTTCTATGAGGATATCAGTTTTGTCTTAAGTTTTTCTTTCGTCGATATCAAAATAGTTTAACCATTTTTTAATTTTTAAATTTTGCATAAAAAAATTATTACCCGCACAACAGTTTCAAGATTTGGTCTATGATGAAAACCCTTTACTAGAAAGAAGCCTAAGTTTTTAAATGGGCTCCTACAATCTCCTACAATAAGGCGATCCAAAAGGAGCTCACCAAAAAAAATGAAGCAACCAACAATTTTGCATTATTTTCGAAAATAAGTTTTACCTTTACAACAAAATGAATATGTACCTACATATTTATAATATAGAATTCAAACACACATTGAATATATGTGTATTTATATATATATATATATATATATATATATATATATATATATATATATATATATATATATATATATATATATATATATATATATATATATATATATATATATATATATATATATATATATATATATATATATATATATATATATATATATATATATATATATATATATATATATATATATATGCTACACATATATATATATGCCCACAAGGTAGCGTAACGGAACCGTGGAGGGAAATATTACAGAAATCTTTCACCCTTTCTCCACGTGGTGCCACCGATCGCCTTCGCCGAACTGTCAACATGGTACTATACCCGAGGTTCTAGGCAGAATGTTACGAGCGGTCCTGACTGCTACGACCATTCGCCGTATGATGGCGTGAGTTGTGTGCGATCACGAACCGTCATTAAAATGGCCAGTTAATCTGGTCTGGCTCCGATCGTCTCTCCGAACTGCTTTCCTTGCGTTCGTCTAGAGCTCGACTGATGACGGCTGAAAGGCTAGAAACCGGTCCCGAGAGACACGTCACGAAGGCGATCGGTGGCACCACGTGGAGAAAGGGTGAAAGATTTCTGATTATATATATATGAACACTTTTGTGGGAACCGGGAAGGAGCCCCACCTATCCAACTGGATGACATATGTTTCGTCTCTCGAGGTTCAGACTCTTCAGGGCCGACAAATACTATACCATCAAGAATAGGGAGACCCTATCCTCCCGTCGGATGGCGTATGTATGTAGTGTTAGATTTTCTTGGACTGTGTCCAATGAGACAGCAGTAGCTGAGTGTCATCAGACATGGACATACACACACACACACACACATATATATATATATATATATATATATATATATATATATATATATATATATATATATATATATATATATATATATATATATATATATATACAGGATGTCGCAGAATATGTGGATAATCTCCCAGATTCAGATAGAAAACATAAAAATAATGACAAGTTCCAATACACTTTTTTTCTCTTTCACTATCTTGAAGTCAAAATATTCCCAGCTTTATAGGATAAAAAAATATGAGCGAGTTAATCCTTCACAAAGTAGGTAGCAAACGCCCTCCAGGAACTAGGCTCAAGCTAGTACCAAATTTGGATTTGTCTCCTTTGAAAACCCAACTACCCCGATTTTGAACATGATATATTCAACCATTCAATGAATTGCTTCATTCGCTCGAGTTGTTCACAATACACTATCGCTGTAATGGTCTGACCAAGTTCAAGCAATTCATAGTGTATGATTCCAGACCTTCTTTTTTGTTAGTGAGGTGTCGGAACAGGTGCTTCTCCGGAAGAAAGCCATTATCTTTTTCGTACAGGATTATTGTATAGCACCCATTTCTCATCTCCAGTTACAATTCGTCGCAAACACGGGTCGGCTTCATATCGAGACAAAACAGACGCGCAGATCGAACGCCGTCTCCGTCAATTTATAAGGAACCCAAGTTCCTTGCTTGTACAATTTTCCTATGCGACAAAGATGATCTTGAACTGTAGACCATGGATAGCCAATCTTCAGTCATAATTCCTCAATTGTTTGACGAGAATCTGAATCCACCTTTTCCACTTAAGTCGTCCTTTTCGTGCGACATCTTTGAGATTCCTATTTCCATTTTTAAACTTTTTAAACCATCTATGACACTTGTTTAGTTTCAGAACATCCCCGTAAGTATCGCTAATTTTTTTCACTACTTCCTTTACCTTCATTCCTTGTTCGAACAAAAATAGCATACAATGACGTAAGTGTACTTCTATTGTTAGCCTTGACATCATTCCTCCTTGGTAGAACAAAAACTTTTTAACCGAAAAATTAAATTTACAACCAAACTTGTACGTAACAATAAAATCTTCCGTGTTTCCGGGACCGTGTCTCGACACAAACTGACTATGAATGAGCTCGTTGAAGAAATTTTGATTACTCTTCGGTCCCCTTGGACCAGGACCGCCTTGGTTCATCTTTCGTACCATCGCCTTGCTACATGTCCTGCCCACTTCCATTTCAATTGCTTTATTCGTTCAATGATGTCACTCACTTCTTTCATTTGTTCTCTGATCCATGTGCAGGTCTTCCTATTCCGTCTAGTAATGCCAAGCATACATCTTTCCATTCCTCTCTGTGCTACTCGAAGTTTTTGAACTGACTGTGATGTGAGTGTCCAGGTCTCATTTCTGTATGTCATAACGGGCAGGACACACTGATCAAAGACGTTTGTTTTCAGGCAAAGTGGTAGTTTGCCCTTAAACACTATATTGAGCCTGCTAAATGCCTGCCAGCCATATTTAACACATCGTTCCACCTCTCGGACGGTATCCCCTTCCACTGAAACCCTCTGGCCAAGATATATATATATATATATATATATATATATAGTGATCCACAACTTCCAAATCCGTTCCTAAAATAGAAATCCTTTTGTGCTCAGCAAATTTATTGAACATGACCTGACTCTTCTTCTGGTTTATTTTCAAGCCAAATGGGTCCCCAGCCCTTTGTAGCTCTTGTACGTGTCTTTGCAGCTCCTCTGGGTCTTGCGAAAGAAGAACGATATCATGTGCAAATCTGAGATGATTTAAGTATGCACCATGAATCATTATTCCATCCTGTTTCCAATCCAGATTACGGAACACTTCTTCCAGGCCGGTTGAGAAAAGAAGAGGCGATATTGCGTCACCCTACCGTACACCCCGCTCTACATTTATTCCAACCTCAAGATCGTCAAGGTGGACTGTCGCTATAGAGTCATCATATATCGTCCTAGTAGATTTACATAGGCTTTCTCTACACCTTGATTAAGCAATGCATTCATTATAGCCCGCTTTGAGATTGAATCAAATGCTTTTTCATAATGGATAAAAGCCAAGCACAGTGGCATAGTGTATTCGTTGAGCCTTTCTATGACCTGCTGTAAGAGCTGGACGTGATCCATTATACTGAATCCACTTCTGAATCCTGCTTGCTCCCTTAGTTGTGCGTCATTATGTTTTCATAGTATTCTTTTGGATAATATCTTGGTGAAAACTTTGTACACCACTGATGGGAGGCTTATTGGACGATAGTTTTTTAAATCTTCCCGTGCTCCTTTCTTATGTAAAAGAATCACTTCTGCATTTTTCAATAAGCTGGGTAGTTCTTGTTGTTTGAGACATTTTGAGTATAATTTTGCTAGTGTTTTATGTAAAATCCGACCGTCAGCTTTTAACATCTCCACAGTTATACTATCCTTTCCTGGAGCCTTGCCATTTTTTGTCGAGTCTATAGCCTTTGTCACTTCCTCCACCAGGATATCCAGCACTTGTTCTTCACTGGGCATTGCTGTTCTTGCTTGATTCTGGTCCTCATATAACTTTGAATAAAATCTTCGGACAACCTCTAACATTTTCGACCGTTCTCTGCATATTGAACCATCTTCGAGCATTAAGGAAAACATTTGTGTCCTTTTCTTTCTTAGCAATTTCAAAATATCTGCCCCTCTCCAGCAGCTTCCCGGAATCCACTTTGTCCCTTTTTGATCTTATCATTCTTTCGCGCTCTTTTCGACAGTTTATCGTAATCTTTGCTCGTACCATTCGGTGGTCACTTCCCACATTAAAATGGTTAAGGACAGTACAATTGCAAAATATTGCTTTAGCGTTTGACATGATAATCAATTTCACTTGTGAGTCCAAATAGACTTTTCCCTGGTCCATTTTCTGTTGATCTTTTTCTTGTAAAACGACTTCATAATATAAGGTTCACCATTTCCATATGGGCCAGTTGCATTTTCACCAGTTCTTGCTTCTCCGATTCTGCCATTAAAGTCACCCATCAGGATTTTATACCTACACTTCTCTTTGTCTAAAAGTTGAGGCACATCATCATAAAATTCCCCAATTTCCTCATCTCTATGGCTTATAGTTGGTGCATAAGCTTCGACGATTTGAAGTTTAAACTTTTTATTCAACTGAATGACGCATTGGGCTAATCTGTCGGATATACTTTCAAATTTGACTACACTGTCTTTCAGCTTTCGATTGATGAGGAATCCAATTCCACCACATCGTCCATTCTCCGTACCTCGGGTGTAGAGTACGTGACCAGTTGATTCTAATTTGATTAACTTTTCGCCCATTCTTCGTGTTTCACAGAGCCCAATAATATCTCAATGTATGTTGTCAAGTTCGATTAACAGTTCTTGTCTCGGGTCTCCATTTAACAGTCGGGTCTCCGTTTTCATTGTCCGTATATTAACCGTAGTAATGTCAAATTTCCAATGGCAGCCTGATCTAACCCGGTGATTCTTAGCACCCTCTACCTTGGGGCAAATCTTCCCGCTGCCGTAGGCAGTTGCCCCTTGGTCTCCGGGGAATGAGGGCCGTGTTTGAAGTTGTATTGTCATGTTGAACACACACACACACACACATATATATATATATATATATATATATATATATATATATATATATATATATATATATATATATATATATATATATATATATATATATATATATTATACAGAAAATGCCTTGCCTAGCACGGTTTTGCTAACTGCGGCCCTCTATCCGGAACGGAACCCCCACGGTTGCTGTGGGATTACTGTATTTGCGTTTCTCGCTTTCTTAAAAAAAATCCTACGAACTTTCTGGACAATGGAAATTTTAACATCGTCTTATTGTCGATTAACGTCACTGATTTCCTCCAGGTTATAGCGAAAGTTCACGCAATAGACCTGGACAGCTCCGAAAATGGTGAGGTACGATACGAACTGAACAAAGGACACGGAGAACTTTTCAAAGTCCAACGAGAATCCGGCGATATCGAAATCAGACAAAATCTGGAAGGACACAATAGGGAATACGAGCTCCAGATATCGGCTTACGATAAAGGTAAGCCCTAAACAGTGGTATTAATGAGGTGGTTTAATTTCATGCTTCCCCAGGTATAACGCCATGCCGGACGGATGTCACAGTTCACATCAAGGTCATAGATAGGTCGATGCCTGTTTTTAAGAAACAATTTTACACGGAAACCATTCCGGAAAATGTCCAATTGCCCACACCGCTATCGACATCGATTGAGGCAGAATCGCCACTGTCCAGAAAACTAATATACAGCATCGTGAAAGGCAACGAAATGGAAGAGTTCGCTCTTGATTTCAACACTGGTAAGTTTTTTCGAATCGTCGAAATATTCCACTGGAAGAAATATTTCTGGTTGTAACTATTAAATTTTCATCTCAATTATCGGCTATTCGAATCAGAATTATTTGCCTCATAATGTTATTTTAAAGGGACATCTTTCAGCTATAACTTACAAGCCTATTGTGAATATAACCCGAAAAAACTGATAGAGGCAATATCGTTCGAGAAACATTTGAGGTACTTGCTTTTACTCTTTTACCAACAAATATTTTTGTACAGTGAGAAATGAACCACTTCTTGTATGCAAGTTGTGGAAACTGTTAAAAACAGGATGAATATACGTTACAATCCAAAAAAAATATTTTCTACAGTGGAATATAACATTTGATAAAAATAAATAATAAATTTACAATATATATTTTGTTATGTAGTATCTACAGATCATGGCATAACGAATAAATATGCAAATATTAGGGAGTTTTTACAATATATTAAAGATTCGGACAATACTCAAAAAGGTATTTGGTTTTGCATCTTGGCTGATTTAATTGGTAGATAATATTGATTGACTTTTAATAAACAGTACACTACCGTCGAAATGTTAAACAACAATTTATCTTACGTAGACAGACACTCCTGATATAGATCAGGAAGAATTAATCCCAACTGACGTATGATTGAACTATTTAAACCGCAAAAATAAAAAATCGAAAACAACAAAACAAAGAATATCATGCGAATAAATGTCTGGCAGAAATGTTGAATTGTTGTTGAATTCCTCCAACACTTTTCGAAATAAATTTGTAGCAAGTTTTAATGTCAGGAGCGAAATATATAAGTGCAAATATAACTGTTAGTTGTATAGATTCTTAATACAAACTGAATGAAGTAAAAATAATAGTAATAAATCCAATGATTGATTGATGTGTCTGTTACTTTGTGATAGTTCATTTTTTAAAAAGGAATAAGGTTATTTTTTAAAAAGGTTATAAAAGTGATAGATGACAAAGTAAAAAATTGTTTAATTCCTTTTTAATAAATCCAATGCTTTACAATATGCCCCTGCCAAGAGAAATCGTATCCAAAACACAATATCCCAGTTTCCTAAGCATATCCTAAAAAAAATACTTAATCATACATAAAAACTTTTCGTTGTTGTTGTTTTAACCCTCATAAACATTGGTTTCCAAGATTTGAACCCAATCTAAGTCATGAACCATTTTTACAATTTTTCCATGTACTCAGCCATGAAAATTTGCGATTTTTGGTCCTTGTCAGAATTTTTCTCCTAACTTTGGATAACTTCAGGATATTGTAATGGAAATATAAGTACTTGTGTAAAATTTTATGCCAAATCGAATGGAGTAAAAGTAATTTTGATTTATTTATTACTTCACGAGATAACCATGTCAAGAGAAACTGGATCCAAATCGCTATATCCGAGCTGTCTAAGCATATAAAAACTGCCGGTCGCGTTGGTGCGGTGGTAAGAGCGTCTGCTTTGCCGAATCCGCGCTGGAGCGGTAGCTGGTTCGATTCCAGCGCTCGGATGGTTATTTTTCTTTCTTCTGTCCGTTTATCTTTCCTAAATGTTTGTGATTGTTTCTAGGCAAGAGTGTAAAATCCGACTACGAATTACCCCTCAGTCACGCCAGTTAAAAGCTGGGTAAGGCCGGATGCCTTCTGAGAAGTGTTCTACGTTGGTCACTCGCCAGTCGGTAGGTTTCCTGATAGACTTATGAGTAGGCACATAACCAAGGGTTTATAGCCCGAGGGGGGTGCTGGCCTGGGTTTGTCAGAAGCTGATGACCGTGGTTCGGAATTTTTTCGTTATTTTCACCCTCATAAACATTAGTTTTCAAGGTTAAAACCCAATCTGAGACATGAACCATTATTGCATTTTTTCCATGTATATAATCGTGAAAAGTTCAGATTTTTTGCCATTTTCAGAATTTTCGTCCTTACTCTGGATAACTTCAGGATATTACAATGAAAATATCAGTACCTGTGTGGAATTTTACGCCAAATCGAATGGAGTAAAAGTCATTTTGATATATTTATTTCCTCGCGAGATACCCATACCAAGAGAAATTGTATCCAAATCTTAATATCCCAATTTTCTAAGCATATCTTTAAAACAACTAATCATACATAAAAACTAATATGTTTTTCGTTATTTTCACCCTCATAAACATTAGTTTTCAACGTTAGAACCCAATCTGAGGCATGAACCATTTTTGCAATTTTTCCATGTATATAGTCGTGAAAATATCAGATTTTTGGCCATTTTCAGAATTTTCGTCCTAACTCTGGATAAATTCAGGATATTACAATGAAAATATCAGTACCTGTGTGGAATTTTACGCCAAACCGAATGGAGTAAAAGTCATTTTGGTATATTTATTTCCTCGCGAGATACCCATACCAAGAGAAATTGTATCCAAATCTTAATATCCCAATTTTCTAAGCATATCTTTAAAACAACTAACCATACATAAAAACTAATATGTTTTTCGTTATTTTCACCCTCATAAACATTAGTTTTCAACGTTAGAACCCAATCTGAGGCATGAACCATTTTTGCAATTTTTCCATGTATATAGTCGTGAAAATTTCAGATTTTTGGCCATTTATAGACTTTTCGTCCCAACTCTGGATAACTTCAGGATATTACAATAAAAATATCAGTACCTGTGTGGAATTTTACGCCAAACCGAATGGAGTAAAAGTCATTTTGGTATATTTATTTCCTCGCGAGATACCCATACCAAGAGAAATTGTATCCAAATCTTAATATCCCAATTTTCTAAGCATATCTTTAAAACAACTAACCATACATAAAAACTAATATGTTTTTCGTTATTTTCACCCTCATAAACATTAGTTTTCAACGTTAGAACCCAATCTGAGGCATGAACCATTTTTGCAATTTTTCCATGTATATAGTCGTGAAAATATCAGATTTTTGGCCATTTTCAGAATTTTCGTCCTAACTCTGGATAACTTCAGGATATTACAATGAAAATATCAGTACCTGTGTGGAATTTTACGCCAAATCGAATGGAGTAAAAGTCATTTTGGTATATTTATTTCCTCGCGAGATAACCATACCAAGAGAAATTGTATCCAAATCTTAATATCCCAATTTTCTAAGCATATCTTTAAAACAACTAACCATACATAAAAACTAATATGTTTTTCGTTATTTTCACCCTCATAAACATTAGTTTTCAAGGTTAGAACCCAATCTGAGGCATAAACCATTTTTGCAATTTTTCCACGTATATAGTCGTGAAAATATCAGATTTTTGGCCATTTTCAGAATTTTCGTCCTAACTCTGAATAACTTCAGGATATTACAATGAAAATATCAGTACCTGTGTGGAATTTTACGCCAAACCCAATGGAGTAAAAGTCATTTTGGTATATTTATTTCCTCGCGAGATACCCATACCAAGAGAAATTGTATCCAAATCTTAATATCCCAATTTTCTAAGCATATCTTTAAAACAACTAACCATACAGAAAAACTAATATATTTTTCGTTATTTTCACCCTCATAAACATTAGTTTTCAAGGTTAGAACCCAATCTGAGACATGAACCATTTTTGCAATTTTTCCATGTATATAGTCGTGAAAATTTCAGATTTTTGGCCATTTATAGACTTTTCGTCCCAACTCTGGATAACTTCAGGATATTACAATGAAAATATCAGTACCTGTGTGGAATTTTACGCCAAATCGAATAGAGTAAAAGTCATTTTGGTATATTTATTTCCTAGCGAGATACCCATACCAAAAGAAATTGTATCCAAATCTTAATATCCCAATTTTCTAAGCATATCTTTAAAACAACTAATCATACATAAAAACTAATATGTTTTTCGTTATTTTCACCCTCATAAACATTAGTTTTCAAGGTTAGAACCCAATCTGAGACATAAACCATTTTTGCAATTTTTCCATGTATATAGTCGTGAAAATATCAGATTTTTGGCCATTTTCAGAATTTTCGTCCTAACTCTGGATAACTTCAGGATATTACAATGAAAATATCAGTACCTGTGTGGAATTTTACGCCAAACCGAATGGAGTAAAAGTCATTTTGGTATATTTATTTCCTAGCGAGATACCCATACCAAGAGAAATTGTATCCAAATCTTAATATCCCAATTTTCTAAGCATATCTTTAAAACAACTAAGCATACAGAAAAACTAATATGTTTTTCGTTATTTTCACCCTCATAAACATTAGTTTTCAACGTTAGAACCCAATCTGAGGCATGAACCATTTTTGCAATTTTTCCATGTATATAGTCGTGAAAATATCAGATTGTTGGCCATTTTCAGAATTTTCGTCCTAACTCTGGATAACTTCAGGATATTACAATGAAAATATCAGTACCTGTGTGGAATTTTACGCCAAATCGAATGGAGTAAAAGTCATTTTGGTATATTTATTTCCTCGCGAGATACCCATACCAAGAGAAATTGTATCCAAATCTTAATATCCCAATTTTCTAAGCATATCTTTAAAACAACTAACCATACATAAAAACTAATATGTTTTTCGTTATTTTCACCCTCATAAACATCAGTTTTCAACGTTAGAACCCAATCTGAGGCATGAACCATTTTTGCAATTTTTCCATGTATATAGTCGTGAAAATATCACATTTTTGGCCATTTTCAGAATTTTTGTCCTAACTCTGGATAACTTCAGGATATTACAATAAAAATATCAGTACCTGTATGGAATTTTACGCCAAACCGAATGGAGTAAAAGTCATTTTGGTATATTTATTTCCTTGCGAGATACCCATACCAAGAGAAATTGTATCCAAATCTTAATATCCCAATTTTCTAAGCATATCTTTAAAACAACTAATCACACATAAAAACTAATCTTTCGTTATTTTTACCCTCATAAACATTAGTTTTCAAGGTTAGAACCCAATCTGAGACATGAACCATTTTTGCAATTTTTCCATGTATATAGTCGTGAAAATTTCAGATTTTTGGCCATTTATAGACTTTTCGTCCCAACTCTGGATAACTTCAGGATATTACAATGAAAATATCAGTACCTGTGTGGAATTTTACGCCAAACCGAATGGAGTAAAAGTCATTTTGATATATTTATCGCCTCACGAGATATCCGTTCCAACAGAAATTGGATCCAAATCTCAATATTCCAGTTTTCTAAGAATATCTTTAAAACACTTAATCACACATAAAAACTAATCTGTTTTTCGTTATTTTCACCCTCATAAACATTAGTTTTCAAGGTTTAAAACCCAATCTGAGACATGAACCATTTTTGCAATTTTTCCATGTTTTTTTTTTTGGCTATTTTCAGAATTTTTTTCATAACTTATTAAAATTAGGGCATTACAAAGAAACTATCAGTTCCTAAACAGAATTTTACGTCAAATCGACTGGTGCAAATATCAAATAACCTGGAATAGGTTAGAAGAAAAATATCACAATATTCAGAAAGAAAAATTGTTTAAATACCCCAAAATATTCCATCTGAATTACATATACTAAAGTTCCTCCTGTAAAAAGAAAATGATAACAAAATAAAAACTTTAAAACAGCTACTATAAAAAATGCTACTTAAAAAAATATATTATCTGAACAATTTATTAATAAGAACAATTGAAAATTCTTGTATTTTGACGTTTTTTTTTCAATACTGTTCTAAATATTTTGAAGGTAGTGTACAATTGTGGTGTTGGTTTTCTTTTACATAAACATTTTTGACTATCTATTAACACAGTAACAGGTTTGTTCCTGCGAAAACAGAACCATCCAGAGATCCTGCAAATTAATTCAATAGTGCTTTGCTCTCTATGAGTCTGATTAACATCGCACATCAGAAGTTCGTTTGTTTGGAATGTTTTACCTGAACTACTAATAGTCTTTAATAAATTCAGATTGAATCATCTCCTGATGATGCTAACATGGTTAGCGAAACGTACGTCCAGAAGTTAAATAAAATGATTCGGTGTTTAGTGGTAAATCTCTTCGAGAAACACCGAAGATTCCTAAAGAAGAATTAAATTCTTTTTAAATAGGAAGACAGCTCTACTAAAAGGACTATGTCCAACGTGTGTCTCAGTAAAACAATGAGAAACATTTAAAAATTAGAAAATAGGTAGATCTATTGTCACCCCTAATAAAAATCGAATATTTTATAATACGAGTTTGAGAACTGAAAAGTTCTGAATAGAAATAAATAAACAAACTAAAATTTGAATCTAAATTTCCACAATATTTAAAACATGTAGGTATTACAGTTGTTTCGAGATACAGTGCCTTTTTCACAGTGCAATTTGTCATAAAGCATTTCATACAGATCGAGTTATACATAACGAATCTTGTCATAGTTATTCGCAAAAGATGACAGAATTTATTTTATATATTTGCTATTTATGTATTCGGAATAATAAATAAGAACAGATATTTATCATTGAAAATGGTTTTATTGTTTTTCAAAATATTCTCCGCGATGATCGCTACACTTTTGCATACGTTTGAACCAATTTTCATAGTACTTTTTCCATTCCGATTGAGGTATCTCCAAAACATACATTTTGAACGCTTCTCCTGGCGTCGAAAATCGTTAACTACTTAGCTGATTCTCCACGCACGGGAACAAAAAGATATCAGTATGTGCCAATTCAGGACTGTACGGTAGATGACCCATCAATTCGATGTTTTGACCGGTCAAATATTGAGTTTTTTTTCTTATTTCTTCATGACTTCTGGAAAACAAATGGCTGTGTACCATTCAGAATCGACCGTTCCACGATTCTCTAGTGGCAGTGTATCCACGTGTACATTTATCCCAAAAAACAGGCGACCGTTTGCTTCGACCAAGTGCTTTTGTTCGGTTTGGCTCATTTTGAAAGACCCATGCTCTTTACTTTCGGGCTCATACACATAGATCCAAGGGTCGGCACCTGTGTAGATGTTATACACGGCTTTTGACGCACCACGATTGTATTTTTGAGCATTTCTTTGCACTAATCGACACTTTTTTTGAGCGTTTGTCAAAATATGCAAAATCCAACAGGCCCAAATCTTTTTTACGGCTAAATATTCATGTAAAATCTTGTATATGCTTGTCAAACAAATGTCCAGGTATGCCACAATCTCACGGCATACCACATGACGATCTTGCTATATCAGTTCGCTCACAGTATCAATGTTTTCTAGCACAACAAACGATTTTGGACGACCGTCTTCCACGTCGAAAGTCATAATAAATCATCACACGAACATTTTCATGAGTTAATTCCATTTTTGGACTCAGATAAAATGTTACTATTTTCGGATAGATACATAGCAACCCTCGTACATACAAGATTTAAATATAGTGGAAATGTGTGATATAAATCTTAATTTGTTTATTTAAAATATGAATTTCCATCAAGTATCGGTTACCTCAGTTAATGCATAGAAATAATTAATAAGCTACATTACTTTCTCGTCAAACTCTGTCACATTAGGGTATAGATACGATGAGGAATAAATTCTCTGTAATTGTTAGTGAGAATTATGAAGAGACTCAAAAAAATATTCAAAACAATAATCTCTGGAGAGTTCTGGAAAATGCTCCCTGATCAAATTATATCCAGTGGCATTATCGTTAGATATTAACTATAATAATATTACGAAACCCACTCATAAAGCTAAAGTAATAATAAATCCCTTGTTTTCGCAGCACCAGACAGTAACAATGGGCCTTGTGAGTATTATACTTGAATTTATTAGAGACACGCTTTTCTATTTCACCTTCCATTTTCCTCGATTATTTACACGGGCGTACTTCGACCTTCTCATATTCAGAACACGTTCTTTTCCAACGACAATATATATTTAAAAAAAAAAAATTATTTATGCAAAATGAAAAAGATATTCTTGGAAATATCAGGCATTGATAGCACGTTGAAATACGCCATTGTAATGTGTATCTGTCCCTTCTTAACTGAGCTTGGTAGTTACTAGTTGTACTAACAGTCTTGCTTTTTCTTTAAACTGCCTTAAAACATATGTAGGTTTAGTTGCTTATCAAAATTATTTAACCTACAAAATTGTCACTAAAACTGTTCCTATAAATGAAAAGCTAAAGGCCGACGATTTTTCTCTTCCTAATACCTAATTCCTTGCATATATAGGGTGTTCAAAAAACCAATTTCGTAAATTAAACCAACGATTCTTTACAGTTTTTTGAACAAGAAGTTTACTTAAAATGTGTATCCACAATGAAATCATTTCCTGGGAAAACTGGTATGAAAACAGGTTTGGAAATAACTTCTTAACAATGGCAACGACTATTTTAGTCTTGTTTATGTCGATCTATCGAAATTCAATGTTCTATGTACCAGGCAATGGGAAACGCGCGTACTTGTGGGACAATCCTCCACAAGAAGATGTAAAATTTGTTTTTCGACTTCAGGACAACGACTTCAACATTTGAATTCGCTCGATAAATAAACAATTCTCATTAAAATCAGGTTAAGCTATACTCCACACTAACCAATGACATTATCTCTTTCTACGCCACTGTCAATTTATTTCGGAAACCCTATTTAACCCTTGAAGCTGCTAGTTTTCAGTCACCTAAACTTTGCTAATTTAGAAAAAGTTTTTGTCTTGAACCGAAGTTGCCTTATCCATGGATAAAATCACAACCTGCCCGGACTTTTCTTTATCTTCGTTATTTCTTTGGTACCTCTTTTTTAAAAGTAGCCTACCCATTTTCCTGTTCTTATTTAGGTTTTATGATATTTTATAGACTGGGCTGGATAACACAAACGAGTGTATACCGTGTGTCCCAGCCAAGTGGAATAAATTCGTTAATAAATAAATTAGGGCGTTTTCAAAAAAACGCTCGAACACGTCGATGGGTATTTTTAGATGCGCATTTTTCAACAAACATTTTTTATACAGGGTGTGTCATGTAACAGTAGCCAATACCAACTTTCTTATTTTAAATACAACACCCTGTATATTATTTAATTTTTGTATTCTTCTGGAAATTCTAGATATATTTCATGTAAAATATCCTAGACTTATCTTCAACTGTTTCGGAAATATTAAGTGTTTTCAGATTTATTGCAAAAATTAACTGGTTTTTTGATTTTTTTTTGAAAATTATTTGATTACAGAAATTCGCTACAACACACAATAGAAAGATGGTATTGGCCTCTGTTACATGACACACCCTGTATAAAAGGTTTTCGTTGAAAAAATGCGCAACTACACTTTTTTTTAATACTGTAAATAAAATTATGGAAATTTCAAGACTATTTAGTTTGTGTATAATTTTTTTATTTAAAACATTTAATGTATCAAATGCTCGAATTGTGAACCCTGGACGACCTGGCAACACCCCAACCTCAAGTAAAACTGATTCCTGGCATTATTTAATGTTTGTGGCGTAATTGACCTAATGCTGTCAGTAATGCGTCCTCTTAAATCATTCAGATCTTGTGGCTTGGTTTTGTATACGATGCTTTTGAGATATCCCCATAAAAAAAATCCAACGGAGTGAGGTCCGGGAACCTTGGTGGCCATTCTAGTGGCCCTCTCCTCCCAATCCATCGATTTGGAAACACATTATCGAGGTACTGCCGCACATTAACTTGATAATGGGGGGTGCTCCATCTTGTTGGAACCAAATTGTGTCGACTAGCAATTGAGGATTTCTTCTATTAGGGTACAAATTTATAAGATTTGGAATGAGCTGATTTTTGAGAAAGTCTAAGTAATTTACCCCATTTAAATTTTGATCGAAAAATATTGGACCAATTATTTGATCTCCTATAATACCTGCCCAGACATTAATCTTTTTAGGTCTTTGTGTGTGAATTTCCCGCATCCGGTGAGGATTTTCTCTCGACCAATAACGACAGTTCTGGCGATTGACATGCCCATGAAGAGTAAAAGTAGATTCATCAGAAAATAAAACGTTGTCCACTCTCAGACGGTTGTTGTCTATTCTGTGCATCATTTGTTCGCAAAACTCCATTCTCCTGTCGAAGTCGTCTTCACTAAGCTCTTGAGTAGGCTGTAGCTTATACGGATGCATTTTATTATCTTTCAATATTCTGACCAACCGAAGAGCGACCAACATTGTTTTCCAAGGCAACTTGTCGAGTTGAGGTATGCGGGTTGTCTTGGAATGCCAGCATTACATCCAATTTTTTGTTATCGATCAACGATACTGCTTCCTTCTTAATTTGTCTCACGTGTCCCAGTTCTCTAAATTGTTTTTCAACTTTACTTACTGTACCTTGGGATATGGGTGGTAAGTCAGGATATTTTTCCCTAAAGAGACGAATAACTTCGGCTTGAGTTCGTGTCCTATCTCCATAACCTATCATCATTAAGATAGTTATTGCATGACTCTCTGATAAATACACCATGTTTAAATCAAATGAATCACACACGTCAAAGAAAACTAATTTAAAAGGCACGTTGATTTTTTTGACGTTTCATACAACAAATACCTACCTTCGAAAAACTGATTTTTTATCTTTGCCTATTTGCTGATAATGTTCGAAGAATTACTTAATATTTCCGAAACAGTTGAAGATAAGTCTAGGATATTTTACATGACATATGTCTAGAATTTCCTGAAGAATGTAAAAATTAAATAATATACAGGGTGTTATATTTAAAATAAGAAAGTTGGTATTGGCCACTGTTACATGACACACCCTGTATAAAAAAATTTTGTTGAAAAAAAATGCGCATCTAAAAATACCAATCGACGTGTTCGAGCGTTTTTTCGAACACGCCCCCATTTATTTATTAACGAATTTATTCCATTTGGCTGGGACACACGGTATATATAAAAAATAACAGGTGATAATGGTATCACCGCGGAACTATTGAAAAACCTCGGACAACGCAAATTATCACGAACATTTGGCAAACAGAAAAATTACCAGATGATTAGAAATGTGCTCCAATCCACCCGCTGCGCAAGAAGGGAGACAAAACAGATGTGAACAACTACAGAGGAATCTCCTGACTACAAGTCACCTACAAAATCCTCTCGGCAGGCCTTCTCCAGAGAACACAAGAACAATTAGAACACAAAATTGGCGAGTACCAGGCAGGCTTTTGCCCTGATCGCTCATGCACTGAACAAATATTTAACCTAAAAACTATACTGAAATACAAAGCTATCAGGAACGTCCCAATCATTTGCACGTTCGTGGACTTCAAGAAAGCATACGACTGCATCGACCGAAAATCTTTGTTCAACATCGTAGAAGAACAAGGACTCGATCCCAAAACACTACGATTAATCAAGCCGACACTGACTGACACAACCTCTAAAGTAAAATTTATGGGAGAAATTTCCAAGGTGATGGGAATCCGTTTTCCAACCCATCTCCTTGGAAAACGCCAAGGAGATGGGTTGGTCCTGGTCCTGGACAAAGTCATAAGGGAATGGGAAAAAGAACTGAAAAATCAAGGACACTGGAAACCAATACGACTCGGACGATCCAAAAACAACATAGAAATATCATGCCTGGATTTCGCAGACGACCTACCATACTCGCAGACAATGAAAAAAGAGCAACCAAACAGATCGAAGTCCTCAAGAAATGTGCAGAGAATGTGCAAGTTGGCCTACAAATCTCCTTTCAAAAAACCGAATTCCTCTGCTCAAAATTAGATATTCAAAATTTGAACACCAAATACGGCAAAATAAATAGGGTCACTCACTTCAAATACTTGGACGAGATCCTCGAACCCACAGGAGGAGAGAAGATAGCACAGAAGACTCGATTACAGAAGATAAAGAGGGCATACGGCAAGACACACAATATCTACAATAAGAAATGCCTATCCATACACGCGAAAATACGACACTACAACACAGTAATCAAACCAGAGGTACTATACGCAAGCGAGACACTTACACTTCATACAAAAAGCGGCATAGAAAACATACTAAAAGAAGAACGCAAAATTATGAGGAAAATTCTCGGTTCAAAACTGACAGAAGAAGGATACAGAGTACATTCTCGAAAGACTACAGAGAGAATGTCCAACGTAGCGGCGGACATAAGAAAAAGAAGGTTGAAATTCTATGGACATATCAGTAGACTCCCACCGACAAGACTTACCAACAGAATTCTTACATACCTACAAGGAGTCAAATCAACAGTACCATGGAACACACAAGTCAGAGCTGATCTGGAAAAGGCACAAATGGGTCCGACAGAGATTGAGGATGGAAGAATGTACAGAAACAAAATACATATGTGGAACGTTGCATCAGAGAGCAAAGTTTCGAGGAGATCGGGAACAAAGTGGACGGAGGAAAGAAAGAGAATCCACGGAGAAAGGATGAAAGAGGTGTGGAGGATCAGAAAGGATACTCGAAAATGAGTCAGAATGCTTTGCGTGATCCAATCGGGTCTATTACCATGATGAGTCTAACCACCAACAGACGAAACATGTGTCCTCCAGTGTGAGGGATGGGTGAGGCTTCCTCCCAGTCAAGGAACTAACGAATGTTCATTTTGGCGGAGACGCCGGTTGTTGAGCGTTCCACATGAGATTGTGGAACCCAACGGTCGGGGGTGTATAATTCCTGACTACTGTTGTCTCATTGGACCCAATCCAAAGAAATAAAAAAATTACACACACACATATATATATATATATATATATATATATATATATATATATATATATATATATATATATATATATATGTTTCTAAATCATTCCGGGTGACGATCCGTTGAACCTGTGAAGAGTCGCGACGTTTCGCCAAAATCGCATTTGGCATTTTCAAATGTTGTCTACTTCGATTGAACAGTCCAACTGACATGCACGGGTCGTTGTGTTCACTTTTATAGCCCTTTTATAGTGTATAATTCCTGACTACTGTTGTCTCATTGGACCCAATCCAAAGAAATAAAAAAATTACACACACACACACACACACATATATATATATATATATATATATATATATATATATATATATATATATATATATATATATATATATATATATATATATATATATATATATATATGTTTCTAAATCATTCCGGGTGACGATCCGTTGAACCTGTGAAGAGTCGCGACGTTTCGCCAAAATCGCATTTGGCATTTTCAAATGTTGTCTACTTCGATTGAACAGTCCAACTGACATGCACGGGTCGTTGTGTTCACTTTTATAGCCGGCCGGCCACAAAAGTGACTGCTCAGATTATATCGGGGTAGTTCGGGAGAATTTGCGGCGCTCGGCAACGCTGTCGGGCGTCCGTTTATTAATTTTTCTACCTCGCGGCCACGTTGCCACGTTTGTTCTTTTTTCAGAAGGGACTTTTTCACACTTTCGGAATGTTGTGAGCGTCGTTTCGCGTATTCAGCTCACCTCTTTCTTCTATTTCAAGGGCTTCTGTGATTGTTCGGACCTTGTAGTTTTCAATATTCGCTATTTCTTTGGCTCCTTCAAAATTGATTTTATGTCCTGTAAGTAGATGGTGCTGGAACAGTGCGGAAGTGGTTTGTTTGTTTTTTAAGTCGTTTTTATGTTCTTGTATTCTGGCCGATATTCGTCTGTTTTTTGTCCTATGTACGCTCTGTTGCAGTCGGAACAAGATATACTATACACCCCATGATTTTCCAGTCTAACTTTGTCCTTGGGGTTTTTTAGGATGTTTGCAACAGTTTTGTGCGGCTTGTAGGCTGTTCTGATCTTATGTTTCCTTAGTAGTCTGCCTATCCTATCTGTGATTCCTTTTACGTATGGTAGCAGGACCTTTAGTGTATTTGGTTCAAATAAGCGATTTAAAAAAAACGTATTGATCTCATTTGGTGAATTTTTAAAAGAGGTGACTATTTGAAAAAAACGCCGCTTTTTGTTTTTTTCTAATGGATTAAAAAAAAAACAAAAAATCACAGAAAAAGCATTTATTGGGGTATAAAGTTTGTTTCTGGGTAAGAGTGTAAAATCTGACAAGGAATCACCCCTCAGTCACACCACATTGAGGCTGGGTAAGACGGAATGCCTTCTGGGGGGTTTTCTAGTTTGGTCACTCGCCAATCGCTAGGCTTCTCGAGATACTTTCGGTTAAGCACAAAACCAAGGGTTGATAGCCCGAGGGGGGTGCTGACCGGGGTTTTCGGTAGCTGATGATCGAGGTTCGAAACCCACGTTAAGCTGTAGCTTCAGTCGCTAAATGATATTCTCATTTGCTGATGCGCCTCTAACCCCAAAACTTTACTATACTTCACTTTATATTATATAACATATAAAATTTTCAACCAAATCAAAAGGACACATGCTTTTGTCGTCGAAACACCGTCGAGTAAACGCTTTGAAAATGATGGATGAGATTCCATCGAAATGTCAGCGAAACCGTCCACCAGTTGACATTCAGCTAATACGGGATACCCGAGAAACTATCATTACATTTCACACCCGTGAAAACATATATCTATATATATATATATATATATATATATATATATATATATATATATATATATATATATATATATATATATATATATATATATATATATATATACAGTGCTAACCAAAAGTCCCCCCTTATCTTTTGAACGGTTATACTTAAACTAATGAAATTTGGAATGTAAAAATGACTGCACGTAAATTCGTTTTCTAGTGATAACTCATGACGTAGTAATGTCTGAATGATTGTGGCGTGTTCATATATTTTTTTCCTTTATTTGGGTTTTTCGCCACTATCTAAAACTCAAAAAATATCAAAAAATACCTGTTCTTATTTAAAGAAAGAATCACTGGGTAAAAACAAAAAAAAAATCAAACGGAGACAAATTTCTCAGTGATTATTTTTTGTAATAAATTTGCCTAACGAACAAAATTTTAAAGATATAAAAATGTTATAAAAAATTTTACAAACTTTTAACATTAACGTTTCGGAGGGTATTCTCCCCCCGTTTTCAAAACTAAACTAAAAAATAAATTATATTAATTTGTAATATATAAATTAACGAATGAAAGTAAATATATTTTTTTGTATATGTCAACGATACTTACATTGACAACAATAGATTTTCATGACAGTGACATACTGCCAAAAAAAAAAAAATATATATATATATAGGTAATGTTTACTGTGTGATTGTTTATTGTACTAATTGTGTATTCAAATATTTAAATGTGTTTAATTGTATTCTTTATAATCGGAAACCATATTGAATTTAAATCTACCGAAGCCATAGCAATACAGTTATTTTTATTACGGTTTCGGTTTCGGTTACGGTTTCTTTTAATCTTCTGTATTTTGTTACCGATTCTTTTAATACCGTTTTGGAATTATTCCAATTGATTTTATGACTCGATTCCCATGAGTGAAAGTTCTCTTTCTCCTTTGATGAGTAATATCTTTATGGAGGAACTCGAGAATGACATATTAAATAAATCTCTTAAAAAGCCATTAATATGGCTTAGGTATGTTGATGATATTTTTGCTATATGGCAACATAGCATTGACGATATAAATATTTTTTTACAAGATGTAAATTCTCGAGAGCCTACAATTAAGTTTACTTTAGAGATGGAGAAGGAGAATAAATTGCCATTCCTCGACACTTTAATAATAAAACAAAACAACACATTAAAAACTACAGTTTACAGAAAACCGACAAACACAGATAAATATCTCAATTTCTTTTCACTCAAAATCGGTCAAAATAGGAGTAATTAAAAGTTTATATGACAGAGCAAAACTTGTTTGTACCGACAGTGATACACTACAAAAAGAAACAAATCACATAAAAGACATTTTAATAAAAAACAATTACCTTAAAAATTTTATAGATAAATCGCTTAAAAATTTTGATACTAGACAAAACAGACAAGTTATTAATAACAATAATAATAACTCTCAAACAATTAACCTCACAATTCCTTATATCCGCGGTATTTCTGACACAATTAAAAGAGTAGGAAATAAATACAACATAAGAACGACATTTAAAACAAAAAATACTCTTAGATCTCTATTAACAAAGACTAAACCAAACAATATACAACAAAATACCAAAAATGTGGTTTATAAAATTCCCTGCGAATGTGGCAAATTCTATATAGGTGAGACATCTAGACCGTTAGATGTTAGAGTAAAAGAGCATCCAAACCTTCTTAGAAAGGGCGATTTTAATAAATCTAGAATTTGTCAACACGCATGGGAATCGGGTCATAAAATCAATTGGAATAATTCCAAAACGGTATTAAAAGAATCGGTAACAAAATACAGAAGATTAAAAGAAACCGCTATAATTAATTTAAATAAAAATAACTGTATTGCTATGCCTTCGGTAAATTTAAATTCAATATGGTTTCCGATTCTAAAGAATACAATTAAACACCTTTAAATATTTGAATACACAATCAGTACAATAAACAATCACACAGTAAACATTACTTATATATATTTTTTTGGTAGTATGTCACTGTCATGAAAATCTATTGTTGTCAATGTAAGTATCGTTGACATATACAAAAAAATATATTTACTTTCATTCGTTAATTTATATATTACAAATTAATATAATTTATATTTTAGTTTAGTTTTGAAAACGGGGGGAGAGTACCCTCCGAAACGTTAACGTTAAAAGTTTGTAAAAATTTTTATAACTTTTTTATATCTTTAAAATTTTGTTCGTTTGGTAAATTTATTACAAAAAAGAATCACTGAGAAATTTGTCTCCGTTTGGTTTTTTGTTTTTACCCAGTGATTCTTTCTTTAAATAAGAACAGGTATTTTTTGAGTTTTAGATAGTGGCGAAAAACTCAAATAAAGGAAAAAAAACTCATGACGTAATCATAGATGGTGTCACAGTGCCACTGTGACCAATAATTGTCAATGGGATTATATGGCCTAATCCTATATCCTAATTATATGCTAAACTGAAATTTTAGTATTTACTTATTTTATGTATCAAAACTACCTTGAACCCAAAACAAAATTAGTATAATTGAATAGGTCTTTTAAATACCTTTCAAACGAGGTTCACTTGACATAGGATCCCAATAAAAATTATTGGTCACAATGGCACTGTAACGCCATCTATCATGATTACGTCATCAGTTATCACTAGAAAAGGAGTTTACGTGCAGTTATTTTCACATTCCAAATTGCATTAGTTTAAGTATATCCGTTCAAAAGATAGGGGGGGGGGGCTTTTGGCTGGGACTTTTTCAGCCAAAAACCAAAAATTCAGTGACAAAATACTGAAATTGTGCGCCCCGAACTGAAAAAGTTTGGGAAACCCTGCCTTACACCAATTTCTATATCCTGTTGAATCGTGTATCTCTCCATGGTGAATTGAAACAATATACTGACCTTCAGCAGTCTATAAGTGATATATACATTTCAAACAGTGTTAACGCAGTTACATTTCAAAGTTCCAACACTTGGTAAAGTAGTGGTAAACAGCCTTATTTCCAACAGCATATTCAGAGTGTATTTTTATAGCATAAAGCTTTTGTTCTCTGTATTTTGGCGCAATATGCTTGCAAATGTTCTAATCGAATTAAAACAGATTGTATTATTAATTAAATTGTCAATTTTAGGTGTCATATCCGTTGTGGATGAATTAGATTACGAACAAACTCCTCAGTACGAACTTCTAATTAGAGCTACCGATTCTGTCTCCGGAGTTTACGCAGAAGTTCCAGTAAGTATCACAACCATTTCCACTAATTAAAATTGATTCAATCGTGTTGACTCAGGTCTCAATCATTCTTTCTGATGTCAATGATTGTCCTCCCGAATTCACTCAAGAATCTTACAACGTCTCCATATCGGAAGCCGCCCAGTTCGGTACCCACGTCCTCACCGTACAAGCAACCGACAACGACACGGGCATCAATCAAAAAATTTCTTACTCCATACAGAAAGACATCAACAATAACGCAACAGATTATTTCTATATCGACGACGTGGAAGGAAAGATCTACTTCAAGCAGAGTCTGGATCACGAGATGTCCAGCGAGTATCACTTCATTGTGGTCGCGACCGATCAAGGGGCACCGAGTCTGAACAGTACGGCACACGTGTGGATTAAAGGTTTAAAACAAAACTGATTTCCTTGCAGTATTGTAGAGTGTTTCTGTTTTAGTGCTTGACATGAACGACAATCCTCCTAAGTTCGAGCAGGCTTCGTATTCTTGTGGCTTGTCGGTTTCAGCTAAGAGAGACCAGTTCGTCACTATTGTTAAAGCAAGTGATTTAGATGAAATCGATCAGAATAATTTGAGGTATACCATTGTTGCTGGCAATGAACAGCAAACGTTTTCAATGAACTCCAGCACAGGCATAGTGTCTTTAGGTAAACCGATAGCTAAATAAGTTTTTCTAACTGTAACGTTTATTTTTTTGGTTTCTAGTAAACTTGGCAAACTTTGGCAATCTACAAATGATGTTGCTGAACGTATCTGTAAGCGACGGAGTATATACGAACTTCGCGCGACTTAAAGTTGAACTGATACCGGCGAATTTGCATCCGCCCCGCTTCAAAGACGTCATCTTAGGTAAGGTTTCAAAAGGTTTTTCTAGAATGTGTATAAATCCCATCGACAGCCTCATATTTTACGTCTTAAAGATTTTCAGAACGAAATATCAATAAAACTACGGTATTGATTGATTTGTCCGTTACTTTGTGATTCTCAAATACTACTTTAAAACTTTTAAAAAAGTTTTAAATAGAGAGTGTAGAGTCGTTTTACGAAACTATAGTCACCCAAATTTTGTTTACAAATAAAAGTGATAGATAACAAAATAAAAAATTGTTTTATGCCTTTTTAAAACTACGGTAGTTTCAGAATTAGTCAGTCAGTCTTTGACAGACAAATGAGAAATAAAGTGGGGAATTGTCACTATTGGACAACACTGCATGCAATGCCTCAATTGAGTGTTGTTTCGTTCGAGTTAATGGGTGTCTCAGAATGTTTTTCGTTTTTGCTTTAACTTTTACGCGCCAAATACAGATCACGGGGGTAGGGAAGTGGTGTCAAACGCTTGAATGGCTTTTTAAGTTTAATAGCGATGAGGGTTTTTTTGCATCAGAGCGTTTTATAAAAACAATTGTTACACTTTTGTTCGACGTCTGTATAGGACACATTTTAATTTAGCGATCACGAGAAATGTGTCAAGCGCGAATTCAATCAAGCATTAGGTGCGCAGATTTGAAGAGACTGAAAACACAATCTACAATCTACAATATATATTAAGCTAATACAATAAAAATACTAACCCACGACGCACAAAGCACTGCTTGTGTGTGGATCAAACCCAAGAAAGAAAATTCTAAAAAATAATTAAATAAATAAATAAAAAACAGTCTCCACATTCAGTGCAGGCATTCACATTACATGAAATAGGACAAAATAATGAAAAGGGACACTACCCCACCCCATATATTAAGGCTCAAGAACAAATAAAATCAATTCAGTCAAGCTGACAAACACCGACCTGAATGAGGCGCGCATAATTTTTTTATATTTTGCTTAAATGCCACATAACTGATGTTCTTCTTCACAATGTTATCTTATATGCTTTCCGGCAAAAGTGATGCCACCGCCGAACTGTCAACCATGCGACGTCACGTGTCTCTCGGGACCTTCTTTTCCTTGTGTTCGTCTAGAGCTCGGCTGATGACGGCTGAAAGGCTAGAAACCGGTCCCGAGAGACACGTGACGTCGCATGGTTGACAGTTCGGCGAAGGCGATCGGTGGCACCACGTGGAGAAAGGGTGAAATATTTCTGTAATATTTTCCCTCCACCGTTCCGTTACGCTACCTTGTGGGCATACCTGGTACTATACCCGAGGTTCCAGGCAGAATGTTACGAGCGGTCCTGACTGCTACGAGCATTCGCCGTATGATGGCGTGAGTTGTGTGTGATCACGACCTGTCATTAAAATGGCCAGTTGATCTGGTCTGGCCCCGATTGCCTCTCCGAACTGCTTTCCTTGCGTTCGTCTAGAGCTCGGCTGATGACGGCTGAAAGGCTAGAAACCGGTCCCGAGGGACACGTGACGTCGCATGGTTGACAGTTCGGCGAAGGCGATCGGTGGCACCACGTGGAGAAAGGGTGAAAGATTTCTGTAATATTTTCCCTCCACGGTTCCGTTACGCTACCTTGTGGGCATATATATATATATATATATATATATATATATATATATATATATATATATATATATATATATATATATATATATATATATATATACCCCAGAAAGCCAAGATATTTATATAGAAGAACAACTATCGTCACATAATACTGGCACTTCAAAGGAAGAATTCCTATCATAATAGAAAGTTTCCTACTCGGGTGGTTCCTCGGTTTTCCACACATTATCCTTAGAAATATTTTTTGCATTCTCTCAATCGACACAAGGTGCCTGTTGTATGTGCCACCCCAGGCAACAATTCCATATGTTAAAATAGAATTGGCAAGAACGTAGTATATATGTGTTAATATATCAAATGGCATACACTCTGATGCTTTCCTAAATTGGGGTATCACAACAAAAAGCCTTTTCTTTAAATTATGTATATAAGGTTTCCAAGAAAGTAGCTCATCCAAGGTAACACCAAGATACTTGACTGCAGCAGATTGTTTCACCTCTATACAATCACATGATGAACCTCTACAGTTTAAATGATGCCATTTAATAGGCTCATCGAAGTGCCAGGGTTTCTGAAGTGCAAAATTAAGCATCCTAGTCTTATCCATGTTAACGAGCATTTTATTTCCAACAAACCAACTTTTCAATATTTTCAAATCGCTTTGTATATTTTCCAGCACCTTTAATTTTGTATCCCCTGCGTATAGTAAGGCTGTGTTATCAGCAAATGTAAAAATGTTGCCATTTATTCTTTAGGAACTAAGGTCATTTATATAAATTATAAATAGTATTGGGCCTAACACAGTACCCTGAGGGACTCCACATAACACTGATTTCTCTGTGCTTTTATACCCATTCACTTTAACAACACTTTAACACTCTGAGTTCTTCCAGATAAATAACTATGGAACCACTTGCCGATAGGTTCCCTTATTCCTTCCAGCTTTTCTAATAAAATATAATGTGACACCGTATCAAACGCCTTACTAATATCCAAAAATAATCCACTTACAAATTTCCCTTCATTAAGGTTTTTATACAAGTAACTTATAAGTCGAAACAAGGCTGAATTCATTCCCAGACCCTTCCTAAAGCCATATTGAGTTTCTGCAAGAAACTTTATTTTGTCTAAGTAATTAGTTAACTGTTGGATCATTAATTTTTCAAAAACTTTTGATATCACCGGCAAAATCGCAATAGGCCGAGGAACAAGCTCAACTTTTTTAAATTTAGTGGGATATTCTCCTGTTGAAATTGATATATTAAACATATAAGTCACCAGTGGAGCAATCTGATTTTTAATATTTCTTAGCATTTGAGTTCCAAACCCATCATACCCCGTACTCTTACTTGCATCTAATTGGCTGATAACATTCTTCACAGTATCGTGATCAACAGTAATTACTGCAAATGACTTCACCGTATGTAGTAGAGAAGATATCTCGCATTTTATGTATTGCTGTTCTTGCTCGACTTGCTTTGTAACTGCCCCAGGTACACCATCAAAATACTTAGAAAATGCCTCCGACACTTCTCCCCCCTTAAGATGGCTATGCCCTAGACCATCGCACAGAGTAATCTCCTTCCGCTTAGTCCTTCCTTGACCCACGGATTGATTAATTGTCTGCCAATTTTTTTTCATGTTGCCGTCACAGTTCGTGCCTAATTCGTCTTTTAAAGTATTTCCTTTTCACCAGTTTCAATAATTTCTGTAACTTCTATAGTTATGTGAAGTTCAAGATTGCCTTTCTGATTAGCCCACTTTCGATATAATTGCTCTCTGGTTATAATACTATTGACTAAGCCATTGGTTATCCATGGCTTCAATTTCCGTTTTTTGGCATTTGGTTCAGTTCACATTGGAGTTCACATTACTATGTCGGTAAATGTCACTCCAATCTACCTGACGTAACCGATCACACATTCTCTTATAATTTATTTTGCCGCAATCGCTAATATTATATTTACCAGTTATTATATTACTAAAACACAAACATACAATGTAGTGATCAGTTATATCAGATTGAATTAATTTTATTTTAATATCATTTTGACCCACACCTAAATTAATGTATATGTGATCAAGAAAAGTGCCAAATTCACCCGTTAAACCAGGCCTAGTTACACAGGAGGCGAATGTATAGAAGCCCCTTTCTGTCATGATGCACCTGTATTCATCAACATCACAATCCTGCCTAAAAAGATCAATGTTCAGATCTCCCATCAAGATGGTCTTATTGCAATCAACCAAGTCTAACATTAAAATGAGTTCCTTATTAAACAACTCTATACTATACTTATTATACCTATAAATTCCAATGCTGGATAAATCAACTGGGCGCAAAAGAAGAGCACAAATGTTGACCGCGTTTGCCAATCTGTTAGAGACGATCAACAAGTGTCTCTACGACTCCGCGTAGCTTCTCTACATTTGTGCAGATCTATTTGTGCGCACAAAATTGTGGATGTACAAGAGATGAAGCCCGACGATCCAGCTAAACGAGTCAAATTCTGCTGGACAATGAAAAATCGTTTTAGGAGGTTCAATAACAGATGGTTTTCTGATGAATCGAATTTCCACTTCAAAGGCCACGCGAATAAACAAAATTGCAGATTTTGCCAGGCTGCCGACAATCCGCTAGAACCACCGGTGGTGGTTATTGCCATACGATCCGGACTTTTTTGACTCCATAAATGCAAAACTCGATTGGCTACAACCATAACACATTTCACCAACAAGATGGAGCAACTTCCCACGTTGTGAATGATTTTTTAACGAATCTTCACGATTTCTTTCCTGAAAGAGTGATTAGTTGCCGAGAGGGGACATTAACTGGTCACCGAGCAGTCCAGATTTAACAGCTGGTAATTTTTTTCTATGGAGATAGCTATTTGTATCCATTACCACCCAACTTAAATGGTTTAAAGCAAAAAATATCAGACGAAATCTACGCGATTCCAAGAGCGACGCTCCAGCGAGTGATTGAAAATTTCAGTTCCGAGCAAAATGAACGTGAAGAAGCGGATGGTGTGCATTTACAGATTTATTATTATTATTATTATTATTATTCACGTATGGGCCCTGGTGGACCACGCGAAGTACAATTAGAGGCATTTGTTGTTGTTAGCCTTCCTTTGCGCCCATACTAATTTCATTCTTTCGCTATGAGCTTTTTTCCTTTCGTCAGACCAAGTTGTTCCAGTCCTACATTTTTCTCTCTGGCCAACCTTCCAAACGTTAACCTTGTGTCTGAAACAGCCTCTATCCTGAATATCACTTTGTGTGATATTTGCTGATTTTAGGTCCTCTTTATTTGCAGCAATCCATTTAATTATTTCTACTTTAGCTCTACTACTATTTTCATAAAATTGGACTATTTGTCTAGTTAACCTACTCGGATTCATCCGTTTTATGTGTCCGTAAAACTTAAGTCTTCTTTTTCTCATATCGCTATGTATATCTGATTGTGTATTGTTTAATTTCTTGGGTTTCTCGAAGTCGGTATGTTGTGCTATTTATTTGTTTGTGGCGTAGGATTTTTCTTATGATTTTTCTTTCCTTATTTTCAATGTCCTTGATGTCTCTCTTTCTATTCAAAATGAGCGTTTCTGTAGTATATAGACATTCTGGCTTAATAACTGTGTTGTAATGTCTCAGTTTTGTGTTTTTAGATAGGCATTTTTTGTTGTAAATATTTTATATGTAAGTCTCAATGCCGTTTCCATTTTTTTACATCTACCCTTATTGGCCGCTTTTTCCAACCCATTTTCCATGATTATTTCACCCAAATATTTGAACTGAGAGACTCGTTTGATGTTACCATATTTTGTTTTTAGAAATGGTGTTCTTAGTCTGTTGCAAGTCATGTATTGTGTCTTTTCAAAGGAAATTTGGAGTCCTACCTTTTCTGCTGTTTCTTTTAGGATTTCAATCTGTTTCTGTGCCGTTAATACATCTTGAGCTAAACTTGCTAGATCATCAGCAAATGCCAGACAATCAATTTTGATGTTGGTTCTCCCCAGTTTAATTGGCTGGTCAATATTCAGGGCCGACTTTTTTTCACGCCACTCCTGTATTACTTTTTCTAGAACACAGTTAAATAAGAGTGGCGAGAGTCCATCCCCTTGTCTCACTCCAGTTTTAGTTTCGAAGGGCTCTGAGATGTCACCCATGAATTTAACTTTTGACCTTGTGTTAGTTAATGTTGCTTTAATAATTGCCAGCGTTTTCAGATCTAGTCCTTGTTCTTTCAAGATTCGAAATAAAGATTCGCGGCCAATAGAATCATATGTTTTTTTGAAATCCACAAATGTACAAACGAGATTTTTATTGTACAGTTTTTGATGTCTTAGGATCAACTTTAGATTCAGAATCTGTTCAGGGCAGGATCTGCCCGGTCGAAAACCTGCTTGATATTCACCAATGTTAGGTTCTAACTGTCCCTGTGCTCTGTCTAGTAGACATTGAGATAGAATCTTGTAACAAACTGGGAAAAAAGATATCCCTCTATAGTTGTTTACATCCGTTCTATCTCCTTTCATATGTAGTGGATGGGTTAGAGCATCTTTCCAATCTTCCGGAATCCGTTCGGTTCGCCAAACTTCTTGTAGAATTTGCATTTAAAGATTATTATTTTTCATAAATAAAAATTCTACTCTGTAATTTAACAGCAATTTTAACAACGTTTGAATTAATTCTGATGATTTATTTTTTAAGTATCAAAAACAAAAAAAACATTCTGTTGCGTTAAACTCCGGAGTCCTGGAGGTGACGAAGTCGTTGAAGGCAATTTTTGCATCGTCTTGTATTTTAAAGCATTTCTCATTCTCATTCATTGTTGTCGCTGTTAGGTTTTAAAGTTTGGACACTCTTACTGGAAAACTTTTTACATGTAGAGCCCAAATACCTAATTACTTGGTAAGTTGTTGAATAAAGCTAAATATCATTCATTTTGTTCGTTTCGAAACGATTCCACAGCATTCTCAATGTTATGCCATAATTTTTCTCGCGTATTCACTACTTACTCATCCACTAATAATTTCACATTTTCCCATGACCCACAATGGTATTTGTTGCAGATGTCTCAGTATCCGAGAACCGAATGCCCGGAGTCACTGTGGCCGTAGTTAATGCAACCGATTTGGATTTCGGAGAGTTCGGAACAGTGACATACTCCATATACTCAGACACGCTCAACGAGGTATTCAGTATCGATAAATACAATGGGAAAATACTAACGAAAATGAGGTAAGTAATTCATAATCCTCTACTTTTCCAAGTCTGATGTAATCAATTTGACATAAACTACATTAACCAAACTCAACACATCGTAGGTATTGTCTTGTCTTTACTAACCAAACGCAAACGTTACAGTTCTACTCCACCCCCTTTTATTTTCGAGTTAATGTCTTCTATCTTTTACAATACGTCCTCGAGAGAACCTCATTATCTGAAGCATTGTTTCTTCAATCAAAATAACAGGGAAAAGTTACACAGTGCCATGTCTGGTGAATATAGTGATTGTGGAACGGTATTTGTTTTATTTTTAGCCAAAAATCGACGAATAATTATTGCGACGTTGCGTTATCGTGACCACAAATCTACACATTTTTACCTAGAAATTCTCTAATACTTAATCTTAACCTTAATTTTGGTAATGTTGTCATCACAAAAAAATCGATTTTTACATCAAATTCAATGCAAATCCAAAAAGTAACTTACCAGTATGTATCTCTCAAGCTTAACAAATAAAAAATGCTCCCTGGGAATCAAATCTAGCGAATAGGGAGTACTAAAACTACTAGCACTATAAAATCGTTTTCCCCATTTGGGCTAATCTAATATTTGATTTCAATTTAATTATTTTTATCAGACTGGACAGGGAAAAGCAGAAGCAATACGAGATTCCAGTGATGGCAACCGATATGGGTGGTCTGAGTGATTTTCTAACCGTCAGAGTCAAAGTACTCGACGAAAATGACAACGATCCCAGATTTTTACTCAGAGAATATAAACTTAGTATACCCTCGAACCTCACCAGCGGTATAACATTCGTAAAGGTAATATCAATAAAGACATCATCCTGATATCTACAAACATACTTCCGTAGGTGAAAGCTGTGGACGCAGATGAAAACCAAGCAGCCCAAATTGAGTATTCTATATACGAGAAGAAATCTTCTGAAGTTTCCAGTATTTTTAAAGTCAATCCATCGACAGGGGAGCTGCTTTTGATCCGAGAAGTATACGCTTGGGGTAGGGAACAGCACTCAGTCGATAAACACGAAAGTATTGCAACGATTTTTTTTTCATTGATAGGTGGTGAAGTGTTTCAATTCTTCATCAGAGCCAGTGACAAAGGAAAACCTGAAAGACATGCTGACGTCCCTGTTAATATATTGATCATAGGACCCACCGATGTCCCTCCAATATTTGAACGAAAAGAAGGGAAATTCTTTTTATCGGAGAATTCTTCCACGGGAACCGTTATAACCAAACTGAAGATCATATCGAATGTTTCTGTGAGCTATCAAATCGGTTAGTAAAAAGAACCATCAATCGTGAACGTGAACATAAACGTTCTCAATTAGTTTCAGACAGTGAAGATAGCCCCCAATTTACCGTTGATTCTCAAGGACAAGTCTCCCTAGCGCGTCCTTTAAATTTCGAAACTCAACCCACGCATCTCATTGGTCTTTTGGCGTCAACGGACAGCAGTCCTCCGCTGACTGCTCTGGAGGAAGTCGTGCTGCAAGTGCAGGACGAGAATGACCACGATCCTCAGTTTGAAAGCAATATCTACACTTTAAACCTAGGGGAAAACGTAAAGGAAGGAACGACAATCATGAAAGGTGACTCTTCAAACCGGTATGCGGAAATTTTGTTGTTAATCATCATATTGTTATACAGTAATTGCCCACGACAAAGATCAAGGAAGCAACGGTGAGGTTCGTTACAGTTTCACCACAGACAACAGTGATACGATCAATTATTTCGCAATTGATGCTCACACTGGCAGCATTAGCACTTTAGTCAAGCTAGATAAAGAAGCCAGAGCCGAATATAAGTTTCATGTGACAGCAACTGATAATGGCTCGCCAAAGCGTTCGGCAAGAACAACAGTAAGTAAGTGGCTTTTAAAATGCACACTTTAAAATCGTCTTGTTTAGGTAATAATAAAATTGAAAGATTACAACGACAGTCCTACAGTTTTCAAAGAATCTCTATATCAAGCCTCAGTAAAGGAAGATGCACTCCCCGGTACAGTACTGCTGAGTCTCACCACAACAGATCACGACGTAGATCTAACAACACCAGTAGAATTTTATATAATATCAGGTATGTAGTTCCTCCAGTTGTCCAATTCTTAGAATTGACTTTTGAAGATGTTTGCCTGAGGTCTAACCTTTTGGTCTTCTAACCCACTTGTTCAGAATAAGAGCGAAAAATCAGATACTCTTCAGATAGATGGTGCTGCGATTGTCATTTCAGAAAAGCATCCCCCAACCTTTAAATCCCTTCTCCCTTTGTAGGTTACACTTTAGATAATATAAATAAGAAGCCATGGGACAACTTTAAAAATCAGGCTAAAACCCCAGGCCAAGTTTTATTGAAGTGCCATATGCGGGTTTTCACAGTTGGTTATTCATTTAATTCAAATTTCTTGGATTGACTGAGAATTGACAGTGGATCTCTCTCGATGATAACAGACCTCCAACTTCTTATTTTCGCAACAAAAATAAAAACAAATCTAATGTTTTATTCGTTCTTTGTTTAGGTGATCCAAATTCTCAATTCCAAATCAGGCAAACTGGCGAACTCTACGTTGCCAAAAACCTGGATCGAGAGAAAGTGGAAAAATATAACTTGGAAATACTGGTCACTGATGGTTTGTTCACTGATACGACGCGTGTAGAAGTAACAGTCCTCGACGCTAATGGTAAGTCAGAGAAATTTAAATTATATTACAATATTTAACAAGTTCATATTTTTTTCAGATAATCCACCATTCTGCCTAAAATACAGATACAAACAAGTACTATCAGAAGGAATCCGGCCAGGTTCATTCGTACTATCCGTTCTAGCGACCGATCTCGACGGACCTGAACACTCTAAATTACGATACATATTATCAGGTATAGTTCGTTTCAAGGTATTTCGTTGCCCTTCGGCAAAATGCTAATTGCCCCAATAAATCTCAATAAAAATATTCCTAGTAAGCTGGAGTGGTTTAACTGAATAATTTTGGGAAAAATAAAATAATTGGGCACATTGGGCAAAAGGCTATTTATAAACCAATATTCAAAAAGTTCACTTGTGCTGTCGTCATGGTAGTCCAAATGTTTAATATTTTTGCAGCAAGTAAAATTGTAATTATTTTTCCCTTGTTCGCTGGGGTTTTGGTTTGGCATTTTTTGATGTATCTACCCATCCTTTTGCTAGCATCTCGTGTGTATCGAACCATGTTTCATCAGGGTAGATAATTACACGATTGTATAATCAATCTACATTTTTGTATAGAGTTTAAGTAGTCAAACCGCCATCGTCGCAATCTTTATAATTCCATTAATATTAGTCTTTTATTAATGGTCCGATATGCAAAACCCATTTGATAATATTCTCCTGAGCCTAGTTCTGCTGCAAAGCTTGTTGGTTTCATCTTTCCTTAGTTGGTGTTGCAATGAATGCAATGTAGGCACAGTTTGCTCTTCATACATAACATAAATTTTGTTCCAATTAAGTCTTTGTCGTTTCCGTCAACCCATTTGCTGCGGCTGCATTTACATTAAGCCCCCTATTCAATAAAGAAACATACAAATTTTTGACAATTTGTTTAGCATCGGGCGATAAATGTTTTCTTTTAAAATTAACACTACCGGAGGCACAATGATCATTATCTTGCCAAGACCGTTACATTTTTACCACGTTTGGAATAACAAAAAATGCGATCGAAATTATAGCACTGCACTGTTTGAACTGCACTTTGCCGGGTTTCGTTACGGCAGGGGTTGTTAAGAGTTTATTGCAGCCAATCGGTCAACGATATATCTTGAAACGCACTTTTCTTTTTTTAAAATACGACCAAACAAAAACTAGGTATCAAACAAGATTTTTACCAGGGGACGGATCTGAATATTTCAAACTGGACAAGGACACAGGTGATTTGAAAACCATCCTGCCTCTGGACAGAGAAAACCAATCCAAATACCTGTTAACTGCTCACGTACATGATAAGGAAGTTGCTAGGTGGGAATGCTCATCACAAATCGAATTAATCATATCAGATCTCAATGATAATCCACCGGTAAGTAAAAAAAAGTTTTTGGTGCTTCTTTATACTTTACCACATCGCTTTTAAGGTGTTTACTTTGCCATATTACTCGGTGGCCTTGCCGGAAGATGTTGAAATAGGGACTTTGGTTACGAAGATACATGCTACTGACGCTGATATCGGTATCAACAGGAAAATCAAGTACTCCTTCATTGATAGTTTCAACGACCACTTCTTGATGGCTTCTGACAGCGGTATAGTGACACTGGCCAAACCTCTGGATCGAGAAATAAGAGCAATGTACAATTTGACCGTTCAAGCAGTTGACCAAGGCACTCCTCAGTTGTCTACGGTGGCACATCTCATTGTGAACGTACAAGACATCAACGATAACCCTCCGGAGTTCACCAGCAAATTTTATTACGCCATTGTACCGGAAATAGACGCTATTGGTAAGTTTTACTTATTATTCCAGTCAAAAAATAATTTATAGATGTTGAAAAATATATTGCTTCTTTCTGTTGATAGATGCAATAAATCAACATAACTTGTAATTTGTGATTGTGATAACTTGTGATTTTAATCGTATCAATCCAAATACTTTTTTATTTTATTATCAGCATATATTTATCGTACTTTAAAGTATTTGTTTTTATTTAGGTACGGAAGTGGTGCGTGTTTTGGCAACGTCTAAAGATATTGGCGCCAACGCTGAAGTCTACTACTCGATCATCGGTGGGAACGAACATAAGAAGTTCACCATTGACAATAAGACTGGCGTCATCATGATAGCAGAGATGTTGGATTACGAACGAGCCAAAGATTACTTCCTAACAATTCAGGCGATAGGTAGGTTATTTTTTTGGACTTTATTATTTAAGTAGTACATTCTACTGATGATATTTTTCAGATGGAGGGACTCCTCCACTAAGTAATGTTGCCACTGTTAACATTACAGTCACAGACTGTAACGATAACGCTCCTGTTTTCTCTCAGATATCATACAGTTCACGAATACGAGAAGATGCCCATGTTGGTGATAAAATTTTGCAGGTAAGAGCCTCCTGAACTTAGTTGAAAATACAGGAAATGTATAATTTTTCTGTTAAAGATTACCGCCACTGACCTGGATAGCAACGAAAATGGTCAAATAACTTACTCAATAATAAGCGGTGATACTCATGAACAATTCTCAATAGACCCTAAGTCTGGATACGTAGCGGTAGCAGCTCTTTTAGACCGCGAAACTGTATCCAGTTACGTCCTGGAAATACTAGCTAAAGACAACGGGTTACCCGTCCTGTCCAGACAGACCATGCTCAACATAGAAATATCTGATGCCAACGATAATCCTCCCACTTTTACACAACTCAACTACACAGCAGTAATTCAAGAAAACAAACCCTTGGGACATTCGATCTTACAGTTTAATATAAACGATGCCGATGTACCGCCAAATACCGAGCCGTACACGTTCGATATCAGAGTGGGGAATGAAGGTAACTACTTCCGTTTGGATCAAGATGGTATCCTGAGAACCGCAGCCAAATTCAACCACAAAATCAGGAACAATTATCTCCTGCAAATTCGAGTTTTTGATAATGGAAGCCCACCTTTGTTTTCTGATGCTTGGGTAAGAATACAGCTTTTATGTTAACATACTACAGGTCTATCGCTATACATATCGCCAAAAACAAAGTAAAATTACAAGGATAAAGTGGTAAAGTCAGACATTTTTTGATAGACGGTAGTGCAATTGCAAAGATGATTGCATTTTTAAAAAGTAACGTATAGTTTGGTTCTGACAACCTCCACAAGCAGATAAATTTGATATTTTTGCTCTCATATGAAAAAGATTTTTTTTTCATAAGAAAAACTATTTTTCGCATGGAAAAATCGCCGGACAAACTGAAGAAAATTTGAAAAGTATTATGGGGTCTCTGCTCCTTCACCTTTCATGGTTCAAGTAGTTTACTCAGTTTCAGAATGACACTCGGTGGTCAGAACACCCCATTGAGACCACTACTGAGTAATTGGACAACAAAATCCATGATACCGTTTTGGGCAATGGTAAAAGTTAGAGAGATTATTGAGATGATATACATATAGGACAAACACGTAACATCCTATACGAACATTTAGGCGTGAGAAAGTGCAATCCAAAAGAGTGTATGTGGTGATGCTGGACTGTTATGAAATTTGGATTCATCACTATACACCAGAAACAAAAAAACAATGAAAACAGTGGGTTTAATCCAGGGAGCGTGTCCAGAAAAAATCGTAAACCTTTAAATCAGGCAGACAGGTTATAGCCCACTGTTTTCTGGAAATCCCTAAGCCATTACTATATTCATCGTGTGTTTGAAAAAGAAGATAACCCCAGGAGAGTATTATGTTGCATTGAAGAGCTGATAAAAAGCCCTCATTTCGAGAAGAAAATAGAAAATTGTTTCACCTCGACAATGCACCAACAATGATTAAATCATCTCCTGATGGATGCTAACATGGTTAGCGAAACGTGCGTCGAGCAGCGTTAAAAAGGCGTTTTGGTGTTTAGTGGTAAATCTCTTCAAGTTTAGTGTTTCACACCAAAGGTTCCAACAGAAGAATTGATCACTAACCTAACTGGTGAATTTATAGTACGAATTTATATCGCATCCACCGCATTCTCTGACCCCCCAGTTGACATCTGACAAAGAGTTTCAACTCAGAACAATACTGGTTATATATAACAGCATAGTTTATAATAGTGTTGAACATATCGAATTTTATGCCTGAAAACTACGATTCGCGGACAGCTTTGATTTTCTGTTACCATTTGAAGAAAACTGCTGCAGAATCGCATCGAACGCTTGTCGAAGCCTACGGTAAAAAAAAAAGTTTGAAAAAGTTTGAAAACAGTAAATTGCAAGCAATGTTGGATGAGGATGATGCTCAAACGTAATAACAACTCGAGAATCTGTTAAATGTGACACGAGAAGCCGTCTCGATTTCTGAAGCCACGGAAAAGATGGGAAAATGAGTTCCGAAAAACGATGAGAAGCCAAAAAACCACTTGCGAAATGTTGCTCGCCAGATACAACAGAAAGTCATTTATTTTTTTTCCTTTATTTGGGTTTTTTGCCACTATCTAAAACTCAAAAAATATCAAAAATACCTGTTCTTATTTAAAGAAAGAATCACTGGGTAAAAACAAAAAACCAAACGGAGACAAATTTCTCAGTGATTCTTTTTTGTAATAAATTTGCCTAACGAACAAAATTTTAAAGATATAAAAATGTTATAAAAAAATTTACAAACTTTTAACTTCAATATGGTTCCCGATTATAAAGAATACAATTAAACGCATTTAAATATTTGAATACACAATCAGTACCATAAACACACATGGTAGTATGTCACTGTCATGAAAATCTATTGTTGTCAATGTAACTATCGTTGACATCACGGACGTAGCCAGGATTTAGTTTTGGGGGGGGTTTAGTTTGAAGTAAATAAAACAACAAAAATATACTTACATGAAATTTAAGTTTTTTACGACAAGAGATGGCGTTACTGTTCGCAACGTCCACTAGTTCGTATATATATTCAATTCAAATGTAATAATTTAACTCTCTTCACTCCTCGTATTGTTTCGGTATAATATTAGGTAATATTTGGCTTATTTCGGGGGGGGGGGGGGGGGGGTTGAACCCCCAAAACCCCCCCCTTGGCTACGCCCGTGGTTGACATATAAAAAAAAATATATGTTTACTTTCACTCATTAATTTATATATTACAAATTAATATAATTTATTTTTTAGTTTAGTTTTGAAAACGGGGGGAGAGTACCCTCCGAAACGTTAAACGTTAAAAGTTTGTAAATTTTTTTATAACATTTTTATATCTTTAAAATTTTGTTCGTTAGGTAAATTTATTACAAAAAAGAATCACTAAGAAATTTGTCTACGTTTGGTTTTTTGTTTTTACCCAGTGATTCTTTCTTTAAATAAGAACAGGTTTTTTTGATATTTTTTGAGTTTTAGATAGTGGTGAAAACCCCAAATAAAGGAAAAAAATATATGAACACGCCACAATCATTCAGACATTACTTAGAAAGTCATTTGTCTATCGAATTATGACTGGCAATGAAAAATGGATATATTTTGAGAATCCTAAGTGTAAATGGGTAACTCCAGACAAACCATCGACATCGACTGCAAGGCCAAATCGTTATGGACGGAAGACAATGTGCTGTGTCTAGTGGGGCCAGAACGCTGTGAGCTCCTAAAACCTGGCGAAACCGTTAACACTAAACACTACCAACAACAAATGATCAAACAAAAAAATATTTTAAAAGTATTTCTTAAACATATTTGATTACAGTAAAACCGTGAACTAACGCGATACGTGGGAACCAACGACAACCGTGTAAATCGAATTCGCGTACGTCGAGCTGTTCGTTAAAAAAATGCATACAAATTTTGTTTAACTAGGACCAAGGGTTAAAGAAAACAATAATTTAAACGAAAATTATATACCTACCTTATGTAAACACGGTATTACAGTACATAGGACACTTCAAAATAACCCACTTAGCAATAAAAATTACAAAATTGTTACGGACAAACTTAAAAAATAGAACTTAGAAAAAATAACCAATATTTTTGTCCAGCGGTTTGTTGGGTACGTGGGTTTCGAGATTAATTTAAGGCTCCGAATAATGTGGATGTTTTATTTAAGGCACTGATCAAGGTCATCGAAGAATCACAATATCCTCCAATAATAAAACCGTTAGAAATCAATATTAATTCATACTTGGACGAATACCCAGGGGGTATTATCGGAAAGATTTTTGCCAACGATCAAGATCAATACGACACTTTGGCTTACGCTTTACATCCTACCGCGGGGATCACCTATCCAACACACGAGCTGTTTAAAATAAATCGGTATGGCTTTTCTTTATTTTAACAAATGTTCGACTTTAAATGTTTTTTTATAGGTCTGATGGCACTTTAACTGCTCTACCTCGTCTAGATGTGGGCGAATATAGATTAAACGTATCCGCAACAGATGGTAAATTCTTCTCATACACGATTGTGAGGATAAACGTTGATATTCTCACAGAGGTAATGCTGGATAGTTCGGTGGGAGTGAGGTTTAGAGACGTCAGTCCAGAGGCATTTATTCTCAGTCACAGAAAAGGTACACTTTTTTCTTAAATATAAAACCCTGTGAAATATTTTTAGATTCGCTAGAAGGATATAATTATTTTTTAGATATATTTTGTTACCAATATCTAGAAAACAAAAAAAAAATACGAACCTAAAAGTATATTTATTGGATTCATTTTGTAATTGTATGTATATATATATATATATATATATATATATATATATATATATATATATATATATATATATATATATATATATATATATACCAGGTGTCCCATTAAGGATGGATCGTGGCCGTATCTTGAAAACTATTTATCCCACAGCTTTGTGTTTTCCCCAAAGCTGTGGGGAGCTAAACGTTTTTAACAAAAAAAAATACGAACCTAAAAGTATATTTATTGGATTCATTTTGTAATTGTATGTATATATATATATATATATATATATATATATATATATATATATATATATATATATATATATATATATATATATATATATATATATACCAGGTGTCCCATTAAGGATGGATCGTGGCCGTATCTTGAAAACTATTTATCCCACAGCTTTGGGGAAAAAAAATTGTACTAAAAATGATCATGAGAAATTCACCAAAAATATTTTTAAGCTTCTAAAACGACCGCAAGAGGGCGTGACGAGCTAAACATTTTTAAAAATAATTTTTTTGTGTATTTTCAAGTGTTAACCGAGTAAGAAAAATTATCAAACTGTCTCCTACAAATTTGTTTTATGACATTTTGTCGTAACTTCGCGAATACCTATTTAGATAAAACGTCGTCTAATGTCCGTTTGCCTAAACCGATTTTCCTCAATTTGAATTTATTTAAAAGGCAATTGCTGGGTTTGTAAATGAAACCGCGGGGTGGCGTTACATTCAACAATAGTTTTTTTGAAGTTTTGTTCAGTTTTTTCAAATGGAATGGTACAGCTTCTACTACATGGCAAGAAAGGTAATTTAAAGAAGAATCGTCCAGTGAAAACCCGAAATCGATATCTCTGACATGTCAAGAGAAACTTCGATTTTTCTGAAAAAAATCAGTTAGTTTTAATTTTTACCGTTATATTATTGTTAAAAATTGGTCTTAATATTTAGGTCGCAATCGCAACCGCAACAATTTTATTTAAAAAATAAAATTATCTATTCAGTATCAATCATCATAAATGTTCTAATCCTGACCTTGATAATATTTTCTAATTTAATTACATAAGCGGAAAAAATGCCTTTCCCCAATTGTTGCATTTTCTCTTTTGTGATGCTTAAATACTACTTGACAGAATAATGAAATCAGTCATTAATAAATATACCTACTCTTTCTTTTAAACTAAATGAATGGATGAATGAAATTATGCGTTTTCGGGTTTCCAAATAAACACATGCAATGCTTATGTACATTACACAAAGAGTGTAAAAAGGGAACCATGGGAACAAACAAAAACAGTCAAATTAACTTGTCAGTTTTGAAATGCATTACATTTTAAACATTGCATTTATTGATTATTAATAATTATTATAGTAATATCTAACAATGCCTTTTACGAATAACGAGGCCTATGACATGTTGGCGGTGTATTTCCAATGGTTTGAAAATGCATGTATTGCAGAGCGGCAATATGCAAGTCAATATCCCGAAAGAAGGCATTATTCGAAGAAGGTTCTTACACGTCTAGCAAGACGCTTACGAGAAACAGGAATTGTGCATCCAGATCCAGTCCGCACCAGGTTACGTTCGATTCGTAATGGAGATAATGTCGTAAATGTTCTGGCTTATGTTGAAACCAACCCCCATTTAAGTATCAGACAAATATCTGAAGAATTAGGTGTTAGCAACACATCCGTTCATCGAATCTTAAGAGATAACAAGCTGCACCCCTATCAGGTTGTCTTACACCAAGCCCTTTTGGATAACGATTTTGACAGATGGTTAGACTACTTGTCACTGGTTAAAAAATATGTGTAGTGGAAATAAACAATTCTTAAAACGCATACTATGGACTGATGAAGCTACTTTTACCAGTGATGGAGGCGTTAACTTACATAATATGCACTACTGGGCAGTTGCTAATCCACACTGGATGTTAGAAATCAACCACCAAAATAGATGGTGTGGTGTTTTGGAAGACAAAATTATTGGTACCTTTATTTTTAATGGACATTTGAATAGTGAAACATATTTAAATTTTTTATAAAAAGGACTGCCAGAACTAATGGAACATGTTTCGTTGGAAACAAGAAGACAAATGTGGTACCAACATGATGGATGCCCTGCCCACTTCTCGGAGGTAGTTCGAAACTTCTTCGATGCTTCGTTTCCAAATCGTTGGATAGGACGGGGTAGTTTATTTTCGTGACCGGCGCGCTCACCGGATTTGACAGTCCTCGATTTTTACTTGTGGGGAAGACTAAAAGACCTTGTTTTTCAAACTCGTCCTACCACACGAGAAAACATGATTGAAAGAATTAAAAATTCAATAACCAGCATTTCAAGAGCGGAAATTGAAGCTGCCGTTTTTAGTACTCGTCGAAAAATAAATATTTGCATTTCTAAGGATGGAAGGCATTTTGAACATTTAGAAAGGCGTTAAAGTTCAGATTCTGTTAATTATTAGACTGTTGTGCTGTTAATTTTATTTGACTGTTGTTATTATTATTATCTTCGATGTTGGCCCGTTGGCCTTTAAACACGCTCCAAATTAATATGGCACGAAGAATTTGGACCAGTCCTAAGCCTGGGTAAAGTGTGAAGGAAGGCAAACATTAGGTTAATATTTTTTTAACTTAATGCAGGTAGTAGTGAAATAATAACTGATTTTTTCAGAAAAATCGAAATATCTCTTGACATGTCAGAGATATCGATTTCGGGTTTTCACTGGATGATTCCTCTTTAAATTACCTTTCTAACTAATGTAATAAAAGCTGTACCATTCCATTTGAAACAACTGAACAAAACTTCAAAAAAACTATTGTTGAATGTAACGCCACCTCGCGGTTTCATTTATAAACTAAATAATTTATCTCCCAGATTATCTGATTGTCCCAGTAATTGCCTTTTAAATGAATCCAAATTGAGGAAAATCGGTTTAGGCAAACGGACATTAGACGACTTTTTATCTAAATAGGTAAAACTCCCCCCCACTTCTTTATTCGCGAAGTTACGACAAAATGTCATAAAACAAAGTTGTAGGAGACAGTTTGCTAATTATAACAGAATGTTTCTTACTCGGTTAACACTTAAAAATACACAAAAAAAAAGATTTTTAAAATGTTCAGCTCGTCACGCCCTCTTGCGGTCGTTTTAGAAGCTTAAAAATATTTTTGGTGAATTTCTCATGATCATTTTTAGTATAATTTTTTTTTCCCAAAGCTGTGGGATAAATAGTTTTCAAGATACGGCCGCGATCCATCCTTAATGGGACACCTGGTATATATATGTAGTCGTACAAAATAAAAGCAATTGCACGTCATTAAACACGTGATCAACATTTTGAGTGCCATATTGTAATGAAACATCATAACATTACTTTAGCAAATCGTTTTTATAATTTAAAGTTTAATAAAAGTTAAAAAAATCCGACTATTCAGTCTAAATTTGTTTCTTGCATTTTAATCATATCGGCCCTTTTTTATTTAGGTTTTGTACGCGCTGTAAGAAACGCAATGAACTGTAAACTAAAAGACGTCATCATCATCAGCGTCCAACCATCCAATGACGATGACCTTTTGAGAGCCAGGCGATCCCTTCCAGACGATGAAAACTCAATTAACGAAAGGTGACAACTAAGTTAGAAGCCTTGAAAAAATTAAATCATCCGTTTTTTTTAGATCAAAGCGTTACATCCACAAAGATCTGGACGTTCTTTTTACTGTCCGAAGATCAGACGAAGGTTTCTATGGTTCTGATGTCATCAGGAAAGCAATAAACGACAATCTGCAGGAACTAGAAGAGAGCACAAAGCTTGTGGTGGAAGAAATTATACGTTTGAACTGTAACAACAAGTATTGTATGTACGGATCATGCCAGGATCACTATATCCTGGATACTAACATCATCGAGCCTATATCCACGGACGTCACGAGCTTTGTGTCCCCTAAACACCGGCAAAAACTCGAATGTATCTGCAACGAGGGATATGGTGGTGACCGATGTGACACCATCGTCAACGAGTGCGCTAGAAATCCATGCACAAAGTTCAAAATATGCATTCCGGACGCATCACAAACCGGGTATTCCTGCCAATGTCCGGAAGGTTACGCCGGACAGTCCTGCGAAGTGGACATTTCCAAATGCCACGACCAGAACTGCTACATCGCCAGGAACCCGATCTCCTTCAGCGGTAAAAGTTACTCCCAGTACAGAATCATCAACAAGAAATCCATAGAGGATCAGCTCAGTTTAAGTTTGAGAATAAGAACGGTTCAACCAACAGGAAACCTCATGTACGCCGCAGGAAAAGTAGATTACAACATTTTGGAAATTGTAAATGGAGGTGTTCAATATCGTTTTGAGCTAGGAAGTGGGGAAGGTATAGTTCGAGTGGGAGATGTGTATGTTTCTGATGGAAGTTGGCACGAGATCAAACTGGAAAGAGACAGAAACAACGCCAAGATCACCATCGGTAAAATCAAGAATGTTCTCTTAAATCTCCCACCAGACTACATAATTGTTCGTTTCAGATGGGACATATACGGCACAAGGATCAGCCCCTGGGGTGAGCGATATTCTCAACCTTCAGAGCGACGAGATGTACTTAGGGGCGGAGGTACATCAACATCCATCTATTTTGGGATTCGAGGACGTCCAGAAAGGTTTCACCGGATGCATGGACGACATCAGAATCAGCAGAGTGAGTAAAAAAAAATATTGCACTATTTTACGAGAGTAAAATTTACAATTTATAATTACTGACGGGCAATGTCCGTTTTCAAAATCTACACAAATCACAATGTAATGTAAAGCATATAATGACATACAAGAAGCTATTAGAACTATCAACTGTTATATTAAGCAGGCACGTCTTAAGATTAATACAAGTTAGTAGTTTTAAACATGCCTCTTAAAGCCTGCTATAGAGTAACAAAGACAGTCCAAACCACGCTTATTCTCATTAGAGACGATCTTGATGATGAGTGAACATTTGCATGATAGGTGAATAATTGCAACCGTGACGATTCCTAAAGAATAGAATGGAACTTCTAGTACTACTCGGTAGTTTATATTTATTAAACTCTCTCGGTATCTCGGTATATAATTATTAAACTCAAAAAGCCGGGGCAGTCAATAATTCCATTAATAATCCTGTATAACATAAAAATGTCAGTCCTGTTCCTGCGTGGAGACAAGAGTCTCCACTTTTAGCACAACTGCCTTCACCAATGAACTGTAGCTAACATTCTTAAATATTTTACATTGCTACAGATAAACCCCAACATTTTGAAAGCTTTGTTAATAATGTTTTCACAAGTCATGTGGAAGTCCATTCTGGTTTACTGAACCAGCCCCAAATCCCCCATATAATTTACACGTTCAAGAACAGTATGACAAAGGAGAAATCACGATTTTTGTGCTTCAATTTTAACGCGTTCCAACTTTGTTTATACCCTCAGTACAAAATGGAAAGCAAATACAAATGTAAGTGGAGTAAATGGGGCTGTTATCTGAGCCTCGTCCGGTCATATCTTTAGGTTTGGGATGAGAAAGTGATCGCTAGGAGTCAAATCTGGTAAATACGGTGCATGTAAAAGGATTTTGATGCGTATGTCATGAAGTTTTGCTGCAACAACTTAGGGTATGTGTGCAAGCTTATTGTCGTTGTGAAAGAACACTTTATTATTGGCCACATGTTTACTCTGAACCTGAACCCTTTGATTAAGATAGTAAAGCGCAATATTCCCCAAGGATGATCATGCCTTTTCTTAGGTTGTCTATGCTTACCATACCAAGGAAGTCCCTATAAACTATAGCAATGATTTTTCCTATAGATGAAACTATTATAAGCTCTCTTTGACGCACTTTCACCTTTTTCCTTCCACTGTTTCATCTGCTGCTTGGTCTCTGGATTATACCGACGAGTCCATGATTCATCTTCTGTTATAAACCATCGAATAATTCATCAAAATCGTTTTTAATTAAGTCTAAAACCTCTCTCCAAACCAGTATCTCCCTGAAGGAAAAAATATAACCATATTTTGTAGCATCTGCATTCCACTATGGGAATTGTAAAAGTTTGGTCTCTTGGGAGATTTTTTTGGTAATATTATATATATATATATATATATATATATATATATATATATATATATATATATATATATATATATATATATATATATATTGACATTGACATGAATTTTCTTACAGGTATCAGTGCCTTTACACAAATCAGGTGAAAATTCCGTGGTGGTATTGAAACGATTTGCCAATGTTGAATTTAGTTGTGACAGCGGCAGCGTATTGATACCACCGGGTCCCTGTGGATCGCAACCATGCATGAACGGTGGTACTTGTCGAGAAACTAAGACGGGGTAAGATTCATATCCACCTTACATGTACGTATTTCCAATATGAACAATAATGCTTAGATACGAGTGCGAGTGTCACAATCGATTCCAAGGCACCATTTGCGAGCTCGATACAGATCCCTGCGCCTCAGCACCCTGCTTGTATGGAGGAAAATGTCGACCTACCATTGCAGGAGACTTCGTTTGCGAATGCGTGTTCAGGCTAAGCGGAAAAAGATGCGAGTATGGCAGATATTGTTCGCCAAATCCTTGTAAGCATGGTGGAGTGTGCGAAGAAGGAGACGACGGTCCATTGTGTAAATGCAGGTAAGTCAAAATGACCGCCAATACCGCCAGGTAACTATATTGACCCATTGGTTCGGTACTCCATCATTGGAGGACCGAACCAATGAATTTGAGTAAAGAATAGATCAAAGATTAATAATATGGATCTTACCACGCTCGAAACAGTAAACTCGTTTACCACTAAATACCAACTCACTTTTTTTGAAACTTCTCGACGCACGTTTCGCTAACCATGTTAGCATCATCAGGAGATGATTTAATCTGACTAATCTTGATCTTCTAATGTTAAAATCTAATAAATACTTAAATCTAATGAAATACGGATCGTGGCGATCAATTTTTTGGTCCATTTTTTACCCCACTTTACCCCTATATATATATATATATATATATATATATATATATATATATATATATATATATATATATATATATATATATATATATATATATATATATGTATATGTATATATATATATATATGTATATGTATATATATATATATATATATATATATATATATATATATATATATATATATATATATATATATATCCGTTTCGCCAAGGTCACACTTGGCATTCTCAATGCTTGCACGTTCCCAACAAACGGGACACAAACGATCGGATGTACTCCCGGCATATAGTATATATATATATATATATATATATATATATATATATATATATATATATATATATATATATATATATATATATATATATATATATATATATATATATATATATATATATATATATATATATATATATATATATATATATATATATATATATATATATATATATATATATAAACTAGGCAAACAATGGCTCATTTTTATGTATACAATCATTACAATGGGGAACAATTTGAAAAATAATTTCTGTTGAATTTGATATTTAAGCTGTTTTATACGTAAATTGACATGCTAATTCCAAAACTTTATTTAGTTTTTTCTATCACGTCAAGTTTTTTCTCTACAGTTGTTGCGCATCCGATTAAGCTTGACGAATCACAGAAGTCACTACTGCTCTCCTACCGGCGAACCTTCTTCGACCTAGGAGTGGGGGCGTGAGTGACGTTGCGACATCCAAAACTAGTTTGGTCAGTTACGCATGAGATGCTAAAGTACGCGGATCTGTGTCGCTCTAATATAGGGAAGTCAAAGTATACATACACAACTACAGGTTTTCGTTATGTCTGCCTCTGGTAATTCTCGTCGTAAGTACTTAAACAGCCCTGATTTACTTTAGTTATATATGTGGCAGTTTTACCATCCCCATTCAACGGACTAATATTAGTACATTTGTCAGGCAAGCCTATTTTGCTTATTTTAAAGTGAAAATAGGTGACCAAGATAAATCATGGACCCCTCATAAAGTGTGCAAGCAGTGTGTAGAGAGTTTACGAATGTGGACGAAGAGAACACGTCATAAACTTTCGTTTGGTATACCAATGGTTTGGCGAGAGCCCAAAGATCACTTAAGTGATTGCTACTTTTGCATAGTGAAAACATCAGGATTCAACAAGAAAAACAAACAAAATTGAGTACCCTAGTTTACGTCAGCTATACGCCCTGCGCCTCATTCAGCTGAAATTCCAGTGCCAGTTTTTCAAGAATTACCTTGTTTAGAAATACAAGAATGTGAATCAAGTGAAGATCGAAGTGACTCCACCGACCAAGAATTCAAAGTTTCCATTGATTCTGTTCGTAAAGGATTCAAACAACATGAATTAAACGATTTAGCACGAGATTTGGGACTATCCAAAAAAGCATCGGAATTATTAGCATCAAGACTGCACGAAAAAAATGTGCTTGACAAAGGAGCTAAAGTCACTTACTATCGATCCAGAGAAAGTGAATTTAGGCAGTACTTCAGAAATAATGACGGATTTGTATATTGTCAAAACGTAGAAGGTTTAATGAAAGAATTGGCCATTTCTAACTATAACGCAACTGAATGGCGATTGTTTATAGATAGCTCAAAGCGTAGCTTGAAGTGTGTTCTCCTACATAATGGAAATTTATACGGTTCAGTCCCAATAGGTCATTCAGTTTCTTTGCGTGAAGAATATGGCGACATAAAGAAGTCATTGACTTATTGCAATATAACATGCACCAATGGATCATCTGTGTTGACCTTAAAATGGTCTGTTTCTTTCTTGGCCAGCAACGCGGGTATACCAAGTATCCCTGTTTTTTGTGCCAGTGAGACAGCAGAGCTCGTGAGAAGCATTGGGTGCAATCGAAGTGGCCGCCAAGACCTGACCTAAGACCTAGTGATCCAAACATTTTAAATCAGCCACTTGTCGACAGAAAAAACATTGTATTTCCGCCTTTGCATATAAAACTAGGTCTCATGAAGCAATTTGTTAAGGCTTTGTCAATTGAAGGAGACTGCTTTAAGTATATCATTTCGGCATTCCCTAGCCTGTCATATGAAAAGATAAAGGCTGGTGTGTTTAATGGTTCACAGATTCGGCAACTCGCTAAAGATGAAAATTTCACTGAAACAATGACCGAACTTGAAAGGAATGCTTGGTTGGCTTTTAAAAATATTTTTAAAGACTTTCTTGGAAATACACGAGCCCCGAATTACATCGAAATTGTTCAACAACTCTTGGAGTGTGTTAAAATACTCGGTTGCAACATGAGCATCAAACTGCATTTCTTACATAGTCATCTTGCTAACTTCCCAGAAAATCTTGGTGCTGTTAGTGATGAACAGGGCGAGCGATTCCACCAAGACCTAAACGTTATGGAAGCGCGGTATCAAGGTAGATGGGATGTCAGTATGATGGCTGACTACTGTTGGAGCATCAAGCGAGAATGTTCACAAACTGAACACTCCAGGAAAAGCTATAAGAAGAAATGTTTACCATAATATCTTTTATTTATTTTTTGTATAAAAACAATTTAACTTTTAATAATATGTTAACCTCTGTATGAATAAAATATTCTAATCTATTTGGTCAGATCTCACCTTATTTCCTTTCGTATGTACACTTTTAAGGTAAAATGAGGGGTATACTGTAGCTTAAGACCTTGAGGTGATAGAGAAAAACTGTGACTATTTTTGAATTCAGAGATGAACACAGATCCAAATCAACAAAATTGTTGTTCCCCAGTGTTGTTGATACATTTACATAAAGAAATACAAAAAAAATCCAGATTTGTTGCAACTGTAAAACTTTGTTCGCCAATTTGCAGTACAAGTGTTCATCGAGGCCTCGCGGTACTCGGACGTGTTTTGCCGGTGCCGGGATCGACGCATACCAGGAATTCCAGGCGAATTCCTCACCGAGTGATTTGCCTATTTATCGAGAAATAACAATAATTTTGTATTGATAATAAACTGATAAAATATCGAGAGATAAGTGAGAAATAAAATATAAATATGTTCCCTTCGGGGAGCCTATTAGGGTATAAAAAGGACGGTCAACCAGTTACTGAAACTACACAGAAACCAACCAACAAACTACCAACCAACAATGCTAGACAGGGTGTACCAACCAACAATAACATACAGGGTGTACCAACACAATATACAACTCCTGCAACTAGATCGCAGAGCCGGTCAATACATAATAATAAGTACTATTACAGAATGTCATCAACTAGCGATGATGAGCTAGATGATCAAGAAAATATTGAGCATCCGTGGCAAAACGTGAAACATACCAAAAGGAGGAAAATAAACCCAAACAATCAACAAAGTGTCCCACTAAACAACAGATTCAATAGCTTACCTGTAGATAACGAAGTAAGTAACAATGAGAAGCAGCCAGAAAATATAATTCCAAAACCACCACCAATATTTATTTACGGGGTAACTAACTATCAAGAAATGAGAAACAAGTTGAAGGAAATAGTTGAAGATGAACAATACCGTACAAAAACGCTAGCAGATAATACAATAAAAATTAGTAGCAACGTTTCAGACACCTATAGAAAACTAATACATTTTCTGAGGGAAAACAAAATCATACACCATACATATCAACTTAAGGATGAGCGAGCATACAGAGTAGTAATTAAACACCTACATCATACAACTGATTTGAACGAAATCAAAGAAGAACTATCTCAGAAGGGACATAAAGTAAGGAACATATTAAACGGAAGAAAACGAATAACAAAAGAACCATTAAACCTGTTCTTTGTTGACTTGGAGCCAGCAGACAATAACAAGGATATTTATAAAATAAATACTTTTCAGAATAAAATAATACAAGTAGAACCACCAAGAAAAACCAGAGGTATAGCTCAATGTATGCGATGCCAAAACTACGGACACACAAAAACATACTGCAATCGACCGTATGTATGTGTAAAATGTGGTGGACCACACAGTACATCCAGCTGCAAGAAAAGTAAAAATGTACCCGCAAAGTGTGCTCATTGTGGAGGCCCACATACAGCAAGCTACAGAGGATGTGAATTCTACCATAGAATTACAGAAAAACCAAATAATGCAAATAACAGACTCAACATCCAACATAATACAACCCAATCAACAGCTCACGTTCGACAAAATATCAGCTATGCAAATGTAACAGGCTATAGAAACATCAATCAAACTAACAACGAAGACAACTCAAATATAATCAGCAAATTCTTAGAGGAATTCAAGGCGATGTTTCAGCAACTCGTCCAACAAAATAGCATGGTACTTAACATGCTCACAACGTTGATAAGTAAAATTCACTAAATTCTTAAGAATTGCCCATTGGAATGCTAATGGCCTTCCACAACGAAAACATGAAGTTGAATTATTTCTCCATCAAAATTCAATAGATATAATGCTGGTAAGTGAAACGCATTTCACAGATAAAACATATTTTCATATTCCACGCTATATAACTTATATTACTAATCACCCAGATAACACTGCACATGCTGGAACAGCAGTAATTATCAAAAACACTATTAAACACCATGAAATGCCTAAATATAAAGAGAATTTTCTGCAAGCCACAGCAGTCAAAGTTAAACTGATGCCATATGAATTAACTATTGCTGCAGTCTATTGCCCACCGCGACACCAAATAAAAAAAGATAATTTTGGGAATTTCTTTGAAACATTAGGGCCAAAATTCATTGCAGGTGGAGACTACAATAGCAAACATACTCTGTGGGGATCACGGCTGACGACTACTAAAGGCAGAGAACTATCAAATCTGATACATGAACAGAATTACTCGTTCCTGTCAACAGGCACTCCTACGTATTGGCCATCTGATCATAACAAAATACCAGACCTATTAGACTTCTTTATCACCAATGGAATTTCCTCAGAATACATGGACGTTGTATCAAGTTATGACTTATCATCAGATCACTCACCAATAATCGCAACAATTAGTAATTTTGTTATTAATAAATACATAATTCCTGGATTACACAACAAAAACACAAATTGGTCTAAATACCAAAATAAAATCGATGAGAAAATAGATCTAAAAGTATCCCTTAAAAATCCGAACGAAATCGATTCGGCAGTAACAAGGCTAACCAGTATCATAATAGAGGCAGCACAACATGCAACACCTCAATCTGACATGCCAAATCAAGGATATAATATACCGTTACAGATAAAAAAACTTATAGCTATAAAACGGAAAGCGAGAGCCAAGTGGCATCGAACCCAGGCTCCGTCAGATAAAACTATCTTAAATAGAGCAATTAATAATTTGAAATTAAAACTAAAAGAAGCTCGAGAGAGATCATTTCAAGAATATGTTACAAAGCTCAACAGATTTGACAATACAATTTGGAAACCAATCAAACATAAGAGAAAACCTAAAATACAAGCTACACCCATTCGCAACGAAGAAATGCCAAATTGTAACTGGGCCAGAAGCGACGAAGAAAAAGCGACCGTGCTTGCTAAATATTTTGCTAAAGTATTTACTCCAAACGACGAGGAACTAGATGAGGAAATAGAAAGAGAATTGGCTGCCATCATGACGGACATACCATCCATTCAGGTTGCTACTCCAAAAGAAGTCAAAAGAGAAATTAGTTTACTGAATACAAAAAAAGCTCCAGGTATCGATAAAATTACCCCTAAAATGTTAAAGGAACTTCCAAGAAAAGGGATAGTATTAATCACTTACATACTCAATGCTATGTTGAAATGCAATTACTGGCCTAAACAACTGAAAATTGCTCTAATAATCCCAATACCCAAAGTCGGAAAAGATCTGACAGAAGCTTCATCATACCGACCTATAAGTCTACTGACCGTTATGTCAAAACTTTTTGAAAGACTTATACTCAACAGAATAAATACTGACCCCGATACAGAAAACTGGATTCCTGCACACCAGTTTGGCTTTAGACAAAACCATTCAACTACGCAACAGACTCATCGCATAACCCATGAAATAAATAGAGCAATAGAAAACAAACAATACTGTACATCAGTGTTCCTGGATGTCAGTAAGGCTTTCGACAAGGTTTGGCATGATGGCCTACTATTCAAAATCAAAAAATCTCTTCCTATAACATATTACCATCTCTTAAAATCCTATCTCATTGAAAGGAAATTCAAAGTTAAAATAAACGATAGCACATCGGAAAAATATACCATTAGATCGGGAGTTCCACAAGGCAGCGTTATCGGCCCCTTGCTCTACGTACTCTATACGGCTGATCTCCCAATAACAAAATACACCACAATTGGTACATTTGCTGATGACACAGTCATACTTTCATCAAATATAAACCCAGTCGAAGCCTCAAACAAACTACAAACCCACCTGAACCTAATTCAAACCTGGACTCGAAAGTGGAAAATTAAAATAAATGAGACAAAATCAGCGCAAGTCAACTTTACCCTCAGGAAAAGGCAGTGCCCTAGCTTACATTTTAATAACGTAGAAATCCCAACATTCACGAATACAAAATATTTAGGTATACACTTGGACAGTAAACTTACGTGGAAAACCCATATAGTCAAAAAAAGAAAACAAATTGACCTAAAAGTAAAAGAATTGAGCTGGCTTATCGGAAGAAAGTCTAACTTATCTTTAGATAACAAAATTCTATTATACAAGGCTATCATTAAGCCAATTTGGACTTATGGGATAGAACTTTGGGGATGTACCAGTAAATCAAATTTAGCCATTATCCAAAGATGTCAGTCCAAAATATTACGAATGATTGCCGACGCACCTTGGTACATATCAAACCACACTCTTCACGAAGATCTCCAGATACCCTATGTTAAGGACGTGATCAAGAGCAGCAGCATAAAATATCACCACAAACTGGAAAGCCATCCTAACACCCTACTACAGCCTGTTTTGAATCCAACAAATAATAGAAGACTAAAAAGAAACTGGCCAACAGACCTGATAGAAGGATAATGGGGACTCGTCGTTGGGGGAGTCACCTCATCACGCCAATATAGGGAAGTCTAGCCCTCAAGCCATCACATTAGCTTATAGAATATTGTAATTCTGATTGCTAATATACGAAATAATAATAAAAAAAAAAAAAAAAAAAATTTGCAGTACACCTGCGAGGTTGAATCAATGACTCTAGTAAAGACAGCTTAGTCACTTGTCGTGGACGTATTTACATCATGTAAATAACCACTATCCGACTGAAGATTTTGATCTATCAGTCTGATAAGAAAATAATGCGTTTTCACCAAACTTATCAATAAGTGGTGCTTTCACTACACGATTCTCGATCACTGGATCCTCTATATTTGTAAGTACAGCGAGTCGCTGAGCTAAGAAGCGCACTTCAAAAGAATGACTTGAAAACTGATCTTTTATTTCATTTATGAGTTTGTCAAATGCTAAATACTAAGCAGCGTGCTTGACTTGAGTTCTTTCTCTAAATCATTTGTTTTATTATAAAACAAACACCACTGTTCATTTGGCCTTTTTTCTTTTCAAATTAACGCGGAGAGGGGTTAGGAAGGGAGTGGAAAGGACCACCACAGCTGGTGGAAAGATGTATTTTCTCATTGTTTGGGATCTCAAGTATAAGAATCTGAGAATCATAGTGAGGACCCTCAACTATGGTCCTCACATTTTGCATACTCAACAACTCACGGATCAATTAAATATGACACGAGAAACCGCCTCTATAGGTTTGAAAGCCATGGGAAAAATCCAGAAGATGAGAAAATGGGTTGCACATGAACTGAATGAAAAAGACAGTAGGAAAACCGGAAAACCTCTTGCGAAATACTGCTCGCCGGGTACAAGAGAAAACCATTTCTCCATCGCATTGTGACTGGCGATGAAAAGTGGATATATTGGACGAAAGACAATGATCTATGTTGTGTCATCTATTATGAGCTGTATTTACATACCTGGTAAAGTAATAAAACTCGTGGTGTAATTTTCGAGCTGTAGATCTCTTTATCTGTATTTGTACTTGTTCGATCTGTAGATCTCTTTGTCTGTACTGTATTTTCATTTGCAGATCATTTGCCGGAGAATTTTGCGAATACGACTTAAACGAATGCGAGTCCAATCCTTGTCAAAATGGTGGTACCTGCATCAATGAGATAGGTTCATTCCACTGCATCTGTCTGTCAAACGTCACCGGTCCGTACTGTGCCAGCTCGATCTTCAACTCGCCCATATCATCCACGTTCTTCCTCAACATCACCTGGAATCACCTGATCTACATCGCAATCGTCGTCATAGCAGTTCTGATCCTCTCCATAGTAATATGCTCGATATGCTGCTACAGAATGAGAAAGTAATTTAATTAAACCAAAAATGTATGTTTAAACACTAACGCTTTGTTTTTAGAAGTAAAAAGAGACGCAGCAGGATGGCCAACAACGAGAACGTCAAAGACAATAACGTGCTAAACTCCACGAGGCCGAACGAGGTGTCTGAGTTTAAGCGAGGCTCCAAACTCAGTAATCTGGAAGTGAACCATCGCGACGGGCCGATTTGTCCGGCAAGACCGGTCAGCTACACTCCCAGCTCTCAGAATGAAGGAACTTATGCCTGCAACAACGCCACACTGATGCTTAATAATCTGGACACTCTGCGAAGTTACGGGTCGGCTGGGGACGAACTAGAAAACGTCCCGCCAGACTACGTGAGAAATTTGAACAGGAGTACTCCTCAGGGTTGTATTAGTAACCATTGCGACTCAGAAAAAACAAAATGGGCCGAGCAGCTTCATTTGAATGACAAGGGAAAGATTAAAAATGGCAAGTTTGGGAAGTATCAAAATAAAAACACATTTTGAAAACGTTAATTTTGTTTTTGACAGATTACAAGGTGTCCAGTCCAGTGAACTGTGACCCACCAAATCGACTCTACGGGGGAAGAAGCAACACGATGGCCAACAGCAACTTAAGGTCACCAGGGACCAATGTTGCTGAAGATGAACAGAGAAATGTTGGTAGTAAGTATCATAGTTTTAACCAATAGACATAAGAAGCTCATTCGAAAAGTTCTGACATATACCTTAGAAACACGGGTGCTAACTAAGGCCGACAAAAATCTACTCTCAATATTCAAGAGTAAACTACTAAGAGCAATATTTAAGGGTGTTTGCGAAGATGGCGCCAGGAGACGCCGTTGCAACCACGAAGCCCGCTTTGGAGTTGGGAAAGTTGTGTACAGCATCACATTCAGACGGCTCAGATAAGCGACGCTTGCCATCAGACCGGATACTAATAGAATGCTTAGCATAATACTGTCCACGAAGCCAGATGGTTAGAAAAAACCCCGAACGACCTAGGCTCAGATGTCTAGATCCATAACAATCTACCAAAGATTTCCATAACAATCTACCAAAAACCCATTCGGATGAACAGTTCTCAAGAGTGTTTAGACTTCCTTAAACATGAGACACTTTATAACAGTAGATGAAACCTGGATGTACCAAAGAGACCGAAAACTGTTCCATACATAAGAAAAATCACGGCTACGGTTTTCTGAGATTCTCGTGGTGTAGTATTCGTAGACTATCGAGCAAAAAGCAGAATCATCACGGATGAGCGTTGCGGTTTATCGCTGGATCAATTAAAGGTAGTCGAACCTGACTATCTGGCCAAAAACAAGGTATTCTTTCATAACGATCATACGCCTGCACGTAGGTCTCGAATGCAAAACTCCTAAGACCAACATTTGGAAATGACTCAGTTTCACCAAATTTGACGCCCAGTGATTAGTTCCTCTGTTTAAACCTCAAAAAATTGCTCCCTGGCTGTAGATTCACTTCAAAAAACGAAATCAATACGATGATAAAACCACAGAAGTTCTAAAAATCTTCCTTTTTCCTCCTAAGATTTGCAAAAAGAAATTGTAGTAAAGATTTCCAACGTAACTGGAAAAACATTATTTTTAGTGGTCGCCTTTTGGAAGGGTATTTTGCTATCTCATCAGCCTCCCACGGGCGTAGCCAGGATTTAGTTTGAAGTAAATAAAACAACAAAAATATACTACTCGACAAGAGATGGCGTTACTGTGCGCAACGTCCACTAGTTCGGATATATATTCAATTCAAATGTAATAATTTAACTCTCTTCACTCCTCGTATTTTTTCGGTATAATATTAGGTAATATTTGGCTTATTTCGGGGGGGGGGGGGTTGAACCCCCAAAAACCCCCCTCCCCTCGGCTACGCCCGTGTAGCCTCCATAAAGCATTATTGAGCACACAGATTTTTTATATTAATTTTTAAATCTTTTTTTGAAAAATTTCAAAAGTCAGCATTGAAACTTGAATTAAAAAAAAGTTATTGGTTATAGGGTCCGTGGTAGGATAAACTAGAGACTAGAGATTTTAGTTACTAGAGATTTTTTTTAAGAATTCAAAATTGAGCTTTAAATTTATTTTTACTTCTTCCAAAAACTAGTCTATAAATATATTTTATTATATATTTTTCAATGCTGACTGTTGGAATTTTTCAAATAAAGAATTAAATAATTAACATAAACAAAACTGCTAATAATGCTTTATGGAGGCTGATGAGATAGCAAAAGAACCCTCCTATCGGTCATTTTAATTTGACAAAAACACCAAACACCCTGTATATTAACAAGGCTCCGCCACTTATTAGCCGCCATTGAATATTAAATTGGCTCAAAAGTGGGGCAACGAAATGACAACTTCAACTGAGAGAAAAGAAACAACTTACACAGCACCATATCAGGTGAATACGTCCGTGCGACCAGTTCAAATTCGAATTTCTCGAAACATTTGAACGCAGTACAAAATTAAAAGATTTGTGTTGTAAGTAATGCAAATTATTTTAAGGATATCGTTTAAAACAATGCAGGTCAAGCACGACAAATGAATCATGTATTAAAAAAAAACATATTAAGCTCAAAAGGACCGCTTTAACATTATTAACATCATCAGGTTACCACTGGGACTGCTCCGATTGGGCTCGCCACTCCCAAACTCTGCCGAACATAACCGAAGTACCCGGTTCGGAAGTTCCCGACTCCTCCAGTTTCCATAGCAACGAAAGCAACGAATCCCGTTGCGCCAACCACATCGGCCACGCCTCCATACCGCACCACCGAGTAATGGGAGTGGCCACACTCAACGAGGTACTCAGATTCGACCTGGTGCCCTACGACGAGAACCAATATGACTTGTTTCAGGTTGATGCGGAATCTGAGTATCCCGCTGATATCGAAGAAGGTTCAAACGGCGATCCATCCAGCTTGAATCCACTGAATGGAGATGGAGGCAGCGACCAGGATTATCACACGTTTACCACAGGTAAAATACGTATTGTAGTTCTGGGAGAGTTTTAGTGATAGGGACGATAAAAGAGAAAGGACGGGACTGAGACAATAACGCAAAATCAATGATTGAACTAACGAAAAACTTTTATTCTTTGACTTAATAATAAATAATGGTGACATTGAAAATTTCAGCAGTGCTCTGGCACGAAACATCTCTATAGAAATGTGACTATAGTAAGAAATATAACTATGCGTATATGTAAGTTGTAAATTTATGTGATCCCAGAGAGTTGATTTGTTGTTTTTGTTTTTACATTACGTTTTTCACACTGATGATGATCGTGAGCAATGTTCTTGCATCCCTCACAATTTTTATGCAAAGAGCACTCTATAAAGTTTTAAATGTAATAGAAAAAAATATGTTTATAACCTAAAAATCATACCTTTCTAACTATATATATATATATATATATATATATATATATATATATATATATATATATATATATATATATATATATATATATATATATATATATATATATATATATATATATATATATATATATATATATATATATATATATATATATATATATATCTTTTACAATGCTTAAAGCTGGTGGACGAACATTACATAAAACACTGGCATACTCAAAATGCCTCAAAGGACAAAAAGTACCCAAGTAATGGAAAATACAGAAATGATTATTTTACATAAAAGGAGCACAAGAATATTTAAAGAACTACCCTCCAATAAGCCTCCTATTAGTAATTACAAAGATTTCACTGAAATAATATCTCAAAGAATATTCAGAAAACTGAATGACGCACAAGAGAGCAAGCAAAATTCAGAAGTAGATTCACTACAATGGATCACATCTAGATTGTACATCAAGCCATAGAAACGCACAGCGAATATGCTTCTAATATCTATTTAATCTAATCGAAAGACCAAGATGTTGAATCCCATTCTTGAAACTGCTATTAGACAAACTAATTCTAAACGTCATATTAGCATAAAATCTCAGAAACAAAAATAAAGGCAAAAGAAAGACCTTGATATCAATGAGAACAAGATAAAATATATACAAGTCAAAAGAGTACAAAACGATGACCAACTTAATATTTGCTCTTTTTTACTACCTTTGACAAAAATTTATGAAGAACATAATACAAATTTAATCTTCCTCGCTTTCTATACACTTTCACCATCATTCAGGCGACTATCGAATACCAAAACTAAAGTAACTTAATAATTTGAAATGAAAAAAAATAAGTTGGGGTGAAATCTGGAAAATAAAAAGGCCGTTCACGAATGTCTCAACCTGCTTGATTTTTCAAGATCAAACACAAATGCATCGACCTAATTATCGCCGTCTTATTTCTCTTATCGATTCCCGAGATTTCAAAATAAGGGCCGCGTGGCATTGAATCTACGAAAAAATTGTCACCACAACCTTGAGGTGGTAAAAGAGACCCGACATTTTTGTGGAGGAGCAAGTGAGTCCTTCCATACTTCTTAGATTTGCCTCTGGATCTCTTATCACAAATAATCGCATAAACTGGATATCACTAAATTACTGACAGAAACGTTTCATTTGTCAGTAAAAAAAACTATATCAAGTACAAGAATGTATGAAAAACTTCTAATCGATTTTGTTTGCTTTACTCCATCGTCACAAACAAGTTAGCAAACGCATGCGTTTGAAACTCCGCAGTACGCCTTCTAACGAATTATAATACAACAAATATCATAGTCGTTTTGTCACACTTGCGCCATCTCTGTGCCAGGTCCAAAACTTTTAGAACGACCTTCATATTAAAGTTTTTTTAAACTTCTGAACCATTCAATAACATTAAAGTTCTTGGGCTTTTCACATATTTAAGTAATGTCAGAATGATTGGTGTGTGTTCATATATTTTTTTCCTTTATTTCTGACACAATTAAAAGAGTAGGAAATAAATACAACATAAGAATGATATTTAAAACAAAAAATACTCTTAAATCTCTATTAACAAAGACTAAATCAAACAATATACAACAAAATACCAAAAATGTGGTTTATACAATTCCCTGCGAATGTGGCAAATTCTATATAGGTGAGACATCTAGACCGTTAGATGTTAGAGTAAAAGAGCATCAAAACCTTCTTAGAAAGGGCGATTTTAATAAATCTAGAATTTGTCAACACGCATGGGAATCGGGTCATAAAATCAATTGGAATAATTCCAAAACGGTATTAAAAGAATCGGTAACAAAATACAGAAAATTAAAAGAAATCTATGCCTTCGATAGATTTAAATTCAATATGGTTCCCGATTCTAAAGAACACAATTAAACACATTTAAATATTTGAATACACAATCAGTACAATAAACAATCACACAGTAAACATTACCTATATATATTTTTTGGTATGTCAATGTCATTAAAATCTATTGTTGTCAATGTAATTATCGTTGACATATACAAAAAAAAATTTACTTTCACTCGTTACTTTATATATTACAAATTAATATAATTTATTTTTTAGTTTTGAAAACGGGGGGAGAGTACCCTCCGAAACGTTAACGTTAAAAGTTGTACAATTTTTTATAACATTTTTATATCTTTAAAATTTTGTTCGTTAGGCAAATTTATTACAAAAAAGAATCACTGAGAAATTTGTCTCCGTTTGGTTTTTTGTTTTTACCCAGTGCTTCTTTCTTTATAAGAACAGGTATTTTGGATATTTTTTGGGTTTTAGATAGTGGCGAAAAACCCAAATAAAGGGGAAAAATAAATTTCCACATATTGTTTCTGTTAAGGCTAGCTCTATAAAATGTGTGTACTTCAAACAGTTTTAAAAAGAACCTTAATTTAAAACCAAAAAACTTTATAGGTTGCTCTTGTGTTACTAGGAAATGTAGAATATAAAAATATTAACCATTACCATTCACACAACTGGTACTTTATCTTATATGTCAATCAGATAACGGACCAAAAATGACCCAATCACAATTGTAAAGATTTTCCCCAATATTTTCTATCCAACTATAGTTGTACATATCTAAACACTTAGGAAAAATGTCTTTTTTTAATCTAATTTTGTCTTATATCTTATTTTGTGCATCCTACTAATCCAGTGCCTTTAATAATTACTAAATCAAGTAAGTAATTTGAAAATGTATGGGCATGTGTTTTCTTTAATGCATCTTACAATTTTCACGATCAAAATTTAACATAAACTTGGTCAAGATATTTCAGTTGTTTTAAAAAAAGTCGATAGGATATAAATTCGGCAGGTAAAGAGGACGGTATCGATTTAAACCGAAATATCTTGTAAGTTGTTTTGATTCTCGCTGATCGTTCATTGTTTGTTTGTTGTTTTTGCTGCAGCCGAAAGGTGTATTCGTCATCCCAACTCATATCTCCCTCCACATTCCTATAACATACCTAGCGAGGCGGAAGCTGAGTCCCTCCAGAGTCCCGAATCGGATGATGTCGAGCCGTACGGCTTTCCCAGCAATCGTAACAGAAGGAAACACATAGATGATGATATAGCGTCGGTTATAACAACGCTAGGTAAGTAACTTTTTCTATAAATACGATCTGGGGTAACTTTGTAAAAGACCAAGTTCATCAGCATTAAAAACATCAAACATTTTAATGAGTCGAAGAACTTTTGCGAACTCTTCTATTATAACCTAAAAAATGGGACTTCTCACCGGAGTGTTCATATTCCTTTGGTGCCTAAAGTACATAATGACGTCTCATTAATATTCTTGTGAACATTACGAAAGTTTAATCAGATGTGACCTAAAAACAGTCAGAAAAGGGCGGCCATCCAAGAAAAACGAGTAAAAAATTGGTAATCTTATTGTTCGCGAAGATTTGGAAAGCTTTTCTGCATCCCTCCCATGTCTGCAAATAATTTAACAGATGAGAAAGAACGCGCCATTCAAATCCCAGAGCTCATGTTTAACATCCAGACCGAGAGAACGATCAACTAACACCACTGATTTTTACAGAGGAACGTCACTCTCTCCTCGGAGGTTGCTACGCGAGCAACAGCGATCTATCCACCAATCTGTGCGAGATCGAAGATTCGGAATGCGAAACCGAACACAAACCGCTGAACTACATGTCGAACAGGGTCCATCAAACCAGCGTCTGACGAAGCGCCCCCCAAGGACCTGGTTCCAACTGTAAGAAAAAGGTCAGATTCCTGGGATAGCACGACGTGATCATCATCGAGGAGGGACACGGGACAGAGGACAACCAACCTTAAAAATAGTACCCGTTCTGTACATAAACATACAAATACAATCGATGACAAATTGTGTTCAAACCAGACGACTCACCTTTAGTGTAAAACAAAAAAAAACTAATAAAACACAATAAATGTTGAGGTAGAACTCTTAAAAAGTATATAAAGTGTTCTTTTTGTTGACGATTATATAAGAAAATGTTTTTTATATATATACACTTGTATATTTCAACTATAAAAGTTGAAAATGGACTAGTTAAAAGAACTTTTTTAAAGCAAAAAAACAACCCTAAAACATTATCATTAGCTATAGCATATCAAAGAGGAAGGGGCGGTCATTGGGACAGAAAACTCGTAGCTTTTAGATTATTAGGATTAATTTTAAAGTTTAAGACGTTCATATATTTTTTTCTCCCTTTAAATAAAGGGTGATAATTCGGAAATGTTGAAGAAACAAAACTGGAAAAAAATCCTCTTGCCATCTAAATTCATATCTTAGAAATGCTCAACATAAAAGTAATATGTTCTCTTAAACAAAAAAAGAACCAACAATAATTTCTTAGGTAGAAACTTATAATATGTGATAGAATATTTTTGAAGAATGTTCCCAATGAACCACCGTCCCCGTCTACTTAATATTTATTATAAAAAAATAAATTATATTTCCCTATTTTTGTAAAATTATTTAAGAACTATGTTTGTTGTAACAGTTATCTTTGTTTTCCATTTTCTTATCTATCGTTCAAGATTTTATCCCCCTTTTTTTTGTTTATACTAATTCCATTTTTTCCATATGGTATTTTATAAAAAAAAAAGTAATATTAAGAATAAAAAAATGTGCCTATATAAAAAAAATCAACTACAGTTGATTATTCATCCTTGTAAAATATAAACAAACCATTACTTAAGTAGGTTTTGATTTTAGTTTAGATTTTTTTTTATTAAGTATAAAATGTAAGTTTTAAATTTTTGTTTTAAAGACTTATGTGACCTGTGTAAGTATTTATTTCGTCATAACTAATTAGGCAGCTTTCCTCGTATAGTTTTAATCGTTTATATTTTTATTAAAATGCTTTAGATAAATTTTAGTGGCGACTGAACGCTTTCTTTGCAAAGCAATTTCCTTTTTTTTCTGTACTGTTCTCTATTTTTTTTTACTTTTCCATGTGATAGATTTACTACACTGAAACTAATTTTAAATAATAATAACAAAAATGAATTTTAGATGTAATTTTTTACAATAAAATCATAAAATATCCTTTTGTTTGTGATTTTAAAGATACCTGCGACACTGGCATCATCTCGTGATAAACACGACAGTTTCTGTTGCAAAATACTTTTGAAATAATCCCCCAACAAATGAATCTAAATCTCTTATTCAAATATATACAGAGAATATGAAAACGATAAGTTCAGATAAATCCGTTTAATGTAGCGTAAAACAAAATTTAAGAGACTGAATGCATGCTATTCTAGTGCCACCTCTTCGATGGCATTTAAACTATTTTCTCAGATTCAATATCCAGCTTAAAATAAAGTATTACAAAATCTATAGCAATATATTCACATATACAGAAATAATTGATAATACTATATTCACAAACAATGAACAGATTGTGTTAAAAATACAATTAATATTAAACAATTAAGTATGTATTGTTAGTTGCAGCACCATTTAAGGATTTTTTATAATCTGAAATGTCTCAATATGTCAACTATAAATGGAAACCTAAAATATTTATATAAAATACTCTCCTGCATATGCATATGCAGATAAAAAACACAAGCTGAAGGAAATTATACGTGAGGTTTGTATTTTTAGTTGCAGTAACATTTCAATGTTTTATAAACAGAAATACTATCCATCCATTTGTCGACTCTAAGTTCAAGCCTAAAATATTAATCAAAAATTATCCCCACTGTCCTTCACATATCATTAATAGCGAATAAACTATAGTTAGAACATTTTTATAATCTGAAATGTCTCAATCTGTCAACTATGAATTGAAACCTAAAATATTACAATAATATCTTCATCGACCCACGAGCCAAGTGATAGGGTAATCTTTTACCGCACCGTTTAGGGTAATCTTTTTTATTGATTCATTAAACGAGAAGGAAAGTACCGCGACGACGAAGGCGAACGTCGTCTTCGCGTGGCAGTAATGGACCGACTCGTTTGTGATACGAGAAATAAAATACTTCTCTGTATCGGTGACGTTCATATATTTATCTAAAATACTCTCCTTTACATATGCAGATAGCTGATATCATTATATTCAGCAAAAAAAAATATATATATAAAATATATTCAGCAAAAAAAAAAATATATATAAAAAATATAAAATTATAGGTCAGATTTGTATTTTTAGTTGCAGTAACACTTCAGCGTTTTATAAACAGAAATACTGTCCATCCATTTATCAACTATAAGTTGAAGCCTAAAATATTAATCAAAAATTATTCCCATTCTCCTTCACATATCATTGATAACAAATAAACTATATATAAAACATAAAGACATAGAAATAATAATATGACAATTATCTTTGTATTACTAGTTGCAGCATCAACCTTCTGTCAAGAACAAATTAAAATTTGGCATTTCAAACATAAATAGGTTAACATAACCACATTTTTTGATGCAAACTGACAAGAATATATTTATTTTCAAAACGTTTAAACTTACCATGGCTCATGGACCAGACCCAGATTGGTATGATAGTGACGACAGTCTATTCGACGACGACAATTATTTTATCGTGAGACATACTCTTATTCTGTAGTAAAATAAGCTGTTAATGTTGAATTTCCAGGATAATGTGCCAAAGAAACCACCAGAATTAACACCTGAGCAGAAACGCCAGTCGGAGCTCGATAATTTTTACAGAGCAATTACAAGCAACGATACAAAAACAGTGAAAGAGTTTTTAAATAATGGTTTGTCTGTTTCTAAAAAAAAAAAGGAGTAAAAATACTTATTTATGTTTATGTAGGGTTTGATGTAGATACAGATTTAAAAGATGGATGGACACCTCTGCTCTTAGGTTCCTGTTCTGGAAACATTGATCTAATCAGGATATTAATTGAGAAAGGCGCTAGGGTAAATCAAGAAAGAGGTAACTGTAATAAGGTAACAAGTCCCAAAATAATGTCAAGTTTTTTTTTACTATATTTCAGATGCAATGACACCTTTAATGCTTGCCTGTAGTTGTCCAAATTATTCCTCTATATCAGAAAATACATTGGAAGTAGCAAAATTACTAATAGAGAATGGAGCAAATGTAAAGAGCATTAACAGGAAAAGAAAAAATGCATTAATGCTTGCAGCAAGCTCTGGTCAGTGTTAGTTCTCTCTGTTTTATTATTTTTTAATTAAAATGTTGAATCCTTATAGGAAATATACAAACTGTCCAATATCTCCTTCCACTATCAGACAAAAATGCATTAGATAACCAAGGATGGAGTGTAAGTAAAACAAAAATTCATGCAAAATAGGAACAAACACAAATTTCTTTAGGCATTAGTTTGGGCTATAAGCACCAATCAGATTGAAATTGTAAAGTACCTCCTTGAAGAAGATTTCCCTACTGATATAACTGATGTAAGAGGAAATACCCCTTTTGATGTAGCTAGAGACAATGATTTCACAGAAATTATAAAGCTGTTTCCAACAAAAGATTCTGATGATGTCTTGGACATTCTTCAATATAGTAGAATATCATATGAAGAAGAGTTTAGAGCAGGGGACAAGGAAAAGAATTTTAAGCCCATGCTGTTTAATGAAATAGCTAATATTCTTCTTTCTGTTAACTGTGAATATTTGCTGCCTCTGTTTAAAGAGAAAAAAGTGACTTTGGAACAGTTCCTGTGTGTGACTGATGAGGAATTGAAGGAAATAGGAGTAAAAATACCTTTTCAGAGATATAAAATCCTGGAAGGACTGTACATGTTTCACAGACAACCATACCACCCAAAATCAGTTCATGTTTGTATAAACAATAAAAATCTTACGTAAGTACAATGAACGCATTGCAAAAAAAAATATACAAACTTAATAAAAATTATAGTAATGTAGATGTAGCAACTCAAATGACATCAGCTGTGTATCAATTGACAGCCATGAGTAGCAGTTTGAAATTTATATCAAAGAATCTCAAAGAACTTGGTGATGATGAAAGAGAGAAAATTTTTCAGAGCTTGAAAAAAGTTAAGCAAACATTGCGTTCTTATAAAATCACATATGGGAAGCTAAATCAAAGAATATATGAGGTGAGTAAATCTATAAAGTATAATTTATATGGATAATACTTTTTCTAATTTAAATTGCCACTAGTTTTACCTGCACTTCTTGAAAATTTCACACTATTGAAGAATATATTATATCTTATTATTGAAAAAATTGGTACTTACATTTTACCACTAAACAAACACTTGTAGCTACTTTAAACACTTTAATTTTAATCACTACAGGAACTAAAAGAACATGAACTTAAAGACCCAAAAAGACATTTTTTGAAATTTGTAATGTCATTTTAACAATCGCAGTTTGCCGTCAAATCAGTGGCGTTCTATATTTGATTAATTAAAGAAAATAAAATTAATAAATGATTGTACATAAAAAGTCTTTCTCAAAATTAAAACGATTTCCTGTTGTGTTTTAAGATAATTATTCTGCTTCTGAATCGTTCAAGAATCATTCATGGCCATATGGCTCATCATTGACTTCTATGGCTCATAAAATGTAGCAAAACCAATACATGGCAATTTTGTTTGTTTTCTTAGTAAATTTATATAAACACCAACTAGGCACACTATTAAGTATAAAGGCAGAACAGAAGTGAAGTTAAAGAGCATTTATTACTTGTTTCAGTGGGATAAATCAGTAGAATCTCCAGATTTAATTACCAAAGACTCCATAAAATCTCACCTTCCTTGGAAAAAAATGACAATCTGTCTCGGTATTTTAGGTTTAGTGTTAATTATTAAAATCAAAAATAAATTGTATTAAAAAAATTATCTCTTTGACATAAAGATATATATTTTTATATTTAAGTCTTATTCTTCCCTTCTAAAAAAGATAGCACACCTCTGCTTTTTGCGAATGTTTAAATTTTATTTCTATATTATTCACGCCTCCTTGTATTGAGTAATGAGGAAAAAATGTACCTGGTGAATTGATATCAGTGAGGAGTTTTTTTACATCTGAAATGTTTGCAAATAATAATTTTAAGGTGGGCCAAACAGATAGGACAGTTTTGATTGTTGCAAAATATCTTTATTGAGAAGATTTATAATTGCAACCTAATAATCTGTGAACCACCCTCATCAGTCAATTGATAAGAGTTTCGTAAAACCGATTGATGTCATTACCTTTATTAATTCTTCTTAATATTTCTAAACATTTTATAAGTGTTAATCTATTTGTAAACAAACTGAATGATGCTGTTTTTGTTTAGTAATTCCAGTAATAATATACAAAAAGAAATCAATAGTATTCAAAAATAATGTAAAACTATGCAAAAACATGGACTCAGATTAACAAGTAGTAATAATAAATCTATTGTTTCCGTTTCGGACAGAAGTTATTTTCCGATATCTTAGGTTGCCTATTGCCGTTTCTTGGGTTGCCTATATTACTTGGAGTTATTTGTTAAAATATGAATGAATGAAAAAAACAACAAAAAATTAGGCTTTATAACACAATATATTATTTAGTCAAAGTTTTTTTTATTTATAACAAAGAGTACTTTAAATGAAACATATTCTAAATGAGTTTCGCCAAGTAAATGGTAATAATAATAATAATATAGAGATAAATAATTGAGATGAACCAAAACCTTTATATATTTTTTTTTAATTACAAGTGCACAAATAAAAGCTGCAAATATTAAAATAATCTACTTGCTGTTACAACTGAGAGGAAAATAGCATCACTGTCAGTTCTTAAAAGGCTTTGACCACCACGAAACAAAGAAACAAAAATAAAGAAAACCATAACTTGTTACGTCTATCGTTTAATGTTGAATGGGGATCAGTTTCTCCCCGGATGTGATGGCGGGAAGGGGGGCATCTACTGTCAGGACGCCGTCTTTGCTCAATGATGACTTAATCAGTTCTGGATTGGTGCCCTTCGGTAACAAAAATTCACGGTTGTATTCCCTATAAACGGATTTGGATTCGGTTTTCTCTTCGTGTTTGGCGTGGACCTGTAAAAAGTATCGTTGTTTTAATTATTTTTTTTGGATCGTCAGGTGAGGGGGGACTTACCAAGAGTTTGTTGTCGACTGTTTTTACTACAATTTCCTCTGGAGCGTATTGGCTGACGTCGAATCTGAGTTTGAGGCTCTTGTCGTTTCCGTCACTTTGAATGAGTGGAGAGTTCAAATCGTCATACCAGGTGCGGAGTTCACCACCTGGAGCCCCTCCTCGGTGAGCGACATCTGAGCTTGTATTTGAGGACTGAGTAGTGGTACTATAAGAAAAACATAATAATAAACCTCAAAAATATATTTCTAAGTTACTGAATGAATGTGCGTGTTGCCAGCAGCGCCATCTCTGAATTAATCATAAGAATTTCCTAGTACCAGATCCATCAAGGACACTTAAAACTGAATTTGTTTGAAATTGTGGTAGTGTGTATGTAAGATTCACCAAGGATCTCACGGTCATTCTTAACTTTCTAAAATGGCGCTGACAGTTGTTTTAAGATTTAACCTATCAGTTCTTCGATAAGGCATACTATGTATACGGGGGTTAAACGTTATATGTTCAATTTACAACGAGGATGATTAAAGAATTTGCCAATAACAATAACACACATTAGCAATGCAACTTCATTCACATACTGAAGGGTTCAGTACATTGCTTCATTTCGCCATGGAAAGATGAACGATTATTCATCAGCGCGTATAAGTTGGAAAGCGACCCACGTTGGGGAAAAATAATATTTTCCGACGAAAATATTATTCTTAATTGGTTTGTGAAGGAATATAACTGCAGAATTAGGACCGTTGAAAATCCTCAAGTGAGTCCGGAGTTACCTCTTCATCATCAACCAATCACTGTTTGGGGTGGTTTTTCGACTGAAGAAGTGATTTGACTTGATTTTTTTGAAGACTATGATGAAAATCGTGTCACTGTTAGTGGTGAAGCCAGGAAAAATTGAAAAGGATCGTAGTTGGGTCCCTTATGAACTCACAGCTAAGAATAAATGCGGGCGTTTGCATCATTGGTCTGTAAATTCAAAAAAGGAACCTCCTGCATAAAATTGTGACCTGTGATGACTAATAAATCTTACACGATAATCGAAAGATTATTATGGTGGATTAATCCTGGTAAACCGTCAACCAGTACTGCACAACTAAATATCCATGTCAAAAAGCTGTTACTGGTCACTGCTGGTGCTTGTCAGCAACAAGTAATTCGCGTTAGTTGCATGCTAGAGGAAAAAAGACCTCATACTGGAGACGATGACCGAGTTGGGATGAGACAAAAATGTCAAAGGCAGTCGAAAAATGGCGAGAATAAAACTGAGGATCTAATAGTTTAGACTTGCATCACCTCTTTCTTAACTTTGAACTTTGAAATCCAGAAGTAGTAAACTTCCTATAAAGGTGTGTTGTTCATGCAATTTAAAATAATCACCCATCAGATTACATGATTAAATAAACACATCAGAACTAATAACGAAACAAAAAAAACCAACGAAAAAAAGTCTTGAAAATTATTGTTTAACGACCCAGCAACAACAACAACAACAACAACAAAATCAATTTAAATTGCATTCCTAACTATCACATTTTAACTACCGTCTTGGCATTTCAACACTGCGATAAGAAAAAACACTCGGTAACATTAAAATGAAATAGAGATTAGTATTGAAATCGAAGAATTATGGTTGTGTTATGCCACGTATTTTTTTTTCCTGCTGTTTTTAAGGTCAGGAACTGGTATTGTGTTTGCTTAAACAATTAGAGATCTCGCGTTTCGCAGTGGAGGACTAATTAGTTGCATTGTCGTCGAAATGCTTGAAACACACTTTTTTATTTCAGATAAATTACGTTTAATTTTGCTGGGTTTTATAAATACAATATATATAAATATTTCACAGTCAATATTGTACACTGAATAATAAAAAATAAACTTTATAGAATAAATTCTTTATAATAAATATTAGTTGATGCAATAGTTCATCCCTTTTTTACCCTAGATATTGCATTGCAAAATCGAAGTGTAATCTACAGAGTTATAACGTGAGATCTAAACGTAGGCAACCAACATGACAATTTAACCACGAAACTAACAGGAGTTATAAATGTAGGCCACCAACATGACAAGTTGGTTTATTAGATTTTTTTCAGTTTTTATCACTAGCCTTTTTCTTTAAATTATACACACAGTCTAGGACTAATAATGAAAATTAACATAAGATTTGACTGGTCCTATATTACATTAAACCTAAAGTAAAAAAATAATAATAAAATATCTCCATCGAAGCAGATGCCATCCATATAAGGAAAAAAAAGAAGGGAAAATAATTTTTCTATAGAAAATATTGTCGAAGAAATGCAAACGATGAAAATTATTACCTTTAAATAAATCAAGTGTGTTTAAGAAATGCTTTTAAAATATTTTCTGTTGTTCAAGATATCATAGAAGTTAGTAAAAAAATCTTAAAGAGGAAAAACCAGTAAATTGAAAATATGCAACGAACAAATCTCGATGAAAGGGGAAATTTTCGTAATATCATTTGTTTATCTTTTGTGATATCAGTTTGTAACGTGTAACACGTGTGGCAACACTAACGTTCGCTATTTTACAGAAAAATTTCAGCAAGTACCTGGGAAAAAAATGGGATTTTTAAAGAGGATGGTTACAAATATTGAAGAATTGATTGTATATAATAATGATGAAGTGTAAAGGATCATGGTGGCGATGTCTAGTTTACATCTGACGAACATTACGATGTACAAGTTATCTAGTTGGAGAATCTGAAGGGAGTCGTTTATTACTTGTACGTTTTGGTCCATCCATTGTTCTCTCCCGACCTTGCACCCTCCAACTACCATTTATTTAGATTGCTTCAAAACAGCTTCAATGGTAAAAACTTTGCTTTATTGAAAGATTTGAAAAATCACTTAGATGAGTACTTTTGCCAGAAATATCAGAAGTTCTATGAGCGTGATATTATGCAGCTGCCAGAAAGATGGAAAAAGGTCATTGAACAGAATGGAAATGTATCGACTAAAGGTAAATTTTGGCTTTTTTTCTCAAAAAAATGGGACGAACTTTTGCATCAAGCCCAGTACCAGACGACTTAATTATTATAGACGACTATAACAGTGCCGGCTCGTGAGGGAGGGCGTTGAGGCACGGCCCCTCCAACATTTATCACAGTAAACAATTGTTCAGAGCAATATACCATATTTTATTTGCGTTCAGTTTTTTTCCGACAACTCATTTGAAGATATTATTAAAAATTAAAATCTCCAAATGTAGAAGAACGTCGTCGACCCATCACACCAAATAATGCAGATAAAAATTCCATCTTCTCATTGCAATTTTTACATCGTCTGTCGGACGTTTACCACCAGCGACCATACGACACGTCATCTTATCTCGTCGTTGGCCTAAGCGAAAAAAATCTTCAGCAGCACTATTTTCTTCTACGCCCTCCCACTTTAAAAACCCACGAGCCGCAACTGAACTATAATAATTAAACATAACGACATACGTTTCACCAGGTCAATCAAAATTAAGCTTAATAATTATTCTGCAATAAAAAAAGTGATTTGATAAACATTGGTAATAAAAAATCTAAAGGATTTAAGAGCATTCTTATTCCACGCCCTACCCAACCCAATACAGACAGAAAATCAAATACTAGTCTCCATGCAGTGATCTGGATAAACTAAATTTAATTTTGGCACTAGTCCAACTGGACGAATAAATTAGTTTGAACATATATACAGACATTTATATGTATTATACAGTACGTTCAAAAGAAAAGGTAACTAAAACAAAAGTATTAAGACGTTGTTTCGTTCGTTTCTTATTCAATATAAGTTTTGAACTAATTTAATACTCCATTTTTGAAAATGGCACCCAAAATGTATTGAGACTTGCTCATTGTAAGAAATAATATCGAAACGCGTTCCTTTCATTCAGTTTCATCTGCGGGAAGTCGCGCGTAATCAAATCAGGCGAATATACGCGATGACTGAGCCCCAGTTAACATTTTCTAGCCAAATATTTTGTTTAAATATGATGCTTTTACAAATACGATCGAAAAATAAAGTGACTTCATAAATAACATAATCTCCTCTCACTGTAAGACTTATTCCAATATTATTTCCAGTTTTCGACAGCGTTTTTATTATCGAATTCTTGTATTTATGAATTCGAATTCTTGTATTATCAACGAGCTGTCTTTAATGGCTGCTGTGGACCGAAAACGCGCCCACGAAGTAGTTTCTTCAACTGAGAAAACAGGAAAAAGTTACTCGGTATCACACACAACGAACCTACATACAGGTGTGGTGGTCAATTTCTTTGTACTATTTAACAGTTAAATTCGAACACGTTAAGTGCAAACCTGATCCTGAATCGTCATCAGAGAATCTTACAATAAACTAGTCACCTTTTCCGTTGGATGTACTGTATCTACCCAACACAATAATAAGGTTAACTCCATATAGTTTTAGAACACCCAAGTTCACAAATTAAAATTAGATCCAAAATTTTTTTTCCGCTTTTTTTTGCTTGAAAAATGTACGAAATAAAAAAAAAACAAGCGGAAACTAAATTGAACATCTACACAATTTTAACTATTCCCTTTACGTGCATATATACATATATGATATTCTAAATGTTTTTTTTTCTACTTGGTGATCATACAAACCTGGACGAAGACTTGCTGGAAGAGTGTTTTTCATTTTTTCCTTCTTTTATCAGCTCGGATTCGTAAGACATGCAAGGAAAAGATGGCGTAGGTTAGATTGGTTAGCTAAAGCTTCTTATTATCATTAATATCATGTTTTTTTAATCTACTGAAAAAATTACTGCAACCATTATTATAATTATTATTGCTTGTAAGTTAGTTTTCCTTTAAAATAAACCAATATTTCTATATTTATATCTAAACGTTCTTTCATCCATTCAAGATTCAATTAAAGAAATTTAATTTAAAAAATTTCAATTTTTAAAATTAATTTTGAATTCAAAGATTCAATCTATTTAAAAAAATACATATGAATAAATATCTTTAAAATCCCTAACAGGATTGTTTCTGGGAGATTAAATTCATATAGTAGAGAACTATACAGCTGAGAAATTGTGCCATTTTTGGCGATTGTTCCTATATCTCACTCCAGAAGAACTATAATCTCTCACACCAAATGTGAGATATCTCTCACATCTGAGGAGATATTACAGTAAACCTCGAACTGCAGAGGATCTTAATAATCGGTACCTTATATAAAAAGTTCGTTAAAAAAATTAAAATATGTATGTACCTACATATACAGTGGGAGACAAAAGTATTGGTATAACACATTTTGTTTTAAATAAAAATTTATATTTCCAAAATTCCAACGTCAAAAAAATGTTCTCTATTTTATACCTCCAACCAAAATCAAAATTTTATGTAAAAAAAAATTGTTAAATTCAAATGAAATAGATAATATAAATTTAAAATGAATATGGCCCGTTATAATCTATCCACTGGTTTACTACATAAGTTGTCTTGTGAAAAATAGAAAGTGTTCGCAATATTCAGCTTTTCAGCACTTTGACGTAGATTGTTTTTTAATATATTTAAATAAACGGTTTTGTTCATTATTCCACCAATGAAGACAATTGTTCCAAGGCCTTCTGCAGCCATACATCCCCACACTAGGATACTTCCACCCCCATGCTTAACTGTTTGATGTAAATTCTTGAACTGAAGTTTTGTGTTTTGGTTCCTCCAGACAAAAGGACTGGAGACGTCCGACCGTTAGAATGCATTTTTATTTTAACTTAAAGAAAAACTCTTTAGTCCAGATGCATTAGTTAAGGGACAATCAAATAACAAGATAAGAATTTTTGTTATTTTGCAATTAGGATAGGATAGATTTTAGAATTGTGAATTGAGCTTAGTTTCATTTTGTATTATGTAAGACTGATAAGATTTTCGCACTGACAAAGTTCATGATATAGATAGTTCTTTTAACTTTATAGAAAAATAACAAGTAGAATCTAAGGGAATGTTTTTGGGACTTCCCGAGCCAAGGCTCACACTTGAGGGATCCTCCCTCATACTCTTTTAAGTCTAAGATCTTTAATCTCAAAAAAAAATTAGTTAAAAGAATAATGAATTAACTAAATAATAAATTAAGCTTTAAATAGACCAAGAGGGGCACCGTCTGCCCCCTTCAGGGTCAGACGGTGGAGAGGGATAGGTGGGACCCCCCGCTTCTTCTTCTTCTTCTTCCTCCAGACAAGAGATCGTCAATCCGAATAAAATATATTATATTTACTTTCATCTGAAAATATTACTGTCTCCCAAACCTCATTAGTTTTATTAACATACTGGTTTGCAAACTGCAAGTCTCTCTTTGGTTGACTTTGTTAATGTACGGTTTCTTTCTGGCAACCCTTAGACCAAGAGGGGCACCGGCGGTGGGACCCCCCGCTTCTTCTTCTTCTTCTTCTTCCTCCAGACAAGAGATCGTCAATCCGAATAAAATATATTATATTTACTTTCATCTGAAAATATTACTGTCTCCCAAACCTCATTAGTTTTATTAACATACTGGTTTGCAAACTGCAAGGCTCCCTTTGGTTGACTTTGTTAATGTACGGTTTCTTTCTGGCAACCCTTTCTCTATAACCAGCACGACGCAGAACTCTCCGTACGGTTTTAGCAGTAATATCTTTACTGGTCTCTAATCATTGAAGTAATTTCTGACGCTGAGGTATGAGGGTCATTTTTAGTTTGTCTAATTATTTTGTTTATCTCCAATTCTGTAAGTTTAGATGGTCGCCCTGTTTGTGTTATATTTTGAAAATTGTCCTATCGTTAAACCTTTTAATAACACTACGAATAGTGTAACGACTTTTTCTTACTAAGTTAGCTTACTAGTCACGATGCAGATTAATTGTTTTCGTCACTGTAGTTTCCTGTCCTTTACCACCCCTTTAATTTAAAATTATTTATTTTCTAGATACTTCGACCAATACACATACGGGATAATAATGTTTGGCCACAATAAATACTTTGCCACAGGTAGAAACAACTGTTTATCAGCATCTTGGTAAAATATTTAATAAAAATTTATGGGTTCCAATACTTTTGTCCATTCGATTTTTGATATTATATTCATTTTAAATTTATTTTTTTTGTGAAAAATTTAGATTTTGGTTGGAGGTATAAAATAATCATTTGATTAATTTGTTTACATTTGTATTTTAAAAATATAAATTTTTATTATAAAAACAATATGCTGTGCCAATACTTTTGCCCACCACTGTATTTTTATAGTGCAGTAACGTTTAACGGTCGGTCCACTGTCTGTGTTTTGCTTTGAGTTCTTGCCGTGCTACGACACAATATATATTTTATCCAAATAAAAATAAAATTAATTAAAAATAACAAATATGTTTTATTTTAATACGTCGACCAGGAAATTTGATACTTTCTATCTGAAAATTTTTATAACGGTGTACATTATAAATATGAATTATCTATTGAATGCTTCACAATAACTGCTGAGACTTGGTTATTCGGTACATTATATCCATAGATACGTAATAAGCGTATAAGTAAGCTTTACTGTATTTATATTTTCAAAAAAATCAACATCTACCGTTCTATAGCAATATTTCAATCCATACAATTCTAGAATTCTCCTTTTGTTATTTAAATAAATATAATGCACACAAATTATATATAATTTATCATGCATTTTCTCGTCCTGGTCACTTACTGCCCAAGGTTATCTCCATAAATGGTCACAGTGAAAAACAAGCGGCGATTCGAATTATTATCGATATTTTTTTTCTGAATAAACAGCTATTGCAAACCTACAGGTTCGATCGAACAACAAATCTCGAACAGCACGAATAAAATATTCAAATTTGGGGAACATATGTTCCGTGGAGTGTCGCGAGTGGGATAAGAATGTAGGCCTGGGTAAGTTTTCAACGGCCATGTATTACTCCACATTCGAAAACGTATTTTACGAAAATTTTATTGCAAAATCTAAATTTATTTGATGCATAAGTTTAAAAGGTATACGCAGTATTTGTCTGGATATAAACAAGTACTTTATTTATAATTGTACGTTGATGAGATATTTTAGAAAACTTATGTGGTCAAAAAAATAAGTAATTGTTATTACAAATTATAAATAAACTAAAAAGTATAATTCTCTAAAACTGTTTGGTCTATATAACTGCTTAAGCTTAGTACATTGTAACATGGTCCTTATTCTTAGTTACTGATTGAGCTCCTTTCGGCCTGTAAATATATGTAAAAACTAAGCTATGTACATTTCTTGCCACAGGGTCTTCTTGTTTACTATTTTTTTTTACCAGCTAGAAATCATTTTAAGTCTTTCCAAAGGTTCCCGATCGAATTTAGATCCAGGGACTGCAAAGGCCACTCTTAGATATTAATACATTTCCTCTCTAACCACTGCTGCACCTCATGCGTCGTATATTATATTTCCGTTCAGTTTTTATCCTTTAACTCATTTTAATATATTAAAAATTAAAATCTGTCGACCCATCACACCAAATAATCCAGATAAAAATTCCATCCTTTCGCCACAATTTTAACATCGTTGGTCAGATGTTTACCTCCAGCGACCGTATGACACGTCATCTTACCTCGTCGTTGACGATTCATGTTTTGTTGGTTGCCATAAATTGGGGGTTTAATTGCTTTCTAAAACATGCGATTTGGACGTGGATTCCCTGCGACCGAGTGTATCGGTAATTAGTTTTATAAGCTAATTTGATGGATACCGAGCATTTGATATGTCTGGCGTCGCGTATTTCGTTCGTCTCGCGTTTTGAATTTAACATTAATCTACTTAACCTTGAATAACTTTGGAAGGAGTGAATTTTACGAAAAATGTAAAAATATCTTTTTTGTAGCGCATTCAATTTGCTTTAAAAATATGTATTGTATTTTTTTAAGTATTGATTCGTTCATTAGTTACAAAATTTCAAATTCTAAAAACAGATCAATGTTCAAGGCACGATTACATGGAAACGGCTCGTTATAAAAATCTTAAAAACCTTTATAAAAAGGTCTCGTTATAATGAGACCTTTTTTGTAGATAATTCAATTCCCTTCAAGAATATTGTTTCAAGAATATGTTGCTTACACTTTTCAAATTGATGGTTTAGGAGTTTTAAAAAAACCGAAAGTCGCGATGATACACTTCTTAATATAAGTATTAAGGGCTCTAACTTTCACAATATTTTTTTTGTCATCACAAATAATATTTTCAGTATCCCTTTCAAAAAAAAAAGTCGATTTTTTGGCCCAGTCAAATATTTATGCATCACGCGAATATTTATTTACTTTTTGGCTTAAGAAATATTGGATAACAGAACATATTTGTTTACCTTTATCGTGATATGTTAAACTATATATAAAGTTTCATATTTGCGGATGATTAAAGCTAAGTGCAATATATGTCATGACGTAATGAGACAGAAAATTATGGTCTAAGCAACTTTGAGAGTCGGTCCAACATTAAGTTGGATAAAACTACCCCAAAATATTTTCTTGGCTCACTGCGCAGACGCAACAATTGTGCGGGGCTTGACCTCTTGAACCAACTCGGTAAGACTGATACGTCGATTTCGAACACTAGTTTCTTGATTTTGTCGATGTTAAAACTCGGTCAGAACGAGGCAAATCAACTACCCCTTCTCGACCCTCTTTGAATGTTTTATACCATTCATACGCCTGTGTTTTTGACATGCACGATTCACCGTAAATCTTCTGCAACATTCCCAGCCATTCGACATACGAACTTTCGTTTGACACACAAAACTTTAGGCAAACTATTTGTTTAATATTTTTATTCGTAGTTAAATCGCAACACACACTTGACGTTGACTAACAAAACCAGCTGATGTAAACAAAATAGTTATCTATCGCGCTCAAATTACAATAGAAAAGAAAATTAAAGAATATTCTACGCGGACAATGTAAATTAGAAAATCCCGGTACTTTTTACTTCGAATGTATAATGTTTGTTCAGTGTATGTTCATGTTGTTTCTAATGTTGTTCATGATTTGGTATTGTGGTTCAGTAGACCAATAATAACATAGACAATAGACCTAGAAAGAGATAATAACAATAGACCACCGTAGTAGCAAAAACAGATAAACTGAAAACCAAATAAATAATTAACCCAGCAAGTATTCAAGGTAAGCCAGATCAGGACTAAAAAGAATATAAATATATATTTTTATTACTACCTAGAAAATATTCTGACGTCAGTTCATAACTCTAATAATAAAAATGATGGAACAAATAGGGCAGACTAAACAAAATAAGAAAGAAGTTAAATAGATTAGAGAGAAAAAACTAAACTTAACTTAAAAAAGCGAACAGAGCAGCAGGAAATAAGGATCGATCAACTAGAAAGGATTCACAATTCTGTGAATCAAAATATTGGACAAAATAAATGTTCAGGATGTTAAAAAAAAAATGCTAAAAGAACATAACAAAGACAGGCTAATATTTATAGAAATAACACTAAGATTACGAAACGAACTATTAAGAGAGAAACTAGAAATTTAAATTTAATTTTGATTTTCGTTGAACCCTACAACACATTAAAATAAAAAAATAATTTGGAGGCAATATCAATAACATTTTTTTTCAATTCAAGTTTCAATGCTGACTTTTGGAATTTTTCAAATAAAGAATTAAATAATTAACATAAAAAAATCTGTGTATCTATAAGATATGTAAACTTGTATAACTAAATCAAGACTAAACCGACTAATAATAACATTAAATAAAATTTATAAATTTAAAAGTATGAACCCTTCAGACCCGAAATTCTATGGATTAAGAAAATTATCAGATAAGACCGGTAGTATTGTATGTTAATGCATAGTTATAAGCTGTGTAAAGATTTAAGTTACACGCAACCAAAATTAGACACGATACGCAAATAAAAATGTATTACAATTTATACAAAAACCTAAAGACATTACATAAACGAATAATGCAAAATTAGTCCCTTTTGATGTAAAAAGCCTCTTTACTTATATATCAGTAAATGATTTAATTTCAAAAATACATTTTTAAACCTAGTACCAATGACACTAGGACAATTCCCGAAAAAACCCGAAACAATTATCACTTCACAATTGTACCGAAGGTCAATATCGGTTCGGCTCGGAGCAATTCGCTTATACCGAAATTTTCATTCGTGCTCTTTCTGAAAATACGTTATTACTCATTGTTCTTTGACTGCATTTGTTAGTTTGCTATCGATTTGAAATTATACTTGCTTTTAATTGTTTTTTAAGCTTTCGGTACTGTTTTCGACGTTATGCTCATATAACTTTATATAAGATATGGATAAGTTCAGAATAAAATCAGATTAAGTTTTTTTTTGCGTTCGTTTTTATAACTTTTATTTATATTATTTAATTCATGTAGGAAAAACAAATTAACGTGCCAAATTTATAAGAAGTTATTTTCCTGTGTGTCCGCAAAGAATCTACATGTAGTAATACAACAGAGGGTAGTAACAATGAGAAAGCCCCATAGGATCGTCTATTTTGTAGAATACGAATAATAATATTCTAGACAAAATTCGACTACAAATTTGGAAAGTAATCTTATATGAAAAGTCTTACACTTATGAAAGTTTTACAGGATAATCGAATTTGTAGGGTAGAAGAGTACAGAAATTTGTGATCAGCTGGATGAACATCAACTAGTTAAATTAAGGACTGGCAAAGCAGTTTTCTATTTGAAGGAATATGCAAAAAAAAAGAAAAATAGAGAAGTAAACCTACTATTGAAACAAAAAGTAAAGAAAATGGTATATTTATATTCTAAATAAAACAAAACAGTTAACATATTTAATGTTATTCAGGATTTTGGTACCATTTTATTTGATAAGGTATTTTTAAACATAGGTTAGAAATGGTTTCAGGATATGTTGTGGTACATATCCACCATCTAGTGGGTAGACATTAACAGGAGAATCCCACACTTCGACTATGAAAGTTTTCCACTCAAAAAGGTACCTTTTCTTATTTGGGAAATATCTAGAGAGTTAGTTGGCACCCAGATTTATTTATATTTGCAAATATTATTAAGAGTCTAATGTGGTGGTTTATACAACATGTAAGGCGAAAAATCGCCATCGTTTTAAAAGACTTAATACCTTAATTAAAACAATAATGTGGATGAATGGGTGGATTTTTTTGAAAATATTGTTAATAGAGTTTAGTGTGGTGGTTTAAAAAATCGGTGTGGTTTTAAAAGTATTGCAAACTTCAATGAAAGCAATCAAACAAATATGTATATAATTTTGGATAGTGATTGTTTTTATTTTGAATTCATTATTAATGTAGTTTACATATTATAATTTACTGTGGTATATTATCCTAGTCAGGGGTATAAAATTTACTTCGAATTTTATGTTCTGGGCATACACGTCCTTTTACAAAATACAAATAGTTACAAATAGTTACAAAATACAAATAGTTTAATTATATTTAATAGAAATATGTTGTTTCTTATTTACATGTATATTATTATTTTTTAAAAAACTTACATCGATGCTTTAGCACCTCGAACTTCAGCTGAATTGAACCGAATGTCATTTTTCAGAAAATCTGTGACTATAAAAATATCTGCAACAGGTATATTATCAGAATAAACCTTTATGAACCCTTTGTCACACATTATTGGAACTAAATTAGTAATCAACAATAATTTTGACAGTATATATACGAATAGAAGCCGTTGACAGTACTGACGTGAAAATACTTTAGTATTCTGACGTCACAAACATAGCACCCAATCGCGGCGCGTTCGTGGTCACGTGTTTTTTTATACAATATAATTCGTATATTGTATTCAATTTAATTCATTTATAATTAATTGTAACAAGTTTTTAAAAAGTTTTTCGCATCGATTGTCAATATTATTTTTTATTCAAAAACCCAATTGTCGATAAAGTGCAAAACTAAAGATAACGAGTTTTTTTAAGTTAAGCGTTTTTTTTTTATTCTTGGTTAAAACACTGATGGGGGTGTGAATTTGCATATGACTAGTCTCGTTTTAGAAGTGCGATATATGACATTTATAAAACAGAAAAATGGTGATTTGACACCGTTGGAATATTTTCTTTGGGGCTGCGTGAAAAGCCAGGTGCGCCAGAACAATCCACAATCGATTCCTGAACTAAAGGATTAAATTATTCGGGTCATTGGCGAGATATTGTTAGGCTATATATATATACATATATATATATATATATATATATATATATATATATATATATATATATATATATCGATTTCGGGTTTTCCCTGGATGATTCCTCTTTAAATTACCTTTCTTGGCATGTAATAAAAGCTGTACCATTCCATTTGAAAAAACTGAACAAAACTTCAAAAAAACTATTGTTGAATGTAACGCCACCTCGCGGTTTCATTTATAAACTAAATAATTTATCTCCCAGATTATCCGATTGTCCCAGCAATTGCCTTTTAAATGAATTCAAATTATTGAGGAAAATCGGTTAAAGCAAACGGACATTAGACGACTTTTTATCTCAATAGGTAAAACTCAACCCCCCCCCCCCCCCCACTATTCGTGAAATTACGACAAAATGTCATAAAACAAAGTTGTAGGAGACAGTTTGCTAATTATAACTGAGAATTTTTCTTACTCAGTTAACACTTGAAAATACACAAAAAAAAAAAAAAAAAATATATATATATATATATATATATATATATATATATATATATATATATATATATATATATATATATATATATATATATATATATATATATAGGTATTTACTTGACGCAGCAGGTATTTACTTAACGCAGGTATCGTTTTGAAATAGTCAGACGCGCTTAGGACAGAACGCGAAATTTCAAGGAAAAAAATTTTCTGCCCTATATTCTAAAAGGTTTAAGCTAATAAAAAAAAAATTTGAAAAATATATAGTGGTGGTACCCCTTAATATGTTATTTTGAAAAGTCCTAAATAATAAATAATTGTTCAAGAGTGTCTAACACTGAGTGTACTCAACTCTGAAGAATGGACTTCCGCTGACTCGATACTACGGCGCCTGACGAGCATATCTTTAGCCTTTGCTACCGAGAATTAACGGTCTTTTTATACCACGACAACACATAAATAAAATTGTCATTATTAAGTGTGACAAATGTAAAAATAAGTTTTTTTCCGAAATTATAAATGCTCCGAGTTTTTCTCGAGTTTCATGCATATACACGATATAACATTCTAAAAATAACTGTTGAGTCAACGCTAAAATTTTCCTTCGAATAAAAGTCGTTTAATATGATTTAAATCGATTTTTTTTAAATACAGTTTAAATTATTAGAATAATAGCAATTAAAATATTATTTTAGAAAGAAATGTTCGTGTTTCTGAATATTTTTACAATATTAGTTAAGATATATTGTTTTAAAAGTAAAGTGTATCCCAGCAGATTTATTTGTAAATAGAACCAACAATTTTATTAATATAGTATGTTTGTTTATTTTATCAAAAAGTAGAGATATAACAGTTAACAAAAATAACATTATCCAAATTCCCTCCTCGGCTGTCTCTACAGATGACGATTCTTTACGGAAAATTTGGAACAATTGAGACTCAATTTTACCAATAACTTGACGTATGTTTTGCTTCAAGACATTAATCGTCTGCAGATTGCTAAATTGACTTTGACATGACGTTTCCATGATCCAAGACTAGACCTTTCCATAATCTTGCAGGATACTGAATATCACTCATATTAAAGGATTATTAAAAACGAAATTGATTGTGTAAACAATAAGGACCAAAAGGAAAGAACACCCCGTACATAGCACGATGCCCATATTCACAATAACCCGCATTCTTTCACGTACTCGGAGCCCCTTTCTACGTCCAGCGACGGATGGGTTATTTTTGTTTGTTTATTTAAAGTTTTATGGCCTGGAAAAGCGAGAATAGGAATGTTTTGAGTCATAAGAGTTGTATTTTAAATATCAGCAAGACCTGTAAAATAACACTTATATTTGTATTTAGTCTACCCCTTCGAGAACTGTAATTTATTGTCACCTATATTTGGTTTAGAATTCTCAGAACCCTTTGAGAACCGTCATCAAGTTTCCCATTAGACTAATCATCAAGAACTGTTGTATAAACAATCATATTAGTTAAGTCAAAAACTCTTTCATGATTGTTAAATTTCGTTTTCGTGAAATAAATATTTTTTAAACTAATTTTGCGAATCGAATTATTTAACTGTAGACGTTTGGTCCGAACGCCTGAGTGTTCATTTTTCGATTTCCAAATTTACAGATCAGGTGTGGTATAGAATTCACGTGCATCTTCACATTTCGTGCGCATCGTGCAAAGTTTTTTTTTGAAGCATTCTTCGCCAAGTATTTACTTAATGATATTTAGCGGAAGTTGTTCCGTTAATTTCTTAAGTGCGTAAGAATAATTGGTAAAAGATCTATCTCGAGGAGAAAGAGGTCGTACGCGAAGAGCTAAGTCGAGTTCTGCAGATAGTTATGTTGAGCGAGTTCGAAATTGAAAGTCGCAACGACGACACGAAAATATTTCAAGGAAACGTCCAGAATCACACGTCAATAATCATAGACCAACACGTTTGCGGACGCGTTCGCAGTCTCCATCAGCAAGGACACCTGAACCCGAGGCGGTAGAAGAAAGATTGAAGAGGGTAGAAAATATGATTAGGTACAATCTAAGCTAAATGTACGTAGCGATTGCATACCGGAATTTTCACCAGAAAATAGATATATGACTCCACAACAGTGGCTAATAAAAATTGACCAGCTTAAACAGTTGAATCAGTGGGACCAGATAACAACGATATCTCACATGACCTCCCCTCTGATAATCATGGCCAAAAATAGGTATCATTGCTTGCAAAATTATAATTTAACATGGGAAAAGTGGAAAACCTTAATAGAAACGTTTTCGTGACCATACGGACTAGGTCACTCTCCTGCAGACAATATAGAATAGGCGTAAAAATACTGCTAAAACAATGACTATTTCATAGTTCTTCCTAGACTCCATAGACTCTTCATTCTTCAATGACTATGACTATGACAATGACAATGACTATTTCATAGTTCTTCCTAGACTCTTCATAGACTCCATAGTTGTGACATTGACGGCCAGCGAGCTGCATCTTGTATAATACGATTCACGCTTCCCTGATTCGAAATGGAGTAAGAGTAGGACGATATGAAACACCAGAAGCTCTGTATAAAGAATACCTGTCCGTTCTACAGGTTAGTGAGCCTTCTGCGTCGGTTCCGAAACAGGATAACCATATAAGAAACCATGGGTGTCGTGATTTACATAATAACTTGCAGAACAAGTCAATAAACAACGGTTTTTTGGCGGCAAAGGGCTTTGTTTGCGGCCAAAGAGGATATATTGTAGCAAAGTGTTTGAAACTTTAAGTCGAGTGCAAACTGTCGGGGCATAATGAAAACGACTGCCCAAAAGATAAGTAAATTTTTAGATGTAGTTAGGTGGAGTACAATCACTGCGACGAGCTCGGTGACCGGAAAATCGCCTTTCGACGTATTTTTTGGTTATCAGTCCCGAGGTGTTAATGCTCTTTTTTAACTGCCGAGGATTGTGAGGATGAGCCTCTTGATATTCCATCAATGAGGAAAGAGGTATCAGAGCATATTGCATCTTATATCTTGAAAGTTAGCAAAAGCAGAAGAAATCGTACTATAAACGACATGTCGAGACGAAAAAATTCGTTGTAGGGCAACAGGTCCTAGTCCAAAAGGTTCAAATGATGGACAAAGTAAGAAACTTGAACCACGTTATAAAGGGCAGAACGATGCCGAATCGGATATACATATAGTTCCTTATAGTTCCATATAGTTCCATTATAGTTCCATTATAGTTCCATATAGTTCCTAGTGAGTGAGATGGTGACTATGAGAACCCATAACTGTTATTTTATTTATTGATTTCTAATATAGCTTTTTAAAACTTACATTTTAAAACAAATGCCTTACATATAATGGGAAAATAACAGATTTGTCATGCGGAAAGCTTCGTATTACCAAAAGAATAGTTACATTTTGTGAATGATCGGTAAATGTAGAGAGGAAGTAGGTGTCTGGTCTCTCCTTTTTGAGCTAACTACGCTACAAATTGGAAGCGAGCAATGTTAATTGGAAGGACAGGGCCGGACTGATATTACTAGTATACAGCCACCCTGTATACTAGTAATATCAGTCCTCAAATAAATATAACTTTAAATTTATCAATTTAAAAAAATCATCAACAAATATTTGTAACTATTACAAAAGACGCTACAGTGTACAGTAAGAAAGGACAGTCATACCAACATAAAAAAAGAAACATATTTAATTGAGGTAGCCGATACTTGATGGAAATTCATTTTAAATAAAACAACCAAGATTAATATCTAAATTTCCACTATATTTAAAACTTGTACGTATGACAATTGTTTCGACACACAGTGTCTTTTTCAAATACAAACTAAATTCAATTAACAACAATTCAATAATGTGTCGAAACAATTGTCATACGTACAAGTTTTAAATATAGTGGAAATTTAGATATTAATCTTGGTTTTTTATTTAAAAAAGAAACGGTTGTGTCGATATGTAAAGTGCTTAAATTTTTAAAAGTAACGTCTTTCTGTACACAAATCAGGAACATCTCGTCCAAATAATACATCGCACTCACCCACATTTCTTCTGGCATAGTTGTAATTTCTTCGCGAATGACCGACTTTCAACTCGTAGATCAGGATTTCGAACGTGGACGTTCGACTTGACGCACTCCCAAAGAAATAAATCGCTGACCAACAAATCTAGTGAGCTTCGAGACCAAGGCATATCCTCGAAACGTCTGTCACCGAAACATTTGTCAAAAAAACGATTTCGAATCTCTTAGAGTGCAGACAAGGGACTGAGACTGTAAACATTAAACGTAGTTGATCTTCTTCAAAAAAGTCCATGTCCAACGATCATTATTTTTGAAGTTCCGCCACCCAACCGTAACCACGAGCACTGTAAAGAGGTCTCTGGTATTATTCTCGTGTGTTCTCTGTTGTCAAAACTAGACACTATTGTTCGTTGACATAACCATTCAATTGGAGGCATGCCTCATCATTTTTCATAAAAAGTAATAATTTCAAATATTCTCCTTCATCATCTACCTATGGAAACTCGTTCCGTTCGCGGCCTTTTCGGACTACCTGTCAACAGCGTTAATTCCGGTTTCCTTAGCTTCATATTGGAGAGTTGAACCAGTTAGGTCTTTAATGTGATCTATCTACCTTTTTGGAGGTCTGCCTCGTCATCTAGAACCCTCTATCAGTCCCAGTAGTATCACTGAACGCTTCTTCTTGACGCACGTTTGGCTAACCATGTTAGCATCATCAGGAGATGATTTAATGTAATTCTAAACCTAAACACTATTTTTATGGGAACCTTAATTGATAATCTACTATCTACGAAAATTACTACCTATCTAATGAGGCGTGTAAAAGAACGATACAAGAAAAAAATAAAAACAGAAGGGGGTGGGGGCAAAGAGAACAAAAGAAAGAAAAAACAAACCAAGAAATTTTCTGATCTTTACATTAATAATTGAAAAAGTTGAAAAAGTTTAGTGGTAAATCTTTTTGAGTTTAGTGTTTCACAACGAAGGTTCCAATAGAAGAATTGACCTGTAGCATCAGTCTTTCTAGGTTACTGCCACCGCTAGTTCAATGTGGCAGAAGAATCTTAATATTCGTTCATGAATTATTTAGAATAGCATCAAACCAAAGTTCAAAAGAATAAATGCGCTTGAGGTCTTCGTTTGCAATGATCCATGTTTCATCCAGAACAATCTACGTTAGACAAAATCTTCTTGAAGCAGCTTTCGAACAATCATGTTTTTGTACGTGTATATTATTTCAACTCGTAAGACCACCTATGGTCTTAATTTATCTCCGCGTGATTTTTTATATACTTCGCTTAAAAAAGTCAATTCAAAACAGTCATGATTCTGTTCATTCAAGGATTTAAAGTCTTAATTGATTCCATGTAGAAACCCCACTAACATTAAACAAAAATCGAAGAAAATAATATTTAAACAATCGCGTAATACGACCCTGAAAAGGTTCAACTGACCACGTCTATTTTAGGCTCATGACATCATTCCTCGTGTACGTAGAGTGTCTGAAAAAGGACATATTTGCCTCCATTTTCTTAAACAGTAGATGATCGTGACGAATACCTAAGCGTAAACAAAATGATGTAGGTGATGTTAACTCAAATAGGTTCACGCTGCGAACAATGGATCAAGTAAAAGTTGCGAAATTAGAAAGCTAAAAGGGGTCAGTCTCTCTCTCTTTCTCTTTATCAGCGAAATTTTATTTTTAATTTAGTTAATTTAATATTAGTATCGCCTTGACCGACAAAAAGAAAAAAATATTTATTGAAATTAAAGTGTCTGACTTGTTTGCTTGAAGATTTATCAATTTTAATCTGTAGTGGTGTCTGATTGTATTCGGAAAAGGATGAGCTGTCAAAAACATCTCTGGAAAAACATTATCTTGTTGCTAAGTAACACATTGGTCAATGAGCACTGGCAAATTTCGACTTATTCATCAATATATTCTTCTTGAAGAGCAATACAATCATTCCAACGCTTTTCTAACGCTTCTGCACTTTTTTATAGATCGATTGCTTTTTACCTTCAAAATACCCTTCAGTTTAGGCAATTACCTCTTCATTGGAGCGAAATTTCTTTCCAACGAGCATTGTTTTGAGGTCTGAGAACAAGAAATATTAATTGGGGGCCAGATCTTGAGAATACGGTGGACGAGGAAGCAATTCATGCAATTTAGCCATCGTTGGTTGGGTGCATTGTCTAGGTGAAATAACACTTATTTGTTCATTTTGCGATCACGTCCTTCAAACGCACCAAAAACTATATGTGTAATATTCGCTATTGATGGTTTTGCTTTTCTCGAGATAATCGATGAACAATATTCCATGCGCATCCCAAAATACAGAGGTCATAACCTTGCCTGGCGATGGTTGTGTTTTGATCTATTTTCACCGGCTGCTGTGCACCCTGCTGACTACCGATTTGGCTCCAGAGTATAGTGATGGACCCATGTTTCATGCATTATAACATACCGCATGAAAAAATCCTTTCTATTTCGCTTAAACAGCTCCAAACATTGCTCAGAATCATCAATACGTTGTTGTATTTGGTCCGCTGTGAGCAAACGCGTTTCTCATTTTGATGGCAATTGACGCACTCGCAAATCTTCACGCAAAATGATGTAAACGCTTCCTTTCGATATCTTCACGATATCAGCTATCTCTTGCAGCTTTACTTTTCGGTTTTGCGAAATAATTTTATGAATTGTTCTGATGCTGCCTGTTTACATAAATCAGACAGCAACTCAAGCATAATATCCGAGCTGAAATCGCTACATTAACGCCAGATATGTTGACAAAAGTTATGGAAAATGTGTTAAAATAGGCAGAAATTTGCTGCTAATGGCTCACATTTAATTGACATAATTTTAAAAAATTAACCAACACAAAACCTAAAGACGAAATAATCATAACGACACCTTTCAATTTGAAGGGTTCTTTTTTTTAATTCTTGAATAAAACTCAGATGGCATTGTGAATTTGTTTAGGTCTAGTGTCATTTCAGAAATGTAATGTATGACATTTATAAAAATGGGGTCGTACACAAATAAATCACTCTATAGTTTGTGAAATAGCTATGCAATTACTTATTCAAGTATCAATTATACCAGGCTAATTAAAAAGTTTGCAGAACGGAGATGATTAAATAAGTTTATAGTTGAAAAAATAACTTTATTATATCGTATATTCTGTCTTAAGCTCATTTTCTGGAATTCTGAGTTTGATGAAAAACCCTTGCCACGTAGGATTTTTTTGAGGTTTGGGAGCAGATGAAAGTCAGAGAGAGCTAGATCTGGTATATATGATGGATGCTCCAACAATTCGTAATGTAACTCCTTCAATTTGGCCATTGCAAGAACACCTATGTGAGCCGGTCCATTGTCTTGATGGAAACAATTTTTTTCTTCGCTAAATCAAGTATTTTCTCACGAATTTTTGCAATTAATCCAAAAGGTTCAGGTAATACTATTCTGTTATTGTTTTAGTTCAGGATTTTATTCTTTCGAAGAAGATCCAAATGTTACTTAGAAAGTTTCACTCGAAGTCATTTTTGATCAAAATTTAACAAGTCACCCATTTTACATATAGCTTTCTCAAGCTCAATTCCTTTTTCATAATATAAAACACCCATTTAGTTGAGATGTCCATGGAATTAGCAATTTAATTCAAAGTTAATTGTCTATCATCCATAATCATCTCACGTATAGAATGAATTATTTGTTCAGTAATAGCACCTATTGAACGTCCAGAACGAGGATCATCATCAAGGCTTGTACGACAACATTGAAATTCACCTGCCCACTTACAAACCGTTGTTTTTGAAGGAACGAACTCTCCTAATACCTTTTTTTATGTTCAATATTTTCCATTTCAAAAAACAACACTGATAAGTTTACTTTAAGCTGCTGTTTTTATACGAATGAATTGACAGATCGACTTGAAACTTCACATATGTTTCAGGCCGAAACTTCAAAATCTAGTAGATTATATTAATTATTTTACTGCTCTATGCGAACTTTTCAATTCGTCTAGTACAAACCAAATTTCCAAAAACAAAACGATAAATTTAGGGTCGTGGTTCTCTAAAATACGATCGCTCCAACTCCCACACTCTCTACGAACATAAAACTAAAATTTTAATGAACGCTCGGTATAAAAAAAGGCGTGCTGGAAATGCACAATGGTTTAATTTTTCTAAATCAACGTTCTATAACACAATTTGCATAACAAACTGAAACGAATTAGCATCAATGACGGAATAAAAACGTCTGTCCTTGACTACACAACCTTGTCCTCTTTAATGCACCCTGCTGCTATTAAAAAAATACCCTTTCCTGTTTTTACGGAGGGGTTGGGTCGTCACACTTCAGACACGTGGGGCAAAAAGGAAATGCATCTCTCGTGAAGCAGTCGCTGATATTTTTAAAAGCCAAATGTGTGGCTTTTCCAATTCTAAAAATATTTCTCATATTCCTTGGTGATTAATACAGTTTACAAGGTGGGTAAAAAAATAATCAGTCTGGCGGTGTAGTTCTCTATCCAGCACCAATATCTGATGCGTCTTCAACGCTACGCAGAGACCCCCGGCGAGACGTCTACAGCGTGGTTCACGAAACGAATTGCTACATGAGATGTTAGCGTGTCTACTTTTTAAAGGGGGATCCAACAGTATTGCTAGATCGGACGCTACACCACCAGTTCCATTACTTCTTTTCACACTCGATACCTTATTTCCTTATCAAACTATTCAAAATTGAAATAGATTGATCAGGTACTTATTGCCTACTCTGTATATGCAATTTCAGTAAAAAAAAACGAGTTAACGTATGTTTGATCGAAGATAAAGTGGAAGGTGCAAAGAATACAAACAAACGGAAAGGGGATCGATAACTTTCGACTTAATATTGTTGATATTTTAAAGGAAATATCTTATGAATATGAAAAAATGCATCATACGCAGAAAAATTAATATTTACCTGCTAACGCTTTTGAAAAAGTTGTTGCTCTCCCTGTTCATCAGTTCGGATCTAAATTTACTCATTTCCTCCTCCATTTTCCTCATTTCTGCATCGAATCGCTCCCTAATGCTGGAAAATTCAGTGTCGATCACACTGAAATCTCCCATCTTGATCGGAATATCTCGACGATTTTCGGCCATTTTTACGCGGTATTCAGTTCACAAAATCTGCGAAACAGCACAAGAAGAAATGCACCAAATTCAAACGCCGTGTGTATGGATTTGTTAGAGACCGGAGACGCGCTACAACCGAACCGAAAACTTTCTGCGTTCTATTCTGGGACTGACCGAGAGCGAGCTTGTTCATTTTTAAATATTTTAGGGGGACGCGGGAGGAGTTTGCGCAATGGATAACTTCCAATGGGCGAGTCTCCGAGAAATGGTGTTTATGTGGGTTCAGAGTTGGATTGCACAGTCTGAACCCACGATATTGACGCCTCCCTGCCTTTTACACGTTACAGAAACCCTAGCAAATACGTATACACAGTTCGAAATAGTTCTATACAGGGTGTTAAGTAAACATGCGGCAAAAATTAAAGGGGTTATTAAAAATTATTATTAAAATTAATTTATTAAGTTATTAAATTATTAAAATTAAAGGGGTTATATAAATTTACGACATTAACAACATTTTATTATCAAAAAGTACATGTAAAGTTGCTCAATCTACAATAAATGTTCGAAATGACTTCCTCCAGCCTTAATACAAGCATTCAATCGTCTCGTCATTGACTGCCGAACTCTTTCAAACACATCAGAGTCGTTTCTAATTGAGTTACACCCAGCAATTATCCGATTTCGCAAATCGTCCAAATTCTTCAATGGAGTAGCGTAAACTAATGACTTCAGATCTCCTCAGAAGAAATAATCCAGGGGGTTTAAGTCCGGGGATCGAGCAGGCCATGCGTGTGGCACATTTCGACTAATCCAGCGATATCCGTATGTTGCTGTTAAAAAATCACGAGCAACCAAACTGAAATGTGATGGTGCACCATCGTGCATAAACCACATGTCATGCCTTGTTGCCAATGGTACATCTTCCAGAAACTCAGTCAGCGTTGCTTCTAAAAAGTTGCTATACACCTCGCGAGTAAGTCTTTGTGATAGAAATACCGGTCCAATTAGATAGTCACCTACAATTCCAACCCAAACATTCAACAAGAACTGATGTTGAAAACTATCTTCGCATACCTCATGCGGATTTTTATCTGCCCACACATGGTTATTATGAAAATTCCTTATGGCGTTTCTTGCGAAAGTGGCTTCATCGGTGAAAAGAATTTGTGTCAGGAATAGAGGGATGCGAAGTAAAGTTTACAATATCCATTGACATAATACAATACGTGGAGGAAAATCAACAGGTAGTAGTGCCTGAACGCGTTGACTGTGGTATGGATACAACAAATTGCCCTTAAGAATTTTCCAAACTGTCCAGTGACTCATATTCAAAGTATTTCCAATTTTTCGCGTAGAACTACCAGGCTCTTCCACTATCATGTCCAGCACAGTCTGTTCCAATTGTACCGTTCTTACAGTCAGTGATCTTCCTGACCCTTCAGTTTGTTTCAATATGCCTGTTTCACGAAGATATTGATGAATGTTTTCGAAGATTTTTCGATCGGGGACATCCAGCAGCCCATAGCCATCAGCAAGTCCATACATGAAGTGTATGTCAGTCATCTCGGCGTTACAAATATCGAATATGGTTGTCGCAAATTTTGTTCGCCCTGTATCTTCGAAACAAAGGGGTTTTTCAAAAGTCATCATAGAACAAAATATTCTTAGAATAGGACAAGGAATAACCTCTTGCATTTTTGCCGCATGTTTACCTGTATAATACTTGGATTTTTTTGTCGTAAAATGATTAATATATCTTGTATGCCATTCTAAAAACGTTAAAATACAATCTACTATGATCAATGGTTAAAATCTAGCTCAGAAAAAGCCGAAATGTTTCTCCAGAAGTACCGGGTCCGGCAGGGTGGTTTGGTGTTTTTAAAAAATTCACACTCTTATTTTTAAACAAATATCAAAATTTATTGTTTTTATATATTAGTGGTTCAAGTACATATAACACAGTCAGGTGCGAAAAATCACCAGTTAGGTGGCGTACATTTTGTTGAGACATTCTTGTAGACGGGTAGCAAAATCGTCCATACTCTTTTCCAACGTGACGCGAGGAATCCTTTCAATTTCGCGCGTTATGGTTTCGGAAAGAGCTTCAAGAGTTAACAGTTTGTCTACGTAAGCTTTGAATTTTAAGCAGCCCGATAAAAAGTAGTCACAAGCTGAAAAATCTGGTAACCGAGGTGTTGCATTGTTGCTCTTGATGTATGGTCGCTCCATCTTGTTGGAACCAAAGTGTATTGAGGTTAATGCGTCGTCTTCTTAGTTCTGGCAGAAAATAATCACGCAACATGGCGAGATAGCGATCTGTGTCAACACTGTTCGTCCATTTTCAGGATCAGGGTTCATTCCAGGGTTTTCGGGTACCCAGTATCGAAAGTTCTGTTTGTTTACCCTCCAATCCATCAATGAAAATAGGCCTCGTCACTCATGAACAAAACCATCTTGTCGTCCAGCAATTCCAACATCCTCGCAGCGAACCTACGCCGTCTCACAAAGTCATTTTGTTGCAATTTCTACACAACCATAATTTTAAACGGATGGAAATGAAGGTCCAAGTGTAAGACTATGCGAACTGACCTGTCTGATATTTTAAGAGCGCGAGCGTGACGTACCACTGAAAGGCGAAGGCTGGTCTCCACCGCTTATCGCACCATTTGACCAACATCAAAATGATTTCGAAATCATCGCTGTGTGAGCGCAACAGAACGACCAGTTTTAATAAAAGTATTATAAATAAACACGCGATGTGCTACAAACCACGGCTCCATGGCTACTGAGATGGTATCCCGGAACGAATAGCTATCAACCATCCTAAAAACATTCGCTCGACACTGCCACGCATAACAGTCGTTTTAAAAACACCATACCTCCCTGTTGGATCCTGTATTTACACCACCTCTCACCTTAACAACATCAAAAATGTCATACAGGCATATTTAAAATATCCAGATCAAATCCTCCAGTGATAAAATTAACTACACCATTGGAAATACACAAATTCATTAAAGGCTTGCCCTTCAAGAAGGGGTTGGGGCCGTTGGGTCCTCGACATATATCCATTTTTCGTCCCCAGTCATGGGGATCCCCATTTCATGCCGAGAAGACAAAACTTCGCACACCGTTTTTCACTTTTCCACCTGTTTGCCGTTCAGCTGATGTGGTACTCATTTTTCTGCCTTGTGGATCTTTTTCATAGCATACAGATGATCACAAATAATTCAGCGATCAACTCTCTACTATATGTTGCTGTGTATACATATCTTTCAACAAGGCTTGAAATTCAGCAACTTCAAATTTTTTCGGTTGAACTGGGCATTCCTTGTCTTTCAAGTCAAAAAATCACCACTTTTGAATCGTCTCAATCAACACCCATAAACATCTTGCGTTGGGTCATTGTCACCGTAAGTTTCCACAAGTATATGACCGCCTTGACTCACGTTTTTCTTTTAATTGAACAAGAAAAACAGTACATGACGAAAATGCTCTTTATTTGGCATGACGCTGGCTCGAAATCGTTTAAAAATGAATGGCGTTTTGAAAGGTACTGTCGTAGCAGTAAAATAACCTAAGAGATTAGACCATGAACCGGCCCTTGTCTCTAGCGCCATCTCTTAAATAAATTAAGGATTATTAACCTCCACATAAATATCTACCCATGATAAGAATGCCCTGCCCAATGGAAGGTAGCGGAAATTATATTAATTCAGAAGCCAGGTAAATCTTTCTTCGAAATTAAGTCATATCGACCTGCGAACACTTTCCAAACTACTAGAAACAGTTATAGCTGCCAGACCACAAATCGAAATACTAAATGTTAAATTAATTCCGAATCCCCAGTTTGGCTTCAGACTACACCACTCTGCCATAGAGCAAATACGTTGAGTTACTTACACAGTACATACTGCATTTCTTTCTGTCTTTTTTGATGTTAGTCAAGCGTTAGACAGAGTCTGGCAGAGAAGCTTACTATATAAAAGGTGTACAAATAACTTTCCTCCGTTCGACAAAAGATGGCCCCACCAAAAGATTATGTTGAAATAGTCAGATGTAAAACGTAATATCGTAAGTCTGGTTATCTGGTAACAACATAACCTTAAAGTATTAGTGACTGCGTATTAGAATCACATAATTTTTTTTTTTTGACGAAAATGTTAATCGACATTTGCAGGAACTCTTGATTTATATCTTTAATTTTAACAAATCTACTGCTGAGGGGCTTCGATTGCTTGTAGAGGCATATGATGAGGCTGTTTCAAGTGAGAGAAATTGTCGTGAGTAGTTTCAAAAGTTTAAAAACGGTGAGTTTGACGCGGGAAGACAAAGAGCGCAGTGGTAGACTGAAAATGTACGAAAACACGGAATTGGAAGTATTTTTGGGAGAGGTTTCGTCCCAAATCCAAAAGGAACTTTCACTTACATTAGAAGTGACTCAACAAGCAATTTCACATTGTTTAAAATCGTTGGACATGATTCAAAAACAAAGATAGTGGGTTCCATATGAACTGAAACCGAGTCACTGGTGATGAAAATGGATTCACTATGATAACCCAAAAAAGAGAAAATCATGGGGACCAACTGGCCATGCTTCAGCATCGACAGCCAAACCGAATAATCATGCTGTGTATTTGGTGGAATCAGCTTGGTGTCGTGAATTATGAGTTGCTCAAACCGAGCGAAACCATTACTGTAGCTGCCTAGCGAACACAATAAATGAGATTGAGCTGAGCACTCAAGGAAAAACGCGCCCGTTACTACTCCAAACAAGACAAAATTATTCTCCTACTTGATAACTCTCGCACTCAGGTTGCGGCGCCCGTCAAAACCTATTTAGAAACACTTAATTGGGGAATCCTACCCCACCTGCTGTATTCACCAGACGTTGCCTCTTCCGATTTTTACTTGTTCCGGTCGATGGCAAATGGTCTGTCTCAGCAGCATCATATGAGGGTACGAAAAACAGGATCGATTTGTGGATAGCCTCAAAAGATGAATAGTTCTTCCGACGTGGTATCCGAATACTGCCGGGAAGACGGGAAAAAGTAGTGGCTACTGATGGACAATATACTTTGTATAAAACCTAATGTACCGTTCTTTCATAATAAATTCCAAATTTTTTATAGAACACGGCGGAAACTTATTTGTGTATGTATATAAAATCATCTTATCACACTGTTAGAAGAACATTTTTTCCACGATTATACAACAAACATTAATCCAATAAAAGCAGGTGTCCGTATACGCTATATACTGCTGAGTTCCTTCTCAACGAGCAGAATCTTACAGCTACCATTGCCGATGACACAGCAATTGTTGGCAAACATCCAAATCCAGACATTGCCACACAAACTATATGGACCAGTTTAGATAAAATACAAAATTTGACAAATAAATGAAAATAGAAAATAAAAAGGTCAGTCAGTCAGTAGTAGTCAGTCAGTCAGTCAGTCAGTCAGTAAATTGGTCAGCTTAGTTTTCACAAAATTTCATGGCGACACACTAGAAATCAAGTGAAATAATAAATCCATCCCCAAAGCGCAGAATATCTGGATATATACTTGGACAAAAGATAAATATTGAAGTATCATATAAGGTCTAAACAGAAAAATGTAGAATTCAAATTCAGAAAGCTCCACTGACTACTTGGAAATAGATCGCAGTTTTTACTTAGAAATAAACTCCTGGAACAGAATGTCATCATTCGTCCCATATGGACCTATGGCATCCAGCTGTAGGATTCTGACTGGAATAATAACCGAGACCCCCTGGTATATTCCTAATAAAGTCAGTCGTACCAACGTACCGTATAGACACGTAAAACACGCGAGTTTTTAAAATCATCTTAGTATTCCAGACCTGTAATCTGAGAATAACCCACAAGTATTCCATTTTTAAACGTCCAGAACAAGTTTACAAAATAGATTATAGAATAGGATTTTTCCATATATCCCCCCAAAAAAGAACATCAAAACCACATAAGAGAAAATTCTCGTACCCTAATTTCACCCACACAATTCAAAAGAGTCGAAGCAACTCAGGTGACGTATAAATCACGAAAAATACAGTGGGCGTCGAAATTCTAGATCGATCGAAAGAAAAACAAAAACACATCATTGGATTTATTAGGAAACATATTTTATTTTAAAAATATGCCAACGGAATTCCGGAAGTTCTGATTCAGTCGTGAATGGATTATCTAAATTTAATAGATGATAAGATTGTAAGATTTAACAGAAACTATCTGATCTGTGGTAAGAAAAAGTCAGTATAACTAATTTTAAACAAGTATTCAATGCTAGTTAATTTAACTGAGGACTATATCTGCATTTTTTAGCTCTGTTTTCCTAAATTTAGGTGGCGCAGCGGGTACAAAGCTTGATATTCAAGCAAGAACTCAAAATTTCAAAATCGTGGTTTTATGCTTCTACCAATGAAAATATGTTTAGATAGCGCAGTGGGTATGGAGCTCATTTAGCAAGCGATAAATCACCTATGGATTAATAGAGTATTAAAGTCCTCTCCTAGAGCTCAAAGACTTTATCCAAACAACATTAAAGAAATATGCTAAACTTTAATCGTCTCTGGTCTCTAAAAAATATGAGTTTTTAATGTGGTTTAGACCAAATTCATTAATTAGATGGCGCAGTGGGTACAATTTTGACTTCGAAACAAGAAATGATCTAAATACCGCCCCAAAGGTTTAACAGATCTGTATGTAATTAGGTATACAGTATTCTGCAAATGCATTTTAATCCTATCTGAAAACAAATATATAGAATACAAGAAAACAATGTGGAATTTCAATATTACTCTTTGAGCCACTGATTATACTATTTTAACACAAAATTTTAATAGACTTAATTAATTCCAACAATTGTCGTATACCGCAATCCATTTAAACATTGCTTTACGAGTTAAGCCTTCGTACATTTAATGGCGAAGCGGGTATAGAATTTAAATATTAAGCCGGAAATTCAAATTCGATACCTGGGTACATCCAAAGCTACATATTCTAATAGGCTTGCATAAATTAGATGGCGCAGTGGGTACAAAATGTAACTGCTTGCGCATAATATAAGCACAATACCTGAAAACATCTAAAATGGTTTTATAGACTTGTATTCAAGTGCGTCCTTCGAATAACAGTGTGATGTGCATATTGAGCTATAGGGGTTATAAGGCATTTCTTCTTGAATATGACGATGGTGAAACGGTAAATGTCAATTTACGATTTCACCATCGTTCAGAGACCTTTTAATGGTTCCACTTGGATAATATACACCTTAAGAGCAAGTTCTTTCAACAAGATGATCCCACGTGTCATACGGCTAGGGTCATACATGTCAAACAGCCGAAAGGGACATTTGGAGAATATAATTTTTAAAATGTAACTGTCATAATTGCTAAAATAAATAAGATAGTTTTTTTATTGTTTAAACAATTATGGGAAAATAATAGGTAGAAGTTATTTAGAAACAAGTATAGTACTAATAAATTTTTAATGATCCAGACTGGAAATATATAAACATAAAAAAAAGGATTTTCTAGTGGTATATAACACAAAAATTCAAAACTATTCTTCTTCAAAGTAAATGTTTCTCGAGAATCTTTCAAGTAGTCATAAAGGCAGGGTAAAATCTCAGATAATTTTCCTACTTATGTCTCTCTCACCGACAGAGTGGCTAAGGTCTGTTTATAATTTCATGCATTCCTTGGCATAGACTCATTCTGATGTGTTTACCGCTGATCGTTCCAGAACAATAATATATATGCTTTTTCGTGATTTTTGGCACAGACCGGTCCGATCGAAAACGAATATTTGAAAAAATTATATTTATTTTTAACTGTTCGCCTCTCTGACATGATTTATACGTTTAAGACATACATATTTTTAAAAAGTATGCTTCTTTCGATTAAGTAATATCTTAAACATCAAAATTAAGACGAGACATAATTAATTGACCATTTCTCAAGCTGTAGAGTTGTAAGTTCATATTTCTAAGATTTATTTGTATAATTTCCTGAAGATCTGGATCATCAGGGCAACACCTTTTTGGCGTGGATATTGGGTATTTAAATAAAATTTTCAGACATCGCCCCATCTTTTAACATTGCTTCACATAATAAATTCCCAGCAATGAAATGGCGTATTGGGTACATAACGTAAATACCAAATCGAAAATTCAAATCCAATATACATAATAACTTTTGAACGATATTATTTATTAAATTTCAACCTCTTTTAGTGGAAACTGAATAAAAAGCCTTATTTTCATAAGGAGTTTCCATTAATTAAATGGCGCAGTGGGTACAAATCTTAACTATGAGTAGTAACAAATCATTTTTAATTTCGAACATCGAAAAAACATAATGTCGTAGTCGTCAATTAAGTCTTCTTTTATTTCCTGATGCAAGCTGATAGGTATAGTAATAATAAAATAAGAAATAAATGCATATTTACTTAGGGAAACTGTGGTTTCAATTCTGGTTGTTGTTCACATTCAATTATCGTAATCTCGATTGATTTACGTTAATTGGTCGTTGATTAATGAAGACTTTAATTGGCCATTATGTTTGTGAGTTTTTTTAAACCCACATTTAGGCGAATCCCACTAATATTGGTTTAATAGATTCGTCACAGTATTTATCCTTAAAAATTGGTACTTGGAATCAGTCGGAATGGTTCATCAAACACGAGGGAACACAGCGGTGTTCGTTGGTTCATTTCTGGGTCGAATGACACGACACTATCAAAATGTTAGGCACGCTTGAACAATTATTTCTTAAAGATTTTTTAAAATAACATATCAATATGAAAACTACAATAAAATTAATTTTTACTTACTTTAAAAATAGTGATAATCACATGTTTTCGGATATGGAAAATGAGGTGGATATTGACTATTCCAAATTAAAGTATGATTAACGATGAGATCAAGCCCGAATCTGGAAAATACACACTGGACGACCAGTGTAGAATTTCTTTTTCGATTGAAAGTGTGAAAGAAATTGAACAATTTAAACAAAACATAACATTATAAGAAAAACTTTTAGAGGTGTTGTAACATACCTCTATGATTGTAATTTTTGAACGGTAAAATTTTACGTGTCAATACAAAATTTGTTTTTTAAGTTGGTATGAATGTACTTGGCATCTGATAGAAATTTCATTTTAAATTGGAAATTATAGAGTACTTAAAAAGGGATTACGGTAATAAGCCAGAGAATCTCGTAGGTCTCAAATTACGAATTCGACAAGAAATTGCCGATATACCTTTTATCTGGTAGGAAAACGCAAATCAAAGCTTCGTCCGACGTATCCATTAGTCCCAGAATCTTAATGGTAGACAGTTTGAACACCGTTTGTAAATAGTTTTTTAATAAAAAATATATCATTTTGATATTATTATTATTCACGTATGGGCCCTGGTGGACCACGCGAAGTACAATTAGAGGCGTTTGTTGTTGTTAGCCTTCCTTTGCGCCCATACTAATTTCATTCTTTCGCTATGAGCTTTTTTCCTTTCGTCAGACCAAGTTGTTTCAGTCTTCCTACATTTTTCTCTCTGGCCAACCTTCCAAACGTTAACCTTGTGTCTGAAACAGCCTCTATCCTGAATTTCACTTTGTGTAATATTTGCTGATCTTAGGTCCTCTTTAATTACAGCAATCCATTTAATTATTTCTACTTTAGCTCTACTCCTATTTTCACAAAATTCGACTATTTGTCTAGTTAGCCTATTCGGATTCATCCGTTTTATGTGTCCGTAAAACTTAAGTCTTCTTTTTCTCATATCGCTATGTATATCTGTGTATTGTTTAATTTCTTGATTTTCTCGAAGTCTGTATGTTGTGCTATTTATTTGTTTGGGGTCTAGGATTTTCCTTATGATTTTTCTTTTCAATGTCCTCGATGTCTCTCTTTCTATTCAAAATGAGCGTTTCTGCCCCATATAGACATTCTGGCTTAATAACTGTGTTGTAATGTTTCAGTTTTGTGTTTTTAGATATGCATTTTTTGTTGTAAATATTTTGTGTAAGTCTCAATGCCGTTTCCATTTTTTGACATCTACCCTTATTGGCCGATTTTCCCAACCAATTTTCCACGATTATTTCACCCAAATATTTGAATTGAGAGACTCGTCTGATGTTACCATATTATGTTTTTAGAACTGGTGTCCTTAGTCTGTTGCAGATCATGTTATTGTGCCTTTTCAAAAGAAATTTGGAGTCCTATCTTTTCTGCTGTTTTTTTTAGGATTTGAATCTGTTTCTGTGCTGTTAATACATCTTGAGCAAATTGCTAGATCGTCAGGAAACGCCAAACAATCAATTTTGATGTTGGTTCTCCCCAGTTAATGGGCTGGTTAATATTCAGGGCCGACTTTTTTTCACGCCACTCCTGTATTACTTTTTCTAGAACACAGTTAAATAAGAGTGGCGAGAGTCCATCCCCTTGTCTCACTCCAGTTTTAATTTCGAAGGGCTCTGAGATGTCACCCATGAATTTAACCTTTGACCTTGTGTTAGTTAATTTTTTATTGATATTTTATTGATATTGTTTTTTTTATTTGATATAGACAAAAGAAACCGAAACATTTAGTAATTTTTTTTTCTATTCTGAAAAAAAAACAAACAATATTTACATCGTTAAATTTAGAAAAAAAAAATATTTCCAACGATGCCAAATCCAGTAAATAAAACCAAGGTAGTCTTGGTGATTTTAAATATGCGACAAGAAAAGAGAATAAAAATATATCCAAAAAGTGATAAATATTTCTTGACATATCTGTACAAAATTTCATTAAAAAATCTCAAAGCGTTCTCGAGATATTTGACTATTTTGATATGTGACCCTGTATATGTATATATATATATATATATATATATATATATATATATATATATATATATATATATATATATTGACTGCCGCGAACATTCACCGTAGGATGGCGCGTGACCAGTTGACTTGGTCTTGCTCGGTTCGTTTCGTTTCAGCTGTCTCCCTACGTTGAGCTCGAGCCCAGCTGATGACGGCGGTGAGGCCAGAAACCGGTCCTGGGAGGTACTTGTCTCGACATGGTGACGGCGACTGATTTGAGACGAGCAGAGGTACGTGGAAGTACGGATGAAAAATTTCTGTTTTTCAAATATCTCTCTCCACGGCCCCACTACGCTATCTTTTGAGCAAACATATATATATATATATATATATATATATATATATATATATATATATATATATATATATATATATATATATATATATATATATATATTTTACTTTGAGCATACAAATGTAAGAAATATGTTTGTTTAATTTACATATTTCGGTCTCTCGTCCCATCTCAGGCAAAACGATAGTTTTATCGCCTTTTTCGTTGGTAAAGATGGTTTTTATCATATTGGACCAGATGCCGACTACATTTCCACTACATTTCCACAAAATTGCCACTGGCTTGTGTTGTGTTTATACTCAATATAAGTTCGCTTATTCTATCTAAAAACTTCGATAACACTTAAGGGTAGTTAACCGCCAGATGTTTGATAATGGTGGGGTATCTTTAGAGATGGCTTCATTTTCAGTATTTGAAACCAACGGTCTCATTTATACCGTAGACAAGTGTAGTGTCGTTCCCGAATAATTCCAAGGGTGAGTGTATCACTGAACACAAGTTTTAGTTTCTATCGATTTATATTAGTTTTGAGATATATTTAAAGCTCTATTATTTCTATTTAATTTTTCGTTAATATTAAAAGATATACTATATAAGTGAATTTTTCACTGAACTTGTCTTCTATTGATTTTGGCATTTTTGATATGTATTTAAAGATTACTTCTGTTTCTCTTTCTCACAGGCTGCTGTTGTGATTATTATAAAATATTCAAGTACAATTAAATTAAATCTGTTAGTATTCATTTAAGATAATATTTGAAACAATGGTTCTTGATTAATGTTTTGATCAATATTAAATGCTTTCTATTTAAGTGAATATCCAAACTTTGTTTGGGTACTGGCATCAATATATTCATATGATTTAAAATTTAATTGAGAGAGATCTCCATGGTATTGTCGCGCGCTCTCTCTTCAATACCATGAAGTGGATAAATGCTTTTTGCTTTTCTGGTATCTGGAGCAGGTACATTGCGCGCTCTCCCTTTGTGCCCATTGCACAACTCAGGTTAATATATACTATAGGTTAAACCGTAGGGTGTAGTTGGATATCCATTATGTTTTGGTTAGCTCTTTGGGTGGGTATCTGGCGCGCCCCCCCTTGATATCCCGTTCATACCCGAAGCTGGGTATGGAACAGTACGCAGAATGATAATTTTATTATTAACTAATAAAATTATCATTGTTGAAAATGTATGATCTGAAATTTAATAAATATTGAGAGATCTCCATGGTGTTGTCGCGCGCTCTCCCTTCAATATCATGAAGTGGGTACATGTTATTTTGCTTTTCAGGTATCTGGAGCGGGTACATCGCGCGCTCTACCTTTGTACCCATTGTATAACTCAGTATCAGAGGTTACACCGTAGGGTTGGATATCCATTATGTTTTGGTTAGATCTTTGGGTGGGTATCTCGCGCGCTCTCCCTTGATATCCCGTTCATACCCGAAGCTGGCACTGTTGCGCGTTCTCCCCTCAGTGTCAGGAACAGTACCCAGTTTGATATTTGATTATTCGCTGATAATATTATCATTGTAGAAGTTATGTAGAACATATGTATTTGAATACATGTTGATTGCTATCATGCATTATAACTGAGGTTATAACAAGTATCTCTCGTTATGAGTGTGAACACTCTAGTATAAAAATATGATTTGTATCGATCTGATAAATTTAAAGTAACAGACAGTAAACAGAGAATAGTTTGATGGATTCGGAGTGTTCAGGGTTACTTTTATTTCCAGGTAGTTAAAGCTACAATTCTTGGAGACCACCACCATGCTCGTCAAACTCATGTACCCAACTAGCCGCCCAGTTAGAGCAATTCTAGTATATATATATATATATATATATATATATATATATATATATATATATATATATATATATATATATATATATATATATATATATATATATATAAAAAAAATCTTTCATTTTTTTTATCGTATCGTTACATAAATGTTCGAAATGACTTTCTCCAGCCTTGATACAAGCATTCAATCTTCTCGTCATTGACTGCCGAACTCTTTCAAACTCATCAGGGTCCTTTCTAATTGAGTTACACCCAGCAATTATCCGATTTCGCAAATCATCCAAATTCTTCAGAAGAAATAATCTAGGGGGTTTAAGTTCGGGGATCGAGCAGGCTATGCGAGTGGCCCACTTCGACCAATCCAGTGATATCCGTATGTTGCTGTTAAAAAATCAGGAGCTACCAAACTGAAATGTGGTGGTGCACCATCGTGCATAAACCACATTTTATACCTTGTTGCCAATGGTACATCTTCCAGAAACTCAGGCAGCGTTGCTTCCAATAAGTTGCAATACACCTCGCCAGTAAGTCTTTGTGATAGAAATACCGGTCCAATTAGCCGGTCCAATTATACCGGTCCACACATGGTTATTATGAAAATTCCTTATGGCGTTTCTTGCGAAAATGGCTTCATCGGTGAAAAGAATTTGTGTCAGGAATAGAGGGATGCGAAGTAAAGTTTGCAATATCCATTGACATAATGCAATACGTGGAGGAAAATCAACAGGTAGTAGTGCCTGAACGCGTTGACTGTGGTATAGATACAACAAATTGCTCTTAAGAATTTTCCAAACTGTCCAGTGACTCATATTCAAAGTATTTGCAATTTTTCGCTTAGAACTACCAGGCTTTTCCGCTATCATGTCCAGCACATTCTGTTCTAATTATACCGTTCTTACAGTCAGTGATCTTCCTGACCCTTCAGTTCATTTCAATGTGCCTGTTTCACGAAGTCGTCGATGAATGTTTTCGAAGATTTTTCGGTTGGGGACATTACGGGCTGTAAATCGTTCACTGTACAATCGCCTAGCTTGTCCGTACCATTGCCATCAGCAAGTCCATACATGAATTGCATATCAGTCATCTCGGCGTTTGTATACATTATGATAGAGGACTTCACTCACTATTTAAGACACGTCAAACAGCCAAACGTCACTCAATCTTTGTAAACAAATGCGACCGATGAAATCCTCTTACTAGATAACACAGCCGTTCCAAGCGATCGAGATCGAAAAAATTTTTTTTTGTACTTGATAAACTCATTGACGTAAACTTTTATTTACATTAATGATTTCAACAAATATCGAATATGGTTGTCACAAATTTTGTTCGCCCTGTATCCTCGAAACAACGGGGTTTTTCAAAAATCATCATAGGACAAGAAAAATGGAGGAGATGATGGATGGAGAAAAATGGTCTGTGAAATTTTTGTTTTGAAGTGCCAGTACTGGGCGACAAGAGAACAAGACTAGAGTCAAGTAAAAGATGTAATTAATAGCGCGTTCGGTGACGTAACCACTACCTAACCCACTCAAGGTACCAGACGCAGAACCATGTATGGAAACACGGCCCAACATTCGATTCGGTGGATACTTATTAATATAATTATGGCGGTACAAGCAGATATATGAAACAGGTACGTAAAACACGCTATTTGGACACCGTAATTAAAGGTGTGTCACAATTCTAGAAGAAATATCTTCACTATTTAATAATTCTGTATAGTGTACACCATTTATTTTTAACTCGATGATATAAAGAATGAAGACTAAATATTTTTTTTTGGATTTACAGTTTCTTCGATCAGTTTAATTCTTTAAACAAATTCTATAATTTATTTAGATTCTCAACTTAATTTTCAAACATTTTTGGTGACAAAAATATCACCTTTAAGTAATTCAACATAAAAAAATGATAGTTTCTAAGTTTAAATAAATAACTAGCAAAATTGGTTGACGGATTAAATGAAGCCCCTGTAGAATATATTCATACCAATCCAAAAACTAAACGCGATACATTCCGCTATGATTTCTTCAACGATTTAACAAAATTTTAATCCAGAGCAAGGTCCTGGTCCTTTTAAAGAAGCACTGTTACCATACATATCATATAAAAAAAAATCAGACCCATACAATAATTTTAATTTCAAAATTCTTATCTCAAAAAAATAAAACAAAACTATTTTCCCCTGCGTTCCTGCTGTTTATTAACATTGTAGGATTAAAAGAGTCTACAAAAAAAAAATTATACTATTTTCTACTCGCATGTGCCAAGATTCTATTTTAAGACCAGCTTTTATTATACATTTCTCGATTAAATTGGTCAAGTACGGGAGAAAATGTTAATCGTCAGAAATCGCAGGCGTTCAATTAGTTCATAAGGAAGATGACTCATCATCAGGGTATGAAGAAGAGGGAATACGATGGCTCTTCCGCAAGTAGTATTATGTCGTGAGGGAAATACTTCCGATTTTTTACATATAAATGAAAGACGTGATTAAAAACATTGTATAATGGTCCTAACTGTCAAAAATAATAAATAGAGACAGAACTTATAAGCTATCATTAAAGCCTAAAAGAGTGGATGTACCAATGTGATTTAAAAGTGTCAATTGTTAGTTCTTATTCGAAAATGATGTTGGCAACATGTTTATGTCATTTATTTTGATAAATTTTATAGTACAGAGGGCTCTGAAACACTCACGAACTTCCAAAACGTTTGTTAATAGAGAAGTATTATTTTCCGTATTTGGGAAATCAAATTTCCTATTCTGTCCACTTGCAAGAAGAGGTCATATACCAGGTGTCCCATTAAGGATGGATCGCGGCCGTATCTTGAAAACTATTTATCCCACAGCTTTGGGGGAAAAAAATTGTACTAAAAATGATCATGAGAAATTCACCAAAAATATTTTTAAGCTTCTAAAACGACCACAAGAGGGTGTGACGAGCTAAACATTTTTAAAAATCTTTTTTTGTGTGTATTTTCAAGTGTTAACCGAGTAAGAAAAATTATCAGTTATAATTAGCAAACTGTCTCCTACAACTTTGTTTTATGACAGTTTGTCGTAACTTCGCGAATAAAGAAGTGGGGGGGAGTTTTACCTATTTAGATAAAAAGTCGTCTAATGTCCGTTTGCCTAAACCGATTTTCCTCAATTTGGATTCATTTAAAAGGCAATTGCAGAGACAATCAGATAATCTGGGAGATAAATTATTTAGTTTATAAATGAAAAAGGTAATTTAAAGAGGAATCATCCAGTGAAAACCCGAAATCGATATCTCTGACATGTCAAGAGATATTTCGATTTTTCTGAAAAAATCAGTTATTATTTCACTACTACCTGCATTAAGTTAAAAAAATATTAACCTAATGTTTGCCTTCCTTCACACTTTACCCAGGCTTAGGACTGGTCCAAATTCTTCGTGCCATATTAATTTGGAGCGTGTTTAAAGGCCAACGGGCCAACAACGAAGATAATAATAATAACAACAGTCAAATAAAATTAACAGCACAGCAGTTTAATAATTAACAGAATCTGAACTTTAACGCCTTTCTAAATGTTCAAAATGCCTTCCATCCTTAGAAATGCAGAGATTTATTTTTCGACGAGTACTAAAAACGGCAGCTTCAATTTCCGCTCTTGAAATGCTGGTTATTGAATTTTGAATTCTTTCAATCATGTTTTCTCGTGTGGTAGGACGAGTTTGAAAAACAAGGTCTTTTAGTGTTCCCCACAAGTAAAAATCGAGGACTGTCAAATCCGGTGAGCGCGCCGTTCTCATGATCATTTTTAGTACAATTTTTTTTCCCCCAAAGCTGTGGGATAAATAGTTTTCAAGATACGGCCGCGATCCATCCTTAATGGGACACCTGGTATAGAATAAAATGTGCCTAATGAGAATTTAGTAACCGAAACTTAAAGGAAACACACTAAAATCAATATTTTACAATGACATCATAATTTCCACTCTTCTGTATGGAGCTGAATCTTGAGTCCTGAGACCATGCTGATCTAAGCGGGATAATTTGAATCACTACAAAACCAAATTTTCCCATAATGGGGAATTGTTGGTTGCCTGTCATATCGCTATTTAGAAATTTCAAACTATTAAGATTGTTTCTTATATTACTATTTACTTGTATTTTGAGATTATTCTGCCGAATGTTAATCCGAATTATTTGGCATTTCTCTTCAAGAGATTTCTCTTGGCAAGACTTCTCTCTTGAAAAACAGCTTCAAACTGGTTGTCTTAAAACTTACTTGTCTAGTAAGAGGGCAAAGCCTTTAAAAATGCCTAATGAAATTTTTAGCGACATATCGGCAAGGACGAAGAACCAGGGCTTAGCAGACCAGGTGGTTTTTGGCTGTAGTTGAAGATAAATATGGATCTGAGATCGACTGCAACGGCATAAAACAGAATTTTATATAATTATTACATTATAACTATCAGACAATTGACATATACAATATGTAATTATATATATATATATATATATATATATATATATATATATATATATATATATATATATATATATATATATATATATATATATATATATATATATATATATTTCAACGTAACCCTGGTATAACGTACTAGAAATGCATAACTATTTATAACGCAGGCGTGTTATGACCAAATATGAGTCATACTTTATTAAACTCTTAGTTCTACAATCGATTGGCCATTTTTAGATCGTTTCATTATTATTTGTGCTTCCTACGTACATATTTGCGATGGAGTCACTATTCTAGAGCATTCTGAAAGAAACGAAATCATTCCTTTAGAGGAAACGATTATAGGTACATTAAAAATAACGCATCATTATTGATTACATCTTTTTGTTCTGACCAGAAATGTAACGATTGTTTTTCAGGTCAATAAGCAACGATTGCTTTGAGATATGTATAGTTAATTTTCAAAAAATATATCTGCAGTTGGGAAAATAAATACATTACGAATTCGAGAAATCAATTTTTTTCTTAATACAATACTTGTGCATGGAAATTAATTCAAATCAGATATAAAAATATCTCAATAAATATTTTAATTTTTTATAAAATTCAGTTTTCAGGCGACAAAAAACATTTCAGAATTTCAGGTTTTTCAGTATGTTTCAGCACATCGTGTTGCGAGCACGACAAGACATAATGTATAAAAAAGATATAGAATTTCATCATAACAACCCCACTCTTCACATAGGTCTGGTGGTTTGCCAAAAACTATTACAACAACCACCATATTTACCTGATCTGGCACCTTATGAAATAATTTAAATCGTAAACTACTATACACCCTCCTTTTTCATTAAACTTGGCAAAAAAAACAATTTTTTGTTTCTAAATAATCTGTTTATTGCCCTAAGCCATAAATATTTATTTTTGTGAAACATATTTCAGTTTAAAACCTCTTGAAATGTGATACCACCATAATTTACAATAGATGTAAATCTATTAATACGCAGCTATATATTTTACATGGACCTTTCCGTTAATATTCTTTAAAATATTTACACTGAACCGGTTCAACAGTGAAACTTTTTTAATTCCTTCGTTTTATGTAGTGTAGCGTCTACAAAACTGGCCTATTTATATCTCAAAACGTTCACACACCGTACCAAAAATAACTTACAGCACCAGTGTTATATCAAGTAGAAATTACATATGCTCAGACACGAAAATCACATTATATTGATGCAGAAAGGTTTTTGGCGTCCATAAATATTTTTTTTTAACTTAACGAAGTTTATTGTACGGTTTTTAAAAGAATTAAAAATCACAATTTAAAAGCGATCATGTCAGAGACAGTAATAAAATATGAGTCACAAAATGCTTTTATTTATTTTGACTTTAAGAATAAGTCATAATTTTATAAATAAAGAGTGTTAAATATATATTAATGAACAATCTTTTGAAAACAATTATTGAAAGGTTTTTATGTTTTTTTTTAAGTTTTTAAATTCTGTTACGGACCGAGTACACACAGGCAACAAAAAATACACACAAATATTTATAAATTTTGATATTACACATGCTTTATACAATAAACCATACTAAAGATATATAAAAATATTTTATTATTAAAAAGAATATTTGAAACCTGTTTGTTCTTGTTTACAACAAACAACCAATTTGTTTTGAGCTGAGAATTTGTATTTCCTATTAAACGTATCTGAAGGCAATTAAAAATACACAGTATTTTGAAATTCATTTTTCTTATAAAAAAAATAAATGCACTGAAAAATATATTTTATTATTAAATAAATACATAACAAATAATACTTTATTTAGTCTAATACATGTATTGATCACAAATCTGGTTGCCTAATACTAATCGTTATTTAAATTTTTGTAATGCTTGATTAATTGCATAACGTCTGTATTATATTTCTCTGGTATTTATTTAACTTCTAATAGCCAATAATATTCTAATCATTAAAGATACCTACTTGTCATAGCGGTCTATTTGTGGTAAAAATATTTAAATATTTATCAAAAAATGTGCTTAACCGAAAATCATTTTATAACATTTCCCTCTCTAAATTGATAGATATCATCAATATTTGTAAGGAATTATTTAGTTTCATATATCGATAGGCAACTAAAAATACACACCTATAAAAGTCAATTTAACTTTCAATGAAACACTAATAATAATTGACTATTTAATAAATACACAACATATAATACTTTATTTATATCTAATCAGTCTGATATATGTTTTGAATTATAAATCTGGTTGCCTAATCCTAGATTCTTTATTTAAATTTTTGCAATGCAGTTTGAGTAACTGCATTACATCTGTATTGTACTCCTCTGGTATCTGTTTAACTTCCGATGCCCAATAAAATATATCCCAATCATTAGAGGGTCCGTTAATGAGTCTAAATGCAATAAAATCATTCTGGACATTATATTTCAAAATATGATAGATACCTACTTGTCATAGCGATCTATTTGCGGTTCGGTGAGAGTATTTAAATATTTGGCAACAAACGTACTTAACAAAAGGTCGTTCTCTAACATTCCCCTCTTTCTAGATTGATATACAAGTCTGGAATGATAAATATAATCAATATATCTGAATTAGGAATGAAAAACATATAGAGGGTTTGTTCTCTACCTCGCCTTTCTCTGTTCGATATCTTCATCTTCCCTGTTTTTAGGCCTCGGAATATTAATAACAGGCTCTTCTGGAGGGTCTATAACATCAGAACTAATTAACCTAATAAGACCCTGCAAAAACAAAGGTTTGCGAACAAGTTGTCTCTAAAAATAACAATGGGCTTAAACAATAGTGTTATTTATAAAAAATAAAAGTGTTTTTATACCGTGACATTCAGGGTTTTGAAAGAAATCATATTTTTTCTACAGTAACTAAAAACCAATTAACCTCACTCTAAATAGACAGTTTCTTAAAAAGGTACCTGTGTGATCAATTGAGAATTATTGTATTATGTGTTGCCTAAAACAAATTGAAGAAAGGGGGAAATGAAATATTTAAATAGAATTTGCGAATTTTTAAAATTTGCTATTGTTACAGTGATTTAATTTGGCCTAGACTTGATTTTATACATGTGCATAAATTTAAACTCGTAAATGAAACGTAAAAATATACGATGTAAATAAAAAAGGTCACGAAAAATAGAAATGGTTCGTAGAAACTCTATACTTCATAGGCAATATATCGACAAACTGATAATGTTTTATTATTAGGTTCAGTAAAAATAAATTGTCGTTGCATTGATGACGATAATGAATAAAAACATTAATTGAAGTTAAGAAATATTCATAATGTCAAAATATGTAAGGTTTTATGTTCAGATAATTTGTCCTAATGGGACAAAATCTTTTTGAAAACTATTTCACGAATAAATATCAAAATAAAGAGTCTGAAAATTACTAAAAGGCCTAACATTTCACGACAATATATGTTAAATCCAGCTCGAAAGACCATAAATATTATATCCATTTTGAAAGACCCACAAAATATTGACTGTTGTCTATGAACATTTGGAATAAAGGAGCCACAGATTATGTTGTTTTCTGCATTATTTGAACAACTATAAATCACTAATCTATTGATGGGCGGCCCCTCAAAAATAAAATATTATAAGAAAAACATTTAAAAGGAAAACCGCATTAAATGATCTGTCTCTCCAGATTTGAATACTATTGAAAATGTCTGAGGTATGCTTTCAAGATTAGTTTATAGTTTCCTGTAGCCTTTCCATTCTTCATCGCTTCTACAGGATTTGTCACTTCATCCAACAGGATATCTTCCGTGGGTATTGCTCTCTTTGACTGGTTCTGATCTTCATATAACTTTGAATAAAATCTTCTAATAACCTCTGACATTTCCGTACGTTTCCTGCACACTGTGCCATCCTCACTCATTAAGGCAAACATTTGTGTATTTTTATTTTTCAGCTTGTGTTTTGCTTTGTTTATTCCCTTGTTTTCTTCTAGTGCTTTTTGCACTAGCTGCATGTCGTACCTACGAATACGTTTTCTTATAGTTTTGCAAAGCTCAACGTACTCGACTCTGCCAAAAGGACTCTCTGCATTGCTAATTGTAAGCAGTTTTTTGTCATTAAATTTATGGTCTCATTGGAGATTTTTCACTGCTTGAAACTTTTTTCTTCTGGTGCTATTACAGCAGCCGTTTCAAGCATATTGCCATTGATTTTTTCATACTGATCTGTTATTTTCGTCTTCTCTGGGTCTTGCAACACATCAAAGCCGTTCGATTAAGCAATCTCAGCATCACTTCAGCTACTCTTCTTCGATATTACCATTATTGTACGCCCTCTTTGACAGTTTATCCTAAACTTTTCCATTTTTTGCTGATTTTTTTCTTATAAAACGAGTTGATAATATACCGTTCTTGTCCTTCCGCAAAATCAATCAATCTGTCACCTCTATTGTACCTCTCACCACTTCCATATGGGCCAGTTGCATTTTCACCTGTTCTTGTTTTTCCAATTCTAGAATTAAAGTCACCCATCAGGATTTTGTACCTGCACTTCTCGTTTTCTAGAATGCCAGGGAACATTGAATCTAGGAAACATTGATCTAGAAGTGGAAACAGATCATGGAAAAACTTTTAATAAAAAAACGGCGGGAACTATGGAACAACCAAATCCACCTGCACCTTAGACACCATACAAAAAAGGACAAAATATCTGTTGGCAACTGCTTACGTCTTTATCATACTCTTCCACAACAATACTTACACATCAATCTACAAAAGGGATATATTTTCTTGTATGTTTTCTTGCGTCATTTCGATATCGTGAATATTTTGTTATTATTTTTCGTTCGGAATGGGATCGATAACAAGCTCCGTTCGTATTTTTCGAAATCAGTCGGTTCATATTTAATGAAGACATCGCGACCACATCATTAGTACGAAAATTGCGATTTAAGTGTACGAGCGGTACTGTTGTAGTGTCGGTATTTTTTTCGAATTAATAATAAGTTCGAAATAGGTCGGGACGTGTACTTCAATCCACGCGATTTGGTTGTTTCTTTAAAAAAATATATCGTTTGTGCTTTTCCGAAAGCCGCTTGGACACTTTAAAGAAGATTTCAAGAAGATAGTAAGATGTTTAATTCCACAAAACAGGTAAAAAACATTAGAGTACTACTAATATATTTTTTTGGGGCTGTGGTACTGATGTCATTCATCTTTTTATAATGTCGAAGATTCGTAATGTTCTAATCATAAATAATCACGAGTTTCAATTTAAGTCCAAATCTAGATTTAAATTATATTTAATCCCTTAGATTAAATCATCGCCTGAGGATGCAAACATGGTTAGCGAAACGTGCATCGAGAACTTTGAAAAAAACCAATCCAATAAAAGAATTGAAATCTTATTTTGAAAAAAATCACATTTTTTACGATCTCCCGCTCTCCTAGATAATTTTGGCGGCAAAAAACTTCATGAAAGTTACCTTCAGTGAGGGCCTTATCAGACGTCAACTTTCTTACACTTTATGTAGCTTGGAAAACAAAAAAAAACACGGGCCTTATCTTTATAAATTGTTTAATTATTTCAAAAAGTCATACCGAGTTCGTAGGTTCATAAAACGATATGTCGTTTATACAGGGTGTCCCATAACGTACGCACAATAAAGCAACTGGTGATAGAAGAGAGCAAAATTTGGTTAATAAATGTGTTGGTGAAGGTTTGTTAATAAAAAGATAGAGGGCGTTGAAAGTGAAAAAATAGGGGGACTATTCCGTTCAGTCAATTTTTTCAATTATTAACGTAAGGTTCAGTAAACTTCAAGGTTTAATTTTTTCTCTTTTTTCCTTCATTAGGCAGGCAGTACGCTTCCTAGGTAGTGGTTTAGGGTTATCATATAAACAGAGCATAGTTTAGTTTTAGAATTAGATTAAATCATCTCCTGATGATGCTAACATGGTTAACGAAACGTGCGTTGAGAACTTAAAAAAAAAGTGTTTTGGTGTTTAGTGGTAAATCTCTTTTAGTTCATCCTGTAAAGTTTACATGCCCTTTTAAATAATACACCAAATATTTATTTATTTAACTGAATTTAGTTTCAATAACTTTTTTCAATAGTTTTCAAATAAGTTTCAATAAAATTTTGTATTTAATTCAATACATTTATGCCAGTATTTTTTTTTTCAACCTTTAAGACAAGTGGTAGTCGAAAGGGATCAAGTCTGGTGAATACGGTGGGTGGGGCAAGAGTTCCCAGCCAGGGTGGTTCAAAGAGTTGTTAACTTTCTCATATTAACTTAAAAAAAAGAAATTTATGGAAGTTTCCTGAAACCTCTAAAATTTGCCATAACGCTGCCTGCAGTTATGGCTTGGATTTCTTAGCGAATATTATTCTTTAGACCTTCTTCTCTTTAGAACGGAATGGTTGAGGTATGCTTGACTTTTAAAATGTCCCCATAAAAAAATCACAGTGAAATCACAGGCTAATGAGTAAATCCCCGAATTCTGGCAACCAACAAAACATGTAACGCCAACGACGAGATAATATAACGTGGCGTACAGTCACTGGAGGTAAACGTCCGACCAACGGCGTAAAAATCGGGGCGAGAGGATGGAATTTTTATCCGCATTATTTGGTGTGATGGATCGACAGACGTTCTTCTACATTTCAAGATTTTAATTTTTAATAATATCTTAAAATGAGTTCAAGGAAAGAAACTGTACGGAAATAAAATACGTTGTTTTGCTCTGAAAAACTGTTTACTGTGATAAATGTTGGAGAGGTGGCGCCCCAACGCCCTACCTCACGAGCCACCACTGGATCCATATTAACCATATAAAAAGAACATATTACCTTCATTAGATAAGAAAGAAATGGGACATTTTGCGACTATTGGGAAATCTTGTCGAAAATTACAATAATGATGTTTCACTTCTAGTTTAATATTTCACGCATAACGCATAACTTTTTGTTGAACTATAGCAATCTAAAAATGGGCCACAATATAAATAGTGGATGATGCAAACCAACAAAAAAAAAGCATTAAGAATGATCTAGGTGGTATTATGTAATGCCATGCTATCGAATTAGATGATCTAGATCTTCTTGTACCAAGGTCTGACCTGGTTCCCAAACATATGGCATAAGCTGTACAAGGTTACCAAAAACGTCTGGCATATAAGTTCATCTAAAACAATTTATTTCAGTGCTACTGCAAACTGCTCTTCCAATTCCAAGTCAATCTCAAACAAACGAGCAAATCCTGCTCACTGAAAGTAAAACAGGCCCTCACTGAACCTTTGTTAGAGGAAAGAAAGTACGACAAATATGACCGTGAAGAAGACGACGAAACTGACTCAGAAATTACCTTTAGAGTAAGTGTTTTCACACCATTCTGCATGGCGAAGAAAATTATAATAATTAATAAGTCATTAGTTAATACTTGAAATTGTTTAACAATGTTAATAGTCTTTTAATAATCTTACACTTTCAAACGGTGTAAAACAAGTAAAAGTTGTTTGTGTTACATAGTTTAAAGACCTCACCACGACTCTCTGCAATCCTGATCAGCTGAGAACCAAACCCGATGTGGCGGACCTGAAATTCGGTCATATCTTTACCGATCACATGTTGAAAGTATTCTATCACAGGAAATTAGGAGGGTGGCAGAAACCTGTAATTATTCCTTTTGAGAATATATCGCTGCATCCAGCTGCGAAAGTTTTACACTATGCGGTCGAAGTAAGTATGTTTATGTTAATATATTAGATTCTCGACTGAGTTATCGGCCTTTTTTGATTGCCTTTGATATTTATTGATGAAAAAATATGCATTCTATATGCATTTCTAATGTAATAAACTTATAAAGGGTTTTTTCGGCTTTCTCGGGAGGTGTGAAGCGGTCAACCTGGTGATATCACAGGAAACAGAACAGATGGTAATCCAAAGGGTCAAGTCTGGAGAATATGACGGGTACAATAAAATTTCCCAGCTTCCAAAGTCATTTTTCTGTAAGCGATCGTGTGTTGCTCTGAAGCAAAGTGAATTTTTTTTCACTGCCAGTATTATTTTGTCGTCCAGAGCATCACTTACACGACCTGCTGTTAATAATAGTCAACAATGGAAGGAGTAACCTCATTTCTGAATCCCTTCACAATTACCAGGGGTACCGGCTAATTCATTCATAATTTTGCCGAGAAAGCAAAATGTCGCACACCGTTTATCGTTTTTCCATCTGTCTCTCGTTCAGCTGATGTGGTATCCATTTTCCTGCCTTCGGCATCTTTCCCATGGCGCGCAGGGAATCACAAATGGTTCGGCGACCAACACTTAACCTCTCTGCCATTTGTTGTTGAGTTTGCATATCGTCTTCTTCCAACAATAGGTTTTTCAGTAAATCTGGACTTTTTTTTCCATTTCAAGTCGAAATCGTAGCGTTTTGAAACTTATCTCTTAAAAAAATAAGAATTATTAACCGCCACACCTGGTAAAATAAGATATGTTGACAAGTAGATGGTGTATTGTTCGGAATCAGCGGTAATCCATTGATAACAAGTCTGGAGAATAAGCTAGGGGTTAAAAAACTTCCCATTGGACGGACAGTGCTACTTTGCCAGGTTTTGTAATATATGGTCGAACTTTGTCGGATAATATCATGTAAATATTTAAAAAAACGGCACTAGCCAATCTATTTGAATAAAGTAGTCTTAATACCACTTATTTTGAACAGTAGAATAAAAAAAAATCATTGAAACTGCTGTGTGATATTTTTTCTTTTGAAATATGTTGTCCATCTTGAAAAAAAATAAGCGGCATAGGTTATTAAAGCTTCCTATCAGTCTTGTTATTATTAAATTTGCATAAACAAAATCAAGAATTAAATAACAAGTCGTGCTACACAAATAGAAACACACACACAGACTCATCTAACCAACTGGCAAATTTCATCATAATCCAGATGTTTTACAATGTTATTACGAGTTATAATGTTATACAAGAATTGGCTATATTTGCTTTATAGTGGATCTAAACGATTTTCGGCATTTACGCATGAGAGATAATGACATAAGAGATTAGACTGTGAAGCGACTCTTGTTGCTCCATCTATTAAAAAATTAAGAATTATTAATCGCCACACCTGGTATTCGGTCTGGTCAATTCAGTCCTTGGTTGTGCAATGGGTACAAAGGCAGAACGCGCGATGTACCTGTAAAACATACGACAAAAAATCACTTAACATAAAATGAAAGGATTATTTTTTTACATTCTTCCAATTTAACATTCTTCCCCCTTAACACTTCCAATCATTGCAGCTGCTGGAAATAAAAGTATTGAAGGTAGAGCGCGCGACAATACCATGGAGATCTCTCAATATTTATTAAATTACAGATCATACATTTTCAACAATGATAATTTTATCAGTCAATAATAAAATTATCATTCTGGGTACTGTTCCTGACACTGACGGGAGGTAGACTTAATACTAAATATTATTTTAAATGAACAGTAACAAATTTAATTCAACTGTACTTGAATATTTGATAATAATCAGAGCAGTAACCTGGAGAAAGATAAATAGAAGTAAACTTTAAATACTTCTCGAAACTACTAAAATCGATAGAAGACAAACTGTTCAGTGAAAAACTCACTTATATAGTAATCATTTAATATTAAAGAAAACATATAAATCGATAGAAACTACAGTGTTCAGTGACAAACTCACAACTAATAAAAGTTAATAGATAACAAACTATTCCGTGATTCACTCACTTACGTAGTAATCATTTAATATTAATGAAAACCTTAAATAATAGAGCTTTAAATACATCTCAAAACTTATATAATCGACAGAAACCAAAGTGTTCAGTGGCAAACTCACTAATAATAGTTAACAAAGTGTTCAGTGATACACTCACCCTTGGAATTATTCGAAAATGACACTACACGATACTTGTTCACAGTACGCATGAAACTGTTGGTTTCTAATCTAATAATGACATGAGCCCATCTCTAAAAATGTCCTACCTTTAACGCACATCGTCATGTTTTCAAAGTTGAACGTCTTTGGTTAGGTTGTAGTTGCAATGCATCGACGGTTGCAATGGAATCAAAAGGTTTTAATTTTTAATAGAAGGATCCTCATGTTGGCAATAATGTCGCAGCGTCTGTATCATATTGAAACCCTAATAAGTAGTAACATAATTGTAATCTCAATTGTACATACAATAAAATAGTTTACAACTTCTTTTCATAATCTGATGTTAGTGGTAAGGTTGCATCGTCTGTGCCAAACGAAGTTGCAAGTCTAGGGGTCGCTTTAAGTATTGTCGAAGCTTTTAGATAGGATAAGCGAACTAATATTGAGTATCAATTAATATTGTAATCAAGTAATATTGAGTATCAACCATCTATTGTTGGTCCAATATAATAAAAACCATCTTTATCAAAAAATATGATAAAGACTATCGTTTTCCCTAAGACAGAATTAATATTTGTCTGCCAAAAGACCTTCTAAACAAACGATAGACCTATCGTTTTATTTGAGATGAAGTTTTTGAGATGAAGTTTAAAACTCTGGACTGAGGCTATCGTCTTAATAACATGACTTAAAAATACCCCGAAAGTATTTCATAGGGTAAAAAATAACTGGAATGTGAAATTCGGGGATAACCCTTTCCTAAATAAATCAAAATGTTATTTAAAACGTTGATAATTATTCGCAAAAACTTATGATAGTAACTCTGGGTTATCGCTCTCTTCGTTATTTCACTCTATGAAGTAATATCAATCGCGAATAAGTATTACATCAGGTTTTTGACAAAAAAAGAACACTATACACGGTCTGTCGGAAAAATAACGGACGGCTATTTTACCCAAATTATTTATTTTTAATCAAAACCCATCCCTTCAGTTCAGTTCAGACACGTTCAACCAATGCTACCATAGATTTTGAAGTCATTTTTCCTTCCTCACAACTTCTTCATTTGTGTAACACTGTCATAAAACGTGTAACGTTCATGGCCAGTTTCAGTTTTGTAAAGAGGAAATAACCACACGGAGATAAATCAGGTGAATACGGAAGATGTTGAAGCACGCAGACTTGTTTTTTTCGTCAAAAATTCACGAACAGCGACGATCTTGTGAGATCAAATCGAGCGCATTCGCTTTTTTCACCAACTCATCGCGATTTTTTTGACCGGGCTGGCTTTGAATCGTCTTCCAAAGCATTGCGACCGTTCTGGAATCGCTTATATAGTGCGCTTCAAGATATATCGTTGACCGAATGGCTACAATAAACTGTTAATAACCCCTGTCGTAACGAAACCTGGCAAAGTTACAAAAAAATGTAAACAGGGCCGGTCCTAATAAAATAACAGGTAAAATTAACTTTATATCTGGTTTAGTAGTTTCGAAATATTTTAGTTTAGTTCGCATTCTTTTCTTAAACAGTGCAGTTCCATAATTTCGATCGTATTTTTATTATTCCAAATGTGCTAAAAACGTGGAGTCCTTGACAAGATAATGATCATTGTGAAACATTTATCGTCCGATGCTAAGCAAATTGTTAAAAATGTGTATGTTTCTTTATTGAATAGGGGGCTTAATGTAGATGCTGCCGCAGCAGAAACATTTTCATTAACGAAAACGTCGTTGTCTACAAAGACTTAATTCGAAGCAAAATGTATGTTATGTATGAAGAGCAAATTGTACCTGTATTGCATTCATTGCAACAGCGACTAAGGAAAGATGAAACCAACATTCTTTGCAGCAGAACTAGCCTCTGGAGAATATTATCTCTAATGGGTTTTGCATATCGCGCCATTAATAAAAGACAAATATTAATGGAATCACAACAATTGCGACGATGGCGGTTTGACTACGTTAACTCTATCAAAAAAATACAGACCTTGATAAAACATGGTTCAATACACATGAGATGCCAGCAAAAGGATGGATAGATAGATACTTCAAGAAAATGCCAAATCAAAGCCCCAGCAAACAAGGGAAAAAGAAAGAAAGGAAGAAACAATTTTACATGCTGGTTCCGAGGATGGATGGGTTCCAAATTGTTTACGGTTGTCCTCAAAAAATATTAAATATTCATCTTTGGCCTACCATGACGACACCACAGGAGAACTTTTAGAAGATTGGTTTATAAATAGCCTGTTGTCCAATATGCCTAAGGAAAGCGTAATTCTAATGGACTTATGCTAGTTATTATAACCACCAAAAAAAAAAAAAGTTCCTAATGCAAATAACACAAAATTGGAAATTCAAAACTATATGCTAAAAAACGATATATACTTCGAAAATACATATAAAAATATGATCTAGAAATATTAAAGACATTAATATTAAAAAGGGACATGGATATGATACTATTGCTGCCGATATGGAACATACGGTTTTACGCCTTCCCCCGTATTACTATATTTTTAATCCAATTCAGCATATGTGACATCAGGCAAAATCCAGTGTTAGAGCAGAAAATATATTTATCCGACTCTAAGTGCAAGTGCTGCAACATTAATTAGGAAGGCTGTAGATAGTATTCCCAAAGAAAGTTGGATAAATTCCATTAACCGTGTTATTAAAATAGAAGATTCTTATGATGTAGATCAAAGTGATAGTGAGAATGAAACCGAATTAAATGTATAATTAAATTTAAGTTTTAATTTTTATTGTATTAATAAACTCAAAATACACAAACCAATAAACAATGTTTTAGTCATACATAATAATAATAATAATAATAATAATAATAATAATAATCTTTCCCGAATTTTTTAATGGAAGGCAATACATATCTTCTGTACAAAAAGGGTGATGCTAAGCAACCCAATAACTACAGACCCATCACGTGTCTGTCAGTATTTTATAAATTGTTGACAGCCCTAATCAATGAAAAAAATTACAAACATTGTGATAAAAACAATATTTTTGAAGAAGAGCAGAAAGGATGTATAAGAGCAAGTATGGGATGCAAGGAACAGCTAACGATCGATGCTGTAGTTCTCGAACAAGCGCGGAGAAGAAAACGCAACCTAAACATCTGCTATATAGACTACAGGAAAGCCTTCAATAGTGTTCCACACGATTGGTTACTAGAAGTCCTGAAGATTTATAAAATAAGCCCTCCCATCATTAACTCCTTAAGGTGCCTGATGGGGAAATGGAAAACAAATCTCTTTATCGATCAACAATGCATTACAACTGCGAATATCGAGAGAGAAATTTTTCAGGGAGATTCCCTTTCTCCAGTTTGGTTTTGTCTAGCCCTAAACCCTATGTCTACATTACTGAACAACAGTAATATAGGATATAAACTAAACATGAGGAATCCACGAAAGCTCTCGCACCTACTATATATGGATGACCTTAAACTCTATGGAGAAACTAGAAAAAAACTAAACTCCTTAATAAAAATGGTCGAAGAATTTAGTAGGGATATCAAGATGTCATTCGGACTTGATAAATGCGCTACCATTAGCATTCAAAAAGGAACAGTCAACAATCAACATTCAACACACTGTAACATACAACAACTGGCACCAGAAGAATCCTATAAATATTTAGGTATACCTCAAAACGAGAAATTTAACCATAGCCAGTTAAAGAAAGACTTTTCTACTATGTACGAAAAGAGGCTTACAAAACTTTTAAATACCAAACTGAACAGTGGAAACCTGATTAGAGCGATCAATGGATGGGCAGTGCCAACTCTGACCTATTCCTTTGGTATTGTTAAATGGTCGGAAACAGACCTTGATGGACTGGATAGATTAACACGTCGAACATTGACAAAATTCCGATGTCTGCATCCAAATTCATCTATGAAGCGACTGTACATTCCAAGAAAGTTGGGAGGCAGAGGCCTCGTGAACATTAAGAACCTTTGTCTGAACCAGGAGAGTAAGATGAGAGAACGCTTCATTAATTCAAGCAGCACGCTAATGAAGCTGGTTGCTAAGGAGGACCGGGGTTTCACCCCGTTGAACCTAGATAAATTGAATCGTGTTGATGGTAGAACAACACTTACAGATTGTATCCGTGAATGGAAACAACAGACACTGCATGGACGGTATCCAAAGTCACTCGAGGATGATACCATTGATGGACCATTGTCTCTAAAATGGCTGACCGATGGGCTGTTGTACCCAGAAACAGAAGGTTTTGCGACATCTATTCAAGATAGTAAGAGGTATCTCGACATCGTATATCGACATCTATTCAAGATATTCAAGGTAGTAACAACACGGAACTATGAAAAGCATATACTACACATGGATGTTGTCGACCGATGTAGGAAGTGCGGTATAGTGGGGGAAACGATTGAACACCTTATCGGTGGGTGTGCAGTTCTAGCCCCTAATGCTTATTTAGGAAGACATAATCAGCTGGCGAAAATTATACATCAGCAAATTGCATTAAAGTATTCGCTATTAGATAACGCACCTGCTCCATATTATAAGTACTCACCTTCTCCCGTATTGGAATCATCTGATTCAATCCTATACTGGGACAGACCAATCACAACAGATCGAACGGTCGATTATAATAGACCAGACATTGTTCTAATTAGTAAAAAGGAGAAAAGGGCTTTTATAATTGACATCGCAGTGCCACTCTCTCATAATATCAGGAAAACTGAGTTGGAGAAAACCACTAAGTATGAAAACCTTGCGTACGATTTGAAAAACCAGTGGAAACTGCATAAGGTAGGGATAGTGCCTTTCGTTATATCCGCTGAAGACCTAATAAGTAAGAACTTTTCAAAAAATTTGAAGGACCTTGGTATCTCAAAATCGATTGCCATAGTGGGACAACGTGCAGTACACTTGCAGACATGCCACATTGTTCGTAAAATTTGATGCTAAGTGAGAGGAGTTGAATTGCTTTCTCATTTTGGCATTGTAATATAGACCAGCTTAGGCTGAGATGCTGAGTTCAGTACGAGGATAATAATAATCTTAACTGTAATCTGTAATTAAATAACTGTAATCGAGGTTTCAGGTCAAAAAACTTACACCCTCAATGCGACAAGGCGTAATATCCAAAAAGATACACCTGCCTGGAAAAAGCGCCTGGAAACTGATATCAATGATTTTCGAGCGAAGGTTGACATTATTTCTGAGTATCTTGCTGGAAATACATCTAGCAAAGTGACGAAAAAAACTAAAATAATTGCTAAAAAATCTGGCATTGGATTTGAAGAGTCAAACTTTTGCGAGAAATTATTAGACCTGAAAGATCGATTTAGACAGAAGGCTAAAACGAAGGGAGCCAGACTAGCCAGATACAATGAGACAGAAAAACGAAAACACCAAAATGCAATGTTTCAAAATAGCCAGAAGAAGTTTTATAGAGAACTAGAAGCTCAGGGTAACCAGTCAAAACATGAAAATGTGAATGTATCTACCTTTGAGAAATACTGGAAATCTGTCTGGAAAAGATCTGATGGTTATGAAAAAATGGCCCCGTGGGTTGCAACAATTCGAAAACAGACTGATGCACCTCCACAAATGGAATTCAACGGTCTTGAAGCGATTGACATCTGCACTGCCATCAAGAAAACTCAAAACTGGAAGACACCTGGGCCAGATGGATTACACAACTTCTGGATCAAAAACTTCACAGCTGTTTACCAGGTACTTGCTGATGTATTTAAAGAAATAATGGTGAATCCTGATACTTTCCCCGACTTTCTGATGGAGGGAAATACATATTTGTTATATAAAAAGGGTGATGCTAACCAACCCAGTAACTATAGACCGATAACATGTTTATCCGTGTTGTATAAATTATTCACAGCCCTGCTCAATGAAAAAATTTATCAACATTGTGACTATAATAATATATTAGTAGATGAGCAGAAAGGGTGTATTAGGGCAAGTATGGGATGCAAGGAGCAACTGACGATTGATGCTGTAGTTCTTGCGCAAGCCCGGACAAAAAAGCGGAATTTGAATATGTGCTATATAGATTACAAGAAGGCTTTCGATAGTGTCCCACATGACTGGTTATTAGAAGTTTTGAACATCTACAAAATTTGTCCGCAGATTACAAACTCTTTAAGGTATCTCATGAGTAAATGGAAGACTAATTTATTTGTCCACCAACAGTACATTGGAACAACAAATATCGAGAGAGGAATATTTCAGGGAGATTCATTTTCCCCTGTTTGGTTTTGTCTAGCGTTGAATCCGATGTCCACATTACTTAACAATAGCAATATTGGCTACAAACTTGACATGAGAAATTCCAGGAAACTATCTCATTTGCTATACATGGACGACTTAAAACTCTATGGAGAAACAAGAGAAAAACTAAATTCATTAATAAAAACAGTCGAAATATTTAGTAAGGATATCAAAATGTCATTCGGACTTGAGAAATGCTCCACTATCAGCATACAAAAGGGAATAATAAAAGAACAACATTCAACAGTCTACGGTATACAAGAACTAGGATCAGAAGACTCATACAAATATTTAGGAATGCTTCAAAATCATAAATTTGATCATAGCCTATTAAAGAAGAATTTTTCCACTTTGTACCAAAAACGACTGACAAAACTGAACACCAAACTGAACGGTGGAAACCTCATTAAAGCGATCAATGGATGGGCAGTGCCAACTCTGACCTATTCCTTTGGTATTGTTAAATGGTCGGAAACAGATCTTGATGAACTGGATAGATTGACACGAAGAACATTGACAAAGTTCCGATGTTTACATCCCAATTCGTCCACAAGAAGGCTATATATTCTAAGAAAGTTGGGAGGTAGAGGGCTTGTGAATGTCAAGAATCTTTGTCTCAATCAGGAGAATAGGATGAGAGAGCGCTTTATTAGTTCACATAGCACACTAATGAAACTGGTTGTTAAGAAGGACCAGGGTTGTTAAGAAGGACCACTAAATCTAAATAAACAAAATCGTGTTGATAGTAGAACAGCAATGAAGGATATCGTTCAAGAATGGAAACAACAGACATTACATGGGAGATTTCCTAAACCACTTGAGGATGACTCCATTGACAAATATTTGTCTCTAAAGTGGCTTACCGATGGACTATTATATCCAGAAACAGAAGGCTTCGCGACAGCTATTCAAGATAAGGTAGTATGGACAAAAAATTATGAAAGACATATTCTACACATGGATGTTGTCCACAAGTGCAGGAAGTGCGATTGTGTAGGAGAAACAATTGAACACCTTGTTGGAGGGTATCCAGTCCTTGCCCCTAATGCTTAATATTTTATGTTTTCCAAAATTATTCAGAAGTTAAACCACTCCGACTCTGGCGCCTTTGAAGAAACTAGGAATATTTTTATAGAAATGTATTGGGGTAATTAACATTTTTCGAAAGGCAACGAAATATCTTGAACCGGACGATACCTCTCGAACACATGCGTACGGAATAAGCAACCAAGGCCGTACAATTTTTTCATCAATCTAAATGTTTCTGTAAAAGTTCTACCGAAATTTTAATAACAACTCTTTGTTCCCTCTTTTTTTGTGATTACTTCACAAAAAATACTGTCACTTTAAGCCTTATAACTTGACAATCTGTTGATATGTTTCATATTATATATTTTTTCAATAGATGACGCTACTAGTTTTCTTGTGACAAGTACCGTTATTTTTCCGACATACCGTGAATAACTTTATTATATTTTCTTTAATTCTATTTGTTTTTAGTTATTTGAAGGAATGAAAGCTTACAGGGGAATTGATGGTAAAACGCGAATATTCCGGCCAGATTTAAACATGGCAAGAATGAACATATCCGCCCAAAGTTCTGGTTTGCCCACATTTCAAGCCCAGGAAATGACTGAGTGCTTGAGACGTTTGGTTCAAGTTGATTCTGAATGGGTACCGCACGGAGCAGGAAGCAGCTTGTATCTAAGACCTACATTGATAGGAATAGATGTAAGTAATTCTTTTGGCATTTAAATTGGCATATTTATTTAGCTAAAAAGTTGTTTATAAAATTCCTAAAATCTATTAGGTCTACAGGTACTTAGGTCTTCCTAAAAGCACTATCAACAACCAACATTTTAAATGTTTTCTTCTTCTTCTTCTTCTTATCGTGCCGCCGTCAATAGAGTTTGTTTACAGCTGCTCTAAATAACTGATTCGATGTACCATTCTCTCAAAAATTCGCAGCCTTTTCTCTTTAAACACATCGGTCAATAAATCCCCGGTCTGACATTTAGATGCCATCACAAATCCTTACCAGTAGTCGATTGTACCAACCTTCAAAAACATTAGCCCAAATTTCATGACAATCTGTCTACTAGTTTCTGAGTTGTCATACTTTAATTGACGCTATTTTTGTTATTTTCAAAATAATGGAAAAAAAGTTGATAAGCATTGTTTTTTGAAGAAGATGAAACTACGTAAGGATCGTGAGTTAGTTAAATTGAAATGTAAAATGAATATTTTTCAACTGTTAATAAATTTTGTTTTGATAATATGTTTCAATTTAAATAACTCACCATCCTTACGAAATTTTGAAAAATGTATTAATAAATATTTATAGGAAATGGAATGATCTACAAAAAAGGTCGAATAACATTTTTCGATAAAATTCATAGTTTCGGCGAAAAATTGAAAAAATGTAAAAATTTATTGTACATTCATTTTTAGCCGCAAATAACTTTTGAAAAGTAAATTTATCCAAAAATTATGAGAGACCTTTTTTGAAGAACGTTCAATTTCCTACAAAGTTGTGTAATAGTCTTTCGACAGTAATGTTTCGCTGAAGAGCTATAAAATTAAAGAGCTGAAAGAGCTATAAAATTCCAAAGTATAAAAAAGAATATTTTCTATGTTATTTAAATGAGAAATTGAAATTTGCGATGCTCTTATTTAGAGCTCTTAATATTAATATTAAGAGCTCTAACTTTCACAGTATTTTTTCACAGTCATTTCTAGCAATATTTTCGATACCTTTAAGAAAAAAAAAATAGTTGACTTTTTTGAAACAATCTAATTTCTTTTAAACGAAAGTACGTGGAAGTATGGTTGGAAGATTTCTGTTGGAAGAGTTCTGTCTGACTGAAGAGTTCAGCTGACTCTTCAATCGAAGCGGACAACACTTGAAAATGCCAAATGAGATTTTGGAGAAACGTTGTGACTCTTTACAGAATCAACGAATCGACACCCGGAATGATTTAGAAACATTTTCTACCATCCGTGAAAATATTAGATGTAACATATTGTTATTATTATTATTCACGTATGGGCACTGGTGGACCACGTAAAGTACTGTTAGAGGCGTTTGTTGTTGTTAGCCTTCCTTTGCGCCCATACTAATTTCATTCTTTCGCTATGAGCTTTTTTTCTTTCGTCAGACCAAGTTGTTCCAGTCTTCCTACATTTTTCTCTCTGGCCAATCTCCCAAACGTTAACCTTGTGTCTGAAACAGCCTCTATCCTGAATTTCAGTTTGTATAATATTTAATGATCTTAGGTCCTCTTTAATTGCAGAAATTCATTTAATTATTTCTACTTTAGCTCCACTCCTATTTTCATAAAATTCAACTATTTGTCTAGTTAGCTCACTGGGATTCATCCGTTTTATGTATCCGTAAAACTTAAGTCTTCTTTTTCTCATATCGCTATGTATATCTGTGTATTGTTTGATTTCTTTGTTTTCTCGACGTCAGTATGTTGTGTTATTTATATGTTCGGGGCCTAAGATTTTTTTTTCCTACTTTTCAATATCCTCGATATCTCTCTTTCTATTCAAAATGAGCGTTTCTGCCCCATATAGACATTCTGGCTTAATAACTGTGTTGTAATGTCTCAGTTTTGTGTTTTTAGATAGGCATTTTTTGTTGTAAATATTTTGTGTAAGCCTCAATGCCGTTTCCATTTTTTGGCATCTACCCTTATTGACCGCTTTTTCCAATCCTTTTTCCATGATTATTTCACCCAAATATTTGAACTGAGAAACTCTTTTGATGTTACCATATTTTATTTTTAGAAATGGTGTTCTTAGTCTGTTGCAGGTCATCTATTGTGTCTTTTCAAAGGAAATTTGGAGTCCTACCTTTTCTGCTGTTTCTTTTAGGATTTCAATCTGTTTCTGTGCCGTTAATACATCTTGAGCTAAAATTGCTAGATCATCAGCAAACGCCAGACAATCAATTTTGATGTTGGTTCTCCCCAGTTTAATTGACTGGTCAATATTCAGGGCCGACTTTTTTTCACGCCACTCCTGTTTTATTTTTTCTAGAACACAGTTAAATAAGAGTGGCCCCTGGTCTCACCATCCCCTGGTCTCACTTCAGTTTTAATTTAGAAGGGCTCTGAGATGTCACCTATGAATTTAACTTTTAACCTTGTGTTAGTTAGTGTGGCTTTAATAATTGCCAGCGTTTTTAGATTTAGTCTTATATGCTTTTTTGAAATCCACATATGTACAGACGAGATTTTTATTGTACAGTTTTTGATGTCTTAGGATTAACTTTAAATTCAGGATCTGTTTAGGGCAGGACCTGCCCGGTCGAAAACCTGCTTGATATTCACCAATTTCAGGTTCTAACTGTTCGTGTGCTCAGTCTAGTAGACATCTTATGTAGTGGATTGATTAGAACATATTTCCAATCTTTCGGAATCCGTTCGGTTCGCCAAACTTCTTGTAGAATTTTGGTTATTTCCTTGATTGTACCTGGACCAGCGGATTTCAAAAGTTCAGCAGTGAATTCCATCTTCTTTTTTTTGTTTTAACCAAACTTCTTGTAGAATTTTGGTTATTTCCTTGATTGTACTTAGACTAGCGGATTTCAAAAGTGCAGCAGTGATTCCATCTTTACCAGAAGCTTTGTTATTTTTAAGCCGCTAGATTTGCCTAATTATTTCATCCTCATTCGGTGGTAATGAATCTGGGTTTGTTTGTCCAGGGTTTAGTGTTGGTAATCTGTTTAAGGGCTCAGAACTTTTTAGTAGTTGTTCAAAATATTTCGCCCGTTCTTTGCAACTGTCCTGGTTATTTAGAGCTATTGTCCGTTTTCCTTTTGCAAGCAAAGTCTTTGGGGTTGATAGCCTGTTAATTTCGTTTTATATGTTTTGTAAAAATTTCCGGTGTTATTTTTTTGGAAATATTTTTCTCTTTCATTAAGTTGATTGTTTTCATATTTTCTTTTAGTTTATCTAATTAGCTTCGATGTTTCTTTTATTACTTCCAAAAAGATGTTATAGTTTATTGCTGTTTTTTACTGTTTTTTTACTGCTTGCTCGCAAACTTCATCCCACCACGGATGTTTTCTACGTTTTTGTAAAGGGACCAACTTGAAGGCTGTTTTAATAATTTTTTGTTTCAATTCTTGCGAGTTCTGTGCTGGTTGTTTATCAAGTTCTTATGTTAAGGTTGGTTTTATTTTCTTTGGGTCGAACTTTAGCAGTCTCTTTTGAATAAGTTTTCGAGGTTTTTAAGCTAAGTTTGATTCTAGTCAAGTAGTGATCCGTGTCTATATTTGCTCCTTTCCTGGCTTGAACATTCAAAATCTCTTTATAATTGGGGTACAAAATGGCAACATGGTCAATTTGAAATTCACCCATGTACGTATTTGGACACCTTCAGGTCTTTTGTTTTGTTATTTTCTTCGTAAAATGGGTTGACATTATTTTTAGATTAAACTGCAAATATAGTTCAACTAATTTTCTACCATTATGGTTAGTCCATTTATGAGCGGGAAAACTGCCGACTGTTTTCCTATACTTTTTTCTTTCCCATGTAACGCATTTAAGATGAGGACACCTCCATATTTTCGCTATTTGAAGGAATACAGATTTGAATTTTTGCACAGTCATACAGGTTGATGGGTCACACTTTTTAAGAATCTAAAATCTGAACTTTAAACTTCGATATTTCAATCTCTTCGATCGGTCAATTCTCGATATTTGACTTCGCGTTTCATACCGAGTTTCATGACAAAATTCATGCATTTTTATTTTTTTCGTTATTTTAGTCTATACACAAAATTATTACAATTTTTTAATTGACAAATTTGTAAAAACTTCACAAATTGTCATTTTAATACAGTCAATTATAGGGGTGTCTTCATGATAATGGCGACACACTGTATATATATATATATATATATATATATATATATATATATATATATATATATATATATATATATATATATATATATATATATATATATATATACCCCTTCAATTGGAGGACATTCAATGGAGAGTATATGTAACACTCAGCTACTGATGTCTCAGTGTGTGTGTGTGTGTGTGTGTGTGTGTGTGTGTGCGTTGTTGAATTGTTGTTTCTATTCTTGTAATGAAAAATATTCTGAAGAAATTCGCTCCTTTATCTTCTATTATTGACACAAGTGGATTCGTGATTTCAAATAAGTGTCGAAAACACACTGCAAAGTGAATGTATAAATGTGTAACAGTTAGTTGATTTTAATTACCAAATTAAACTTGTCCTGATGATGTAAGCATGATTAACGAAACACGCGTTGAGACACAAGACAGGTCAACTAGACAAATAATAGAACAAAACTAATAAAAATAATATACATACTATACAATAATATACAAAAAAAATAATAGCAACAAAATATCGACTAGTCCCCAAACAAAATTAACATTACTCGAATAAAGATAATAGTTTATCTTTATCGCTGTTACAATTAATAAAGGACAATGCAATGTAGGCTTATTTCTGTGTCAGATTTGTATGAAACCGGATCGATCTGGTTCGGGATTCAAGTTGCAAAAGTCTGCTTGTGATATCCGGAGGTTACACAAATAATCTTCAATACGCATCAATCGCATGTTAGTTACAACGAAAATAATATAATGTTTCAAAATCGTGTTTTAACTCGGAAACTATGGACGAAAACAAGAATTTTGCAATTGGTTCACCGAATAAACCAGCAAAAATTAAAAAAATATTTCAAGTACTTGGGTTTATAGTAAAAGATAATGTGCTAGTAAATAATGAAATTACTTCAGCAAACTTAATATACCATAAAAAATCTGTTCTTGGAGATTTTAGAGAACTTGGGTTCTTTTTAGATACGCTTAAAAAAACACCATAATAGATTATGTTTTAATAAAATATGCTATAACGTTTTTTATTCGAATTAAACAGAAACATAATCACCAAAAAGCTTTTCTTTGGACACTATTAGTAAAAAGTTAAAGACTTATGCAGATATTCAGATACTACCAGCAATTTTTTCTAGCTCTGGAAATGTAAAAGAAGAAGAATAACACTGGGGAACAGCAATTTTGTTGACTTCTCAAATGTTGACATCTCTGAATGCAAAAATATTCACAGTTTTTCTCTATCACGTCAAGTTCTTAAGCTACAGCATACCCCTCATTTTACCTTAAAAATGTACGTACGAAAGGAAATAAGGTGAAATCTGACCTAATAGATTAGAATATTTTATTCATACAGAGGATAACATATTATTAAATGTTAAATTGTGTTTATACAAAAAATAAATAAAAGATATTATGCTAAAAATTTCTTCTTATAGCTTTTCCTGGAGTTACCGCGTTTCCTTGATACCGCGCTTCCATAGCGCTTTAGATCTTGGTGGAATCGTTCGCCCTGTTCATCACTAACAGCACCAAGATTTTCTGGGAAGTTAGCAAGATGACTATGAAGAATATGTTTATGTTGTAACCAAGCTTTTTAAAGCTCTCCAAGAGTTGTTGAACAATTTCGATGTAATTCAGGGCTCGTGTATTTCCAAGAAAGTCTTTAACAATATTTTTAAAAGCCAACCAAGCATTCCTTTCAAGTTCGGTCATTGTTTCAGTGAAATTTTCATCTTTAACGAGTTGCCGAATCTGTGGACCATCAAAATCTATGGACCATCAAAAAATGCCGAAATGATGTACTTAAAGCAGTCTCCTTCAATTGACAAAGCCTTAACACATTGCTTCATGAGTTTTATATGCAAATGTGGAAATACAATGTTTTTTCTGTCGACAAGTGGCTGATTTAAATTGTTTGGATCACCAGGTCTTAGGTCAGATCTTGGCGGCCAGTTCGATTGCACCCAATGCTTCTCACGAGCTCTGCTGTCCCACATGCACAAAAACAGGGATACTTGCTATACCCGCGTTGCTGGTCAAGAAGGAAACAGACCATTTTTGGTCAACACAGATGATCCATTGGTGCATGTTATATTGCAACAAGTCAATGGCTTTCTTTATGTCGCCATTCACGCGAAGAAACTGAATGACCTTGATGCTAATAATTCCGATGCTAATAATTGAGTCTTGATGCTAATAATTCCGATGCTTTTTTGGATAGTCCCAAATCTCGTGCTAAATCGTTTAATTCATATTGATTGAATCCTTTACGAACAGAATCATTGGAAACTTTGAATTCTTCGTCGGTGGAGTCACTTCGATCTTCACTTGATTCACATTCTTGTATTTCTAAAGAAGGTAATTCTTGAAAAACTGGCACTGGAATTTCAGCTGAATGAGGCCCAGGGCGTATAGCTGACGGTAAACTGGGTACTCAATTTTATGTTTGTTTTTCTTGTTGACTCCTGATGTTTTCACTATGCAAAAATAACAATCACTTAAGTGATCTTTGGGCTCTTGCCAAACCATTGGTATACCAAACGAAAGTTTATTACGTGTTCTCTTCGTCCACATTCGTAAACTCTCTACACACGCAGCTTGCACACTTTATGAGGGGCCCATGATTTATCTTGGTCACCTAGTTTCACTTTAAAATCAGTAAAATAGACTTGCCTGAGAAATGTACTAATATTAGTCCGTTGAATGGGGATGGTAAAACTGCCACATATATAACAAAATGAATCAGGGCTGTTTAAGCACTTACGACGAGAACTACCAGAGACAGACATAACGAAAATATGTAGTTGTGTATATATGCTTTGACTTCACTATATCAGAGCACAGAGCACAGACACAGACCCACGTACTTTAGCGTCTCATGCGTAACTGACCGAACTAGTTTTGGATGACGCAACGTCACTCACGCCCCCACTCCTAGATCGAAGAAGGTACCCCGGTAGGAGAGCAGTAGTGACTTCTGTGATTCGCCAAGCTTAGTCGGATGCGCAACAACTGTAGAGAAAAAACTTGACGTGATAGAAAAAAATTAAATAAAGTTTTGGAATTAGCATGTCAATTTACGTATAAAACAGCTTAAATATCGAACTCAACAGAAATTATTTTTCAATTTGTTCCCCAGTGTAATCAATCAAACCATACGAAACATACCAACAATAAGTATTGGCCATTTAATTCTATACATTTTGCCCATCTCTCCGGCAATTTATGGATGCCATTCCAAAAGAACAGTTTCTCCTTTTGAGCTAAACCATTCATCGAGCCATTTTTGAACTGCTTCGAAATCGGAGGAGTGCTGCTCTGCAAGCGCATGCCCCATCGATGCGAAAAAGTGGTAGTCGGATGGAGCCAGGTCTGGAGAGTACGGCGGGTGCGATGAAACTTCCCATCCAACTGATTTCAACACTTCTTTGACTGGTTTTGCTGTATGTGATGGCGCGTTGTCATGCTGCAAAATCACCTTATCAAGTCTTTAAGCGTATTGTGGACGTTTTTCGATCAATGTACAGTTAAAATTGATCATTTGTTGTCGATCAGTAATAAGCGATCAGTATTAACTGTTCCTTCAGGTTTCAATAATATACGACACCAACTTGGTCCCACTAGACACAGACATGGTCTTGCGACCAAAGCGATTTGACCTTGCAGTCGATGGGTGGGCTTCGCCAGGTGATAACCATGATTTTTTTCGCTTGGGATTTTCGAAATAAATCAATTTTTCATCACCCGTTACTATTCGATGCAGAAATGACTTCCTTTCATACTTTTAAAGCACTATTTCACTGACGATTTTTGGATTTTCTAATTGCCTGTCATTCAATTCATGTGGCAACCATATTGCCATCTTTTGGATCTTTACCATCGCTTGTAATTGTTTACAAATTGCGACTGAGCTCACAATCAACTTTTCTGCCAATTGTTTTTGAGTTTGTGTTGAGTCTTCATCCAATAACTCCTGCAATTCCGCATCTTCAAACGTTTTCGGCCTACCAGGACGTTCATTGTGTTGAACGTTGAAATCACCACATTTGAATTGTCGAAACCACGTTTCACAGGTTCTTATGGTTGGAGCATACTCACCGTAAGCCTCTACTAACAAACGACGACTTTCAATGGCTTTTTTCTTTTGATGAAAGAAGAAAAGTAATGCATGCACGTTTTCAGGCCCAAAACTCGACATTTTCAAAAAATTATAAATCTATAACGCTGTTATTTTGGCGGAACTTAACTTGTGTAACGTTTTGAGGTTAATGTCAGTAGAATAAAATGACATATGTATCAAATCATAACATTGCATACTTATGGTTAGTGAAATCTGTTACAGAAACCGAAAAGCAATTACTGACATACCTGGTACTTATGCGCTATTTGCACATATATTTATACACTTGCCTATATACAGACAGGTTTATATATTTAAAACTCAGTATAAGTATAATACTTAGTCTCGATGTAATTTATTGATAACTTAGAAGAGAACTTAGAAAAATTCAAGAGAAGAATTTATGAAAATGGTAAGAATTAAGCAGCTACAAGAATGCAATAGGAACGCTATAGGACTTTTGAAATAATCTGATTTTTTCAAACCTAATCGCTAGATTGTTGATGGCAACAATCAAAACGTAATTCTTGTAATATCAGGATATACAAAGGACAGGATATACAGGACAAAAGTAATGGGAGACCGATTTCAGCTCGCACTCCCAAAATGATCTAAAAAGTTAGTGATTTTGTAGCAAATGAGTGCAATGCTTCACTAAAAATGATGGAAGAGGATTTGAGTATTGTCAAAGCAACGATTCGACTCATTCTTCACAAGGATTTGGGTAAAAAAAAGGTTTGTGCAAAGTTTATTCTACACACGTCGACCGAGGATCAGAAATCACTTGTGCGTGATCAGAAACCACTTGTGTGTGAAATCACTTCACAAAGTGCGGAATGGAGGTCGAAAAACTTTCAGCCGTCATTAGATGAACACAAGGAAAGCAGTTGAAGAGAGACAATCAGGACCAGACCATGATGTTAATGACGGGTCGTTATAACACGCATCACGACTCGTAGCAATCGTGACTACCCTTAACATCCTTCTTACAAACTCGAGTTTAGTTCCAGATACGTCCACAAAATGGCGTAGCAGAACCGTGAAGAGAGATGAAAGCGAAGCGCAGCCATGACACCGACCCTGATCGTCACTCTTCAACAGCCTGCCTCGCGTTCGACTTGAGTCCGGCAGAAAAGCCGCGGAAAATCGACGCATGGTAGCGGTTCCACAGATTTCACAATCCTAGTCACTTAACAATATATATTCCCAAAAATATACTCTATATATATATATATATATATATATATATATATATATATATATATATATATATATATATATATATATATATATATATATATATATATATGTTTGCTCAAAAGATAGCGTAGTGGGGCCGTGGAGAGAGATATTTGTAAAACAGAAATTTTTTATCCGTACTTCCACGTACCTCTGCTCGTCTCAAATCAGTCGCCGTCACCATGCATATATACTCCCATAATATATAGTGGCTTAGATGTTACCTTACTATCGTGGTAAAACAGATTTCTAGCTGTTCGATATTATTTTTTTACCGAATTTTAAAATTAAAATGTCTATAATATTTTATAACTAACTTAATTTGTCAAAATAATTGTTTATTGATTTAAATTGTCAGAAATAAAATACGTGTTTTTGCAAAATTATTATTTATAAACTTAGATGATCCAATTTCACCAGTAGAACTTTGCAAAAAAGTATCGTAATATAATTAGTTTTTTTAATTGTCCATTTTCTATATTTGTTTAGATCCTCGATCTTACCTGAAAAAAAAATTATAATATACATTTATTATTATTTTTAAGTAATTGAAATGTAAAAAACAAATGTTTAATCGCTATCAGCTATACCATCTGAAATCTATTCTGAAAGAATTTAGAAAGCATTAGAGATTTTACGAACCAGTCGTTCAGATATTAAAAAGTATTTTTTTATTCCAAAATTTTTACTTTTAGGGTACTTTGGGTGTCCAGCAATCAGATTCAGCTTTGCTCTTCACCATTATGTGCCCTGTCGGTAACTATTTTGATGGAAATAGCGATGCAGTGTCCTTACTAGCTGACCCAGCGTTTATACGGTAACCAAAACAAGTAAAAGTGTTTTAGAACATGTCTTAACACTGAGCGTTTTGTAGGGCTTGGCCTGGAGGATCAGGTGATAAAAAGGTGGGGTCAAATTATGGACCGACCATCAGAGTTCAGAAACACGCCTTGGAAAAGGGTCGCCAACAAGTATTGTGGCTTTACGGGCCTGACCATCAACTAACCGAAGTAGGAACTATGAATATTTTTATGTTTTACGAAGATGATTTCGGAGGTACTCGTTCAAATTTCCTCATGTATTTTTTCAATTTATTTATGTTAATTTTTTTTAAGGAAAAAGACTTGTTACTCCGCCGCTTACTGGTCTAATTTTGCCTGGAGTTACCAGACAATCCATTATACAATTGTGCGAACAGTGGAGGGAGTTTCCTGTGGAACAAAGAAGTATTACGATGGGTGAAGTAATCAACCTTCAAAAAAGGGGAAAGGTGTGTGAAATGTTTACTATATTTACTTAGTTTTTATATCCAGAACGCTGGTCTCGAAAATTTTCAACATCATCCTTTATTATTATCACAAACACCAGGAGACTAAAATCATCTCCTGATGATGCTAACATGGTTAGCGAAACGTGCGTCGAGCACGAAAAAAACGTGATTTGGTGTTTAGTGGTAAATCTCTTCAAGTTTAACAAACGTCATATTGAAAATCGTTGATTTCTCTACCGTACTTCATAGTTTCGAGTCGTTGTCAAATAGTGATGGCCAGTTAATTATCTCAGTGTTCCGCAAAGTGTGTGCCGCAGTACACTAGTGTACCATTTTATTAGTTGGTTGGAAAAATGTCAAGTTTGGTCAGAGAGTTATAAAGATGATATTCCTACATATAGCTGAGAGTTATGCGAGCGAGGCGCTTCGTTGCGCGAGGAGCTGGAGAGTCTAACCCCGCGCGCTGCGCGCATGCGCGTGTTGATGTGACATTGTGAAGCTACGTCCCGTTTAGTCGTGGTGGTCGCGCGCCAGTAACTAGCCGCTAGTTTGTGATTGTGTCATCGCGAACGTAATTGACTTTTTTAATTACAAAAAACCTACCGCAAGTTTGTCAGGTGAAACTAATGATTCCCAAGAAGAAGCAAAGTCAACTAAGAAAAAACCTAAGCTTGTTAATAGAAAAAAATTAAGTGAGAGCTGTGTAAGTTACGGCTTTATATATTGCGCGAAGCCCAATTCAAAAATGTTTTGTTTGTGGAGAAACTTTCGGTATTAAGTCGATGATGCCCAGTAAACTTTTACGACATCGGTGACTCAAAAACACAAAGCCTTTTTGCAACGTTTGAAAGACCAGTCTAAGGAGCAGATAACTCTCATGAGTTCGTCTTTCAAAACATCAGACAAAGCGCAAAAAAGCAAGCTACCTGATCGCTAATATTCTAGTTAAATCCAAGAAGAAAAACCTCAAAACTTCGATCGAAAAAATATCTGCATCAGCAGGTACCATCTCACTTCACACTAATGATATTTCTTGTCACATTGAATCAACGTTAATTGAAAAATTAAGACTTGGACTAAGCAGAGTTTTTGCGCTACAAGTCGACGAGTCTACTGATATCTGTGGTCACGCGCTTCTCATCTCAAATGTGAGGTATACTGATGGATATGAAATAAAAGAGGACTTTTTATTTTGTCTGCCACTACCTGGTTATACCACTGCAGAAGAAATATTCAAAGTAACAAACCAGTACTACAGTGAGTATATTTTGGAATGACCACCGCATAAGGGGGCAACAGCTATGACGGGAAAAAATAGGGGATTTATAAACAGGGCTTCTGAAAAACACGCTAATATTAAAAACGTACGTTGCTTTTTACACAAGGAAGCATTGATGATGAAGTCTCTGCCGGATGAAATGTTGTGTGTCCTACAAGAAGTCATCAAAGTTGTAAATTACATCAATTCGCGACTGCTGAACTCTCGTATTTAATACAGTGTGTCAGGAAATGGGAGCAGATAATTAGTCACTTCTATTTCATACAGAAGCACGGGCGTAAGCCAAATATTACCTAATATTATACCGAAAAAATACGAGGAGTGAAGAGAGTTAAATTATTACATTTGAATTGAATATATATCCGAACTAGTGGACGTTGCGCACACAGTAACGCCATCTCTTGTCGAGTAGTCGAACTATTTTGTATCGTATGGAAACTTTGCGTTGTTTCTCGATTATTGGCCACGCCCCCCGGTCGGAATGAGCGGAGCTTTGTGGAAGTTTGTGGCAGTTTCTGGACGGCTACTACTGGGCTGCTATATAAGCGGCGCGTGACCGCGCTCACGGCAGTATTGTTCCATGCGAACTCGAAGCGAATATAAGTGAAAAGTGGTGAACGAATAGTGAAGATAATTAAGTGTACCGTGTAACTGAGTAATTTTAGTGCAGTATTATTCGGTGACCTTGTTAAGGATAGATACGTGAATCATTATTAATGTCGAAAAATGGAGGGGAAAAAAAGGAAGGGTGATAAACTTAAAGGTATGGACTACTGGAAAAAGTGGTGTAGTCAAGGGGTTTCTAATAAAGAAACAAATTTGGATTTAGCTATCAAAGCTTCAGCTACCTTGCATGCTGATAAGAAGACTATGATGACAAGCGGGCCCTCGACCTCAATCACAACACCGAATGTCGAAATCGATGCCATGTCGCTGGTGCCCTGTTCGATACCTTCAACTGCCGAATCTACATCTAGTCTGCAACAGGCCAGCTTGCCTGTTACCTCATCTTTTACAACTGTAGTTAAGTTGGATGTTGGTTTTTACGCGAATCAAGAAAAAATCTTGGATGAATATTTTAAAGTCCAAATTTTAAAAACGCCATGGAACCCACCCAGAGATTATAAGTTTCCTATTTCCACAAAACGAAACTTGCGCTTTCAATTGAAATGGTTGGAGAGATTCCCCTGGTTGTCATATTCGGAATATAAAAGTGGAGCATACTGCAGAGTTTGCGTGGTAATGGGACGTTTGCTTGATGAAGGTATAGGCGGTCATCAAAGGACCGGCCAGTTGGTAACCGAACCTTTTTGTAAGTGGAAAAATGCCCTAGAAATATTTGAAGCTCATGCGAAATCGGGATACCACAAGCGAAATTCAGAACTGGCAGATAACTTTCTAAAAATAATGTCTTCGCAGGCTTTTTCGGTCTGAAGCTGTCTTCTGAAAGAAAGAGACAACAAGAGGGGAATCGAAAGAAACTAATCCCTATCGTAAAAGCAATAATTTTTTGCGGCAAACAAGGCATCTCCTTGAGAGGTAAAATCGATTCGGGGCGCATACAAATTACACCAGAATCCCCCAGAACCTGAACAACCACTACAGAATGATGGTAATTTTAGAGCCCTGTTGCGGTTTGCGGCTGAGTCTGGAGATAAAGATCTGGCCGAGCATTTGAATACTTCACAGAAGAATGCCCTGTACACAAGCCCTCAGATCCAAAACGAAATAATTGACATTTGTGGTGAATTAATTCAACATAAAATAATTGAAGAAGTAAAGAAAGCCAAACTATTTGCGATTCTGGCTGACGAAACCACCGACATCGGACGGTGGTTTCATCATGGTGGTATACTGCGAATGCCACGCGTCGTCGGAAGACAATTAAATAGACCGAACATTCCTGCATTGGATGTATGCACGTATTACAAAATTAATTTGTTCATTCCATTTCTTGATCATACAATTCAACAATTGGTTGAAAGGTTTACCAAACATCGTAAAGGAGTATCAGCATTATCTGGTGTGCTACCTTCAAATTTTACTGCCAGTTCTGAAATTGAAGAAGCAATTTCCATGTACTCGTCACTGCTTCCCGACAGCAACATATCAGTGATGACAAGTATCTCGCCTACCCCGAAATCTAGTTTGGAATGCCTAGATATGTGCGATAAAAACCTTTATCCTAATATTTACACATTACTACAAATCTTGGCTACCATTCCTGTATCCACTGCTACCCCAGAAAGGTCTTTCTCGAGCCTAAGGAGACTGAAAAACTATTTACGAAACACTACAAGTGAAAACAGACTTAATGGTTTGGCTCTCATGAACATTCACTATGGCACAGAAATTCATGCAGATGAAGTAGTGGATATATTTAAAAGAAAAAGTCGAAGATTTCTTCTTTAATGGTTTTAGATTTACCGCAGAGGAACGAAATTAATTTAACCATTTCATTTAAAGTTAAGAACTTTATAAATATGTCGTAATTTTTCCGATGAATATATAGATATTAAATTTCATGTAAGTATATTTTTGTTGTTTTGTTTACTTCAAACTAACCCAGCCTCCCAGCCCCCTAAACTAAATCCTGGCAACGCCCGTGTACAGAAGTACGATGGCGTTCTCGCCGAAAAATGCTTTCTCGGTTTTACGAGCTAAAAAATGAGACCCAGACGTTTTTAGAGGCCCAGGTTTCAGATTTTACTTCTCTGTTTAAAAAAGAAGAATGGGCAGCAAAACTTGCATATCTGGAAGACATATTCGCTCACTTAAATGAGCCCGACAAATCCAAGGCAGGAATTCTAATATTTTAACGTCGTCAGACAAGATTGAAAGCTTTCACGCTAAGTTTGTATTATGGATCAGTCACGCTACTAATGGTAATAATGAAATGTTCTTAATTGTCATGGTTTTGATAGTCAAACCCTTAGAGCTAGAAACTTAGCAGAAAAAATAACTCTTATTTTCCTAATTGTAACCTGCAACCTATGGACTGGACAATCTTGGACACTTACCAATAAACGAGCAAGAAGATCGGACATTAAAACTAAAATTTTCCGAAACCGAGCTAGCACATTAGAGTTGCACATAAAAAATGAGTATCCACTGTCTTCAAAGCACTCTATCGCAATTCTCTTACCATTTGCCACGACCTACTTATGCGAATTGGGGTTTTCAACTCTCACTACAATTAAATCAAAAAAAGAGAACGCCTGAGGATGATCGACAAAGAGATCACAGCAGCCTTATCAAAGATTGCTCCAAATTTTGATCGCCTGTGCTCAATTAAGCAGGCTCACATTCCTCATTAGACATATTTTCATATTATATTGATGTGAATAATAAATAAATAAATATTAAATAAGTTTTTACTCTGGTGTACTTTTAAAATTTCTTGATTTGGTAGGTGTACCTTGAACACAAAAAGTTTGAGGAATACTGAATTTATCTAACCCTCCGTTTGGGCGGAAGGATGTTTTATTAAATGCAATAATTTTTGGATTTGGATAATTATTGGATTGGTGCAAAAGATCGAAGAAAAATGGCGTCTCTAATGTCGAAATTATTCAGTATAGCATGACAAAGCATCATGGTACGTTTAACAACAAAGCAACGCTTGTCGAACTGCAAATTGTCGAAGTTTATTATCAAAATCAGTGTTTTGTCCGGCAAACTTATAGAGCACATCGTGAATTTTATTAACAAGTCCACAACTAGGAGGAAAAAATCAGGGTCATGGGATGTGTGGTCTTCATTTTCTACTTGGAGCTCATAATTTTGGGGTGGAGTAGGAACTGATAAACTCGCTGAATATTCAATAGGTCAAATAGCCTAGGGATATTGAACTGTTTCTCTTTAAGTGGACGGGACCTTGGTATATTAAAATGGCTCTCTCATCAAAAATGGGGCTGTGACCACCTCATCCTTCTCCACCTTTACAAATCCCTCATCAGGTCAAAAGTTAATTATGGCTGCATCGCCAACATGTCTGCCCCTGCAAGTTATCTCCGTCGAATAGATGTGGTGCAAAACTCGGCCCTTAGATTAGCGCTAGGAGCGTTCAGAACCAGTCCCATCCCCAGTCTTCATTGTATTTCTGAAATTACACCACTTAATACAATAAGGTTGAATCTTCTTTTGAGATTATCAATCTTTCTTTGGCCCTCTTGATTTCCCCAACCAAGTTTTTTCTCAGCGATTAAAGGGTTCGGGCACGGTTCTTTTCAATTTTCTCCTTGACTCTGGTATTTCTTTGCCCCCCTGTCACCCAATAACTTTCCCCCACAAGCCGCCATGGTTACTTCAGCGCTGTGATCCTAATTTCAGCCTTCTTCCATATAACAAACCTTTTTCGGGTCTCCCTTCTCCTGCTACCATCTTCCCTAAAATCATTCAAGATCTGATAACATCATTTACACTGATGGCTCCAAGTCAATCGATGGAGTGAGTTCAGCCTTCGTTCACGATAATTTTACTTGTGTTTTTCGTCTTCACACCTGGTATCCTTTCTGTCGAACTTTTAGCCATTGGAGAGGCCATTTCTTATATACTCTCCCGTCCAAATTCCAATTGGTTTATCTGCTCTGATTCCTTAAGTTCTCTTCAATCTCTTGCTTCTCCCCTACCTTTGCCTCTGGTTGTTAACATTCTTTCCCTCATCCAGGAATCCCAATCTAAAGGATCAGTAGTAAAATTCCTTTGGATCCCTGACCACGCAGGCATATTGGGTAATGAACGAGCAGACTATTACGCCAAAATGGCTCTAAAAGAAAATCTTCCTATCTTGCCCCTTTTCCATCACCGGGATGCTTTCTCCTGCATCTCACTAATTGTTCAAGATATTGTTCAATTCGACTGGGATACTTTGGGTTACGCCTCTAAGTTATATACAGTGAAACCTAAATTCTTCGAATGTAGTCCCCCTCCAGCTCTCGACCGTCATCAATCGGGCACTGTCGCTTCTCACATGGTCATCTAATAAGTGGCGAGCCTCCGTCAGTAAGTACCTTATACGGTGCTCCTCTTTCTGTTCGTCACGTCTTACAAGAGTGCTCTTCGCTATCTGCTCTTGCACAAAGACATAGACTTCCCAGAGACCTTCCTTCTATTTTGTCCCCTCATTACTCCAGTTCTCTTTTTGAATTCCTCCGATCCTCTTCCTACTTTCCTTTGATATAATCCATCTCTGTTATCTTTAAACTCCTCTTTCCCTTAAAATTTTCACCTACTCCCTTCTCTTAATTAAGCTATTCCATGCATTACATCTGGCTGTTCCTTTATTTACGGTCTACTGCCTTTTAAAGTTTGAGATCCATTGGAATATGGAATACACTCTATATTTCATATTACTTTTATTACACTTTATATACAATATTAACTATATTCAATTTTCATTAGTTCTTATATATACACTCTTTATTATGCATACATTCTTTATGGGCTGCCAAATGGCCTCAGTTGCTGACGCGGCCCTAACCTGAAAATTCAAATTCAAATTCTTTAAGTGGAGTTATATAAGTAGAGTCAAGCAGAAATAGCAGTCATATATATCGTTTGTAGACTCCCGAGAAGCCATAGAGACAAAAATGCGAACGAAAGCTACAGTTATACGAATTTGTTTCTAGAAGCGAGAGGTACTGCATTCGAAAGAAACAGCTTCACGTTAAACACCTGTCGCTGGCGTATGGCGCATACGTACTTCTTCTGAAGCAACGTCAGTCTCGATATTTAATAGCCACGCCTCGTAAGTGTTGAGCCCATGACTTATATGGTGATTGGCAGTCTCTTTGCCTATAAATAAATTTAGATATTCACCAACACTGTTAGCAACAGCGGCAGTTCTTCGGAACGCACAGTTTATTGTCTTGTTTTTGTTATAATATCGAGCAGCGTGAAAAACGTTCGGAATTTGTCGATAATTCGGTGAATATATGGGTCGGCTGGGCGATTATCTACATAAAATTCACAACGTGCTCTATAACTTTAGCGAACAGAACTTTTCCATCGTTGCTTTAATGTTAAACGTTCTATGATAATTTGCCAAACTGTACTGAATAATTTTGTCACTACAAACTCGCAAACTCACAGTTCATTTCACAGCCACCCCTATCAGATACACTAAAAAAATCACCCTGTAAAAAAAAATAATTATATTTATGTCGTGGTTTTAGTTGCTGGAACTGTTTGGGTCTGGAACGGCCTGTATAGTAAGTCCGATCAAATCAATCGAATACCTGGGAGAGCTGATTGAGATACCAACCACTGAACACCCACACCCTGTGTACCGAAGAGCCAGAGAAGAGCTTCAGGCTATACAGTACGGGCATATAGAACATCCATGGGCTCAACCGATAGAATGAGACTAAACCATGTTGTATTGGTACTTTTCCTCAGGGTGCGTTTCTGTCCATGCAAGACAAGATTTTTCTCGAAATTATTATACGAGATATACGAGGTGTGTAGGTAATGTAATGAGACAGGTGGCGTATCGTTCGATCTGGCAATGCTGTAGGCTTCTCCTGTGAAGGGGAGGACATATCGACATCTAATGCGTCTTCAGTACGAGTTTGATCTCTCTAGAGTCACTTGGTGATACATAGCAAATATCTTCGCGAACGCGAATTGTCCTGATTCCCCTCCAAAGAGGAAGCTAACAGTGTTGCCAGATTAAACGCCACGCCGGCAGCGTTGCCAGATTGAAAACTACGCCAGTCTCATTACTTCGTCTTCGCGCCTCGTATTTTAAACTATTTTATTTTCTGTCATTTTTTTAATAAATATGTTCTAGTTTTGTATTTATGTTACAGATCGTGGTTTGACTGTGGTTAAATAATATAATTTATGATTTAATGTGATTTTTAGTGGATTAAGATAAGTTCATTCCAAATTGTAATTATACAAAATAAAGTTAAGTTACTGTTTGAAATTATTTTTTTATAATGGGCTTTTCAACAAATGTAGATGATTGTAAGTTGATGATGAGGTATTTGATTTAATAGGTGTTCCGGGTAATAATGTTGATTTTGCTAAAAGATAGCGTTACTAATACATTTGTTGATAAAGACTAATGACGTCTGTGGTGTTTTGGAGTGTAAATATACGGATTAAAAGTCGGTTCGTTATTAGTTGTCATTGGGCAAAAAAACACAGTTTTTCATAGCTTTGAATATGTCGAATTATGTATCAGAAAAGACGTTTTGCAGAGAAGTTTAATAACTTCTTTCATTTGAAGAAAACCGCCGCTGAAAGTCATCGATTGTTGGTTGAAGCTTATGATGAACATGCTCTGGCCTGGAAACTTGTGAGTGATGCTTTAAACGCTTTAAAAGTGGCGATTTTGATATAAAAGACAAGGGATGTCCAGGAAAGTTTGAAGATGTACATGTCGAAGCATCATTGGATAAAGACTGCACTCATTCGTAGAAACAATTGACAGAAGCATGGAATCTTGCTCAATCCGCCATTTTCGAATGTCTACACGCATTGGGAAAGATCCAGAAGGAAGGAAAATTGATTTCATACGAATTAAAGAAACGAGACATTGAAAGGCGAAAAAAAGGGACATTTTGCTTGTCAGGCAGAAAAGAAAAAGTTTTTCTGCATTGAGTTCTGACAGGTTTTGACATTGAGTGGTGATAGTAGTGGTTGTTCACAAAAGTATATTGATTTGGTACGTGAAAGTGTTGTTGACACAGAAATTCTATTAGTCGACATTCGCAACAATTTGTACTCGGTGATTCCACTACGTGACGAATTTACCAAAGGACTTAGCTCTGAAGGCATATAAGGTTTAAATAACACTGGAAATAAAGCCACTGGATCATTCAAAATGTCGTGTATTTGTGAGTTGAATCTAACGGATTTTTCTCAATAAAAAATCCTTTCGAATCATGCACATTTTGAAATTGGTGGTTATATTAATAAACAAAATTGCCCCACTTAGGGTGAGAAGCATCCACGATTGATTCACGAGAAACCTTTACATCCCAAACGAGTCACTGTTTGGTGTGTATTATGGTCAGGGGGTGTAAATGGGTCGTATTTCTATTCAGAATGCTATTGGTGAAGCTATAACTTTGAGCACGATATTGCGAGATAACTGGATCTTTGTGAGCTGAATAATATTAACCTGGAGAATATGTGGTTCCAAAATGATGGCGCTACACCTCACTCTGCTAATGAAACAAACGATTTATTAAGAAAACATTTCCTGGATAACCTATTGCAAGAAACGGTGATATAAATTGATCCCCAAGATCATGCGATTTTAAACTGTTGGATTATTTTCTTTGGGGTGGATGAAAAGTCAGGTCTATAAGAACAATCTGCAATCGATTTCTGATATAAAGGATGAAATTATTCGAGTCATTAGTGAGATAGAGCCACGATTATACCAAAATTGCATACAAAATTTTGACAAAAATTGTGGAGCTATAAGAGGTGGTCACTTGGCAGATATTGTCATTCCTCGTACGTTTCGCTAACCATGTAAGCATCATCAGATGATTTAATCTCCTGATGATTCTAACATGGTTAGGGAAACGCGCGTCGAGAAGTTTCAAAAAAGTGATTTGGTGTTTAGTGGTAAATCTCTTCAAGTTTAATGTTCCACACCGAAGGTTCCAATAGAAGAACAGATTGTCATTCATGTTTAAATGTCATTCACTAGGATTTAATTACACTGGGGAACGACAATTTTGTTGACTTGGATCTGTGACTTGTTTTTGACTAATTTTTCATCTCTGAGTTCAAAAATATTCAGTTTTTCTCGATCACGTCAAGTTCTTAAGCTGCAGCATACCCCTCATTTTACCTTAAAAGTGTACATACGAAAGGAAATAAAGTGAGATCTGACCGAATAGATTAGAATATTTCATTCATACATTCATACATACATTTATTAAAAGTTAAATTGTGTTTATACAAAAAAATAAATAAAAGATATTATGGTAAAAATGTGTTCAGTTTATGGACATTCTCGCTTGATGCTTCAACAGTAGTCAGCCATCATACTGACATCCCATCTACCTTGATACCGCGCTTCCATAACCTTTAGATCTTGGTGGAATCGCTCGCCCTGTTCATCACTAACAGCACCAAGATGTTCTAGGAAGTTAGCAAGATGACTATATAAGAAATGCAGTTTGATGCTCATGTTGCAACCAAGCTTTTTAAAGCCCTCCATGAGTTGTTGAACAATTTCGATGTAATTCGGGGCTCGTGTATTTCCAAGAAAGTATTTAACAATATTTTTAAAAGCCAACCAAGCATTCCTTTCAAGTTCGGTCATTGTTTCAGTGAAATTTTCATATTTAACGGTTTGCCGAATCTGTGGACCATCAAACACACCAGCCTTTATCTTTTCATATGACAGGCTAGGGAATGCCGAAATGATATACTTACAGCAGTCTCCTTCAATTGACAAACCCTAAACAAATTGCTTCATGAGATCTAGTTTTATATGCAAAGGCGGAAATACAATGTTTTTTCTGTCGACAGGTGGCTGATTTAAAATGTTTGGATCACCAGGTCTTAGGTCAGATCTTGGCGGCCAGTTCGATTGTACCCAATGCTTCTCACGAGCTCTGCTGTCCCACATGCACAAAAAACAGGGATACTTGGTATACCCGCGTGGCTGACCAAGAAGGAAACAGACAATTTTAAGGTCAACACAGAAGATCCATAGGTGCATGTTATATTGCAACAAGTCAATGACTTTCTTTATGTCGCCATATTCTTCACGCAAAGAAACTGAATGACCTATTGGGACTGAACCGTATAAATTTCCATTATGTAGGAGAACACACTTCAACCTACGCTTTGAGCTATCTATAAACAATCGCCATTCAGTTGCGTTATAGTTAGAAATGGCCAATTCTTTCATTAAACCTTCTACGTTCTGACAATATACAAATCCGTCATTATTTCTGAAGTACTGCCTAAATTCACTTTCTCTGGATCGATAGTAAGTGACTTTAGCTCCTTTGTCAATCAATTTTTTTTCGTGCAGTCTTGATGCTAATAATTCCGATGCTTTTTTGGATAGTCCCAAATCTCGTGTTAAATCGTTTAATTCATGTTGATTGAATCCTTTACGAACAGAATCATTGGAAACTTTGAATTGTTCGTCAGTGGAGTCACTTCGATCTTCACTTGATTCACATTCTTGTATTTCTAAAGAAGGTAATTCTTGAAAAACTGGCATTGGAATTTGAGCTGAATGAGGGACAGGGCGTCTAGCTGACGGTAAACTGGGGTACTCAATTTTATGTTTGTTTTTCTTGTTGACTCCTGATGTTTTCACTATGTAAAAATAACAATCACTTAAGTGATCTTTGGGCTCTTGCCAAACCATTGGTATACCAAACGAAAGTTTATTACGTGTTCTCTTCGTCCACATTCGTAAACTCTCTACACACTGCTTGCACACTTTATGAGGGGCCCATGATTTATCTTGGTCACCTAGTTTCACTTTAAAATAAGCAAAATAGGCTTGCCTGACAAATGTACTAATATTAGTCCGTTGAATGGGGATGGTAAAACTACCACATATATAACAAAATGAATCAGGGCTGTTTAAGCACTTATGACGAGAACTACCAAAGGCAGACAACGAAAATCTGTAGTTGTGCATGTATACTTTGACTTCACTATTTCAGAGCACAGAGCACAGACACAGACCCGCGTACTTTAGCATCTTATGCGTAACTGTCCGAACTAGTTTTGGATGACGCAACGTCACCCACGCCCCCACTCCTAGGTCGAAGAAGGTTCGCCGGTAGGAGAGCAGCTTGACTTCTGTGATTCGCCAAGCTTAGTCGAATGCGCAACAACTGTAGAGAAAAAACTTGACGTGATAGAAAAAACTAAATAAAGTTTTGGAATTAGCATGTCAATTTACGTATAAAACAGCTTAAATATCGAACTCAACAGAAATTATTTTTCAAATTGTTCCCCAGTGTTATCAATAACAAGTTTTTTGAAATCAGCGCAAATTCTGTGTTTTATTCAAAATTAAAAAAAAAACGCTCATTTTGAAAAACCCTTTACTTTAGGTTATCTCTTGAACTATGGGAGATGTGTATTTGTTTTATAATGATCAAATACGAAGTGTTTCTATGAATTAATAATTCTAAACAAATAATAAGCTGTAATAAAATAAAATGGAATAAAAAAACTATAAAATTTTGATGATTAAAATATAAAACTTAAATCAAGATAATATATCAATCTTTTCGTATTTAAAATATATTTTTAATTATTATTAAGAGCGCACAATGCAGTGGGGGTCCTGGGGGTAGAGCGAGAGGGGCGATCGCTCTAGGTTGCTACCTGTCGCCTAGAGGGACCGCAAAATGCCAAATGCGGAAGGCCAAAATGTCAAATACAGAAAAATTTCGAGAGAAAAATAAAATTTTCATAGCGCCTTTTGAGAGGCGGATTGCTACGAATAAAGATTTAAAAAAAAGCTGGAAAATCAAAAAGTGCACCCCTCATTTTGATAAAAAAATAAATTGCATTACTAACTTATAAAGAAAAACTGAAAAAAGAAAAATGTATTGTCCTTGAAAAATGATTGTCAATTTGTTAAGGTGTACATGGATATTGGCTACGTATCAGTTGTAATCATAACGAAAGAAATTACTGAAAAAGCTGAAATTTCACCAGTATTTCAACAAACAAGAAACCGAAAAAAAGCATGTTCGATTATTAATCTCAAGATAAAACTCTTAATAGATTCTGAACAAAATTTCAAGATCACCGTATTCCCTCCACTGAAAGATACAATTATGATGTCTAATTTCAATGTAAGTTGGTGTTTCTTGTATGATTTAAAGCGACCAGTCGATAAGTTTGAATTGAAGCATTCGTTTTTAAATTTGCAAAATATATTCACACATAATTCACACAGCAAAATCTCTGGAATAGGCCTGGCTGAAGAAATACTGACCCTGAAGTATTTTTTAAATGCAGACCAAAGCCAACCGAAAGATGTTCTCAATGTTTTGAACAAACATGATTGGTATGATTTGTTTTCAAACACCTGGACTGCTCTTCGGATATTACAAACTATACCAGTAAGTGTCGCCTAAGGCGAGCGTAGTTTTAGTAAACTAAAACTAATAAAAACATACCTAAGATCGATCATAGTTGAGAAAAAAATGTCAAACCTGACAATTTTATCAATTGAAAGTGATATTGTTCAATCCATACCTTAAGATAATTTAATTGCGAAATTTGCCAGTGCAAAAGCAAGAAAACTAAACTTTGTATCAATTAATGTAAATTGGGATCGATAAAGCGAACTTCACTAACTTTTATTATGACTGTTGCGTTTCCTTTTTTTCCGCCGGTAATATAGTAATATTATATTATTATATTATATATTATATATTATATATTATATATTATATATTATATATTATATATTATATATTATATATTATATATTATATATTATATATTATATATTATATATTATATATTATATATTATATATTATATATTATATATTATATATTATATATTATATATTATATATTATATATTATATAATATATATTATATATTATATAATATATATTATATATTATATAATCTTATATTGTATTGTTTGGAGTAATTGTCTGTCGGATCATTCGGCTCAGTTGATAGAGATTCCAATTACATCAAATCTGCATGAAATAACAAAATTTAAAAGACATTATAGTGAAACTAATATGAAACTATTTCAGCTGTATCTGAGCGGAAAAGATTGGTATGACGTATTTCAGGCTGAAAGTTTGGATCGGGGATTTGAGGCATTTTCACATTGTTTGGAGTATTACATTGATATGTGCTTTTCCCTTAGAAAAGTAAGAATGTCCAATGAAGATCAATTTAAACCTTGGTTGATAAGAGGTATCAGAATGCCATCTATTACTTTAAAAGAATTGTATCGAACGAAACTATTATCCGGAGCCGAACAAGATGCTACACGTTATAGGGTGTACAAAAGAATTTATAGAAAGGTTATAAGAAAGGCTAAACTGCTTTACAATGTGAAACAATATTTTGAATCGGAGAACAAGTCAAAAACGGCTTGGAAAATAATAAACAATAACATTAAAAAAAACCGCAATACAAGAACTAACATAAGCGCCATAAGGGATGAGGATGGAATTACTTTGAAAGACAAGTATGAAATTGCTAGTTGTTTTAATAAATACTTTGGTAATCCTCCTAAGAACGTGTTGGTGAGTTCAATGGCTGTTACTAGGGTTAGACAAGTGACTCCCATTCAAAACTCTATGATATTACGGCCAGTTAACCAATATGACATAATTAAAACACTAAAGAAACTAAAAAATACAAATTCTGTGGGGCTAGATAATATTCCTTCAGTTGTACTGAAGAAGTCTATCAACTCATTAATAATACCGTTAACATATCTAGTGAATTGGTCTCTGGAAACTAGTATTTTTCCGAGGGCATTAAAAACATCAAAAGTAATTCCTGTCTTCAAGAGAGGTGACCGGCTCTCCCTCTCCAACTATAGACCAATAGCTATTCTACCTACGTTATCTAAACTGTTGGAGCGTATAGTGTATGAGCAGATCATGTTCTTTCTTGTGCGCTTTAATATATTGAAATCATCATAGTACGGGTTTTGAAGTGGTCGATTTACACATTCAGCAATCTTTGAATTTTTCAACAAGATATATGAAAATATAAACGATAATTGCAAATGTGTTGGTCTGTTTATGGATCTAAGTAAGGCTTTCGATCTGCATCACTATGGCTTGAGGGGTCGGGTGAGAGAGTGGTTGCAATCTTACTTGTTTGACCGACACCAAGTTGTACAGATTGATGAAGCAACATCTGAAAGATTAAGGATTATTTCTGGAGTGCCCCAAGGATCTGTTTTGGGTCCACTATTATTTTTAATTTTTGTTAATGATGTGCCAGACGTTTGCAGTAGCGGAAATATGGTAATGTTTGCTGATGATAGCAGCTATTTAACAGGAAATAGAAACATGCAGGGGGCCATTGAAACGGTACAGGAAATGCTCAATAAATTTTATAGTTGGTTTACGAATAATAAGTTATCCCTTAACGAGGACAAAACCAGTTTTATTGCTTTTACTCCTCGAACACACACTATAACGGAGTCATATTTACTAAAAATTAATGGTAAGTCTATACAGCAAACATCCTGTACTAGATTTCTGGCTGTTCATCTCGATAACAGACTTTGCTGGGATGAACACATAGCTGAACTATGCAAGAAATTAGCTGCTGTCACATATGCTGTTTATAGGTTGAAACGGGTTGGTACCACGGATATTGTGCATTCATATTACTATGCAGAGTTTTACAGTCGCGCTAGGTGCGGTTTGATATTTTGGGGTGAGACGCCTCATCTGATGCGTGTTTTTAAAATACAAAAAAAGATAATTCGAATGATGGGTGGGGTGTCACTACAGTCAACATGTCGACATGGCATTGTTTTTACACAATGCAGGATTTTGACTTTACCATCACTATATATTTTGGAGATTATCATCTTTGTTAGGCGAAATTTTGTAGCATTCGTAAAAAATAGTGATTTTCATCACTATGACACACGAGGCTCTGATGAACTTGTTTTACCAATACATTCATGTAAGATAGTTGAACATAATGTTTACTATTGGGGTGTGAAGCTGTATAATAAGTTGCCACAACGATTTAAACATGTTCAGAATGACAACGAATTTAAAAAATTAGTCCGCGAATTTCTTATAAGTCGAAGTTTTTATAGTTTAGAAGAATATATGTCGTATCAATAATTAGATTCAATGCTTATTTATGTATACAATGTTTATTTGTGCAAGATTATCATTTCCTGTATTATTTCTGAGATCGTGTCACTGAACGTTCTGTCAATTCTGTCAATCCGACTTAATCATGGATATTTTTATTGTTGTGGGAATTCAATAAATACTTGAATAAATTATATACCTTATCAAGAATAAAATATTTATATGTAGGTTTAAATGTTATATATTCTTTGTATGCACAGAAGTGTGGCAATGTGCATGCTCTTATTTTGACTTGATCCATGCATATTTGTATTGTCTTGAGGATTCAATAAATTATTATTATTATTATTATTATTGTCCTCGTACTGAACTCAGCATCTCAGCCTAAGCTGGTCTATATTACAATGCCAAAATGAGAAAGCAATTCAACTCCTCTCACTTAGCATAAAATTTTACGAACAATGTGGCATGTCTGCAAGAGTACTGCTCGTTGTCCCATTATGGCAATCGATTTTGAGATACCAAGGTCCTTCAAATTTGTTGAAAAGTTCTTACTTATTAGGCCTTCGGCGGATATAACGAAAGGCACTATCTCTACCTTATGCAGTTTCCACTGGTTTTTCAAATCGTACGCAAGGTTTTCATACTAAGTGGTTTTCTCCAACTCGGTTTTCCTGATATTATGAGAGAGTGGCACTGCGATGTCAATTATAAAAGCCCTTTTCTCCTTTTTACTAATTAGAACAATGTCTGGTCTATTATAATCGACCGTTCGATCTGTTGTGATTGGTCTGTCCCAGTATAGGATTGAATCAGATGATTCCAATACGGGAGAAGGTGAGTACTTATAATATGGAGCAGGTGCGTTATCTAATAGCGAATACTTTAATGCAATTTGCTGATGTATAATTTTCGCCAGCTGATTATGTCTGCCTAAATAAGCATTAGGGGCTAGAACTGCACACCCACCGATAAGGTGTTCAATCGTTTCCCCCACTATACCGCACTTCCTACATCGGTAGACAACATCCATGTGTAGTATATGCTTTTCATAGTTCCGTGTTCTTACTACCTTATCTTGAATAGATGTCGCAAAACCTTCTGTTTCTGGGTACAACAACCCATCGGTCAGCCATTTTAGAGACAATGGTCCATCAATGGTATCATCCTCGAGTGACTTTGGATACCGTCCATGCAGTGTCTGTTGTTTCCATTCACGGATACAATCTGTAAGTGTTGTTCTACCATCAACATGATTCAATTTATCTAGGTTCAACGGGTTGACACCCCGGTCCTCCTTAGCAACCAACTTCATTAGCGTGCTGCTTGAATTAATGAAGCGTTCTCTCATCTTACTCTCCTGGTTTAGACAAAGGTTCTTAATGTTCACGAGGCCTCTGCCTCCCAACTTTCTTGGAATGTACAGTCGCTTCATAGATGAATTTGGATGCAGACATCGGAATTTTGTCAATGTTCGACGTGTTAATCTATCCAGTCCATCAAGGTCTGTTTCTGACCATTTAACAATACCAAAGGAATAGGTCAGATTTGGCACTGCCGATCCATTGATCGCTCTAATCAGGTTTTGTAAGCCTCTTTTCGTACATAGTAGAAAAGTCTTTCTTTAACTGGCTATGGTTAAATTTCTCGTTTTGAGGTATACCTAAATATTTATAGGATTCTTCTGGTGCCAGTTGTTGTATGTTACAGTGTGTTGAATGTTGATTGTTGACTATTCCTTTTTGAATGCCAATGGTAGCGCATTTATCAAGTCCGAATGGCATCTTGATATCCCTACTAAATTCTTCGACCATTTTTATTAAGGAGTTTAGTTTTTCTCTAGTTTCTGCATAGAGTTTAAGGTCATCCATATATAGTAGGTGCGAGAGCTTTCGTGGATTCCTCATGTTTAGTTTATATCCTATATTACCGTTGTTCAGTAATGTAGACATAGGGTTTAGGGCTAGACAAAACCAAACTGGAGAAAGGGAATCCCCCTGAAAAATTCCTCTCTCGATATTCGCAGTTGTAATGCATTGTTGATCGATAAAGAGATTTGTTTTCCATTTCCCCATCAGGCACCTTAAGGAGTTAATGATGGGAGGGCTTATTTTATAAATCTTCAGGACTTCTAGTAACCAATCGTGTGGAACACTATCGAAGGCTTTCCTGTAGTCTATATAGCAGATGTTTAGGTTGCGTTTTCTTTTCCGCGCTTGTTCGAGAACTACAGCATCGATCGTTAGCTGTTCCTTGCATCCCATATTTGCTCTTATACATCCTTTCTGCTCTTCTTCAAAAATATTGTTTTCATCACAATGTTTGTAAATTTTTTCATTGATTAGGGCTGTCAACAATTTATAAAATACTGACAGACACCTGATGGGTCTGGAGTTATTGGGCTGCTTAGCATCATCCTTTTTGTACAGTTTTGTTATCATTATTATTATTTTGTTAGTTAGTTATTCTGCTCATCCTTACTGTAGAATCTCAGCTCATGCTGGCCGGTATTCCAATGCCAAGATGAAAAAGCAATTCAGCTCCTCTCACCCTAGCATAATATCTTACGAACAATGTGACACGTCTGCAAGAGCACGGCCCGCTGTCCCACTATGGCAATCGATCTCGAGATCCCGAGGCTCTCGAGGTTCTTTGAAAATCTCTTACTTATCAGGCCTTCGGCGGATATAACGAAGGGCACTACATCTACCTTACTCAGTTTCCACTGGTTCTTCAAGTCGTATGCCAGATTTTCATACTTTGTGGATTTTTCTATCTCAGTTTTTCTAATGTTGTGAGATAGTGGCACTGCGATGTCAATTATAAAAGCCCTCTTGTCCTTTTTGTTGATTAAAACAATATCCGGCCTGTTATAATCAACCGTTCGATCAGTAGTGATTGGTCTGTCCCAGTAAAGAATGGTATCGGATGATTCAAGTACAGGAGAAGGCGAGTACTTATAATATGGAGGAGGTGCATTTTCTAATAGCGAGTATTTTTTTGCAATTTGTTGATGTATAATTTTTGCCAGCTGATTATGCCGTCCTAAATAAGCATTAGGAGCAAGGGCCGGGCAACCGCCGATAAGGTGCTCAATTGTTTCTCCCAAAGTACCGCATTTCCTGCCCTTATCGGCTAAGTCCAAATGCAGTATGTGCTTTTCATAGTTTTTTGTTCTTGTTACCCTATCTTGAATAGATATCGCGAAACCTTTTGTTTCTGGGTACAAGAGTCCATCGGTCAGCCACTTCAGAGACAATTGTTCGTCAATGGTGTCATCTTCGAGTGACTTAAGAAACCTTCCGTGCAATGTTTGTCCTTTCCATTCCCGAACACAGTCCGTGAGTGTTGTTCTGCTATCAATACGATTTTGTTTATTTAGGTTCAGTGGGGTGAAACGAAGGAAGTGAAAGGAAGGGTTTTTTCATTCTATTTTCTTGATTGAGACAGAGATTTTTTACGTTTACAAGGCCTCTACCCCCCAACTTTCTTGGGATGTATAGTCTTTTCGTAGATGAGTTTGGATGCAGGCATCGGAACTTTGTCAATGTTCGGCGCGTCAACTTATCGAGTTCATCAAGGTCGGTTTCTGACCATTTAACTATGCCAAAAGAATATGTCAGAGTTGGCACCGCCCAACCGTTGGTCGCTCTAATGAGGTTTCCTCCGTTCAGTTTGGTGTTTAAAAGTTTTGTAAGTCTCTTTTGGTATAGAGTGGAAAAGTCCTTCTTTAACTGGTTATGATCAAGTTTATGCTTTTGGGGTATTCCTAAATATTTGTAGGATTCTTCTGGTGCTAGTTGTTGTATGTTACAAAGTGTTGAATGTTGACTCTGAACCTTTCCCTTCTGTATACTAATGGTAGAGCATTTGTCCAGTCCGAATGACATTCTGATATCCCTACTGAATGTTTCAACCGTTTTTATCAATGAGTTTAATTTTTCTCTAGTTTCTCCATATAATTTAAGTCATCCATATATAGTAGATGAGAGAGCTTTCTTGGATTCCTCATGTTAAGTTTATATCCAATATTGCTGTTGTTGAGTAGTGTGGACAAAGGGTTCAATGCTAAACAGAACCAAATTGGAGAAAGGGAATCTCCCGGAAAAATTCCCCTCTCGATATTTGTAGCAGCAATGCATTGTTGGCCGACAAAAAGATTCGTTTTCCACTTCCCCATCAGGCACTTTAAAGAATTAATAATCTGGGGGCTAATTTTATAGAAATTCAGAACCTCAACCGCCAATCGTGAGGGACACTATCGAATGCTTTCTTGTAGTCTATATAGCAGATATTTAAGTTGCGTTTTCTTTTTCGCGCTTGCTCAAGAACTACAGCATCGATCGTCAATTGTTCCTTGCAGCCCATACTTGCTCTTATACATCCTTTCTGTTCTTCTTCTAAAATGTTGTTTTTATCACAATGTTGGTAGATTTTTTCATTGAGTAGGGCTGTGAACAGTTTATATAACACTGACAGACATGTGATTGGTCTGTAGTTATTGGGTTGCTTAACGTCCCCTTTTTTGAACAGTAGGTATGTATTGCCCTCCATTAGAAAATCAGGGAAAGTGTCTGGATTTATTAAAACCTCTTTAAATGCATTTGCAAGTACGGGATAGGCGGCTGTAAAGCTTTTAATCCAGAAGTTATGCAATCCATCTGGTCCAGGCGCCTTCCAGTTGTGAGTCTTCCTGACAGCAGTGCAAATGTCAATCTCTGTGAAATCTTTAGACTCCATATCTGGGAGAGCATTTGTCTGTTCTTGAATAGTTTTAACCGAAGGAGCCAATTTTTCGTAGCCGTTTGATTTTTTCCAAGCCGATCTCCAATATTCCGCAAAGGAAGACACATCGATATTCTCAAGTTCTGACTTGCTGTTACCTTCTGCTTCGAGTTGTCTATAAAATTTCTTTTGGCTGTTTGCAAATACTGAATTTTGATGTTTTCGCTTTTCTAGTTCATTATATCTTGTTAGCCTGGCTCCTTTCGATTTAGCTTTTTGCCTAAACCGATCTTTTAGATCCAACAATTTTTCTATCAGGTTTGAATCATCGAAGTCAATGCCAGATTTATTGGCAATTATTTTTGCTTTTCTCGCTACTTTATTTGACTGATTACCAGAAAGATACTCTGAGATAATGTCAACTTTCCTCCGGAACTCATTGATATTGTTTTCAAGGCGCGTTTTCCAGACAGGTGTATTTTTCTGGATACTACGACCAGCCGCATTATGGGTGTAAGTCTTTTGACCTGAAATTTCGATGACAGTCACTGCTGCACAATATAATGCAAGATGTATATCGCTTAAATTTGTCATCCCAGATAGATGTGATTCCAAAACTCTATTAATCTGCATTAGAGTAATACGTGATTTTGCAATATTACGCAGTACTGGAATTTTTGGTCTATTCAATGGGTTTGAGCCAGTGAAACTGGCCAAATTGCTGTAAAACTTCTCTCGTATGTTAGAAAAGTTACGTTGCGAGATTGATTCTTCATTTTTAGACGATGATGCTTCTGGTGATACATTTTGAGTTTGTTCTACTTGTTTCTCCTCTGTATTCGAGTTAAGAACGTCTATAGTATCTTCTTTATGTTGTTGATATGTAATGTTTTGATGTAGTTCATTACCGATTTCTCTCTTGATATTCATTAATTCCGATTCGGTTAGATAGTTTTTCCTTAGAATTACATTTTTACGGTCGGCTAAGTTTTGTTCCGACAGCTGAGTTTCAGGGAACCTCTTTTTATATTCTTGGTGGAGTGCATGCCTCCATCCAGGGAGCGGATTATCTCCGCACTGGTTTACGTAGTAATAGGCACGCATTACATCAATATTCATTTCGCGTGTCCATCTGATACGTGGAGTGCGTTCGGTCCTAGTGACCGCCTTCCTTATTAGGGGCGAGCCAGCAAGTACCGGGGTATTTTGATCATCTACTCCATTATTAATTTCCGCTCTCTGTTGATTTTGTAGTAAAGTCTTTGGTGTTACTAGACTTAGATGATCTAATTGTTGTTCGAGTGCCTCTTTCATTGCCATTCTTGTGGTGCCATAGAGTTGGGAACCGCCACTCGCTCCAGATTCACCAACCCCGGACAAATCCTCCCGACGATTCCGAAGGGTTCTTGTCCGCAAAACCCTACCGCCTTGTATAATATTATGTGTTTTATTCTCCATAAATATATTTGGGTTCAAGAGAAAAACGGTCACCCAACGCAGAGCCCCGATTTACCATGGGAAAGCTATTTACTACCGGAGGGCGCTTGGTATCCGGAGACATCGTTAGAGACACTTTAACCCTGTGCCATTCAGCTCCTCGGCACGATGGATTTCCACCTTAAGCTTGGGGATTTTTTTTTCAGAGGTTTACTCCTCTCAGCTCGGGAAGGTGGTGGCGCCACTCACCAAGCGGACTAACCGCCCCCTGCCAGGTTATTATTATTATTATTATTATTATTATTATTATTATATTATATATTATATTATTAACATTTGGTTTTGGTATTTTGTTGGATCGTAGTATTCGCGTTACATCCTGTCTGATTATTTCCGCTTCTTCATCTGGCTTGTCGTCTAGGGTTGATTCTACGTTCGAAATTATTTCTTTTATTGATATATATTTTGAAGCAATGGCAAAGTTGAAACCTTTACTTAGTATGGATTCTTCATGTGTGGATAAGTGGTGGTTAGATACATTTATACTTAATTTGATGTTGTCTCGGATTTCTTTTGGACGTCCAGAATCAATTTGTTTTAAATTAGCGAACTTCTTTTTTTGTTCTTCCGTTTTAAGATTGTACTCCCGATTCGCTGCGCCAGAAAGATACTTTATTTATTTCATTCCACTAAATAGGATGGACCTTGTTGCTTAGAGATATGATTCCTTTTTCGTTCTCTCCAAATGCCTTTTTTTCTCTCGGATTTGTTCTCGGAGAAGAGCTCAGCTTGCATTTCCTAAGACAGCGTTGGTTTTTCTTGTTCTTGTATGATCGGCGAGTTTTGTGCATGTGTCGCTAATTAAAAGTGATGTTTTTGAGCTCAGTTTTTCAAAGCGTTTGACAGATTGCAGTGTCTCCTCTCCATAGAGGTGCAAAATATTACAACTAATATTTTCACGGATGGTAGATAATGTTTCTAAATCATTCCGGGTCTTTTTTCCACAGCCCTTAGTCAGCCAAAAATTTCCACAACCCTTGGCCAGCCAAAAATTTCCACAGCCCTTAGGCAAAATGAATATTCAGAAAATTGTATCAGGAAGGTCATTCGCCACCAAGAAACCCAAAGACTAAGAACAATAGAGGATCATGAACCAAATACACTAAAGGTCCTGCTACCATACGTAAAAGGAATCACAGATAGGATAGGCAGACTACTAAGGAAACATAAGATCAGAAGCGTACAAGCCGCACAAAACTGTTGCAAATGTCCTAAAAAACCCCAAGGACAAAGTTAGTCTGGAAAATCATGGGATGTCCAGTATATTTTGTTCCGACTACAACAAAACACACATAGGACAAACAAACAGACGAATATCGGCCAGAATACGAGAACATAAAGACAACTTAAAAAACAAACAAACCCTTCCGCTCTGTTCCAGCACCATCTACAAACAGGACATAAAATCAATTTTGAAGGAGCCAAAGAAATAGCAACTATTGAAAACTACAAGGTCCGAACAATCAGAGAAGCCCTTGAAAGAAAAGAAAGGGGTGAGCTAAATACGCGAAACGACGCTCCCAACATTCCAAAAGTATGGAAATCCCTTCTGAAAAAAGAAGAAACGCAACGTGGCAGCGAGGTAGAAAAATCAATAAACGGACGCCCGACAGCATTGCCGAACGCCGCAAATAGTCTCGAACTACCCCGATATAATATGCGCAATAGCCGGCCGACTATAAAAGCGAACATAACGACCCGTGCATGTCAGTTGGGCTCTTCAGTCGAAGCGGACAACACTTGAAAATGCCAAATGAAATTTTGGCGAAGCGTCGTGACTCTGGACGGTGGAGGGAAAGTCAGTGAACGGGACCATGGAGGGAAATATTGCTCCGCCACCTGCTCCCGTTCGCCTTCGCCCAACTGCCAGCATGCGCCATCACGTATCTCTCGGAACCGATTTCTAGCCTTTCAGCCGTCACCAGTCGAGCTCCAGATAAACGCAAGGCCACAATTGTAATCATTTTACTACTTTTTGTATATTATTATGTATTACTTATTAAATAAATTTCGTAACCCTAACTTTCTTCTTTGCTGGTGTTGCAATTTCTATTCACAACAGTATATTTATGATATAAACAGTCAATTATTTTAATATAATATTGTAAAATACGTACTAAACTACCAAGAGTTTTAGAAATCTAACAAGAAAAAACAGGACTTTTTCAAAACCACATTTAAATCTCTATCGATTGCATTTCTTAGAATAGATTAATAATATATCCTGCCCTGTAAACAACGTTAGAGTGATAAAGCCCAAAGTAAAAAAATATATTTATGTATATAACCCAAACGACATTAGATTAACCTTAAGAAATGTTATCGCAGTTTTTGAGTAAATGGTGTACAGCGAGAAAAAAAAATACAGTATATTTCTTTGAGAAACTCTCCATTTCAACTTATTTTCACTTCCAATGATGTAACACACTTTCGTTTGTTCCCTAATTCATGTGCAGGGCCGTCTGCATTCTTTTTCAGGTTTATTTTTAAGCCAAATAGTTCACCAGTCCCTTGCAGCTATTGAATGCGTTTTTGCAGCTTATCTGGGTCTTGTGAAAGGAAAACGATATCATATGCAAATCTAAGATACTTTAAGTTTGCACCATTGATCTTTACACCATCCTGTTCCCAATCCAGATTACGGAATACTTCTTCAAGGCAGACCGAGAAAAGAATAGGCGATATTACATCACCCTGCTCTCGTCACATCTCGCTCTACATCAATTCCCACTTCACGATTATCAAGGTTTACATATGGTTTGTCCACCCCCTAGCTAGGCAATGCATCCATTATGGCCTGTTTGGAGATTAAGTCAAATGCTTTTTCGTAGTCGACAAAACCAAGCACTGTGAAATGCAGTATTCGTTAAGCCTTTCTATGGCTTGCTGTACAACCTGGATATGATCCATTGTACTGAATCCACTTCTTAATCCTGCTTGTTCTCTTAGTTTTGCGTCATTCAGTTTTCTTAATATTCTTTTAGATGTTATCTTAGTGAAAACTTTGTACAATACTGATTCGAGGCTCTCCAGCAATTCCCCTGAATCCACTTTGCCTTTCTTTGACCATAGCATTCTATCGCGTTCTCTTTGGCAATTAATCCTAAGTTCTGCACATACCATTTAGTGATCATTTCCAACATTTAAATTGTTAAGGATAGTACAATTGCAAAATATTGTTTTATCGTTGGTCATGAGGTAATCAATTTCACTTGTGAGTCCAAATGGACTTTTCCATGTCCATTTTCTGCTGATATGTTTCTTATAGAACGAACTCATAATATAAACATCTTGTCCTTTAGCAAAATCAGCTAATCTGCCGCCTTTATTGTCTCGCTCACCAGTTCGTTCCATATGGGCCAGTTGCATTTTCACCAGTTCTAGTATTAAAATCATCCAATAGAATTTTGTACCTACACTTCTCTTTAAATAAAAGCCGGACCACATCATCATAAAATTCCTGAATTTCCTCATGCTTATAGTTATATATATGCAGTTTTTTGATTTCTTTGGACTGCGTCAGGAGACAAATAAAGAAGCAAATAATTTGACATTTATATTGAAATAAACTATATAACTTATAACCTTACATTTTTGAGCTGACGCATCTTAGTTTAAGATGCGCAAAAATCAAAAATCAAAAAATTTAATCAAAGAGTTCGATAGGTCACAATTTTATGAATGCATAAAAATATTGAAAAATCGTTAGATGAAATGTATTGAGCTAAAAGGAGACTACATTGAAAAATAAATCGATCATCATCATCATCCTGATGAGTCTAACCACCAATGGACGAAGCATGTGCTTTCCGGTGTGGGAGATGGAGTGGAGCTCCCTCCCCCACCATTTAGATAAACCAACTACCAAGCAACAAAAAGGTACGGCTAAATTTGACTAGGTTAGGTTATTTTGAAGATATTACAATTTGTTTTGTTCTCACTCTATATGAAAATTAAAAATCTAATCACTGTACCCCATAAAATTTACTAAACAGACCATTTTGTTCTAGTTGAGTTGTAAAACTGTTAAAATCACGTGTAAAACAAATTTTCATATTTCACCTTTAAATAATAATTGCGATTTTTTTACCGATAAAGTTAATTGCATTAAAACAAAAACACATTCTAGAAACATTATTAAACACAATCGAAAATTAATTGTGCATAATTCAGGGCGGGAAAAAAATCAAATAAATATGGAGCTTGCACAAGATAAAAAGCCTGATCAAGGTGAGACTCGGATAATTGTTGCTGATAATGAGAATTCCACGTTGAACGAGGAGGTGGTGGAACGAACGGATGAAGCTCGCCGCTCCGTCGGTTCGATCAGTTCAGTCACAGTGGAGATGGCCAACAACAAGCAGGTTAAAGTGCCGGTTCCAAAACATCTAGAAAAACCGAAAAAGCCCAAAGAAAAGAAACCCTTCACCAAGCCCAAAGATGTCGTAACCTATAAAACACACTTGACGACGTTGGCGCATGTCAGCGTCGTTGTTTTTGTTTATGTGGTCATCAAGTTAGCGTTCAGAGACGATTTTGTTTTGTTTACATGGCACCCTATATTGATGAGCTTAGGGGTAAGGCAAAATTGATTTTTTTTTGTTTAACAGTATAATCGATTATCAATGTAAATACTCGAACATACATTGCGAAACGTTATGTAATATTAGATTAATTAATATTTGATTTATAAATAATATATGTTTGGTTTGGAATAGAAATATATTTAAAAAGAAACGCTACTAAATAATGATGTGAGTTCCTGTGCGTACGGGGGCCGTTTGAAAAGTTCTCGGTTTGACAAAGTAAATCCAAGTTTTTTCAACGACTTCTCTTCCTTTTTAATACCTCTTAGTATAATGCCTTTTAATCCTAGTTTGCGGGCCTCTGTATCACTTTTGATCTCATCATTCCAACTGGATCTTCTTCCACATATTTTTTTTTCAAATTTGGAAAGAGATAGTACTCGCTGGGAGACAAGTCTAGTGAATACGGTGCTTGTGGAAGCGCAGGTCATGGAGTTTTACAGCAACAAGCCGGGGTGTATGTACAGGCGCATAATCTTGGTGAAAGAGCTCTTTCTTTCTGGCCAAATGTAGACTTCTAACCTTAATATCACCCTTCAATGAATCCATGTTTCATCTAGGGTTAAAAACATCGAAGAAAGGTTTAAATAAGTCTAAAGACGCCATTTAACAAATCTCAACTCTAAGAACATTTTTATTGAGTTTTCATTTATTAACACTACATTACACAAAGTATTTATTGTTTCGTTCTGTATTTATTAATTATAATACATAGTAATATGTTCGAAAAACCAAAAAATTCAAGATCCATTTAGAATAACGCTAAACTCAAAGAGACTTACATAGTAATGTGTTGGATCTGGCTCGAAACTAAAGAGACTTACTACTAAACACGAAACCACTTTTTATAAAGCTCTCAACGCACGTTTCGCTAACGATGTTAGCATCATCAGGAGATGATTTAATCTTCTTAACATTCCGATATGCAACAATTAGAGAAACCGCTCAACAAGCAAGCAAATATTGTGCTAAAGATGAACCATAGCCGAAAAAAATCACTCCAAAGACAGTCAAAAATTAAGAGGATGCGAACTCTTTTCCTGGATTATTTCCTGGATTCATAGTTTTCATCACGATAACGCAACGATTATTCGTCTATACGAATGCCGTTCCACATGCACGATATTCACCAGATATCGTACCATGTGATCTTTTCTTGCTCTCTCTCGATTGAAGAAACCACTTCGTGGAAGCCGTTGTAAGCCTAGGAAATCCATTCAGAATGGTTGACTGGGCGTTTTGAAGGAAATACCAACAGTCGGATATAAAAACTGTTTCGAAGACGTAGGAATAAATTGATTGCATTGCGATTATATTACTTTGAAGAAGACAAAATATTTGAATGAATAAAAGCTTTATGTTACTTGTTGATTATACTAGCAGATAACCAAAATCACCTTAGGAAAACATCAAATAAATTTTGTTTTAATATTGTTTAAACAAATTTGCCACGCGTATGGCAGATAACAAAAAAAATAAGCTTGGAGATTTATCAACGACATGACTTCTTGTGTTAAAAATTAACATGAAAAACCAACGACGCTTCGCTGGAAATAAGAAAAAACTTTGTGTTTTTATTTTAAAAGAGAACTGAGGGAAACCCAGTCTACTAGTGACGTAATATCTTTTCAGCAGAAATATATACGTACATTGTCCTTGACTCAGTAACAGTGTAAGTGTGTTTCATATAAAAACAACGACTTAACTAGATCTAAATATTCTTTTAATAGTTTATTAACTCGGAGAAAAACAATTATTTAATGTATATAAACGGCTTTTTTGTACTATCACTTTTATACGAGTATCACGTATTTTTTTAACGTTTGATATTAATGTCAGATATTAAATACAAAGATTACAAAACAAATAAAAAATCAGTTAACAGTGGTTTGGTTTTGGTACATAAAAAAATGGTTCAACTGTTTAACGATCATTTATATCAGTTCATGTTAGTATTTCTGTAAAGATACAAAAATCGAATATCGAGCCGTCATTAAATTGCTGTATTTAAAATGCAATATCTCTATGCAAATTAAAGCCGAGGTGGATGCTGCGTAAACTTTTGTGCAGTTGAATTTTAATGTGGTCGTGGTTTTAACAACCCCTGCCGTGACGAAACCCGGCAAAGTTGCAAGAAACGTAATCAGGGCCTGGCCTAATAATGTAACAGGTAAAAAGATAAAATTTATTTTACACCTGGTTTAGTAGTTTCGAAATATTTTAGTTCAGTTCGCATTCTTTTCTTAAACAGAGCAGTTCTATAATTTCGATCGTATTTTTTGTTATTCCAAACGTGCTAAAAATGTGGCGTTCTTGGCAAAATGATTATCATTGTGCCTCCGGTAGTGCGAATTTTAAAAGAAAACGTTTATCGCCCGATGCTACGCAAATTGTTAAAAATATGTATGTTTCTTTATTGAATAGGGGGCTTAATGTAAATGCAGCCACAGCAGAAACGTCTACTGTTAAATATATTGTGACGAAGCCAAAGAAGTCCGTAGTGGTTCTGGTAAAATAAATGTGTTGACGAAAGCAAACTTTATGCTATGTATGAAGAGCAAACTGTGCATATATTGCCTTCACTGCAACAGCGACTAATGAAAGATGAAACCAACATTCTTTGCAGCAGAACTACCCTCCGGAGATATAATTTTTCGGATGACTTGACCGTTCTTTGTCTTTCAAGTCGAAATCACCACTTTTGAATAGTTTAAAAATAAGAATTATTAACCTGGAAACTTGCACTAATTTCACAACGTGCTTCTAGTGTATATTTATCAATAATAAAACCTGCACGTGTGCATTACACAACCGCCAAACCCAAACTGTGACAAATATCACGAAAAAAAATGGCATCTAAAGAAAATGGTAGCATTAAATTTCTATGGCATGCAGACGATTACAAATGGTTCGGCGATCAACAATTAACCTCTCTGCCGTTTGTTAGTAAGTTTGCATATCGTCTTCTTCCAACAATGGTTGCAATTCGGTATCTTCAAAATTTTTCGGATGACCTTGGCGTTCTTTATCTTTCAAGTCAAAATCACCACTTTTGAATCGTCTAAATCAACGCCCACAAGCGTTTTCAACGACGTTTTGAAAGGTACTGCCCTATTAAGAAAATGACATCATAAGAGATTAGACTGTGAACCGAACTTTGTTTCCAGTGCCATCTCTTAAATAAAAAGAATTATTAACCTGGAAACTTACAATAATTTGTGAATAAAAAATGTATTACATGAGATTATTCAGCGGATAAAAGTTTCACTTTTCCCTTTTGTGTTCTGTAGCATCATCTCCTTTTAAAAACCACCAGTATTCGCTCAATATAAATGGGTTCCAGCGTCCCTGGTTCTCTTTGTTCGTAGGTTACTGCATCCAAATGTGGGAGTGTAAAAATGATTATGTATAATATGATTTGTCCACTCTGCGCAATAAGCGATTATCCCCGCTTTGACTTCATTATCATTCCTGTTTGCTAATTCCGATTGGTTTTCACCAAACGCTGCCTTTTTCCTATAAAATAGTGAACAGTTAACATCCTCCTCAAAAGTGGAGCCTCAGATTTTTTTTGCAACCCCATACCTCGTATTTGCAGACGAATTCATTTTTATTATGGTCCGACTATATAACGGACCGTGGAAGCCAAAGAAATAGCGAATATAGAAAACTACAAGGTCCGAACAATCAGAGAAGCCCTTGAAATAGAAGAAAGGGGTGAGCTAAATAAGCGAAACAACGCTCGCAACATTCCAAAAGTAAGGAAATCCCTTCTGAAAAAAAGAAGAAACGCGACAACGTGGCAGCGAGGTAAAAAATAATAAACGGACGCCCGACAGCGTTGCCGAACGCCGCAAATAGTCCCGAGCAACCCCGATATAATCTGATACCGAACACTCACATAATCTAACACTTGAAAATGCCTAATGAGATTTTGGCGAAACGTCGTGACTCTTCACAGAATCAACGAATCGACACCCGGAATGATTTAGAAACATATATATATATATATATATATATATATATATATATATATATATATATATATATATATATATATATATATATATATATATATATATATATATAATGTGGCATTTTCAGTTTGAATCATTTTGACTAACTGAAGGCAAGTCAAAGCGAATCTGAGCGCAAACATTGTAAACCCCACAGGAATTAACAATATAAACTTTTTTAAATTTCCAACTAATGAAAAAAGCCTACGAACTTTTCGGACATCCCGGTATTATATTATGTCTTCTTTGTTTCAGTGGATGCTCATGATGACACAAGGACTCTACGCCATCAACAAAAATAATACTTACTGGCGATTCAAAACAACTGGAGGCTTCAGATTGCACGTCCATTGGATAGCATTATCCATAGGCTACACCCTGTCGGTCATAGGGTTCATCGTAGTGTACGTGAACAAGAACCTCAACAACAAGAACCATTTTGTGACTTGGCACGGTCTGTTTGGGCTCATCGCGCTAGCTGCAACGGTACCACCCATCATCAACGGCACCGTACTGTACTTCAAGAAGGAACTATCTCGATACATTCACAAACCCAGATTGGTAAAGTTTGTTCACGTCAGCTCGGGTACCGTAGCGTTCTTTTTCGGTGCTTTGGCAATAGTACTGAGCGTTTACAGTAACTGGTACACGAAAAGATCATATAGAAGTACTTATCTGTTCTGGTTGGGTCTAGTCAGTTCCATATATCCCCTATTTTGGGCGGTATATGGTCCCAGTGTAAAATTAGTTAACGTAATTAAAGAATATCTCTTTGATAAAGAAGACTAAACGATGAGGCTGTTTATTGTTACTTAAAAAAGTATTTATTTTTTGTTGAAGAAATAAACAAAAGAAAAAAAAGTGGTGTTTTCGATAATTCGATTAACCTAGTGAAATCAATGATTTTTTGTAAAAATGACATGGTACAGGGGGCAAGGAAAAGTACTTTCATAAATTTATCCAACGATTCTTGATGTCGAACAAAAAACGTGTTATAGTGCGAAAAATTAGTGCTAATAGTTTCAACTTTCACATTAAACGACAAAAATGTATACTTTTTCCTTTTTTTGTAGCAAAACAAACAAATTTATTGTTTTAAGCCCTGAAATGCCAATGCAACAAAAAAGTAAATTGGTTTGATCGAAATTAACTTTTACACTGTATATTTGTTAAATAAAGATATAACAAATTAAAAACTAAAAAAATTATAAAAGCATTCACATAAGAGTGAAATAATTTTACTGCTCTTATACATAGAAGTGAGTTCGTAGACCAACGACTCTCCTATTGAACTTCCCCTGGTAGACATCATGTCTACAACTGATTTTTTAATGTTACAGCTGGTTTTGGACAATAATGTTTTCCTTTTTTTTGTACCAAAACAAACCAAATTTATGGCTTTAAGCTTTAAGAGGCCGATGCAACAAAAAAGTTCATTGGTTTGATCGAAATTAACATGACTTTCTCAGTGTTAAGAAAATTAAAGCAAACCTGCTAACCAGTTTTCCGCCGAAATGGTCATATTTTAGATAAGTTTTAAAAAAATGTTTTGTTCAAAAAATGTCATGGATCGTTGGTAAAATTTTCGAAATTCCTTTCCCTTACACCCTGTATATTTAAGTAATGTCTAAATGATTGTGGCGTGTTCATATATTATTTCCTTTTTTTGGGAGTTTTCGCCACGATCTAAAACTCAAAAAATATCAAAAATATCTGTTCTTATGTAGATAATCACTGGGTAAGAACAAAAAACCAAACGGAGACAAATTTTTCAGTGATTCTTTTCTGTAATAAATTTGCCTAACGAACAAAATTTTTAAAAATATAAAAATGTTCTAAAATAAATATAAACTTTTAATGTTAACGTTTCGGAGGGTCTTCTCCCCCCGTTTTCAAAACAAATCTAAAAAATAAATTATATTAATCTCTATATATAAAGTAAAGATAGGAAGTAAATATATTTTTGTGTATGTCAATGATATTTACATTGACAACAGTACATTGTTGTAATTGTAATTGTACAGTAAACAATCACACAGTAAACCTAACCTATATATAAAAATATCCGTTCTTATGTAGATAAAGAATCACTGGGTAAGAACAAAAAACCAAACGGAGACAAATTTCTCAGTGATTCTTTTCTGTAATAAATTTGCCTAACCAACAAAATTTTTAAAAATATAAAAATGTTTGGAGGGTCTTCTCCCCCCGTTTTCAAAACAAATCTAAAAAATAAATTATATTAATCTCTATATATAAAGTAAAGATAGGAAGTAAATATATTTTTGTGTATGTCAATGATATTTACATTACATTGTTGTAATTGTAATTGTACAGTAAACAATCACATAGTAAACCTAACCTATATATAATTTTTGGTAGTATGTCAGTGTCATAAAAACTATTATTGTCAATGTAAGTATCGTCCCAAATCCCAAATTAAACATGTTTTTTTTATAAAAAATTAAGAAACATTAACTACCCCACCTGAGATCTCTTGGAATAAAAATAATCACAGTTCTCACAACAAATGGTAAATGCAACTGGGGAAAAGGTTAATAATCAAAAGCTAAATAAAATTAACAGTATTTATTCAACATCTAAACGCTACTTGAAGAAACATTGTATTTAGAACAATACAAAAACTGTAAAAAATTAAAACACAACAAAACACAGAGACATTAATAAAACAGTGAACCAGTATTTTCTTACAAGACAACATACAATTCAATGCAAAAAACATTCCCAATACACTCCCTTTCAAAATAATTGAACCACTTTCTCATTTACATACTTTTCGTCATTAAAAATGCCATTCCATGAATTCTGAAATGTTTATCATGCAGCTCTCTGTTCTGGAATTGTTCCATACAAACTCGACACTGATTCTCCTTGGCTTGCTTCGCCAAATATGGAGCTTTAACTACTTTAGCCAGCTCCTTCACTGCACCTTTATCGAAACAATCATTCTCCCCAAAATACTGTTCACAATCAGAGATGTTGTGATAGTGAGTGAGATGCTTCATCAGGGAAGGTTTCACCACAAAACACTCTCCACACTCCATGCATTGATACGCAGTGGATATATGTCTGTGGGTCTTCACGTGATCATGAAAAGATTCCCTGTTGTTGTCTTTATAGGGGCACACACGACACGAATATGTCCCATCAAAAAAAATTGGGTCATCTGCAGTTAAATCGTTTACAGCCTCAGGTTTTCTGGCTTTGATCGGTCTCTGACGTTTCTTTGGTCTGGTTTCATCACTGGAATCCCTTCGGGTCTTTATTGAACCGTCAGTGGACCCATCCAAGTCGCTGGTGCTCGAGTTGAAACTGTGATTCGCCCGATCGATATCCAAACGCTCCACCATCACCTGGGGTTTCCCATATTTGCACTCCTTCTGGTGTTTTCTGCGTTCATCGAAGTTAATCAGTTCCTTGCACAAGACGCAGCTGCATTTGTAACGGGGTTTCTTGGAGAGTTCTTGGGAATTTTTGCAACACTTGTTGCAGATGGGATTCAGTTCGTTTCGGAGGACGATCATGCGACTTTTACACTTGCTGCATTCACCGGATATATATTTCGAAGTTATGACCGAGTTGGAGGGTTGAGATTTTTTGACGAGGCCTATTTTCTGGAATTTGCAGTTGGACAAGTGTGTGGACATGCTGGCGACCGATCTGAAAGTAAGAAGTCTTACAAGAAATTGTATCTGGGAAGCAAACTTAACGGAAACAACAGGAAATATCAAAAATCATATTATCAACAAGACAGAATGTCCTCCGAGTCACGACAGTAAACACAATTAGAGATAGGATAAGAAACGTTACATCGACGATGTAGTGAGATGGGGAAGAAATGTTACATCGACGATGTAGTGAGATAGGGAAGGCGATACTACTAGCGACACGTCAAGAGAAAGGAACCGCAGAGACTCATATGACGCATAATCGAAGGCAAACCAGCAAACGGCTAAAGACCGATACGAAGATCTCCAGATATACCTGCATTACAAGAACTGCTGTAGAACAAATAAAAAAAATCAGGAAATAAACAGACCACATGATGTAATAAAGCGTGTACAACAAGTCAACAGCAAGTAAAAAAAATAGGTGGTATTGACAATTTAGTAAAAATAAATGGTAAATAGATAAACGCATTTGAAATAAAAAGCGTCCTAATGATTCTTTGAAACTTTCCATATTACTTATTACCTGCATTCTGTCCTAAGATATAAAATTATACAAAGGAACGCAAAAGAAAGTAGCAGAAAGAGAACTAAACCAAAGACACTATGACGGGACAAAAAAACTACTGCACCTCAAAAACTGGCGAGGGGGTGCCGAGGCTAGACCTCCAGATGGATTTCCAGAGACCATCCGGAGACGGAGATTGAAGGAGATCAACAGAAAGAAGATTTCTTAAAAGAACGTTTTTTTTTCACTTACCTGAAGTAGCACTTGCAAAACTTGCATCGATATACATACAAACATCTGCTGACGTCCTTGCAATGTTGCTCTATATGTTTTTCTTTTTCCGTCAACGACATATCTTCGGTATCACATGACTGGAAGACATCAAGAAATAAACAACACTATCCTCTTTCAGATGCTTGTTATTCAGACTTACAGGGCAGTTAAAGAACTTCAAAATTTTTGCTCCTTGATCGTGGGTCAGACAATGCTTCTGACAATCCTCCAATAACCTGAATAAGTTCTTGCACGTCCAACACTGAAATAGCGTAATGATGTGGAACTGGCGAAAGTGCGGGGCGAACGTATTTTCTGAAGCAAAAAGCTTCCCACAACGTCTTCCTGGACATCTAGGATGAAAATATTTTCAATAAAAACCAAAAGGAACAAAAATATATTCGTTTTTTTACTTTATCCTTACTGATTTGACCATGTGGAAGCAGACTTTCTCCATATGAGCGATGAGCTCGTCGTACTTGTTAAATTCTATTCCGCAATCTGGACAGACATGAGGTGATTTCTTAATGTGAATCCTCAAGTGGGCCTTTAAAAAATAAATTATGGTTCTAAATGAATCTCGAAGATAACACCAAGATTTGCTCAAGAAAACGAAACTGATTATGACTAATTAACATCATGTATAAAAAGCTCGACAAATTTGAATCAATCCCAATACTTTTTGAATTAGGTTTACTTACTCTAAACGAACATTCAGTGGGACATATCAATCTGCACTTATTGCATCTGAAATCAGTATTGAGAGACATGTTCGCACCCAGAAAATGTTCCTTTAAGTCACCATGAACGTCCTTATCACATTCCATACACTTAATCAGCGAGTAATCTGTACAGTCCACCACATCCATTCTCTCAATGAAGGGAAACTCCTCCACAGTTTCTATTTTCGTGATGACCGGCAAAGCGAAATGTTCAAAGTCGTTATTTGACATCGAATCTGAATCACCTCGATCTTTATCATTGGGTGCGATATACTGAGTGGACTCGTGAACGTTTGGAGACGTTTCGGTTTCGTTTACCGGCTACAAAAAAAAAATAACACTCGAAAACAATTTATCTCTAAAGTGAAATAGAGATATATGAGAAAAACACTTTTAATTTTCGCATATAGATGGCTCTGGTTGAATGTACAAATGTTAAAAAATTACAGTTGCTTTGACAGTTGGTGGTTGTCAAGATTGTCAGTTATTTTGAGTGAAAAACAAACATGGTTTGATTGGATGTCCATATATAAAAAATGACGGTCGCTTTGACAGCTGACCGTTGTCATGATTGTCATTTATATGAGTGAAAAGTAATTATGCTATGGCTGAATGACCAAACGTTAAAAAATTTCGGTTGCTTTGACAGTTGGTGACTGTCATTACTGACATTTATTTTGAGTGAAAATAAAAATTGGTCTAGTTGGATGTCCAAATGTCAAAAAAAATGGTTGCTTTGACAGTTGATGACTGTCATTGATACTAAGTATAATAATAATTGTTACTTTGAATTGTTGGTGGTATACATAACTGCAATTTATTTTGAGTGGAAAATAAACATTTTCGTCATATATTATATTTTTGCAAAGGTCAAACAGCTACAGTACCTACCTCTTCTTCACTAGTTACAGGTTCCAGTTCTTCTTTTATCTCAATCTGACTATCAGGGCATTCGGTACTCTCATTTGACAACTGAGGCTGAACCTTGGCATTCAGTTCTTTCATCATTTGCAGTGTGATAAAAACACACTTTGGAATGTTGTTTGTTATTTGTTTCAAAGCTAGTGACTGGTTCTCCCCATTTGAATTTGTTCTGTTGATGACCAGGTGGCTAGGTGTCAGGATGATGATTTCCTTGCCTCTGTCTTCAGATCTGGGAGTATAAAACTGAGCATTGATGCAAGTATTAGTTGCATTATATTCTTCTTGAACATCAAAAAAATATGGAATATTTGGATGCTTAGAGAATCCCACTAAGTTCATGTCTATCAAATTAACCTCCAAATTACTCAGATTTATGGCTCCTTGTTCCAGTGTGTAGTGTTTTCTGCAGTGTAGCAACAACGCACATCTATATAAAAACAATTAATAAATACAAAGAAACGTTTCTATGTATAAAAAAATACCTGTTATAGAAAGTAAACACATCATTATTGCAACCTGGACACTTGTAAGTTAACACTATGGCTCTTCGATTGATATGATCTTGAAATGACTTTTTTGAATAAAATAAGTGTCTACAAGAATAGCATGGAAACACGTGCAGGCCCAGAGCTGGTTTGAACGCGATCCACTCCTTTGACTCAATGTCAAAAAGTGTATCCCATTTAGAATCGAGTATATTCCTGGAGGACTATTAAAAAAAAACGAATTTACAATCAGTTCATTACTGTTATGAAACTTACTTTGAACGAAACATTACTACTGACATCAGGAGACATCTTTTACTTAAAATGCTAAGCTAATTTTGCATTAAAACCATCAACAAACATATTACAAACGTCAATAGCCTAGATATATTACTGTCTACTATATGTGTATAGTTAGTTAGACAGCCTAGTGAGAAATTACAGTCATAGTTGGTTACATTTATGAAAAGTTACTAGATATTGAAACTACTCTCAAACACTGATACTTCCTAAAATAAATATAAGAAATTATATTAAACTATCAAAAAATCATATACAATAATATAAGTGCTGATTTATTTTTTAAATAAATATTTTTATGAAAATTATTCTTGAACATAGGCAACATAAATTACAGTTGCATAATCTTATCGTTTTACTACATTTTGTTAATATTTATTATAATTTAAGTTACTATTTTAGCAAGATTAATATTTGGTTTATATAAAGTCTTGAGTATAATATGATAAAATGTATATTAGGATAAGGTTTGACAACTTTGGTTTTGACTTTTATTTAGTCAGCTGATGCTTCTTGTCAGGTGACTTTTTTCATATAGTTTGGGTGTTTCTTCTATTTCTGACTAAAAGACACTAAGAAAAATGGCTCTACATAGTGCAGTTAAAGGTAAACTCATATCAGTTATTGGAGATGAAGTAAGTTATCACTAAAAACTAACGTTATGTTCATTTAAACGTTATTTTTTCATTAGGATACTTGTGTTGGGTTCTTACTTGGAGGTGTAGGTGAAATCAACAAAAATAGGCACCCAAATTTTATGGTAGTCGATAAGAGTGAGTTCTTAACTCTAAACCATTTTCAAGCTTTTCTAGATGGTAAAACCAATATCATATGGTTTTTCAATTTTAGACACTGCAGTTAGTGAAATTGAAGAATGTTTTAAACGTTTCCTCAAGAGAGATGATATTGACATCATTTTGATCAATCAAAATATTGCTGAGATCATTAGACATGTTGTTGATAGTCACAATAGCCCAATCCCAGCAATTCTTGAGATTCCTTCAAAGGACCATCCTTATGACTCCTCCAAGGACTCTATTTTGCGCAGAGCAAAGGTATTTAACAATAAATTAATTTTTCATCAGTTATTTTTAATATATTTGATTTTTAGGGTATGTTCAACCCTGATGATCTACATTAAATGCAAAAAACAACTTCAAAATTAATAAAAGTATTAAATATTAATATAATAAATGTTGTTAGTCAAGCCATTGTTGTATATATAGTTTGCATTCCTGAGAAACATAAAATTTAATTGTCTAGAATGAATAAAGTTAACATTTTTGTTTAAGTGTCTTTTTTATTTTTCACGTTTATTGGTATTTCCCATTTCATATATACTGATCATACAAATTAAATGCGCTAGCTCTATTTTATATTATACTTCATTCCAAAAAAACATGATTTTTAACAAAACAAACAATATTAATGTGCCAGCCCTTTTACATTAGAGTGTATATTTAGTTGTCTAATATTCTTTATAGTATAGTTGCGTATATTTGGTTATCTTATCTCAGTTTATTAATTTATGAAACTCTAAATTGCAATATTAATTTTATAGACTCCATATTAATACTATATAAGTGCAACTATCTCAATGCTTTAAGACATACTGAATAAAGTTTGTCTTATCAATATTCAAAGAACATGTTGTAAATATGCATTGCTGCTGAATTGGTCGTACACAAATAACAAAATAAAATTTCTGTTAATGTTCAAGTGTTTTTACATCTCCTTTGTGATTGTTAACAAAGAGCGGCAAGAAATATAGGATTTATTTTATATAAGGAAGTTGTATCTTTTGCCTATAGGCTCTATGAATACTTTATTAAAAATAACTAATAAATAGGAAATATTAAATTTAACTTTAAGTATATCTTAAGAAATATGATGAAAACTCTAATCATTAATTAACTTAAAGATGTTAAGTATTTAAAAAACTTTATTTGAAAATGGGTTAAAATATTTAAAAGTCATTTGAGTTGCATATATCCCGTATTTACATAAATTCCTAACCAAAAAAATTTTACATGCGGTGTCCGCGCTTTTTTCTTTTATTTGTTTATAATATTTGAATGGGTAAATAAATAAACTACTAGTTACAAACTAACGTAACCTTCAGGGAGAAACAGAAATAAACATTTGATAATCTTTTACAGGCATGTAGAATATTAATTACATAATAAAATGTATTTTGAAATAAATATTTATTTTTATATGTACATTTTGTTAAGATTTTTATTTATATGTCTAAATGCAGTTTTAGCTTTAATATGACTCTAAAATCGGAGGAATTAAAGAGCCCCACTGAGGCTCGTCTAATATCGGCCGTTCAAACTCCAGTGGAAGAGAATGGGGGAGAGAAAATTAAAATGAAAAGACACATGGGATTGTTAGAAGGTATTGCGGTTATATTAGGAATAATATTTGGATCAGGTAGGTTGTGTTTGAAGGTATAGTTTTTGTTCTTCATTTGAAATGTCTTAAGGAATATTCATATCGCCCAAGGGTGTTATTGAGCAAGTAGATTCAGTGGGCTTTACATTGGTGGTTTGGGTGCTGTGTGGTCTTTTATCGATGATAGGCGCTTTATGTTATGCAGAGCTAGGAACGTGTATACCAAAATCAGGAGGTGATTACGCCTACATTCACGAAGCCTTTGGGCCACTGTTGTCTTTTTTGTATCTGTGGGCAGCCAATGTCATTTTTGTGTAAGTATTAAATGTTTTGTAAATATTTTCATTTCGCTGGCATATATTTAAACCACAATCGAAATAATCTAACTAAAACTGTCAAAAATGGACACACTCTTGCCAACCTAAGGACAGTAAGTAACTATGCGATACAAATGGCGGGAACTATTAAAAATACATAATATAATCTACAGCATTAATATTTTTTAATTAAACAATATCATTATTATAAAAATTAATTATTAAAAATACGCAGTGTATTAGTAATACGCAATGGCTCATGTACTGTCTGTATTCTATTTTTCGGGTTGTAGTTTTTCCAAATTTTATTTATTTATATTTATAGTCCAACAACGAATTCTATCATGGGTTTGACATTCGCCAAGTACGTTATAAAACCATTATTTCCTGAGTGTGACATGCCCGACGTGGGGGTGCGTCTTCTAGCAGCAGCTGTAATATGTACGTAGATTTTTACAAGTTAAAAAAATATAATCTACAGGTCTCTTTCACAGGTTTCTTGTCATTTTTGAACGCCTATAACGTAAAGGTAACTGTAAAATTACAAAACGTGTTCATGTTTTGTAAACTGATAGCACTGGCCCTGATTGTGATCATCGGCATCGTCTGGATGTCTCTGGGGAATACACAGAACTTTACGAATTCCTTCGCCCACACGACTCACAATCCTGGAAAAATATCAAAGGCTTTCTACAGTGGGATTTTTTCTTATTCCGGGTGGTATTAGCTTTATGAGTCATCAAAGTTAAAAAAAAGTAAAACAATTTATTTTGCAGGAGTTATTTGAATTTTATGACTGAAGAACTTCAGAATCCATTCGTGTAGGGCTCTGTTTTATTATGTGTTGATGAGACAGTTAAAATGGGTTTTTTTTTCAGAAATTTACCCAGGGCGATATACATTTCTTTACCTCTAGTGACGAGCATATATGTTTTTGCAAATATGGCTTATCTTTCAGTGTTGACGCCTCAGGAGATGCAGGCTACAGACGCAATAGCCGTGGTAGGTACTGCTAGGTCAGGGGTCGCGGACCTTTTCAATGTGTTCAGCTATTTAATTTTTTTTTAATGCAATAATTTTCGTTTATAAAGATTATGAGTTCAACGTCTGAGGATTGTTTGTAGCCGTGAGCTACTAAAATTGTCCACGCTAGCTACCGGTTGCTCGCGATCGACAGGCTGGGGACCCCAGTGCTAAGTTCTCAACTTGATTCTCGGCCACCACGTTTCATTTGAAAAATGTGTCAAGAATTAAGTTGAGATTATATTCTTGGAAACAATCATAAGACTTTTGTTATTTAGACCTTTAGCAATTCTGTGTTGGGACAATACAGTTGGATTCTACCCATAATGGTGGCGATATCAGCGTTCGGCGGCCTTAGCGTCCACATAATGTCATCATCGAGAATGTTGTATGTTGGTGCGAGAAATGGCCAGTTTCCCGCTGTTTTGTCACACTTAAACATAAAAAGACTCACTCCCATGCCCAGTATTCTTTTTCTGGTTAGTTGACTAGATAAAACAGACACCACACATCATGTATATCATTTTTTCAGAACATTCTTTCTTTGATAATGTTGTGTTCAAGCGACATCCAGCTCTTAATACACTATTGCACCATTGTGGAGACTTTTTTTGTAACACTCTCGGTATCCGGACTGCTCTATTTAAGGTAATCCTGCAACAATTCCCCCACAAATAATACAAACTACTGAAAACTGATTTAGGTGGAAAAATCCCAAACTGGAACGACCCATAAAAGTTCACATCTCAATTCCAATCATTTTCGTTCTAATTTGCCTGTTCCTGCTGATCCTGCCCGTAACAGAATCCCCGTTGGTTCTTCTGGGAGGTATATTGATAACGCTAAGCGGAGTTCCTGTATATTACTTTGGGATCATCCGAGAAAAAAAACCAGCAGCATTTCGAAGATTCATGAGTAAGTTGGTCCAGATTTCTTTGGTTTTTTTCTCTGTTATGCTTTTTTCAGGAAGGATAACGATATTTAGTCAGAAATTGTTCTACGCTGCCCATGAAGACGACTGAAAACTTTTCCTATTTATGATTTAATCTCACTGGTGTTTTTTTTACAAGCGTGGATCTGAACAGTTACTAATATACAAGGTAGATGTATATCTGGTCACATAATTTGTTTTATCTTAATACTAATTTTTCTCACTGCCCTCTGAGTTACCAAGCTCCGTATGCTTTTGGTTGTGATTTTTTTTTAGTTTAGTGTTTTATATAATTTACTCGGTATTTTATTGTATTATTTTTTTGCTATTAAATAAATTATTTATGAAATGTAACATTTTTGTCTGAAAATTACCCTTATACTTGGCCTTCCTTACTTTTTGTTTTGGAGTCATTTTTTTTTCGTGATTTCTGTGACAGAGATTTCGAAGGTTCATGAGCGAGTTAGTCCGGATTTCTTTTGAATTTTTAACTATTATGCTTGTTTTTAGGAAGGATAAACATATCTAGTAAAAAAGTGTTCTACACTGGTTATTAAGACGACTAAAAAATATTTCTATTTATTATTTAATCTCTAAGGTGTTTTTTTTTGCAAATGTGAATCTGAAACGTTACTAATATACAGGGTAGGTGTATATCCGGTCACATAATTTGATTTACGGTGGTCAATTCTAATTTTTTTCCCTGTCCTGTTAGTTGATATGTGGTTTCAACGGGAGGGCACTCTGTAAACGAAACAATTGATTTATAGAGAGAAAACTTCCTGGACGAGTTATTGCAAGACACGGTGATGTTAACTGGCCACCGAGAACATACAAATCGACACCGTTAGGCTATTTTCTTTGGGGTTGCGTGAAAAGCCAGGTCTATAAGAACAATCTATAATTGATTTTTGAACTAAAAGATGAAACTACTCCAGATATTGGTGAGATAGATGGTGGTTATTTCAAAATGTCATCCAAACTTTTGACAAAAGAGGGGACGTCTGTAGAGCTGCAAGAGTAGGTCATTTGGCAGATATTGTTTTTAGTGTTTAACTGGCATACACTATGCTTCGATTATCAATAAAAAGTTTGAAAATATTATTTATTAAAAAACAAGAATTAAAAGAAACCGCTTAATACAAATACAAAACAGCAAACCAAACCTTATCTAAGGCCTGGTTGATATCGATACAGACACCTCAACAGTATTTTTTAGTTTCGAATGATTTGCTTACAATCTCTACTACTCAATACACCTGTTCGATGGCGGAGTGTCGGCCACGAAATTCAAACTGGCGATCTGAAATGAAGATATTCTTCTCCAAAATTAAGTTCTCAAGAAACAGCTTCTCGAAGAGCGTGAAGAGTATGAGCAGTAAGCCGATGAAACTGGTGGTCTCTTTTTCAACTTAGAACCAGGTTCTTTAAAGTTTTTGACACATATTTTAACCGCCTGATTAGATCTGGTTGCGTATTATCTGGATACAGTTAGTATTGAATTCGTGACGAAACAGACTTTGAGATGTCATAATACCATCATGTTTTTTCGGTAATTTGTTATTGAAAATAGCTCGATTATGTCGCACCCGATATATATATGTAAAATACTTACAGATATTTTGCAATTATGATAAGATTTTAGTTAATATAAATAGAAAATTGGATGTTATACACGATTTATTTCTTAATATTGTGTTCAGCATCAAATTATTTTCGGCGGGTAAGCGATTTAATTATTCAGTTGATACACTGTAATGTTTTTAGTAATTCTTTATAAAAATAGTTTTGGTAACTCAACCCTTTCGCGTTTTTCTTACTTTGTGTAATAGTGCTCTTTTTTTTTATCTATCCACCGAATCAGTTTCAACAATTCAATTGATAGTGCTTTCAGATGGACAATTATATAAACCGTAAATATCACGTAATTTTCTAAACACATTTTTCACAGAACGTCCATTTTTATAAAATAACTAGCTGTACACGCCCTCTTCGATGGGCATTTAAAATTAACATTATTATTTATTGTCATTATTACAGTTTCTTTATAAAAAAAAATTTAACTTCCCCTTCCCATATTAAATCAAGCTTACATATAGTGCCCTCAAATATAGTATTTAATCTTCCTAACATTTCATCTTCGTCGTCTATCTCATCTTCTTCGATGATAGTTTCGATTGGCCGCAAATCGTTCATGAGCCCCATGTACTTATTAGTTAAAACGACATCTTCTTCATTGCACCGAATGATGTCATTTGGAAAGCATTGTTGTAAGGTCCGATAGATTCTAAAAATGCATTTGATTTTCCATGTGTTCCATGGAGTAGCGATTTTAATAGCTTTGGAAGCTGTCGCAAAGGTTCTAGTTTAATTTTGCCAGCTGAGCAGCATAAACCTTCACATTCACCAATCCACTTTAATGCTTTACAATAACTACAAATTTTTGTCATTGAACTTAATTTTGATTCTTGTTTATAATCAACTGTAGGATGATACGAAAAACCACAATTTATTTTTACTTTCCAACGAATTTTTAATTTCATACGTCGTAAATCTTCTTTCCTTTTTTTGTTCTTTTAATAATATATACATATACATAGATATATATATGTTTTTAATATCTTTTTATATCAGTCAATTGACATTTGGTAAAAATTTGTTTAGGTTAGAAAAAAACAAACAAAGTTTTAATGCTACAGAAAAATATTAATTAATAGTTTAATTAATAATTAATTTATTACAATTAATAATAATAGTAGTTAATGTACATGATAATAATAATAATCAATAATAAGTTGATAAAAGCTGAAATTTTTAATTTAGCTTTTTTGATCATTAGCGCCCTCACAACCGCTTTAGGAGTTTGAACTCCGTTGCAGACGTTCTTAATTAGTCTTAATATAGCCCAAGAAAGAAAAAATTAATTTCAAATTTTCATTTTAATAATAAGTTTATAAAATCTATAAAATCAGATGATTAGCGATTCCCATCATTAACGCCCCCGCAACTGTTGTAGGGAGTCCAACACTCATATAAATATTAGCCTATCCATGAAGTACATTTATTTTCTACATGGATACCAAGTTTCAAGTCAATTGGATGCATAGTTCAGTAGTTATACCGGAACATCCGTAAAAACCACTGTAATTTATATATTAGTGTAGAGTATAGATTCAACAATTTTAACGCGTTTTTGTATTGTGTACGACTCCCTTCCGAAATAAAACCAAACCTAGGCAAATTCTCAACGCCATCTGTAGTTTATTCAAAAATTAAAAAAATAATTAATACTTAATATAAGTTTGGTTCAAGATATTTCGTTGCCTTTAGGCCAAATGTTAATTGCCCCAATAAATTTCAATAAAAAGTATTCCTAGTTTCTACAAAGGTGCCAGTATCGGAGTGGTGGAACTTTTGAATAATTTTGAAAAAAAAATTGTTAAATTATTATTCTACTCATCCTTAATGTAGACTCTCAGCTTATGCTGGTCAATATTCCAATGATAAGATGAAAAAGCAATTCAGCTCCTCTCACCCTAACAGTATTTTACGAACAATGTGACACGTCTGCAAGAGCACGGCACATTGTCCCCTATGGCAATCGATTTCGAGATACCTAGGCTCTCAAGGTTCTTTGAAAATCTCTTACTTATCAGGCCTTCGGCGGATATAACCAAGGGCACTACATCTACCTTACTCAGTTTCCACTGGTTCTTCAAGTCGTATGCCAGATATTCATACTATGTGGATTTTTCCATCTCAGTCTTTCTAATATTGTGAGAGAGCGGCACTGCAATGTCAATTATAAAAACCCTTTTCTTCTTTTTGTTGATTAGAACAATATCTGGCCTGTTATAATCAACTGTTCGATCAGTAGTGATTGGTCTGTCCCAGTAAAGAATGGTATCGGAGATGGATATTAAATGCAGTATGTGCTTTTCATAGTTATCTGTTCTTGTTATCTTATATTGACTAGATATCGCGAAACCTTCTGTTTCTGGGTACAAGAGTCCATCGGTCAGCCACTTTAGAGACAATTGTTTGTCAATGGTGTCATCTTCGAGTGACTTAGGAAACCTTCCATTTAATGTTTGTCCTTTCCATTCTCGAACGCAATCCGTGAGTGTTGTTCTGCTATCAATACGATTTTGTTTACTTAGGTTTAGTGGGGTGAAACCCCGGCCCTCATTTGCAACCAATTTCATTAACGTACTTTTTGAATCAATTAAGTATTTTCTCATCCTATTTTCTTGATTGGGACAGAGATTTTTTACGTTTATATGGCCTCTATCCCCCAACTTTCTTGGGATGTATAGTCTCTTGGTAGATGAGTTTGGATGCAGGTATCGGAGCTTTGTTAGTTTTCGACGTGTCTACCTATCAAGTTCATCAAGGTCAGTTTCTGACCATTTAACAATGCCAAAAGAATATATCAAAGTTGGCACTGCCCAACCGTCGTTCGCTCTAATGACGTTTCCGCTGTTCAGCTTGGTGTTTAAAAGTTTTGTAAGTCTCGTTTGGTATAGAGTGGAAAAGTCCTTTAACTGGTTATGATTAAGTTTATGCTTTTGGGGTATTCCTAAATATTTGTAGGATTCTTCTGGTGCTAGTTGTTGTATGTTACAGAATGTTGAATGTTGACTCTGAACCTTTCCGTTCTGTATAGTAATGGTAGAACATTTGTCCAGTTCGAATGCTATTCTGATATCCCTACTAAATGCTTCAACCGTTTTTATCAAGGAGTTTAGTTTTTCTCTAGTTTCTCAATATAATTTAAGGTCATCCATATATAGTAGATGAGAGAGCTTTCTTGGATTCCTCATGTTAAGTTTATATCCAATATTGCTGTTGTTTAGTAATCTGGACAAAGGGTTCAAGGCTAGACAGAACCAAATTGGAGAAAGGGAATCTTCCTGAAAAAATTCCATTCTCGATATTTGTAGTAGAAATGCATTGTTGATCGGCAAAAAGATTCGTTTTCCACTTCCCCATCAGACACATTAAAGAATTAATAATTTGGGGGCTAATTTTATAGAAATTCAGAACCTCAACCAACTAATCGTGAGAGACACTATCGAATGATTTCTTGTAGTCTATGTAGCAGATATTTAAGTTGCGTTTTCTTTTTCACGCTTGTTCAAGAACTACAGCATCGATCGTCAACTGTTCCTTGCAACCCATACTTGCTCTTATACATCCTTTCTGTTCTTTTTCAAAAATGTTTTTATCACAATGTTGGTAGATTTTTTCATTCAGTAGGGCTTTGTAAATACGATCAAAATTATAGAACTGCACTGTTTAAGAAAAGAATTCGAACTAAATTAAATATTTCGAAACTATTAAACCAGATATAAAATTAATTTTATCTTTTTACCTGTTTTTTTTATTAGGCTCGGCCCTGTTTATTATTTTTGCAACTTTGTCGGGTTTCGTTACGGCAGGGGTTGCTAACAGTTTATTGCAGTCATTCGGTCAACGATATATCTTGAACCGCACTATCCTCACTCTTTGTTCGATGTTCATTTTTCAACCGATTATATGAAAATACTAACACTTTAAGTTACGTTAGTGAAGGATGTACCACGTGTACCCCGTCAAAAGATGTCGCTACTAAAAACAGCTATTTTTAAAAATTCCTGTTCCCCTGATACGCACCTTGTGCATTGACAGTATGTCGGAAAAATAACGGAACTTTTTAAATAAAAATTAGATATTTTCTCAAAATTATTCATTTTTATTCAAAATACATATTTTGTATGTCGTTTTTCGTGTAACACTGTCATAAAACGTTCCTGTTATAGTCACTTTAAGTTTTAAGCACAATAAATAGTTACACTGAGATAAATCAGGTGAATACGGAGGATGTTGGAGCACACGGATATAGTTTTTTCGCCAATTTCTAGGTCCTCTTTGAAGGCGCGAGGAGCAAATATAGCCCACTTTCCGTTTATTTAAATCCGTTGTAAACATTTCTTGAATCATGTCTTTGGTCCTATTTAATTTCTTCGCTATCCATTTCACAGTTGAATTCGCATCGAGTGCGATCATCTCATGCACTTTTTCTATAAACTCATCGCGATATTTGTTTTTTGGCCGACCTGGCTTTGGGTCGTGTTTCAAAGCATAATCATCGTCTTGGCCTCGTTTATACCACTCGAGCACATAAACTTTTTTCATTAAATTTAATGTTTCTATGAGGTTTTATCGAGCTTGAAACCAAATTTAATATCAGCTCTTTGTTCCATCCTGTTTTTTGTGACGAGGTAATAAAAGGTACTGTCACTTTAAGCCCTATAACTTGACAATCCCGTTGATTGATTGTAATGGGAGGTCTCGTTTTACACAGAAGATATATAGATTTTAGATGGTATATTGTTTCAATAGATGGCACTAGTAGTTTTATTTAAATTTTAAAAGTTTCCTTATTTTTCCAATATACTCTGTATATAGAGTATACGTATATATTATCATAGTTTATTCTAATCGTTACAGAGCTCTCTGAAGATGAATACTGCTGAGCAGAGTGTTTAATACATGAATCCAATCATTTACAAACCACGAATGATAAAGTTGATACAAATATTGCCATTAAAAAATAAACAAAGTAAAGCACATGAAAAAAAAATCAAATACCACATAAGATTTCGTAAATTTATTGGCCTAGTTTTAATCTATAAACCCTTGTTATTTATTTATTTAAAAAATCTTAAAAAAAGAATCACAATACTGGTTATTACTAGTACAGATACATTTTTATAGATATTTGCCTGAAACTCAGACACGATCAATCATTATAAGACCATTTAGCAGGATTAACAGAGAATTTCGTTTGGTCATAATATCAAACAATGGAAATCTCGCGAAAAAATCGGTTTACACCAGATTAGACAATATTTTTCAAAAATTAATCTTTGATAAATGATTTCAAATAAGCTTTTTTTAGTTTTATTTCTATACATTTTTTTTTTCGTTTGTTTCAAGCGTCACATTAATCGTCTGGGTTAAGTTTTAGGAATAGCTCAAAACTCACATGGAGCTAAATCAGGTCTGTCTTTAGTTCGATATATTTTGGGTAACGATTGTGGTAATCGAACAAAAAGTACCAGGTGTAGGGGTTAATGATTATTAATTTTTTTAATCCATTTAAGTCATCACTCTTACGTCATTTTGTTACTACGATAGTGCCTTTCAAAACGTCATTGATGTTTAAACGATTCTGAGTTGGTGTGATATTTTTTCGTATGGTAAACATGTCGAGTTTCGGGAGAAATAAAGAACATTTACATCACGTACTGTTTTTCTTGTTCAATCAAAAGAAAAGCAAGATCTTCTACGATTCATCGAAAAACGCGATTCATCGTGGACGTTTATGATCAAGCACTATTCTATATTATTATTATTATGTTTATCATCACTTCTATATGTGCATCATTATTTTTTTTTAGAAAAAAGAAGGAATGTATACCATCTTTATTATATTATATCTTATAGCAAGTCTAGTAAGTTGCGAAAGGATTCCATCACTGGAAGTTAGCAGTTATAAACTTCACCTTACTATAAATGATGAGACTTTTTACAACGAACCATACGAGTTCAAGGGATATGCCCAAATTAAGCTATCGATACGTGCATCATATGATACGGATATAAAAATGCACGCGGCTCATGACTTCATCAAAATTGAACGAATCTTCCTGGATGATCAGGGCATGACCAATTTTTATATCAACCAATCCACTGATGTACTGACCATAGAAGGTTCGAAGGATATCAGCAAGAACATCTACGGAATAACTTTGTATATCCATTATTCAAGCAGGTTTGTACAAGACTGCAGCATATATTTTAAGATACAAAAAAATTATAATTTCATTTTTATATATATATTCTTATCATTCATATATTCATATATTCATTTATGTATATATATATATATATATATATATATATATATATATATATATATATATATATATATATATATATATATATATATATATATATATATATATTCTTATCATTCATATCATTCATTATTTATATATTCATATTCTTATCACAACTAATAAAAAAATGCATCTACTGTGACTGTATACTAAAAAATGAATTGTACGGAATTTCGGAAAATTTTTATTTTATAAAATTTTTGTTTTTGTTATTCTGGAACTTTTATATAAATGATTTTTGCTAAATTGATTTCTCTTTGCAAGATCTACAACGTAGAAAATGGATTTGTTTTTTAACACGGTATTTTTTGAGCTTGATATACTTTGTCAAGCGAATTTACAATTTTTATATGGATTTCAAAGTTATACATGTGGAACTCGGCAAAATTCTTCTTTGTTTCGACGATTGTCTCTCTATTTGCTCTTCATTTCTTTCAAATCAGTTATTTCTGTACCTTTCGAAAGAGAAAAAAGTCGAATGGAGCCAAGTCCGGAGAATAGAGTGAATGCGGCAACAATTTGTAGAGTAAATCGAGCAATTTCGTTGTTGCAACAGTGGACGAATGTTGTGTCAAAACAGCATTGTTTTCTTCGCCAAATGAACGAATCTTTTTATCGAATCTTTGTGAAATTTGACCAATAGTGCAGTATAATATTCTGCTATGATGGTTTATCCCTTTTCCAAGTTATCGACGATGATATCGCTTTGCAAATCTTTCCGGCCAATGGAAGCGTCTTGCATCTATTCGGAGCACTTTCCCCACTGTTTTAACTGTTCGTTTTTTTCGGATGCCCAGTGATGAATCAAAGTTTCAGTTACGAATTACCGTAGAAACTCCTTTGGTTTACGCTTAAACATGTCTAAACACCGCTGTTAAGTAGTTAGTCGATTCCACTTTTGGTCTACTGTTAGGAAACGCGATACCCATCGACCTGTGAGATTTCTCAAGTTTAAAAGTTCGTGAAGGATATTCCGTATGCATCATTTCGAGCTATTTGCCGCTCTAACCTTCACTCTGCGATGGACTAGCACGATATCATGTATTTTCTCAACTATTTCCACAAACCAGACGTCAAGGAGGTGTCCTGAATTACTTGTCCTACTTCTACCACACAGACGTTCAGTAAACCACCTATGGGACTTAAAATAGAAAGGAGAATATTTTTTCAAATTTTCATCTGCTTGGGCGGTGGTTTTTCCACGCAAAAAGTATGATATATTCCATAGCAAAAATATCGAACAAATTTTTGACTTTCAAAAACTGTCAGAGCAAAACTAAATGTCGTATTAGCTTGAAATTCATGGAGCGTCACTAGCAATGAAGCTACTTTTTAGCAATATAATCATCTTTGCGCTAGAGCTGAAAATTATCTGACTTATCACTCTATCCTCAAATAACGAGTGATATTAGTGTATCGGAACTTCCAATAGGGGTCGCTGTCAAACGGCCTGTGAGTTTGGGTGCATCTAGTGTCAAGATTATTCAGTATAGCCAGGCAAATCATCATGGAATGTTTAACATCAGTGCAATGCTTGTAAAATGTCGAATGTTCTGGGCGCCAAACTTATAGAGCACTTTGTGAATTTTATGGTGCACATAATAGTCCAACCGAGAGATGCATTCGCCGAATTATCGACAAATTCCAAACGCATTTCACGCTACTTAATATTAAAACAAAAACTTTTGCGCGTGCAGCACCGTACACAAAAATAATGTGTCACTGTTAAATAATAACAGATTTAGTGTGAGAGGCAGAGAGAAAGGGGGATCCTCTCAAAAGTAATACGACAATACAAAATTTGCATAAATATATTTTTTAATAAAAGCAAAAATAATTATTGGTTTCATTTGAAAACAACTCGATAAGAAAATAATTATTAATTTATCTTGACAAAATGACGAAGGTCAGTAAAAATAACACGTAAAAATGTATAGCTCTCTTTCCCTTTCTCTCATGTAACGAAACATGCCTAAATGTGACGCGTCCTTCAAATTTCTTTTTAATTCCGAATTGAAGGATATTAATCTGGGGGAAGTGTGGGGGATTCAATTAACAATCGAGTTATTGAGCGAACAATTCGCTGAGAAAATGATTTCGAAGAACGGATCTGTTAATAACCCACCAAGATCATGTGATTTAACTCTTATAATATATGACATATAAGATTATATTTAAGTACTAAAAAAATAAACCTTTAGTTATACCAATATTTTTACCTTTTAGACTCAGTACGAAGGACATGTACGGTTTATACAGAACAAGTTTTAAAACCAAAGATGGTGAGAAGTTCTTTGCTCTCTCTCAATTATCGCCAAATTTCGCCAAAAGAGTTTTCCCGTGTTTTGATGAACCCACATTCAAAACAACGTACCAGCTTTACGTTTCGTACACTCCAGGAATCGAAATATTCTTTGATACCGTCGGAAATTTGGTAAATACCACAGATATTATCGATAATGATCCGTAAGTAACTACGTATATTTTTATATGGAAATAACGGAAAAATTATTTAGTACTTTAGAAACTCTCCTGTTTAAAACGACAAGAAAACTTGCTACGTATATGACGGGTTTAATCTTGTCCCACAAGGGTGAATTCTCTTGTTCGGACGGAGAAAGTATAACAAGTATTGGAGGAGCTTACAGGGTGTGTTCGAGAAGTAATTTGGAAGCGTCGAGAAATTGGGCTGTAGCAATTGGACCATCTCTCATGAAGCAACTGGTCAACTTTACTAATTTTATGTAAATATATAGATTTTTTTTTAACTTCGCCCACGTCATCAAACGAATCATACTTGACAAATATCACACTTACTAGATGTGACGTTTTTAAGAAAAAAAAATTACAGGTCACCAAACTGAAACTTTTTTTTATCAATGTTAAAAAATAAGTGTATATGAAGTATTTTTATGTATATGAAGATATTACTTAGGATTATGTGAATAAAAATACATTACATAAAATATCATACAGCGACAAACACTTTCACTTTTTCCTCGTGTTCTGTCCCACTCGTCCTGATGCCCTGGTGAAACTTCTCACTTTGTTCGTGGCATACTCCACCCAAATTTTCTGGAAAAAATCCAAATGGGAGTGAAAAAAATACATGTTTAAGGACATGTATTTCATAGGTTTTCAAGAGTTCATCTATGAGGTTTTTATAGTTTTCATCTTTCTTGTTACTCAGAAATCCTTTCACTACACTTACAAAACGCTTCCAAGCTGCCAATTCATTTTCCTTTAGTTTTTCTTGAAAACGTAAACGCATCACTTATTTGAGAAAATATTTCTTTTAGGTACTTGAAAACATTACCTTCTTTATCTTTGGCTTTGTCTTTCATTAGTCCAAGTTTCATACGGAGAAGGGAAAGAAGCACCCTTTTTGGGTTAAACAATACTTTGTACTAAAGGATTCCTTACCTTTGTACTCCAAAGTCAGGTACAAATAAATTCCACTCAACATTCCAATTAATTTTGAAACTTTTTAAAGAAAATTTTTTTAAAGAAAAAACTGCATAATGAAACGGTTTTCGATCTTCTTTTCTTTTTTTTTTAATCTTTTTAATTCTAATCTTTTTTACAGAGCTTTCATTTTACCCTGCACCCCACTGAATTTTCTTAAACTACGACGTTTATTGGTTTTTTTCAATTTTTATAATCTTTTTCCTTGAATTGTATACACCATTTAGCATTGAAAAGTTCGCGCAGCGAGACCTAGAGAACTATATAATTTACTACTACAGGTTTTATCACTCATATGAACAATTGTTGAAACATCCACCATATTCACCAGATCTGCCCCCTCTCACTTTTATCTCTTCCCAAACTTCCCAAAAAAAATTTACGTGGCAAGCGTTTTTCTGCCAGAAAATCACTTCACAGATGGAATAAACGGATTGGAGAACCGCTGGAAAAAATGTATTGAGCTTAAATGTATTGAATCCTTAAGCTTAAGGAATTAAGCTAAATGTATTGAATCCTTAAATGTATTGAATCCTTAAGCTTAAGGAATTAAGAATAGTCATTTTATATAAAACAACTACAAACTTGTTTTATCATTTCCGCTCGGCGAATTTTTCAGTTAGCCTGAAGCCCAGTCCTACATTACTTTAAAACTAAATTAAAAAAATAATTAAAATAGCTCTATAGAAGCAGATGCCATTGAAGGAAAAAAGAGGATATTTCGTAATTTATTTTTATGAAAAATATTGTTGACAAAATGCAAACAATAAATTTTTTTTTTTTAAATAACCGAGTGTGTTTCAGACGAGCTTTTAAAATATTTTTTATTATTCAGGAAACATAGAAATTAATAAAAATTTACAGTTTGTTTTATTTTGACAGATCTAGGGCAATTTTGGTTATAATTTAACATAAAAAAATTAAAGTTCTTAATTTTAAATAAATTATTACTCCTGTGGATTAGAGATTTCAATGAAGACTCTGTATTTCTGTAAAATTGATTAAATCGCCTTGCAAATTTAATCAATTAACAATGTTTTTTAATTTTATTACAGATATCAAGATAAAATGGATCTTGTGGCTGTGCCTCATTTACCAGTACCAGCACAAGAAAATTGGGGCTTGGTAACCATGCGAGAATCAAATTTGTTACTAAACAACGACGACTCCAGTATTCTGGATAAAGAAAAGATCGCAATGACGATGGCGTTTGAGTTTGCTCAGATGTGGTTCGGCAATGTGGCGACACCCGAATGGTGGTCGATCTGCTACGTGTCCAAAGGATTAGCAACCTATCTTCAATATCTCATAACACACCTGGTAAAAGCTACTTCATCCTGATAAAGAATCCAATGATAATATTTTATTTTTGTTGAAGGTTTTCGGAGAATGGGAACTGAACAAGCAAATCCTTGTTCAAGTAGTACACCCTGCTTTTGAGATTGATTCATACGTGGACTCGCCACCTCTTGAAACAGTCGTAGATAGCACTAAAGAAATATTATCAAAGTTTGATAGAATTACTTATTTTAAAGGTAATATATATATATATATATATATATATATATATATATATATATATATATATATATATATATATATATATATATATATATATATATATTACAGAAATCTTTCACCCATTCTCCACGTGGTGCCACCGATCGCCTTCGCCGAACTGTCAACCATGCGACGTCACGTGTCTCTCGGGACCGGTTTCTAGCCTTTCAGCCGTCATCAGCCGAGCTCTAGACGAACGCAAGGAAAGCAGCTCGGAGAGGCAATCGGGGCCAGATGACCATATAATTTTTTTATTTATTGGGACTTTCGGTCAGTAATTAAGTTTTAATTTTTAATTTTATTATTAACGTTTCGGTTCAACAATGAACCATCCTCAAAATAATTCTACAATACATATAACTTTTATAAAAAATACAAACTTACATTTAAAAACCTGCCAATATTAAATTAAACAATTAATTTTTAAAATTTTTTAACTAATATGTGATAATTTTGTATAAAATTTTTAAATGACATATTTGACTTTGACATATTTAACAATTCTTTCAGCTTTAAATGTTTGTTTTTTATTATAACCTAATTGTTTTTAATTTGTTATCAAAGTCAAATATGTCATTTAAAAATTTTATACAAAATTATAACATATTAGATAAAAAAATTAAAAAATAATTGTTTAATTTAATCTTGGTAGGTTTTTAAATGTAAGTTTGTATTTTTTATAAAAGTTATATGTACTGCAGAATTATTCTGAGGATGGTTCATTGTTGAACCGAAGCGTTAATAAAAAAATTGAAACTCATTTACTTATTACAATAAATAAAAAAATAATAATAATAATAAACGGTCAAGAGAATATATGTAATATATATATATATATATATATATATATATATATATATATATATATATATATATATATATATATATATATATAGGGTGTATATAGGGTATTCTGAATTGTATGGTTCAAACTTAACTCTACCATCATATGGCTAAAAATAAGGGTACTTTATCATTTAAATCTTATCTCCTAAGGAAATTATGCCCCCAAATTAATATGTAATGTGCGTAAAAAAATCAGGAATTTCATATTCTTGAATAAAAACAAAAAAAAAAACGTGCAAATAATTAGGCAGTTATTACCTTGAAGCTCTCATTATGTTACGCTCCCGAATGAAATTTTTTAAGTTGAAATACACAGTTGGTTTCGACTTTCAAAGTTTCTCTCACTCACCAAATTTCACAATATTTCTTGTAAACGACTTGGAAATATTTGTGAAAAAACCGTCTTCGGGAACGACTAAAACCATGACTAACCAACTAAACCATGTCTCGCACAGTTTGACTGTTGCGACCGTTTACCGCAGGATGGCATGGCAGCATGTGATTGCAGCCTACATTCCACATGGCCACTTTATATGGTCATGGCTTTAGTCGTTCCTTTATGCGCTCTTCGGGCGTTCAGCTTGAGCTATGATGACGGCTTAAGACCAGAAACCGATCTTGGGAGACGCTTCAGACGCCCTTTGGATGGCGAATGAAGGAATGGCAATGCACCGACGTGGAGCACAGGTGAACTTCCTTTATTTTTTTTCCTCTTTAATAACCGAGCATGTGACAAATGATGGTTCCACTTGGATGATAAGTCTGCAGACGACAAATGACAATTCGTAACTGACAAGTAATATTTTTTGTTGTTTGACAAATAATCTAATAAAGAGTAATATAAATACATTATTTTGTTGCTATTTAATAAGAGGGACAAAGTGACAAAATACGGTTCCACTAGGATGATAAATGAGCAAATGACAAATAAAAATTCTTATTTGACAAGTGATATTTCTTGTTGCTTAACAAATTATTTATGGAAATGATGATTTTTGGAACATGGAGACAAGCGAGCAGATGACAAATAATTCCTATCTGACAGGTGACATTTCTTGTTTGTCACATTGTTTATCAATTAAATATTGTTTCACTTGCATGCTAAGTGAACAAATGTCAAAATTCTTTCTGACAGGTGGCATTTCTTGTTACTTGACTCCTAACCTTATTAAATATTATCAGCTACAAATGACTGCTATCTTCTGACCAGTGACATTGGTCGATATTAATATATTTGCAAAAAGACAGGTGGTTTACCAGTGACAATTGTATATACAGGGTGTTAGGTAAACATGCGGCAAAAATTAAGGGGGTTATTCCTTGACTTATTCTAAGAATATTTTGTTGTATGATGATTTTTGAAAAACCCCTTTGTTTCGAAGATACAGGGTGACCAAAATTTACGACATTAACATTTTATTATCAAAAAGTACATCTAAAGTTGCTCAATCTACAATATGTTCGAAATGACTTCCTCCAGCCTTGATACAAGCATTCAATCTTCTCGTCATTGACTGCCGAACTCTTTCAAACACACCAGGGTCGTTTTTAATTGAGTTACACCCAGCAATTATCCGATTTCGCAAATCATCCAAATTCTTCAATGGAGTAGCGTAAACTGATGACTTCAGATATCCCCAGAAGAAATAATTCAGGGGGTTTAAGTCCGGGGATCGAGCAGGCCATGCGTGTGGCCCACTTCAACCAATCCAGCGATATCCGTATGTTGCTGTTAAAAAATCACGAGCAACCAAACTGAAATGTGGTGGTGCACCATCGTGCTTAAACCACATTTCATGCCTTGGTACATCTTCCAGAAACTCAGGCAGAGTTGCTTCCAAAAAGTTGCGATACACCTCGCCAGTAAGTCTTTGTGATAGAAATACCGGTCCAATTAGATAGTCACCTACAATTCCAACCCAAACATTCAACGAGAACTGATGTTGAAAACTATCTTCGCATACCTTATGCGGATTTTCATCTGCCCATACATGGTTATTATGAAAATTCCTTATTTCGTTTCTTGCGAAAGTGGCTTCATCGGTGAAAAGAATTTATGTCAGGAATAGAGAGATGCGAAGTAAAGTTTGCAATATTCATTGACATAATGCAATACGTGGAGGAAAATCAACAGGTAGTAGTGCCTGAATGCGTTGAATGTGATATGGATACAACAAATTGTCCTTAAGAATTTTCCAAACTGTCCAGTGACTCACATTCAAAGTATTTGCAATTTTTCGCGTAGAACTACCAGGCTCTTCCACTGTCATGTCCAGCACATTCTGTTCCAATTGTACCGTACTTACAGTCAGTGATCTTCCTGACCCTTCAGTTCGTTTCAATGTACCTGTTTCACGAAGACGTAGATGAATGTTTTCGAAGATTTTTCGGTCGGGGACATTACGGGCTGGAAATCGTTCACTGTACAATCGCCTAGCTTGTAATGCATTGCATCAGCAAGTCCATACATAAAGTGCATGTCAGTCATCTCGGCGTTTGTATAAATTATGATAGAGGACTTCACTCTCTATTTAAGACACGTCAAACAGCCAAACATCACTCAATCGATGTAAACAAATGTGACCGATGAAATCCACTTACTAGATAAAACAGCCGTTCCAAGTGATAGAGATCGAAAAAAAAAATTTTGTACTTGATAAACTCATTGACGTACACCCTACTTTTATTTACATTAATTATTTCAACAAATATCGAATATGGTTGTCGCAAATTTTGTTCGCCCTGTACCTTCGAAACAAAGGGGTTTTTTGCCTAACACCCTGTATATATATATATATATATATATATATATATATATATATATATATATATATATATATATATATATATATATATATATATATATATATATATATATATATATATATATATATATATATATATATATATATATATATATATATATATATATACATTCATTTCAGGGGCAAGCCTTTTTAGAATGCTCAAAGAAGTGATTGCAGGTTACGAAAATTTTAGGAAAGGTCTTGAATATTTCCTCACGTCATTGTAAGTACTAAACTACTTGCAGAGTTGATGAATTGAATCAATTTATGGATTTATTTCTAGCTCTTACAGGACGACACAGTCTCAGGGAATGTGGAATCTGATCAGTGCTCAAGTGAATCTACAGGGGGGTTTACTGCCCAAAGGGAAAGTTCTGAAGGAAGTGTTATTAAATTGGGAAAAATATCCAGGATATCCTTTGTTAGAAGTGACCAGAGATACCTACAAAACCATCACAATTCATCAAAAGGTCAGTGAATAATTTCATAAACATTATGTGTTGAGATTGGTAGGTTTAAATGAGATTGTAAAAACTCTGGAGGATCTGGAAAAATTATGACACAAGAAACGGCATTGATTTAATTATGAATTTATGAAATATCATTCAATAAGCTCCACACTCTAGAGTAAGTCTGATGGCACAAGGTCCGGGATATATGGTGAACGTATTAGGTCCTCAACGTAATTCCGAAGCATTTTTTGACTACCTCATATACTTATTTAAGAAAAAAGATATTCTAACTTAATAATAATCTATATAGTTTCGCCACCTTGCATGCAACTGTTGTGGGCCTTTCGTAGAGTACTTTTGAAATATAAGTCCTGCCCTATTGCTTCAACTTTATAAACAATATTTTCAGGCTAAACTTGAAGAGGTTTACCACTAAACACCAAAACGCTTTTTTTTGAACTGCTCGACGCACGTTTCGCTTACCATGTTAACATCATCAGGAGATGATTTAATCTTTAATCTAGATTAATCTTTAATCTCCTGATGATGCTAACATGGTAAGCGAAACGTGCGTCGAGCAGTTCAAAAAGGCGTTTTGGTGTTTAGTGGTAAATTTCTTCAAGTTTAGTGTTTCACACCAAAGGTTCCAGTAGAAGAATTGAAATAATTTCAGGGTAGATTCATGTACTCTGGATTAGACAGTTCGTATCAGTGGTACGTACCAGTAAGCTACACTTTGGCTTCCAGTGAAACACCTTTCACAGACACAACTTTAAATCAGTGGCTACATCCCAACGATACATTCGAAATTAAAGTACAGTCAGTTGATGAGGAATGGGTTATCTTAAATACGCAGGCTTCAGGTCAGTATAATCAATCTCACTACTAATACAGATTCATGAAAATTTGTGTGACTATAGTATCGTACGACTTTACATTCTCAAACACTACTTTAAAATTTAACACTACTTTAAAAGTATTAAAGTAGTGTTTGAAAATGTAAAGTCGTTTTACGAAACTATAGTCACACAAATTTTGTATAGAAATAAAAGTGATAGATAACAAAATAAAAAATTGTTTTATTCCTTTTTTAAAAAAATGAACTATCACAAAGAAACGGACAAATCAATCAATAATTTCAATTACTGCAATTAAACTAAGCAACAACCAAAGGTTAAAATTCTTACACCGGTTACAGGATACTACAGAGTGCATTATGGGGATATGTGGATTAATATATCCCGTTCTATACAAGCATTAAACTTTTCTGGTATCCATGAGCTAAACAGGGCTCAATTACTCGACGATCTTTTTGCTCTGGGAAGAGCACGGATCGTCGACTATTCCTTGGTGTTTGATTTTGCTCAGTATCTTTCCAATGAAGGGTCTCACTATGCGTGGGATGCTGCTGTCAATGGATTCGGTTATATTTTGAGAAGAATCAACGATAAAACTTACTTAAAAGCAGCCGTTTTGGTATGTACCATTTTGTGTATGTGCCGTTTTGGTATGTCTATAATAATTTGTTATAGCCTTTCATAAATTTTTCTTATATTTCCGGTAAATGTTGAATTTAAAGTGAACTAATATAAACGAAATGCTAATGCTTTATGTAATGTGAAATATAGCGGTTGTTGCGTGACTCTCTTAGAAAAACCACGTTAAATACCCATAGATATTAAAAAAAAAATTAAATGGGAAAAGAATTAATGAATCAACAATAAATTCTATCTAGAAAACTAATTTTCTTGTCCTGATACATTAAAAATGTTAAAAGGTGTTACGAAGATGAAGCTATGTCGAGATAAATGTTTAGAAGTCGTATAAGAAACTAAGAACTTTAGTTTTTTGTTGAAGAAGAAACTCGTTCAAAGAGTATTGTAGTAAGAGGGCAGATATATATGAACAATGGTTAGTTGTTTGACCGGGAGGAAGCCCCACCCATCCCTTACATTGATTGAATAATTAAATTAAATTAATGATAATCAAATATATTGGTCCCAACGGCAAAACTAAGTGAGTTTCCAACGTGAGTTGGAAACATGCTGAAGGGGTCTTCATCCTGCGGTTTATGAGCAATTATTTTTCTATAAAAAAATGTTCTTAATCTCATACAACAAACTGACCTGTGGAATAACTTTCTTCTAAAAATTAACACATGTAATAAAGATAATATTTTTGGTTGCGACGCATTTCGCTAACCCCATTTCAAAACATGTGTATTACGTTATAGGTTATGAGGTGGGCGTGTTATATTTAACCGGCCGGGTGCGCCGAGGTTATGCTTATTTCCCACATTCATGTTCGAAGAAACTCTGAGGATTATACACTTCTGTTTATTTACAACTGTTGTGTAATTCTACATGAATTATTTATATATTTTAACTTGTATTAGAGAACGTCACTACTACTATTCCCGCCAAGAAAAACGTCTATCTTCCTCCGCAGGCTATGGCTCTAACTACCGCTGTGGTGTGGTAGCTAGCGCCATTTACAGTAGGCGCCGGACCGCCACAACGTTTTATATTAGGTTATTTTATAAATTTCAGACTTTGTGCGAGACGTAATCCTTAATCGTAACACACAACCTATTAAACATCATTTAACCCAATGTTTATTTAAAAAAAAACCTATTAATAGTTCTATTCCTTTTAAGGAACCCTGATAAAATATATGCAACCATAAAAACACTATAATTCAAACAATATAAATACTGGCTAATAAAAGATATTATTATTGATACAAGAAAGTTTATTGATACAAGAAAGAAGACCGAGAACATAACTGATAGCAGACCCCCCTAATTTAGATTAAATTAATGATAATCAAATATATTGGCCCCAATGGCAAAGCTAAGTGAGTTGGAAAAATGCTGAAGGGGTATCCATCCTGCAGTTTATGAACAACTGTTTTTAAATAAAACTATTTTTCTATAAAAAAATGTTCTTAATATCATACAACAAACTGAACTGTGGAATAACTTTCTTCTAAAAATTAACACAAGTAATAATGTAAAATTTTTGGTTGCGACGCACTTCCCTAACCCCATTTCAAAATTTTGTTTGTACCTACCCCACCTGTTTTTTTCCCCCACGAACCGCAGCTGGGTTTTTGAATAAATCAGGATTTTAAGACAAAATCGAAATCGATTTATATGCCAAAAAAGCTAGGTTTCATTTTTTTAACAAACTTAGAGAATGCTTAGAAATAAAGAGGTAGCTCAGAAACCTCCTCAAAAATGGCGTAATAAAGAAGGTATCTCCATTTTAAAAGCATTGTGTTGGTGCCTCTTTTTTTGGGACACACTATATAAACATTTTTTTTGTTAAAAAATTACTACTGTAAAATACTTTAATTATAATTTTTTTCTTGATAGTTTCTAACATGATCATTACGTTTTATATTAGGTTATTTTTTAAATTTCAGACTTTGCGCGAGACATAATCTTTAATCGTAAGACAAAACCTATTAAATATCATTTAATACACACACTACCCACTGTTTATTAAAAAAAAATCCTATTAATAGTTCTATTCCTTTTGAAGGAACCCTCATAATATATATGTAACCATAAAAACACTATAATTCAAACAATATAAATACTGGCTAATAAAAACGTTTTTTACTGTGGAATAAGTTTCTTCTAAAAATTAACACATGTACTTGGCACAGTTAACATTATCCTACCCAAACAGAGACTTGCTGTTTATCTGCTAAACATTTACTGCTTATAAAATGTACCTATTAGGTTTTCTCACTTATAGTATTATATATTTAATTAATATACCTTCGTATTGTTTTCAGGAATATATCTTTAAGCTAATGGAAACAGTTTACAGTACAGTATCCTGGGAAACAATAGATGATTCAGATTATTCGTATACTCTAAAACAAATTGATATTTTAAATGGGGCCTGTCATTTTGGACACGCAGCCTGTATAGAAAAAGCTTTGGCAATATTTGAACGTTTTTACAATACGGGAAATAAGTAAAAACAATTCCAACACTAAAAACAACTAATATTAATTCTTCAAATATTTTGTTTCAGACCCCATAAGAATGTCCGTCAGTTAGTTTACTGCATGGGAATGCGATATGCCAAAAACACATCCTACTGGGACTTTCTGTGGAAGGTTTTCGACATGACTAACACAGAAAACGAACGAAATAAATTGCTTTCTGCTTTTGGTTGTACACAAAATGAGAATTTTTTAAAAACGTAAGCAAAAAAATCCAGAAATCTTATCTGGTGAAAGGTTTGGAAAAGGTTAATGGTCAATTTAATAAAAATGGTGTTCTAAAGATTGATAGTAGGTGAGATTCCAAGATTGCCTGTACATAATGTTCAACAACGTACCACCCAATGTAAGAAGAGTTTAAGTTTCGGGTTCCAACAGGTGTTCTTTCAGAGGTCTTGCAACAGGTGGTCGCGCATTGTCATATAGATTCCAACGTGTATTGTCATGAAGATTATTCCTCATGGCATATACACGTTTGAAAACATCCTTAAGACTGACTTAAAACTTGTGATAATTCTTATCAAAATGGAACTAATCCAAGGAGACGACAGAACTGGACAATATTGAAGTTGTGAATGAACTTACTTATCTCGAAAGCAAACTAGAGGAAAACAACAACATGACAGGAACTATCAGAAATAGTATTAAGAACGGTACCAAAACTACATATTCCCTGTAGTCTGCCTTAAGATATACACTTATACAAAGGAAATCGAAACTAAAGATATATAAAGCACTCATTCGGTTGATAGTCACTTATGGCTGAGAGACGACCACCCCCACAAAGAAAACAGAAGAAATGCTTGCAGCGTTTGAAAGAGGAGTACTCAGAAGAAAATAAATGAAAAATAATGTAAATTGGAGGATGATCAAAGATCTGAATAATGTGGGCTATGTGAGGTTCATTACTAACATATGGCTAGCAAAAAGACAGATCACCAAAAAATGGCAAGGGGATTGTCTCATAGGAAGAATAAGAAAAAGACAATTCTTCGAGGTTTTCCAGGTAGTACTTTATCTTTCACGCTATAGTCGCCACTTTTGAGTCACTGCAACAACTTTGTATACGAAGCTTACTTTATATGCTTCAGGTATCACTTGATGTGTTTCAGCTTCAGAATTCTTTGAAAACCAGAGTGCTTTTTGGCCATCACAGTCAAATATAGAGCTTCACTTCCCTATATTGGGAAAGAACAAAATCTATAACTTTTTTTTTCTATTCCTAAGTACTTTTTAGCTTCGATGATTTTTTTGATGACTTTTTTTGTAGGTATTTACAGATGTCGTTGGACGAAACCTCTGACATAAAGCCCCAGGATGCTTCAGCGGTATTTACAGCGGTGTATAGCGGTAGCCATCTAGGTGCTAGGGTAGCTTTCGAGTTTCTGCTAGAGAATCAAGAAAAAATTTTACAAAGGTAAAATACAGAGTTTTTAAATAAGAGTATCGGAACTAGGAAGCGTAACAGTGGCAACACATAAATCATTCCGGGTGTTGATCCATTGATTCTGTGAGGAGTCACAACGTTTCGCCAAAATCTCATTTGGTATTGAGTTATCCGCTTCGACTGAAGAGTCCAACTGACGTGCACGGGTCGTTGTGCTCACTTTTATAGCCGGCCGGTGACTGCGCAGATTATATCGGGGTAGTTCGGCGCTATTTGAGGCGCTCGTCAACACTGTCGGGCGTCTGTTTATTGATTTTTCTACCTCGCCGCCACGTTGCGTTTTTTCTTTTTTCAGAAGGGAATTCCATACTTTTGGAATGTTGGGAGCGTCGTTTCGCGTATTTAGCTCACCCCTTTCTTCTATTTCAAGGGCTTCTTTGATTGTTCGGACGTTGTAGTTTTCAATATTCGCTATTTCTTTGACTCTTTCAAAATTGATTTTATGTCCTGTTTGTAGATGGTGCTGGAACAGAGCGGAAGTGGTTTGTTTGTTTTTAAGTTGTTTTTATGTTCTTGTATTCTGGCCAATATTCGTCTGTTTGTTTGTCCTATGTATGTTCTGTTGCAGTCGGAACAAGACTTTCCAATCTAACGTTTGCGACAGTTTTGTGCGGCTTGTAGGCTGTTCTGATCTTGTTTCCTTAGTAGTCTGCCTATCCTATTTATGATTCCTTTTACAAATGGTAGCTTGACCTTTGGCGTATTTGGTTCATGATCCTCTATTGTTCTTCGTGTTTGGGTTTCCGGACGGGATGGCCTTCCTGATATAATTTTCTGAATATTCATTTTGTCTAAGGGCTGTGGAAATTTTTGGTAGTTTTTCGCTTCGTGTATCTGGTAGTGTCAGTCGGAAGGATCTGGAAATCAAGGTGTTAGCTACTGCTTGGATTTGAGAAGGATGATGATGCGATTTAGCGTTGAGGTATCGATCGATGTGAGTTAGGAAGTTGTTTAGAAGTTCGTTTCCGTGAGGCCATGTTATAAAGATATCATCCACGTAGCGTTTCCAAAGTTTGGGCTTTAAAGGAGCGTTGGCCAATGCCTTTGTTTCGAAGTCGGTCATGAACAGGTTGGCTATAACGGGTGATAAATATGATCCCATTGGGGCACCGTCGGTCTGTCTGTAGATCTTGATTTTTCCCTTGGAATTATTCTTCGTTCAATGTCCGGTTCTAGTTTCCATGCTTTGATTTTGCTTTTGGACGTTTTTTCTAGATATATTGTTGGGTCTCTGTTCACTGCTTTATATGTCTTTTCCAGTAAAATGGTTTTGGTTTTGGTATTTTGTTGGATCATAGTATTAGCGATACATATTGTCTGATTATTTCCGCTTCTTCATCTGGCTTTTTATCTAGGGTTGATTCAACGTTCGAAATTATTTCTTTTATTGGTATATATTTTGGGGCAATGGCAAAGTTGAAGCCTTTGCTTAGTACGGATTCTTCATCTGTGGATAAGTGATCAGCCAAAAAAATAGCGAATATTGAAAACTACAAGGTCCGAATAATCAGAGAAGCCCTTGAAATATAAGAAAGGGGTGAGCTAAATACGCGAAACGACGCTCGCAACATTCCAAAAGAATGGAAATCCCTCCTGAAATAAGAAGAAACGCGGCAACGTGGAGGCGAGGTACAAAAATCAATAAACGTACGCCCGACAGCGTTGCCGAGCGCTGCAAATAGTCCCGAACTACCCCGATATAATCTGCGCAGTCGCCGGCCGGCTATAGAAGCGAGCACAAGGACCCGTGCACGTCAATTGGACTCCTCAGTCGAAGCGGATAATACTTGAATATGCCAAATGAGATTTTGGCGAAGCGTCGTGACTCTTCACAGAATCAAAGGATCGACACCCAGAATGTTTTACAAACATTATCTACCATCCGTATATATATATATATATATATATATATATATATATATATATATATATATATATATATATATATATATATATATATATATATATATATTAAACATATACTTGTTTATTTCCTCTAGATATCAAGATATGAACTGTTTAAAAAGCATTGGACTAGATCTTGCTGAATATTTAACAGACATAAATCACATAGATAAGGTAAATATACGTAAATTATCCAAAAAGAAGCAGTTTTTTCATTATTTACCATTCAGATGAAGAATTTCTTCACTAATCGAACCGATACTGAAGACGAGTTTCAACCTGTCGCGAAACAAGTACTGGAAATACTTGACCTCAATCAATTATGGATCGACGAAAACTTGCAGGAGCTTTACGATTATTTCGTGATAGATCCCGATCAGGATGTTACCACTAAGGCGCCATCAAAAGCAAATGATTATGCGTTACACTTTGATTTACTTTTATTCACTGTTCTGTATTGTTTAATAAATTTAATTCAAAACTAAATTTTATCATAATTTTTTTACTATATTATTACTTGAATTTTTTATTTCATTTTAGCATATTACAAGGATTGCATTATTAAAGCAATTAAAATATTATAACAGAGTTATTTTATATAAAACGTAACGTTTTTTGCCTTGTTTTTGTTTTAATATCGAGCAGCGCGAAATGTATTCGGAATTTTTCGATAATTTGATGACTACATCGCTCGGGTGGACAATTATGTGCACCATAAAATTCACGACGTGAATTTAGCTCTCTCTCTTAATATAGCTCTCTATAAGTTTGGCGTACAAAACACCGATTTTGGTAAACGATTTCGACAGCTTGCAACCGTTGCTCTGATGGTAAACGTTTCCTAACTATTTACCAGACTATACTGAATAATTTTGACTATAGAGGCCCGCAAACTCAGTTGGTTGACTATTGTTCGTTTGAGAGCGACCTCTATCGAAAGTTCGGACACACACAAAAAAAACATTTATAAAACCATAATAACTTGTTCATTTATGTTGTAAATTTAATGATTTTTTTTATGTTTTAAAGCCAACACCAAAACAAAAAGAAAAAATAAAACTACAGTTTAGGTCAGGAATCACTTAAATTTAATATCCAACAGATTGAATGATTTGGTAAAAATATGACTGTGACTTATGTCACATTCGGTAAACTATGATTCATAATATTTAAAAGCATCCAAAATATTAAAAAAAAACAAATTAAAAAAAAATCACTTATAAAATCTACTACCGTGCTTGTAACTACCATTAAAAAAATTAAGCGTACAAAAAGGGAGATTTATTTTAATATATATTTTTATTCGGATGGGGCAATGCCGTTTTTCGATCTCAATTGCTTCACGAATTATGCATACTCCGCATAAGTCATGTCATAATTCCCATAATTCCATAATTCATTCAAACCCCGCATAATTCGTGAAGCAATTGAAATCGAAAAACGCCCAGACTGGTTAAACAAGTTAGAGTTCCAAATACATGGAAACCGCTTATTTCCAAATTGCCCATCCGAAACCCTTCCAGTCAAACGTCTACCTCCCGTCTCACCCCCACTCCTCAACCGAGCGCCCCCCCAACAATCTCATCTATTAATATAGAGGTCGCGCCGTCCACGTTCTTTTCTAGTTGTGAACTCTCTGAGTAAATCAACTAGATTCTCTTGAAAATGGCTTCAAAATGGAAGCCGAAACGTCGAGATTTTACAAATCTAAAACGCGGTTCTACCCGAGAACGTAGTAATTCTAATAAATATATATATTTTTTCATATACAAGATGTTCCAAAAATAAGATAGCATGTCAACAAACAATTCAAATTTAATTAGATTTTAAACAAAGTATATGTTGTTTAGTAGAAAATCTCCTTCAGCTTCGTATTATCAATACCTTGTGCCAACCTGTACCAGATTACCTGGGGAAGATGCTTACAGGTAGAGGTATAGATAAAAAAAAGACTAGCCAGCAAAATCTTCAAACCTCACGCTTCTGGATTTTTATGTGGATGTTTTTGGATAAACCAAGTTTTTAAGACGACATCGTTGATAGTTGAGATGCTGAATAAGGAATAAGCCGCCAGAAGAGCCTTAAAAATAAACGTGGGCACGTGCCCTACCAAAAAAAGACAAAAAAATGATGACTGACAGTTACACTCGTATTTCTACACAGCAAAGTGTGCGTATGATACTAATAAATATAAAAATTTTGGTTGCGACGCATTCCCTAACCTCATTTCTAAATTTGGTATACCTGCTCCACCTGTTTTTTTCTACCACGAACCGCCGCTGGGTTTTTGAATAAATCAAGACTTTAAAACAAAATCGAAATCGAATAAGATGCCAGAAGAGCTAGTTTTCATTTTTTTTAAATAATCTTAAAGAATGTCGAGAAATAAAGAAGTAACTCAGAAACCTCCTCAAAAATGGCTCGATAAAGAAGGTATCTCCATTTTAAAAACACTGTGTAGGGGCCTCTTTTTTTGGGACACACTATATAAACATTTTATTTACTAAAAAAGCGCTACTGTAAAATACTTTCATTATACTTAATTTTTTTCATGATAGTTTCCAACATGAGCATTACGTTTTATATTAGGTTATTTTTTAAATTTCAGACTTTGTGCGAGACTTAATTCTTAATGGTAACACACAACCTATTAAACATCATTTAATAAAAACACTACCCAATGTTGATTTAAAAAAAAATCCTATAACATTTTTATTCCTTTTGAAGGAATCCTCATAAAATATATGCAACCATAAAAACACTATATGGCAAACAATATAAATACTGGCTAATAAAAACGATTTTTTTTTATTGATAAACACCCTATAGATTTAATTTTCAATTCCTTAAATATATAAAAAAGGACTCTGTATATTTTGTTTTTGGCAAACAAAAAAAAAACATCACACCTGCTATTTAAAATGCACTTTGCTTTAGGACAGTTGCATTTAAATTGTGTTGTTTTTTATTTAAACTAGGCTGCGAAGATTGTTCTCTATAATAAAGGAATAACAACGGATAATATACTATGTAATGATAAAAGAAAACAAGCCTCAAGTTAGAGATGCTTATTTTTTCTTTGTTAAACTTGGGTCTCATAAGGTTTTTTTCTTGGTCGACTTTTTAACACGTGGTAGGGTAGCACTGCACTGGTCCTAAAAAATAGAATATATTCTTGGAATTTGTCTAAGCGTTTAAACACCAAACAGCTTCAAGAATGAAGTGATAGTTTATACATGTTATCTAAAAGATAAGTGTCTGAATGATTGTGACGTGTTCATATATGTTTTCCTTTATTTGGGTTTTTCGCCACTACCTAAAACTCAAAAAATAATGAAAATACCTGTTCTTATGTAAAGGAAGAATCACTATGAAGGAATCCTCATAAAATATATGCAACCATAAAAACACTATATAGCAAACTATATAAATACTGGCTAATAAAAACGTTTTTTTATTGATAAACACCCTATAGATTTAATTTTCAATTCCTTAAATATATAAAAAAGGACTCTGTATATTTTGTTTTTGGCAAACAAAAAAAAAAACATCACACCTGCTACTTAAAATGTACTTGCTTTAGGACAGTTACATTTAAATTGCATAGCAATACAGTTATTTTTATTTAAATTAATTATAGCGGTTTCTTTTGATCTTCTGTATTTTGTTACCGATTCTTTTAATACCGTTTTGGAATTATTCCAATTGATTTTATGACCCGATTCCCATGCGTGTTGACAAATTCTTGATTTATTAAAATCGCCCTTTCTAAGAAGAATATTTACATTATTTTAAATTTTAATTATTATTTTTAAGATTAATTTACATAAGAACAGGTATTTTTGATATTTTTTGAGTTTTAGATAGTGGCGAAAAACCCAAATAAAGAAAAAAAATGTCTAAAGGATAGCCCAGTTATTTCCTTGGGCCGAACATGTATATTTCACGATTAGAGTTGGAAATAGTCGGAAGTCCCACAGAAGCAAATCAGGCGAAGAAGGGGGATAGTCGAAACTGCTTACTGCCCGCAGTCCTAAGATCAAAACTTCTATACAAGAATATGAACGTTAAGATCTATGAGACGCTCATTCTTTAGATGAAGAATGACTGAGAGAGGGTCAGGAAAATGGGGATATTTTTCTGATCTGTTTCTGTTCCCGAGCGAAAGTGGGAAGTAAAATTAGTTTTTACTTAAAAAAAAAAGATGTGCGTGAGATATCGATGAAAACAAGTAGTAGTTGGAGCGCCAAGTCTGATGAGTACGGTGGCCGGGGTAAGAGTTATCAGCTAAGTGTAGAAATGGAGTCTCTGGCCGCTTTGCTATGCTACAAAATTACTTTTTGGAGCGATTTTTCGCTTTTCCATCTGCCTGTCGTTGAGTTGATGTGGTACCAATTTTCCTGTTTCCTGGATTTTTCCCATGGCATGCAAACGATCACAAATGGTTCGGCAACCCACATTTAACCTCTCTGCCATTTATTCTTGGGTTTGTATATCGTCTTCTTCTAATAATGTTTGCAATTCGGTATCTTCACCTGGGCGTTCCTTGTCTTTCAAGTTGAAATCACCAGTTTTGAATTATCTAAACCAAAGGTCTCCAACTACGGCCCGCGGGTTAAATCCGGCCAGTCAGAGTCATCAATCCGGCCCGCGACTAGCGAATTTAGCGAGCGTATGCTCGTTTAGGGCGCGTACTCGGCGACTAGTTTACAAATTATCGATAATGGCAGGAAAATTAGAAGGGTTTTGGCCATTGAAACTTACTGGAGTAATCAGTATGGCGCTAAGGCTAGAAAGTTTGGAGACCCCTGGTCTAAACCAACGTGTCCAAAGGTCTTGTGTTGGGAGATTGTCACCGCAAGTTTCCACAAGTATATGACGGCTTTCACTCGTGTTTTTACTTTGGTTGTACAAGAAAAGTTTTTCGATATGTTTACCACAGAAAAAAAACATGACGCTAACTCGAAATCAGTTTTTTCTTGAAACTCAATAACGTTTTGAAAGGTACTGTAATAGCAACGAAATGACGTAAGAGATTAGACTGTAAATCGAACCTTGTTCCCAGTGCCATCTCTTAAGAAAATAAAGAACTATTAACAGCCACACCTGGTATTTGTTCAAATGATCATCATATAATTTTTGGACTTTCCTAATTATCTTATCCATATAAAAACTTTATTTTGAATTAAACTTTAATCAAAACATTATTAAACAGTTATTTTTTAGACAACATGCGAGTGATTAAATAACCATGACATAATGAGAATATTAATCATGACAAACACGTTTTTTTGTTAGTAAAAAAATATACTCAAATATTTGAAATAAACATTAGGTTATGTAATATGATGATGATAGATGAGGGGAATGGTTTTTAGGAAAAGGGATTTTTAGAAAAAACTTGGCACCTCCAATGAAGAGATATTGCTTTATTATCAAAGATATTTTGAAGAAAGAAAGTCCGGTCCGGTGGGAAAGAACGCCAAGAGTTTCGAAAAAAGCAAACTGCTTCGATAATTTTGTCAACTACGGAGATCGCAAAGTTAAAACGACTGTACTGAATGTTTTAACACTATCCCGTTAAAATTCCCACACTTCATATTGCATAACCGTATATTTATCAGATATTTAAAAAGAGGCGAAAAGGTCATAATATATACTCAAAATTCAAGTTAGTAGCAGCCAAAAATGATAACAGCCACACCACAACAAAAAAAAAACACTCTGCCTGAAACAAAGCTTCTTAATACCGTTCAAGGCAACTCATATCTAATCAATGTCAGTGTCAACATATCTCCTAATGATTTTTAACCTTCTGTGTGCCAATGGTGAATCCGTCAAACTCCTAATTGAAACCTGGCTTCCCGATCTGGAGAGCGTCTTTAAACCGTCTTGGACCAGATCTAAGTTACTGGCACTTTTAGACTGTACCTTGCAATCGACCAGTTTCTTTCCGTGAAAAAACTCATTCCATGAGTTTCGTTTCTCTCGAATTTTCCCAGGAATGTTGAGATGGGTCATCTTCTTCGGAAATCGAAGCATTTTGTTCAGTGCCACCTCCAATTTGTTGGGGGAGGTCGAATCAGAGCTCTTGGAGCTCCTGGAGGAAGCTGGACTTGTGTTTCTCGCTCTTCGCTTCATTTTCGGCGAGTAATTCAAGAATATTTCTTTACTGACATTCTCAGAACTGTTACTGATGCTTCGTACAACGCCAGGTTGAAGCACCAATTTTGCTTTTATAGCTCCCGGATTATTTGGAGCTGAAGGAGGTAGAGGTGCATGTTTTTTCTTATATTTTCCTCTCCTGGCATCAACTTTCGACTCTCCCATCAACTGTTTTTCCAACCCTTCCATTTTCTTTCCAGCGTCATCATCATCAACAGTCTTGGGCTTGTCCAAAGTGAAATTTTGAAGATTCTTCTCAATCACAGGCTTTTCGTTGTGGCTTTGTAAATTGGTCGCTGTTTCGTCATCGGCGAGTTCTTTGATCGCGGGAGGGTGATGATTCGAAGAAGAAGAGAACAGAAGTGAAGACAGAGCCTCGGAAAGTTTGGTTAGGTTTAGATTTAGCGGAGAAAAGTTTTGATGGCATGCTATTATTTTACTGATATTATTGTCAGATACATTGGCGTACGTTTCACTAGCAACGGGTAGTTCTAAATCATTTCGTATCGGTATTATTTTACGGGCACTATTATCACCAGCAAACCCTTTACCATGCATATGAAAACCGTTATTTTCGGGTATATCAAAAAACTCAGTCTCACTGGATGATGAATCGTGCTTTCTGAGTTTATCGTTTGCGAAGACTATATTGGTGTCAAATACTTCGTTTTCGTCACTATCCTGAAGAGATACAACGTAATAAGCATAATGTAATATCAAATCAATAGATAGAGATAACATTATCTGTCAGCTCTGACGCATTGTTTTCAGTTTGAATCTCCTTATCTTCTCTGATTCCTGAGGAATGATCAAAAACTCTATTCAATACTTAGTTCTTCTGCTGGAACTCGCAAAAATGTATCACTAAACACCAAATCACTGAATCGTAGCATCATCAGATGATTCAATCTGAGTGATTCAGTGAAGATTCAACTAGATTGAATCATCTCCTGACCATGTCTAATAAGTGGTAAAACTCTTCGAGCTCAACGGCGTTTGTAAAAATAAAGATACAGAAGACTGTTAAAAAAGCAGCCTATTAAGCAACAGGGGAATCAGGAGGATCATTGACCAAGATTCAGGGGAACTAAGAATAATAGGAAGAAAGCACGTTGGAACCAAGGTGCAAAAGCTGGATAATCAGAGGAGATATTGGAGTGAACCATGCAGTGAATAGTGAACACGCCAGTGTTCGTTTCTTTTAAATAAGTTCATGGAATCTAATATGTTGAATCCAGATTGTGAATTAACAATTACTGATTCAAATCTGTTCTGGGTCAGATCAGAATTGAGATAGGAAATGTGGACACGATTTCGATTGTAGATGATGAGAGAATGCAAGAAAGCCGGAACACAGTAGGAGAGGTAGACCAAAAATGCGGTGACAGGACAATGTAAGAAGATATACTGAAGAAGTACTGTAAATCAAAAACAGGCAAATAATTGCTGGTGCATGAAAAAACAATTAAACAACGCGTCAGAGCTGATAGTTCATTGATAACTATTTATTTATGTCTATAAATATTTTTTCTTACAAATAAATACTTACGTCACTAGCATTGTTTGTTTTTTTTGGAGCAGTAGATCTGGTGACTCTACTTGATCGAGATCTAGTCAAAGAACTGGTCCTCTGGCTGGCTATGCTTTCCCTGCCCTGTAGCTTTAAGGGTTGATGTGCTCCATATAAACATTCACCACTAGAATAACCAGAGCTAATATCTTCCGCACTACGTACTTCTGATACCCTGTCTCCGCTTATGACACCGATATTGGTAACGTCTACTTCAGAGAAATAGACCGATGCGGAGCTGGATCTGTGAGGGCTACGATCCTTCTTTCGCCTAAACCCAAAACATGGCCATCAGGATACAGACAGTTCATACCTAACAGAGTATTTTGTTGTGTTTTTCAGAAAGAAGTTTACATTTTCACAAATAGGTGGCGTTAGTTGTATTATTATGTATGTATGTATATGCATTCAAAGTGTCAAAACCCTATTGTTGAATGACTTAAACTGATCTTCATCCTGATTATTTATTATTGAACTTAGAGATTATTGAACTGAGAACAAACAATCACTTTGAGAACTTACCTCCTTACTAATCTTGGATCTGTTACAATGACATCGTCTGCTTCATCACTACCATTATTGGGATCGCTCAAATCACTTAGGCTGTATGACTTTTTCAACTGATTCACAATACCACCTCCACCCTATACAAAACAGTAAGAAAAAAAGTTGTAAAGAACAATGAGATACACGAGAGCGTTCTGGAAAATTCTCGGTCTTTATATACGGTTGATGTAAAAGGTCGTCCCATTTTTTTGAGAAACATTTTATTTACTAAAAATTACATTTACTCAATATAGTCAGTGCCGTTCTGTTCCATGACTTTTCTCAGTCCCTCCGCATAATTCCGCACTCATAGAAGTTCTGAAGTTTTTGGATTAAGAACTGATGCAGGTGAAGTCTTCTAAATCTGAACAGTTCCTGAGTCTGGAAAGTTCTCATGTTGTCATTTTTAATCTTCTTCTTCCTGTAGTACTACAGTCCGTCCCTGCGCCTTGATCGCCTCCAATCTTCGCCTTCATCCTGGTCAATATCCACTAGCCTCTTGCCAGTTTTTGAAGTACAGTAGTTCTTCAGCATATTTTCTTACATTATCCTACCATCGAGTCTTTGGTCTGCTTCTTTTTCTGTTACCCCTTCCATGATTTTCCTTGGTATTACACCCATTTTTAATGCTTAAGTAGGAAAATCCCTTCAGAAATTTCATAAAATCGATTTTTTTCATAGTTTGAAAATATAAGATATCAAGAGTCTCCTGGCAAGAAGAAAAATTAAAATATTAAATATATACGGAGTTATCGCACATACAGGGTGTTAGGTAAACATGCGGCAAATATTAAAGGGGTTATTCCTTGACTTATTCTAAGAATATTTTGTTGTATGATGATTTTTGAAAAACTCCTTTGTTTCGAAGATATAGGGTGAAAAAAATTTTTGACATTAACATTTTATTATCAAAAAGTACATGTAAAGTTGCTCAATCTACAATAAATGTTCGAAATGACTTCCTCCAGAAACTGCCGAACTCTTTCAAACATACCAGGGTCGTTTCTAATTGAGTTACACCGAGCAATTATCCGATTTTGTAAATCATCCAAATTCTTCAATGGAGTAGCGTAAACTAATGACTTCAGATATCCCCAGAAGAAATAATCCAGAGGGTTTAAGTCCGGGGATCGAGCAGGTCATGCGTGTGGCCCACTTCGACCAATCCAGCGATATCCGTATGTTGCTGTTAAAAAAAATCACGAGCAACCAAACTGAAATGTGGTGGTGCACCATCGTGCATAAACCACATTTCATGCCTTGTTGCCAATGGTACATCTTCCAGAAACTCAGGCAGCGTTGCTTCTAAAAAGTTGCCATACACCTCGCCAGTAAGTCTTTGTGATAGAAATACCGGTCCAATTAGATAGTCACCTACAGTTCCAACCCCACATGGTTATTATGAAAATTCCTTATTGCGTTTCTTGCGAAAGTGGTTTCATCGGTGAGAATTTGTGTAAGGAATAGAGGGATGCGAAGTAAAGTTTGCAATATCCATTGAGATAATGCAATGCGTGGAGGAAAATCAACAGGTAGTAGTGCCTGAACGCATTGAATGTGGTATGGATACAACTAATTGTCCTTAAGAATTTTCCAAACTGTCCAGTGACTCACATTCAAAGTATTTGCAATTTTTCGCGTAGAAGTACCACCTCTTCCGCTATCATGTCCAGCACATTCTGTTCCACTTGTACCGTTCTTAGAGTCAGTGATATTCCTGATCCTTCAGTTCGTTTCAATGTGCCTGTTTCACGCAGACGCCGATGAATGTTTTCGTAGATTTTTCTGTCGGGGACATTACGGGCTGGAAATCGTTCATTGTACAATCGCCTAGCTTGTAATGCATTGCCATCAGCAAGTCCATACATGAAGTGCATGTCAGTCATCTCGGCGTTTGTATTCATTATGATAGAGGACTTCACTCACTATTTAAGACACGTCAAACAGCCAAACGTCACTCAATCGATGTAAACAAATGCGACCGATGAAATCCACTTACTAGATTTCAACAAATTACTTAATGATTTCAACAAATATCGAATATGGGTGTCGCAAATTTTGTTCGCCCTGTATCTTCGAAACAAAGTGGTTTTTCAAAAATCATCATAGAACAAAATATTCTTAGAATATGACAAGGAATAACCTCTTGCATTTTTGCCACACGTTTACCTAACACCCTGTATAGTCGAGCGTGCCAGAGCCCGCATATTGCGAGCCAGGTACAGCTCAAGCAACATAGCTTGGCCTCTAAGATGCACAAACGAAAGAGTGAGAGTGTCACTGTCTAAGAGAGACAGAGAACGGAGAGTTCCGCGCATGTACAGTACTTAACCGATGTTAACACCACGAATGCACTACTTTGAATGAGCTCTGGGGCGTTAGGCTACTGTGTATCCAAACCTCGAAGGCCAAGCTATGTTGGTTGAGCTGTAAATAACGGCTGGAAAAAACCAGAATATTCAAATACAATATGATCTTATCTATTACCAAGGTGTTTTGGAAATTTAGCTGGTCATTCCTGGTTATTATTTATGACTATTTCTTGTATTCTAATTTAACATTGTTTATATCTATAAAATGAGTATCACTCCCAAAAATTCTAATGGTAATCAATTTACTGATAAACACGGAGAAAGTTTCGGGCCGAGTACAAGTGCATTTGTGCGTATAGTGCAAGTATAATTATTGGCACCTATGTCAAAGTTTTCCCCGAAACCACAGATGAGGCACGTGTAACGAGACAGAACCTGTGGAGTCTTTCCGGTCAGCCAGCCTTTCCAAATCAGCTTTACGAAGAGGCTGAAGGTCTATTATATGCACCTGAGATCGCTGATTGATCGGTAAGTCACAAAAAACTAATCGTTATATCGTACTGAAACTTCAAACGCGATTATTTGGAAACTGTGTTTTCAAAAACTGCTCGTGCCGTAACTCAAAAAGTAATTGATTGATTTGGCTGAAATTTTGGGAGGCTTTTCTCTATATCATTATCGGATTCAAAGATTTCGTGTAAATAAACTACCTTTTTAGGATAACAATGTCGAAAAAATAGTATAAAATTTAAACATTTTTTTAAAAGCTTACTCAATTTTTAATTTAATATTTTTTTTTATAGTTTTATAAGTTTATCCTTCCCGTGCATATGTTTTTTGTTTCAGATGAATAGAAAAAAAGTGACAAATACAGCACTCTTGGACCTCTCACCAGAGACGATCGAAAAAAAAAATTACTTAGCCGCCATTTTGTAAAAAAAAATGTATACTCTTCAAAGATAAACACTTCTGAAAAATGACTCATTTGAAGCGTCTAGAGCTATTTCCCCCCTTAAGAAAATTTAAAAGATCCGACATCAAAATTGTACACGTATGATGTAGATACCACCCATAATTGTTTATATCGCTTTCAAGATCGAGAACTTTTCTAAATACCCTCGTTTTATATTGTAATGATTAATCAGAAGAAAAAATATTATCGAGTACGAAACAATAAAAAAAACTTGTACTTTCTTGACCTTAATTTGCAAATGTTAAAAACACCAAAACCACAAGCCATGCAAGAAAAGCAAAAAAAGGAAAATTAAAAAAAAAACAAAATTTAACTCGTCATCGATATATTTCCACATAATAAAAAAAAATCTTAAAGGCACATTGTCTATCAGTAAAAAAGTCACATAAATAACTTAAAAAATCCATCAGTCTGTACTTTAAAAATAAATCTAACAAAATATAACACAAATAAATGTAACATTAAAAACCCTAAATTAAAAAAGAAAAATGATCACAAACAAATCTAAATAAAATAAAATAAAAATCTAAAAATCACTGATCTCTCCATCATCAGTCTTGGCGTTCTTTCTGGTAACTCTCTTGGTTGTTTTCGAGGCTCCTTTGGTGCCTTTCTTTGTCTTCCCTTTACCCACACTACTTTTAACCTTGGGCTCGACGAAGGCCTCATCGTCACTGATCATCGGCTCGTCCAGAGCACTGAGATCAGGAGATTGATATTCTCGGTGCGTTTCTTCATCTACTTCTGTGGTTTCGTACGAGATCCGATACTGTTTTTGGTGCTGAAGGTGATCAGGTTGATCTGGAGCACCCCCCAGTTGGGTGTTGGAGAGAACTGATGCAAGTTTCTGACTACTGATAGACTGGGTTTTGGGTGAGTGAAGATAGAGAGAGAAAAAATGATGTTAGATGGAATTAGGCAGAGTCGATTAGGTCTCTTTGAGCTCATTTTGAGAATATACCCCCGCTGAACTATTCAAAATAAAAAGTATCAGAGCTAGATAACAAAATGATTCAAATCCAGCATTTAGTCACAAACACCTTTGGTGTTACGGATGATATTCGTTATTTCTTCGGAATGAGCCGGATATATCGAAACCAAGTGATCCTGAAGGAGCTAAAATACTACTATGTTCAAAAAGTAGGGTGACTTTATAAATAAATTTAATCCAGATTTGTGGTGTCTCCTTCAAAGTAATTCCCTCTCACTGCAGTACAATCAGAAATGATGATGATAGTGGAATGGAGCGAGATCTGGTGAATAAGCCTTATAAAAAAACCCTTCAAAGTCCAGTTCACAGATGACTTCCTCAGTAACTTTTGCAGTGATGTTTCGGCGTTATCCTGCTGCCAAATCACTGCAGGGGTTAGTAGAAAGTTGATGTCGTCTCGCTGTAACAACCTGGAGAATGATACATATGAAGATTTAAGCTTTCACTGTTAGATATTTCAAGGGCATATCATTTCTAGTCCTTCTATCTATCCTGGTTGGCTTATGTCCGAGTCCGAAGTGTTCCGATCAAAGTGCCTATACAAGGCAGAGAACAAGGCAAAGCTCAAGAGTTCTTTTGGAAAGCCCTCTATCGTCCACAGTGAAGCAAATTACTGTTACACAAGCTCCTTATTTGCCTGATATGTCAACACCTGTTTTTTTAAAGACAATTTGAAGAGAACAAACAAATTTAACCAAATATAATAACTTGCCTCTGATACTTTTTTCTTTAAATAGTAAACAGTGCTATAAAAATAACCAAACAAAAATGTGCAAAAATAAAAGAAGTGTCAAAACAAACTCAAAAAGCTGCGCGACGAGAATGACAACAGTAAAACCATGCTGACATCGATGACCTTGACAAGCTTACAGTTAGTTTTTTGATCGTGTTACGAAAATTAGAAGAGACATAAGCTTGGCAAAGTTAGAAACAACAAAATAAAGTTAGAGGCGTCACGGCTTACCTTGATGGCGGTCTGCATGAGAACAGTCACTCCCTTTTGCCCCAAATCCAGTACTTGACGGTAACTTTGCTCTTTCGCTTTTGAAATGTACTCATCGATTTCCTGAAAAACTCATATTGTTGTAATAACAGCGACCGATTGGAAATGTAACGTGTTAGATTAAGGCTGAGACTTTAGAATGAATAATCATCGAGTTGATGTATTTAACCACCGTATACTCTAGATTTATCATCATGTGAGGTCTATTTCTACTCTTTGTGTCAATTTCCCATAGATGTCATGTAGAGTAACACAACAAGCCAATTCTAAACGTTTAAACAAGCTTGGAAAAATTCAACAGGAGAGTCAATTGGTCTTCTATGAATTCACAGCTGAGAATAAGGGTAAAAGCTTTGATGTTTTTATTTCATTACTCTCCAGATTCACGAAAATGAACAGGAGAAGGAAAATTCAAAGTGAGAAAGGAAGTCATTCAGAAGCAGTCAGCAAAAAGGATCCGAGAAACAATAATAAAGTTGGTTTGGGAGATTTTATTGTACCCGGCGCATTCGCCAGACTTGGCCCCTTCGAATTTGTATCTAAATTCCAAGCCTGCACCATCACCTGATTGAGAGCGGCTTGATATATTTTGAGGAAGGCCTTTATCACATTAAAACCAAATTTCTTTCGATCTGTGGCTCGACAGTTGGCTGAAAACGGGGCGAGTGTATAGAAAAGGAGGAAAGATCAATTTTGCATTATATTCTTCATAAATAAATGTCAAAGGTGGACAAAAATCGTCGACAATAAAGTTGGGGGTCTAATAGGTCTTCGTCTATGTCCTTTCGGCCTCATGTAGAACTTCACAAACATAAACATGATAATTTTTGTACGAACACTTATTTCTTCTGCCTATAAATCTGTTATTTTACCCAAGCACCATGCTGTTAACTATTATTTAGGAAACATCAAAGAAAAACACCTCTGTAAGATTCGAGACTAGAGCAACTACTCCATCCCTGTATTTGAACAGTTTTCACTTTAATTATGAAACAAAAAAGATATCTACACGAAAAATTTTCTGTAAAACTATTTCAAATAGAAAAAAAACTCAACCATCCATAAAGCACTGACGTAAGCCTAATTTCGTGCAACTGCAAGGCAAAGCTGTTACAGTTCGGTTGCTGCATTATTAATTAATACAACAAAAAATGATTGATTCATTTTAGAATGGCGTCTTAAAATATTTTATCTGACAAATATGATTAATTGGAAAAAAATTCCAAAATCTACTTGTAGAAATGGTTCAGAAAAATAATGAAGATTTTGTGTGGAAGAAACGAACTCAACCATAAGTTTAAGTGATTCCTTCTGGAATTAGGCTTTTTTTTCTTTTTCGTTTCAATTTGGTCATTCTGGTGTATTTCTCTCTATGGTATTGAACAAATGGATCGGTGATAAATAAAAGAAAACAGGCAATAGAATATGTAGATGATATATATCTAGATATATAATGATCTAGATAGTAGCATATGTTCTTTATATATATATATATATATATATATATATATATATATATATATATATATATATATATATATATATATATATATATATATATATATATATATATATGTATATATATATATATATATATATATATATATAAATATATAATATATTATATTCAATTTACCTGTTCTTTACTGCTGAGCATGGGGTGTACGAATTTCCTGTACAATATGCTGGATCCTTTCGTAGCCGGCGAAAGTAACCATATCACCAGGATTATTTTTATTTCATAGTAAAAGGGAAACCTGAAACCGTCAAAGAGACTATCTCTTAAAGGATTCAGCTATCACTCAAAGAGAAATGCTTAAGAAAAGTATTTTCTATGATGACACATAGATGACTTTAGTCATACTGTTAAGTGTATATAAGTATTCGAAATGTCAAAAATGCAGTGCATCGAAAATACTTTTCAGACAACCTTGCAGATTAAAGTGACCAGTATGTTGTCTAATGAAAGAAAAAGTTTGTTTTTTTTTCACTGTCCTTACCAACTCAGAAAAATGTCGGTGAATGTCTCTGTGCATGTAAAAAGTGCAAATACTATCCAGTACATCATCCATTTTACCTAAAAAAAATTTGCAGTTAGTAAACAATTGTCCAAAGTGAGCGACTCTTATATACATTCATATAAGACAAAAACTATTTAATTTTTTTTTCTGGCATTTTCTTTGTCTTACAATATTAAATTTGTTCACGGGATTTCCCACAACAGTAAAGCCTTTGATTATTTTTACTGTTTACAGAATTGACTCAAACCAACCAAATAAAAGACCATCCTCCAGAAAACCAGAAAGAAGCAAATTCAGATCAATACTAAAGAAAAATACGAATGATGAATGATGGAGGCACTGAAAAACTGGAGGAACAGTATTCACGCGACGAAGATGGAATGGTGATAGATGAACCAACAATAGAAGAGATAAGGGACATTATAAAAAAAATTAAAAATAACAAAAGCCCCGGCGAGTATGGCATTACAGCTGTGATGATGAAAGGTAGGAGGAGAACAATTACAGAAGATCATCAGCGAAATAATAAAATTGGTTTGGACAAAAGAGAAGAGTCTTAATCTACTACAAATTATTACATGCTACAAAGAACTGGGTCAGATAATAAAAAGAAGATTAAATATATATGCAGAGAAAAAGTCTTAGTTGAGTACCTGGCAGGGTTTGGAAACAACAGATCTACTTCTTTTGTTCTCTTAAATAATTTAAATAAATATATATTAAAATTACTCGACTTTTCGGCTTCCACTTTGAAGCCATTATCAAGATACTCTAGCTAGTTTGTCCCGAGACCTCAATGACCCCAGGGTTCACAACTAGAAAAAAGAAACTGGAAAACCAGTTTTTTAAAGGTATAAAACCCAGTATTTAATATCTCCGTACAGTCCTGATATGTCTAATCACTACAGTATACTACTTACATATTCTTTTACGTTCTTCGTCCTCACAGCCTTGTAAGAGGCATAGGCGGGATACAGGGTACCGAAAAGTAATCTGAAACAAGGATAGATGATGGAATGAGTGGCCGCACGATGGAAAAACATCGCCATCAGTAAAATTCCCCACAAAACATTGATCGAAGTCAGGTTCTTCATCATTCCTCTTAATTTGAACATTTTTACTTTAAAAATCACTGATAATAAAAAAAAATAATATAGTTTCTCCTTACAATATGCGCTGTAATAAAACTCTTTTAAATATGTCGTAAAATTGGCATATTAAAAGGAAAATTACTTGTGTGGTACATTCAAATCGAAAAGTATCGAGACAGTGTATAAATATATAATACGAGGTGTATAAATAAAACTATGAGAATGACGGAGTAGCGTTTAGCTTCCTATAGAGGGGAGGCAGGTCAATATCTGATGTGTTTTCTGTGCGAGTTTGAACTCATTTGAACCACTTGATGGTCCGTATCAATTCTATTCGTTCTCCAATGTGGCAAAATTGAGCGTTTTGAGGTGACTTTTTGACCCAAGAAAAAGGAAAAAGTCACAAAGGCTCAAGTCGGGTGAATAAGAGCTCTGCGCAGTCACGGTGATGTTTTTACATGTTAAAAACTAGTTAACCGACATCGAATTTACAAAGTTTGCGTGACTTCAGAATCAATTTATCCATGAAGATAATGAATTTAGATTGACAATTATTGAAAAGGAAAATTTGATCAAATTATTATGCGGCACTTCACGAAATAAATATTTCAGAGTGAAACTCTAGTTCAATTTTGGTTCAAACTGTTTCAAAAAACCAAAAACGCTGAAACTTGTTACTTGTTTATTTAGGTAAGAGTCATACAGAAAAAATAATAAAAAAATTCTTTTAGAAATACTTATTTACTTAAAAAAAAAGTCCCCCCTGTTCGTCACTCATACTTCCTAAGTTTTCGGGGAAAAAAAACTCAAACGCGAGTGCAGGAAATGAATCTTGACATGTTCACTCAAATTTGAAAATTTTTCATTAAATCACCAACAATCATAAGTTTCATTTTTCAAATCAGAATTAATTTTTTTTTCAATTTTTCAAATCAATTTTTCAATTCAAAATCATAAGTTTCATTTTTTAATTTCACAAACATTCTTCGACAACTATTTTGAATAATTTCCAAGCAGCTTTTTCATTATAAGATAAAAGACTTTCAAACTGAGAATCTTTTACAACTTTACCGATCTCTGTGCCAACAGATATCCCTTCTTTTAGTTTTGCTTCTGTAAGACTTGGAAAGATTTTTTGTAAATACAGGAAAGCATCACTATTTTTGTTAGCGCATTCAGAAAGTTTTTCATAAGTCCCAATTTAATGTGTAAAGGGGGTAGAATAATGTCTTTTGAATCTACCAACCACCGTGTTTAATGTTCATTCTGCCTGGAATATAATCATTCCGAATAGACCATTCTTTTACCTGATGTCCCACAGACAAAGGAAACAAGAGTATGTTGTGTAACCCCCCAGCAACCCCAATAACAAACCGATGACTTTGACTCTTTACAATTAACTGCACGTTCTAGGGTTGATAGCCTAGGGGTTGATAGCCTGAGGAGGGTGCTGGCCTGGGTTTGTCGGTAGCTGATGACCGTGGTTCGGAACCCACTTTAAGCTGTAGGCCCAGTCGCTAAATAGCCTTAGATGCTGATGCACCTCTAACCTTAAATCGCATTTTAATTTCAATTTAAAACAAGATATTTGTTGTTTGAATCGAATAAATAAATATTGAACTGAAGACTCCACGTAGGATAGTTGAAATAAATGATTTGACTGTACAAATAAATATGACGTGATCGAATATTTCTGCTAACACTTTTGGGTTTAAGGAAGGTAAGTTAACATATTTATATACATTTCTTTCGAGGCATATAAAAAAGTTAAAATTTGTAAACTAGTGTTATTAAACTTGAAGAGATTTACCACTAAATCGACGAATGTTTCGCTAACCATTTGAGCATCATCAGGAGATGATTTAATCTAATTCTAAAACTAAACTATGTACTATTTATATGAAAAACCGTACCTAACGAAGCGTGTAAAAATCATGAACCGTGAACTTTACTAAGCCTTATATTAATAATTGAAAAAGTTAATTGAACGACATAGGCCCTTTATTTCAGTGCATGAGTTTCTTACATTTTTCTATTTGAATGCTTTCATATGCATCCAAAGCCAACATGTTGGGCAACACAAGATTTTAGAGATAAGATTATAAGAGATAAGATTATAAGACATAATTTTCAAAGGAATATGTTCACAGCAATAAATAGTAAATTTATTAAAAAAAGGTCATCTTCAAATAAAAAAATTAAAAAACTCAAAATTGAGCAGTCGAAAGAACATATTCCAGAAAAGAGCATCAACACCGTAGAAAATCTTTCAACTCAGACGTTCGACAATCCAGAACTAGATCTTTTAAATAAAGGCCTCAATTTTGCTTTGCCGGCATCCCGAAGTGCTTTGGAGGATATGGTAGCCGGTATTGAAACTGGTATTAAACACTAACCGGAGTCTTCCAAAGCTTTCGTCAGAGAGTCATGTAAAAGCAAAATTGCAAAACATATTTCAAATAAAAGTCAAAAAATGCCAAATATTTCTAAGATTGTCAAGCGTCTGCGAGAAAAGGATTGTTTATATTTAAAAGCTGATAAGGGAAATAAGGTTGTAGTAATGGACAAACCTGATTACTTTGAACGCGTTGAAAAATTAATTCAAGACAGTCCTTATAAAGGATTACCTAGGAATCCATTGTCAAAAATGATTAACGAAGTCAGAGATACATTGAAATCTTGTGACAGCCTTATTTCTCCTTCTCTGAAAAGCAAACGATATGTTTCTAATCCAAAAGTGCCAAGATTGTATGCTCTACCAAAAATTCATAAACCAGGAAAATCAATGAGACCAATTGTATCAACCATTCATTCTCCAACATACAACTTGGCAAAGTGATTAACAAAGGAATTTGAAAATCTACTAAACCAACTACCTTCCTGTTCTGTGATAAATTCAACCATATTCATAGAAAAAGTCAGAAACACACATCTACAGAAAGGTGAGGTTTTGGTTTCTTTTGACGTTTCATCGTTGTTTCCGAGTGTCCCGATTCCACATACCGTGAAATACCTGAGGGAGTTACTCGAGTTAAACGGTTTTAATAACAAGATTGTTTCTGAGTACATCTCCTTAACAAGATTATATATGAAGCAAAATTGTTGTTAGCTTAATAACAGGTTTTATGAACAACAAGAAGGAACGGCAATGGGCAATCCTCTGTCACCGTTCTTTTCGAAGGTATCGTTAAGATATGTGGATGACATTTTTGCCTTTTTCGATTCGATAAATGAAAATTTAGATCCCAATATATAATATTCACGCATGAACTTGAAAACAACGATAGCTTACCATTTCTGGATGTTTTAGTCAGTAGAAACAATAAAAATAGATTAGATTTTGATATTTTCAGAAAAAGTACCACCACTTCGAGATACATTCCTAATGATTCAAATCATAGCTTCCAAAATAAGATGGCCAGTTTAAATTTTATGGTAAATAGAATAATTAATTTTCCTTTAAATAAAGATAATTATAACAAAGAATTAAAATTAATTAGGGAGGTATCTGAAGTGAATGGTTATAATAAGAACATTGTAGATAAATTAATTATAAAACATAAGTTCAGAAAATTATTGAAAGAATCTGCGACTTTTCAAAAGGATCAGAACACAAAGAAATTCATGGTAATACCATTTGATGCCCAATTAACAAGAGGGCTAGACAAAATTTTGAAAAAAGTAGACATTAAGGTTGTGTACAAACCCAAAAATAAATTAAGAGAAGTTCCGGGTAATCCAAAGGATAAAGTAGAGCAACATGAAAACTCGGGGATTTACGAAAATAGTTGTCAAGACTGTGATCGAAGGTATATTGGGCAAACAAAAAGATCCATATTGACAAGATATAAAGAACATATTTCCCACATTAGATAGGGGAGAAATGAAAAATCTTGTGTTGCCCAACATGCAATCGAACACGACCACAGTATAGATATTAGTAATTTAAGGCAGTATTCTCGTTTAGAAATTTGAAAAATTCGATTTTTTCCCATATTTCGATAGTTTAGATATTTAAGAATATCTCCCTAAAAGGATTTTTAAAAATTCGAATTATTTTTAAAGTTATAGTCATTTTAGTGACGTAGCACCCAGACCGGTTAGGGCGGAGCGGATTTTAACCTCGAAGCTGTAAAGACGTACAAATAAGTGAGAAACTCTCTGTGAACTTTTTTTAAAATTTGGAGTGAATATTTTATTTGTGAGGGTATAATTGATCGAAAAAGTAGGAAAGGAAGTTCTTGTCGTCCAGACAGATCAAAAAAACGGAGGTTCAGTGGTAATCAACATACTCTTGAAGAGGATACATTTTTTACCAGTGCATCTGCAGCAAAGTTGAAAAATTCAGCTGACGATGAAGTTCTTATTGATTATAATTTCGGCTACTGTATTTTAGAGTTTTGTTCTGTCTTCTACACATTTCACAGTTTCTGGTGATGGGGCATGGAAGAAGAGAGGTTTCAATTCACTTTTTGGAGTTACTACGCTTGTAGGTAAATTCAGTAAAAAAGTTATTGATACAGTCGTGAAGTCGAGTTTTTGCCAAGGCTATAATTTACGAAAAAATAAAAAAAAATACCGACATCGGTTCCTACGTAGACTGGTATGAAGAACATCAAGACTTTTGCTCGATTAACCACAAAGGAAGTGCTGGAAAAATGGAGGTCGACTCAGTGGTTCAAATGTTTGGAAGATCCGAAGAAAATCATGGAGTAAAGTTCGTCCAATATATCGGGGACGGTGACTCGACGACTTTTAAAGGTGTCCTTACTATGAATCTTTACAATGATAATCCAGTTGTTATAAAAAAAAGAGTGTATTGGGCATGTCCAGAAGCGCATGGGATCGCGACTTCGCAAGGCTAAAAAGGACAATAGTAGAATTGGTGGCAAGGGTGCTGGCAAGTTGACTGATAAGATGATGATCGTTATCCTGATTCCGTTGAGGATATGAAGCGTGAAATATGGGCAATTGGATAAGGAGCCTCAGCACATGAATTGCCCACCTGGACCATGCAGTTGGTGCAAATGGCAGAAAGCAGCAGCCGAAGGAACTTTGGATAACTTTCAACACGAAGATCCACCACTTACTGATAAAATTTTAACAGTTTTAATGATTCTTTATTGGAACGTTGTTTGGGTTCCGAAACTCAAAATAAAAACGAATCACTAAATTCTTTGATATGGACTTTTGCACCCAAACACATTCATGCTGGAGTCCAGACAATTCAAATTGCTACTTATTTAGCAGTCAGTATTTTCAATGAAGGCTTTAATCCCATTTTAAATATAATGAAACTTATGGAGATGAAAATTGGTCTGGAAACCCATGGGTTTGTTGTTAGGCGCAATGAAGTAAGAATTCAACGTTCTGACGTTCGATCTTCAAATGCTTCACAAGAAGGAAGAAGAAGGAAACGCTGAAAATCAGCAATATGAAGTAGAAGAAGGCCCGATGTATGGAGCTGAGATGGCTGATTAAGAGAATGTAAGTTATATGTACGCATCTATCAGTTACACTGCCTGAAACTTAACGTAAAACTTTAAACGCGTTTTTCTCGAAACTACTTTTTTCGATGCGGTTGACATAATATCTCAAGTTCTAGTCGACCAATTTGACATGAATATTCTTTATATATTCCTCTATCGTATGAACCAATAAAAACTTTAAAAAAATATTTTTAATCTTTTAAAAACATTCGGGAAAGTAAAAAAATTAGTGGGAAAATCGTCTTCAATTTTTGAATAGGCACCATTTTGCGAAAAAAATTTTTTAACACATTTTCTGGTTCATACCTACCATGATAGGGTAGATATCATGACGACCGGGACACCGCTTTTCTTTTCCCCCCTCTATTTCAACGACGCATGCTAAAATGTTTATATTTTTTTATTTTTTATTTTTTTATGTACTCTCGAAATATGAAAAAATAAACCATAAAAAATGGATAGTAAAAATATCAATTGCTTTTTTTTACGAATCCTTAAAAAACACTCGAAATTCGGGCTTCTAGACTAGAATACCCCCTTAAGACTAATTAAAAGTGTTAATAATAATAGGGCTTTGGATGCAAATGAAAGCATTCACATAGAAAAATGTAAGAAAATCATGAACCGAGATAAAGGGCCTATCTCGTTCAGTCAACGTTTTCAATTATTAATGCAAGGCTTAGTAAACTTCACGGTTCATGATTTTTACACGCTTCGTTAGGGATGGCTTTTCATATAAATAGTACATAGTTTAGTTTTAGAATTAAATTAAATCATCTCCTGATGATGCTAACATAATTAGCGAAACGTGCGTCGAGCAGTTCAAAAAAGTGATTTGGTGTTTAGTGGTAAATTTCTTCAAGTTTAGTATTTCACACCAAAGGTTCCGATAGAAGAATTGATCTAGCGTTATTAAAGGAATTTATTTTGTTATGGAGGTATGCTCAAATTTTGCGAAAAAATCGATATTATTAGCCGAAACGCCTATTAAAAATGGACACATGTCTTACACTATACACCAATCTCGATACTTTTTAATTCGGGCGGTACAACGCGCGCCGTGGAACATAAAGGCAGGCGTAAACAGCGGCGAATTTTCCGAACTGTTCTCCGGATGTTCTTTTTCGAAAACGCGTTCTTCTTAGTTCGATGATCCTGGTCGGAACGAAAGTCGGGATCTGTTCTATTTTTGAGTCTTCATTCCTTGTTTCTTTTAGTTTTATTGGGTTAATTAGGCTTCGTCGCGACCAACTAAATAAAGAGTCTTATTCCTGGCAGTTTCTGAAGAATTACTTCATTGAAAAATTTGGGGATAAATCCAGTTTTTTTTCTGGATCGACAGAAATTATGTTTGTCATTTTTAAGATTCGGATTTTTTACTGGTGTGAAAAGTATTTTTATACGAAATCGCCCGAAAATAGTGACTTTCTGAGGATTTTCATCAGCCCAAATTCTGCAGTTATGTTCGTTCACGAATCGATTAAGCGAGAAGATCCCCGAAAGCTCAAAATTCTAGACGAACTCGAGAAGGTCATTTGAACGACAAAGTTCTAAATTAGGCAATTCATTATAATACCTCTTCAGGAGTAGGGTAAAGAATTGATAGAATATGTTAGGAACTAAAGATTTGATCGTACAGTGTTCAGATTTGATAAGGTACGGTAAAGAAAGAACAGCAGTGAGGTTAGGGTGGTCATTTTTGTTCTTGTTTGCATATTTTTTTTAATACTATCCATCTACCTTTTAGGGTAAGGCGTTTTTTCTATTTAAACTAATTTTCCTCTCTTATATTTATTTCTCCATCTCTTCCCATCCTGAGTCATCTCTTTAATGCCTCTCCACTCTATTTCATTATTTTTTTGTTTCTTTCTTAACCCCATTATTCCACTCTTTTCGTAGTCTGCCTGTATTTGCATTTGTTTAACCAAAAAATCATTGCACGGGATCAATATCCGCCAGGTACGATATCAAGTGATTTTTCCCACTTCCCCAGTTAAAATAAACACTTTCTGGATATCGTTTTACATACTTAGCCAGCAAAATATAAATCTCTACGAGTTTTGAAGGCTGTCTTGAAAATCCACAAAAAATCAATCCAAAAAATTTTTAAAACATTTTGAAAATTGTACAAACGTTGGCTGCAATCAAAATGATTTACATTGATGAAATTCAGGTATACTTTACGAGAGCCGCTCGATAACTTCTCGATCTAGAGAAGGCGGTTAGTAACTCTTGGCACTGGAACGGGTGTTCTTAAAGTTGAGTCATTTATTTAAACACATTGTAGAACTCGTAAAAAGAAATAACTACCAAAATCAAAAAAAATTATATATATATATATATATATATATATATATATATATATATATATATATATATATATATATATATATATATATATATATACATATATATATATATATATATATATATATATATATATATATATATATATATATATATATATATATATATATATATATATATATATATATATATATATATATATATATATATATATCTATCATCATCATCATCAACCCGTATCAATCCACTGCAGGATGAAGGCCTCTTCAGCATGCTTCCAACTCTCGCGGTCCTGAGCTTTCCTCCCCCATTTGGGTCCAATATACTTAATAAGATCATCAGTCCATCGAGTATTCGGTCTTCTCCGTGGACATTTGCGATCAAGGGGTATCCAGGGCAGCCCTGGTCCATCTTTTGTCCCATCGCTTTGTTACATGGCCTGCCCAGTTCCATTTCAATTGCTTTATTCTTCCAATGATGCGACTCACTTTCGTTTGTTCTCTGATCCATGTGCAGATCTTTCTATCCCGTCTAGTAATGCCAAGCACACATCTTTCCATTCCCCTCTGTGCTACTCGAAGTTTTTGAACTGACTGTGATGTAAGTGTCCAGGTCTCACTTCCGTATGTCATAACAGGCAGGACACACTGATCAAAGACTTTTCTTTTCAGGCCATATGGTAGTTTGCTCTTAAACACTATGTAGAGCCTGCCAATATATATATATATATATATATATATATATATATATATATATATATATATATATATATATATATATATATATATATATATATATATATATATATACATACTTAGTGATTCACAACTCCCAAATCCGTTCCCAAAATAGAAATCCTTTTGTCTTCAGAAAATTTATTGAACATGACCTGCCTCTTCTTCTGGTTTATTATTATTTTCAAGCCAAATGGTTCCCCAGCCCTTTGCAGGTCTTGTACGTGTCTTTGCAGTTCCTCTGGGTCTTGTGAAAGAAGAACGATATCATCTGCGAATCTAAGATGATTTAAGTATGCACCATTAATCCTTATTCCATCCTGTTCCCAATCCAGATTACGGATCACATCTTCCAGGCAGACTGAGAAGACGAAACGATATTGCGTCACCCTTCCGTACGCCCCGCTCTACATTTATTCCAACCTCATGTCATTAAGTTCGTCAAGATGGACTGTGACTGCAGCTTCTTCATATATCGATCCTAGTAGATTTATATAGGCTTTCTCTACACCTTGATTAAGCAAAGTATCCATGATGGTCCGCTTTGAGATTGAATCAAATGCTTTTTCATAATCGATAAAAGCCAAGCACAGTGGCATAGTGTATTCGTTGTGTCTTTCTATGACCTGCTGTAGAACATGGATGTGATCCATTGTACTGAATCCACTTCTGAATCCTGCTTGCTCTCTTGGTTGTGGGTCATTAAGTTTTCTTAGTATTATTTTGGATATTATCTTAGTGAAAACTTTGTACACCACTGATAAGAGGCTTATTGGACGGTAGTTCTTTGAATCTTCCCGTGCTCCTTTCTTGTGTAAAAGAATCACTTCTGCATTTTTCCATAAGCTGGGTACTTCTTGTTGTTTCGAGGCATTTTGACCTATACTATCCATTCCTGGAGCTTTTTCATCGAGTCTATAGCCTTTGTCCACTTCCTCCACCAGGATATCCGGCATTTGTTCTTCTCTTTGTCTAAAAGTTGGGCCACATCATAATAAAATTCCCCAATTTACTCATCTCTATGGCTATATATATATATATATATATATATATATATCCCCTTTGTGGATCAGACCTTGACGTGGTAAAGAGGTTTGAGTAGGGCAATGAGGTTTTGAGCTCTGCCATCTGGAGTCCATGCTCGTGGGAGGGTCATTCCTGGCGGACAGGTCAAGGGTAGAGACCTCAGACAGTGGTCAGCAGCAGATCGACACGGGCTGATGATGATATTATCGACCACTGCGTCGTAAACACATAAAATATTTGTTTACTGCGGATACTGGATATAACTAGTTTTTTTTGTATTCTTGTACAGTATTTCTTTTGAGTGCTATGTTCGATTTGACGAAATTTTAGACGAAAAGTTTATGAACATTTAAATAATGAATTTCCTACCCATTTTTCGACCCGCACGCTCCTGGTTTTAATGCCTGGCGACTTCTTTCTGTGGGCTTACTTAAAATCACGACGAATAAGTAAATACTGTGGAAGAACTACAACAGTAGTTCGTGAATCACACCAATAGTGGTCAAGAATATCAAAAAGTCAAGCCTGTTTTCAAATTTTGTAACTGTTAATAATTTCTTTATTTAGCAACTTTTATATAAATGATTTTTGGTAAAATTACTTCTTTTTTACGAGTTGTACAAACTATTAAAATAAATGACTCAACTATGAGAATATCCTGTGTATATAAATTTCTAAATCATTTCCTAAAACCTTGAAAAAATATGCGTAAACCTACACCTCCAAATATCCATGGAGGTGCAGGGTGTGCAGGGAACCCGGGACCATTGGATTGCCAGGCGAGCGACTAACCCACCAGACCACCGAAGTCGATTGTATGTCCTTATAAACAAAAAGTTAAAAGAAAAAGAGAACTGTAATAAGTTCAATTGAACCGTTATATCCTGCTTTCACATCCAATACACTACAACATCGGACTTTGTCACGAACTATTTTTATTTCCTCTTTACATTAATTTGGTATTCAGACCTGATATACCGACGAACAAAAAAAAAGCGAAAACACCGAAAATAAACATTAAAATTATTGTTGTGGCTGGTAAAATTGCGTTACAATAAATAGTTTTTTCCATCATGGCACAATATAATGATTGCACATTTCCACCTAGCAAGTAAATAGAGTATAACATCCTAGTTATTATATAAATTTAACAACATAATAGTTGATTAATAATAGAGTAGCATAGAATATTTGAATTGATGAAAAACGTTTGAGTGTAATAAGCGGTCCTCGAGTGAGGGGACCGAATATCGAGTTGGAATTATCGAAATTGGTTTTTGTTGCACGATAATACACCATCTCACGGTGCTTCAACATCCTCCATATTCGCCTGATTTATCTTCGCGTGACCATTTCCTGTTCCCGAAACTGAAACTGGCCACGAAGCGAACGTTTTATGACACTGTTACACACGTCCAGGAAACCGCGACGAGGTCACTGAGACGATTCCGAAAAACGACATAAAAAAGTTTAAGCGAGCGTGCCCAGCGGTATGTTGATGACGACGGGATGTATTTTAAATCTAAAGAAATAATTTTAGAAAAATTACTGATTGTTTTTATAATTTAAAAAGTTCATTTTTCCGCCATACTGTGTATTTTAAAGGAAATGTAAAAAAGAAACTTTCCTACCTTGCTATTGGATAGATCATGGTCACAGATATATGACCACTGCATCACCCCATATATGAACGATGATTCGAACCTCGGGCTTTTGTCTTTGAGACATTTCAGCTATTTTGAAGCCCCGATATACGTACAAGTTCACAAAACCAATCTTCGACTGGGGCAATTTTCGTACGACGAATAAATACGCAATTTAACGGGCCGTTGTAGATTTGGCATGCGTTCAATCGTACACATTATTTATAGAATGGTTAAAGTTGCATCGCTAACCTATTATAATAAATCAACACTAATACTTTCTCCCATCTCCGCGCCCTACGTTTTTGTATTTATTTTTTTTGCTCCCTACATATTTACTTTAACTATAATATCCATACATTAAAAAAGAAAACACTAAAGATTAAAAAAATTAAAAGAAAACGATAAGATAAACAAAAGAGACTCCCAAAAAAAAATCGCATATTTTAACTCGAGAATTAATAACAGAAAAAACTACGAAGAAAAATTATCAAGCCCGCTTTTGTTTCATAAAAATGGAGAAGGTACTTGACTCTATTAGACAAGAAGCAATATACGAGGCTAATTGAAACGTTCGTGGAGTTTAAAGGCAATGAAAATTCATAGTGGAATGGTAAATGCATTAGGGGAGCGTGATCCTCCAAAAACAATGGTAAGTGGGCAGGTGAGTTTTAAAGGTCATCGTACAAGCCTGGATGATGATACTCGTTCTGGACGTCCAATAAGTGCAAATACTGAACCAATAATGAATTCTGTACATGATACGCTTATTGATGACAGACAACTGACTTTGAGTGAAAAAGCTAGGCCACAGACATCGCAACTGAGCAGGTGTTTCATATTTTGAAAAAGGAATTATTATTATAAAATTTCCTAACTATTTGATAGATAGAAATAAGATAAATATAACCTAATATTATACCGAAAAAATACGAGGAGTGAAGAGAGTTAAATTATTACATTTGAATTGAATATATATCCGAACTAGTGGACGTTGCGCCCAGTAACGCCATCTCTTGTCGAGTAGTCGAACTATTTTGTATCGTATGGAAACTTTGCGTTGTTTCTCGATTATTCGCAATGAGCAGTGCTTTGTGGAAGTTTGTGGTAGTTTCTGGACGGCTACTACTGGGCTGCTATATAAGCGGCGCGTGACCGCGCTTACGGCAGTATTGTTACATGCGAACTCGAAGCGAATATAAGTGAAAAGTGGTGAACGAATAGTGAAGATAATTAAGTGTACCGTGTAACTGAGTAATTTTAGTGCAGTGTTATTCGGTGACCTTGTTAAGGATAGATACGTGAATCATTATTAATGTCGAAAAATGGAGGGGAGAAAAAGGAAGGGTGATAAACTTAAAGGTATGGACTACTGGAAAAAGTGGTGTAGTCAAGGGGTTTCTAATAAAGAAACAAATTTGGATTTAGCTATCAAAGCTTCAGCTGCCTTGCATGCTGATAAGAAGACTGTGATGACAAGCGGGCCCTCGACCTCCACCTCAATCACAATACCGAATGTCGAAATCGATGCCATGTCGCTGGTGCCCTGTTCGATACCTTCAACTGCCGAATCTACATCTAGTCTGCAACAGGCCAGCTTGCCTGTTACCTCATCTTTTACAACTGTAGCTAAGTTGGATGTTGGTTTTAACGCGAATCAAAAAAAAATCTTGGATGAATATTTTAAAGTCCAAATTTTAAAAACGCCATGGAACCCACCCAGAGATTATAAGTTTCCTATTTCCACAAAATGAAACTTGCGTTTTTAATTGAAATGGTTAGAGAGATTCCCCTGGTTGTCATATTCGGAATATAAGAGTGGAGCATAGTCTGCAGAATTTGCGTGGTAATGGGACGCTCGCTTGATGAACGTAAAGGCGGTCATTAAAGGATCGGCCAGTTGGTAACCGAATCTTTTTGTAAGTGGAAAAATGCCCTAGAAATATTTGAAGCTCATGCGAAATCGGGATACCACCAGCGAAATTCAGAACTGGCAGATAACTTTCTAAAAGTAATGTCTTCGCAAGCTTTTTCGCTCACTGAACAGCTGTCTTCTGAAAGAAAGAGACAACAAGAGGAGAATCGAAAGAAACTAATCCCTATCGTAAAAGCAATAATTTTTTGCGGCAAACAAGGCATCTCCTTGAAAGGTAAAATCAATTCGGGGAGCACACGAATTATACCAGAATCACCAGAACCTGAACAACCACTACAGAATAATGGTAATTTTAGAGCCCTGTTGCGGTTTGCGGCTGAGTCTGGAGATAAAGATCTGGCTGAGCATTTGAATACTTCACAGAAGAATGCCCTGTACACAAGCCCTCAGATCCAAAACGAAATAATTGACATTTGTGGTGAATTAATTCAACATAAAATAATTGAAGAAGTAAAGAAAGCCAAACTATTTGCGATTCTGGCTGACGAAACCACCGACATCGAACGTGTAGAACAAGTCTCGTTATGTCTTCGATATGTTGATTTTACAGATTATAAACACTATATACTTAAAGAAATGTTCCTTGAGTACATTTCAACGGTCGATGTTTCAGGATCCGGTCTCGCAAATCTTATTATTACAGCTCTGAAAAAGCATGGACTTGAATGTTCTCATGTGGTTGGTCAAGGTTACGATGGGGCTGCAGCTATGAGTGGGTATTTGCACGGTGCCCAAGCTTATGTTCGCCAAGAATGTCCTCTTGCTCTTTATGTACACTGTAGTGCACACTCTCTCAACCTTGCTATTGCTGATTCATGTTCATTAGCAAATGTCCGAAATTGCATTGGGATTGTGCAGTCTGTTGGTTCCTACTTTCGACATTCTGCTCAACGGACTGCTTTGTTGAAAGAAAAAATTCAAGAGCTACTACCCGTCGGTAACCAAAAAAGCTTGCTCTCAATGTGTGAAATACGGTGGGTCCACAAACATGAAGCTATTATCAGATTCAGGGAAATTTATTCAGCGATTGTGAATGCTCTCGAAGAACTCCAATTTAATCACAATAAGGAAACATCGCAACAAGCCGCCCAATTGCTAAGTACGCTTCGATCTTCGGATTTTGTGATGTGTTTAGTGATTCTTCAAAAAGTTATGAGCCATACATTGTCGCTATCAAAACAATTACAGACAATTGGCATCGATCTTTTCAGGGCATTCAAACATGTAGATGATGTTATTAATGTCTTACAACTCCTGAGAAACAACACTGACGTTGAATATCTTCATCTCTATGAAGACGCAAAGGTTTTACTGGAAGAAAATGGTGGTATATTGGGAATGCCACGCGTCGTCGGAAGACAATTAAATAGATCAAACATTCCTGCATTGGATGTATGCATGTATTACAAAATTAATTTGTTCATTCCATTTCTTGATCATACAATTCAACAATTGTTTGAAAGGTTTACCAAACATCGTAAAGTAGTATCAGCATTATCTGGTGTGCTACCTTCAAATTTTACTGCCAGTTCTGAAATTGAAGAAGCAATTTCCATATACTCGTCACGGCTTCCCGAAAGCAACATATCAGTAGTTAAAGCAGAACTTGAAGTATGGAAAACAGTGATGACAAGTATCTCGCCTACCCCGAAATCCAGTTTGGAATGCCTAGGTATGTGCGATAAAAACCTTTATCCTAATGTTTACACATTATTACAAATCTTGGCTACCATTCCTGTATCCACTGCAACCCCAGAAAGGTCTTTCTCGAGCCTAAGGAGACTGAAAAACTATTTATGAAACACTACAAGTGAAAACAGACTTAATGGTTTGGCTCTCATGAACATTCATTTCTTCTTTAATGGTTTTAAATTTAGCGCAGAGGAACGAAATTAATTTAACCATTTCATTTAAAGTTAAGAACTTTATAAATATGTCGTAATTCTTCCGATGAATATATAGATATTAAATTTCATGTAAGTATATTTTTGTTGTTTTATTTACTTCAAACTAATAAAAATAACATTTACAAAAGTACTTTTTTTGTATTACGTACTACGTACAAAAGTTACATTTACAAAAGTACTTCCTCTTACTCCCATAATTTGAATCTACTCTCTCTAACAAAAAACAACTCTATAAACATTTCTTTGTCCCATTTCATGTAAAATATGAAAATAATTAAATAACAAAAGTAGAAAATGATTAAAAAAGAAAAACCAAGTCGTTTCTTGACATACACACAAACCCAACAAATCAGGTTTTAAGATCCACCATTTGATCTCCGGACATATGAAACCAAATTTCGTCCTACACATCCTGTATAATTTCAAGTGAATTATCTGAACTTTACGCATGGAACTTTGGAAATATCAGGATAACCTTTTAGTACTGCCAGTATTTACAGAACAATTATGAACAGAAAGCACCTTTACTATACTTTTTTATTTACATTATGGGGACACAACATTTAGTAAATACTAAAAATAACACAACGTGGGTGCCAATTGCAAGAGAAAGACGACAAAAAACACTATACAAAACGATATCATTGAAGAAACCTTTTATGGAATAACGATGGCCATCCAGTTAAAAAGAAATTTTCTCTTACTAAAGTTACCAGTGTAAGAAAAAGCAATTCTAATTGGGCATTGATAACATTAAAAAAAAAAATAATTATCACCTTAAATATAAATATCCGGAAAAACCTTAAAACCCTTAGGCAGCTCATGCTGTTAAGGTCGCATGCAATATTAGAAGGTTAAAAAAATCTAATTTATCAGAAAAAAAACCCAATTAATAAAATCAACATTAAAATATTGATGTATTTAATTTGTCTTAAGTATAAATTATTTAAATAAAATACCAACAAATATCAATCATAAATAAAAATCTACAACGCATACATTTTTATACACAATAGATTCTACGTAAATCATGGTTTTTGATAAAATTAAACTGATAATAATCTATATATCGATGTAAACAAAGAAGATTGCCCACCAAAATTTGAATTACAAGAAAGTCTAAATGTTACTTACATCACTATTCTGCTTAATATAGACGAGATCATCTTATTTTTCACTATTTGGAAACGCAACACTAAAGCTTTGTGCTAAAAATTAGCCTCGAGGTTAAATCATGTCAAAATTTTAACAGAATTTTGAGCAAAATGCGACAATCACCTACCCCGAGTTAGATCGTTACATCCATTTTGGATTTGACATTGACTTATCCCCACTTTTCTCATTTATGAAAATTTTATTCCATTTAATTTAAACATATCAAAACATCCTATATGAATTCTATAACAAGAACAAATCCTGCAACAAAATAATAGAAAGTATTAATTTAACACATAACTATTTTAACTAAATTATATTTTTAAATAAACTTATTATAGATAACTAATAATACATTCAATAAATAGATACAAAATGCTATAACCAAGTATAACTACCAAGAAAAATTTAAAATAATATGGCTATTGTCCATCTACTTCAAACATATTGCAAACGCTACCTGTAAATCATTATAACATTATTTGGTTTCAGTGTTATATATATTGATGTGTAAGATATCAGATATAGACCCTGTATTTATGTTAAAACAAGAACAAATTCTGCGACAAAATAGTAGAAAATATTTATTCCACGCATAATGATTTTAGCTAATTTGTGATTTTTAAATAAAATCTGTGCAGGCAACTAATAATACAGATAATAATTGGATACAAAATGCTATAAAGTTATAAACGAAGAAACATAAAAAAGTAGAAGTAACCTTAATCATCTTTCAGTTTTCAAATCAATTTTCATTAATATTTTTAAAAGTTTATTTATATAAAATTAAACACGCTTTAATCGTATCAAAGAATAATCACAAATGGAATTTTTAATTTTGCTTATAGCGTGTTATTCAGTACTGCAAGTTAACTGTGACGATGCAGAAAACAGTATTGCCTTAAAGTACACGATCAATGATTTTAACGTGGAAATACCGAAAAAACACCATTTTGTCATGTTTTATGCTCCTTGGTATGGCATTATCTTGTATTTTTTTGGCGGAATAATGGTTGTTTTTTAGGTGTGGACATTGTAAGAATTTTGGACCAACTTGGGAACAATTAGCAGAAATGTTAAATGAAGAAGACAGTAATATTCGTATTGCTAAAGTTGATTGTACCAGTGATGCAAGGATATGTTCAGAGCAAGACATTACTGGTTACCCTACTTTGAAATTTTTCAAAGTTGGTGATACAGAAGGTATTAGATTTAGAGGAACACGAGACTTACCAACTTTGACAAATTTTATTAATGAACAGTTAAGAGAAGTATGTAACTTCTAATTACACTTTTATTTGTTAAATATTAATCTGTTGACAGGGTGATGAAGATCACCTTGATATAGGAAAAGACTTTTTCCTGAAGGAGCTAACTGATGAAAACTTTGGGGGTGTGGTGGGAAGGGGAAAGTCTTTTGTGAAGTTTTATGCACCCTGGTGTGGACACTGTCAGATATTAGCACCAACTTGGTTAGCTCTGGCTAAAGCCATGGAATTTAATGAAGAAATTACCATTGCAAAAATTGATTGCACAGAATATAGGGATTTGTGTACTTCATATGAAGTTAAGGGCTATCCAACATTGTTATGGTTTGAAAATGGGGAAAAGGCAGGTTTTATTTGGTATGTTTAACTGTTTTCTAGTGAAATGGTGTTTTTTTTTTAGATTGATAAATATATAGGAGAGAGATCTTTGGAAGAACTTAAAAGTTATGTTAATAGAATGGCCGGTGCAAGGATACAAAAGGAAAAAACTGAACAAACTCAAGGAAAGAGTGTAGAAGGGGAGCCTGTGGTAGACTTAAATGCTGAAAACTTTCCAGAAGGTTTGTTATGTCTACATATCTTATATTGTATATTTATATTTGATTTTGCCGTAGAAATAAAAGAAGGGGTTACTTTTGTTGATTTTTTTTCACCTTCCTGTGGTCACTGTAAGAGATTGGCCCCGACATGGGAACAACTGGGGAAGAAACTACAAAACACCAAGGGGGTTAAGATTGCCAAGGTTGACTGCACCATTCCAGATAACAGGGAATTTTGTAACCAACAGGAGGTAGGGTATTTCCAAAATGAAGTATTTTAATGTATAGTGTTGTTTATTTTGTAGATTGAAGGATTTCCATCCTTGTTCCTGTATAAAGATGGAGAGAAAATCTCCCAATATAACGGAAATCGCGAACTAGATGACCTGTATGATTTTGTAAACACACATTTGATTCACGATGAGTTGTAAACCAAAAATATTAATTTATTTCTAGTCATTTCAATAAAAAAGACTCAACAAACAATTTAATATATATTGAAATAAGTATCCAGGTTTTAAAAACCATGTTTGTATTATAAAATTACTATTTAGCTGGTTTTAGTAGCAATAAAGGTGTATGTTCAAAGAAATTGTCAGTAAAAAGTAACATTTTAAAATTATTATTGGATAGAATATGCACTTTTGTTTTTATTTCATACAAATTCCATTATAACAAGCATGTTATTGTTCTTCATCAACTTCAAATCTTATACTTTCACCATCTTTAATTCCTGCCTCTATCACATCTCCTTTTTCCACAGCCACCATTCCAGGAGGAGAACCGGTAATTATAACATCGTTCTCTTCTAAAGTAATGTATTTTGAAATGAACGAAATCAAATACGGAATGTTGAAGAAAAGATCGTTCGTATTACCTTAAAATAGTTCAAGAAAATTAAAAACCTTGAAAGTGAGATATTGAGAATCCGTTTACCGTTTTGCTTTTCGATGCCGTTAATCTTACAATAAAGTTGGACGTTGTGAGGGTCGGGAATTTGTTCTTTAGGGATAAATTTGCTCACCGGACAGGCCGTATCAAAAGCCTTGACTAGTGTCCAACTACCACCACTTTGTTTTGTCTCTGCCTTCAATAATTATTTGATAGTTGCAAAAATAATTACGGTTGTCATCAATAGATGGCACTGATTAACTTTTTAGAAACGTAACATGGCTTTTCAAAGAGAAACCTCTACTTTAAAATGAAATAAAAAAATAATATGAATCATTTGAGGGATGGCAGTCCTGTTTTGTCTCTGCCTTCAATATAGTCGCAAAAATATTTACTCTTGTCATCAAAAGATGGCATTGATTAACTTTTATATCAACTTTCTTAAAAATGGTATTAAATCAATTATATGTTACGTTAAAAAAAAGCCAACAGTGCTTTTCAGAAAGAAACCTCCGCTGTAAAAATGAAATATATAAAATTATTATGTACCAATTGAGAGATGGCAGTCATGTCTAGAGCTAAGCAGTATCCTCCAATATAATTCATGGCATCCTCTTCAGATACGCCTTTGCATTTCTTCCCAATAACTACTCCAAGTTCAATCTCCTCATTGACAGTAAATCCTTTTGGAATCTTCAAAATTCAGTTTAAAACATTGCACTAAAGTCATGTTTACACTTACTATGATTTTTTCACCTTCTTTGATGTATGAACTGAGCGGTTTTACGAAAATAATGGGTGTTACTGGGTCAGGTACATTTAAAACCTTTAAAAACGCCCTACAAGCAAAATGTTTTTTTGTATCAAGGAAATATTCTTTTCTTATCTTTACTTATAGTTAGCTGCCACCCCGATGCATTTTGTACCATTCTCAACAAAATTTTCAGACATTGTTTTAGAGTAAATCACAACACTCTAATTTCTAAGGCATTTATTTATAATGAGATAGTTCTTATCAGTGTGACTATTTAAATTCAAAAACATCATCTAATTCTGTGTAAATAATCATGTTTTATATATTATCAGTATCAAGAAGGCTGATATAAAATTAACAAACAAATGACTGCTCCAAAATTAATATTCAAGTAGGCTATGAGTGCCTTTCACTTATAACACAATGTTATGTAATATTCATTAGGTATAATTAGGTAGAAAAACCACCAAGAAACAATTAAAAACATTTTTAATATGGCTATTCTTCATCTACTTCAAACTTAATGCAAGCACCACCTGTAATTCCTGCCTCAATCACATCTCCTTTCTTTACTGGTCCCATTCCAGGAGGTGAACCAGTTATTATAACATCATTTGGCTCCAGTGTTATATATTTCGAAATGTAAGATATCAGATAGGGGATGTTAAAGAGCAAATCATTTGTGTTACCTTAAAAAGTCAGTAAAATAGCTTTGCTCGTAAAAATCATTGAGAATTCTGTTTACCATTTTGTTTTTGTGTACCATTAACATTACACCATAACTGGACATTGTGGGGGTCTTTAATTTGATCCTTGGATATAAATTCACTTACAGGGCAAGCTGTATCAAAACCTTTACCCAAAGTCCAGCTACCTCCACTTTTTCTTGCCTCTGACTAAAAGGAAACTGTAAAAATTAACTAAAATACATCTAAACTTACCAGTTTGCAAGTAGCTGTCATATCTAGAGCCAAGCAATAACCCCCAACATAATCCATAGCTTTACACTCTGATACTCCCTTACATTTTGTCCCTATCACAACCCCTAGTTCAATTTCTTCGTTAACACTAAATCCTCTAGGAATCTTTATTGAGTAAATTCAAAGCAAAAATTATCTATGAAGAATTTTCGTATAAAATACTGAACTTACAATGATTTTATGTCCTTCTGTTATGTATGAACTAACAGGTTTAATAAAAAAATCTGGGGTTTTAGGTTCAGGTCTATTCAAAACCTTTAGCAACGTCCTAAAATGCAAACAAAAACAAAATATTCAACTTCATTACATATTTTTAATTTTACTTGTAATTGGCGGCTACTCCAATACATTTTGTCCCTTTCTGAACAAAATCTTTGTGTAGAGACATGACTGACCAACAGCTTTAACAAAACTAAACTTAATTTAGTTCAAAATTTCTAGTTACATAATGATTTAAAATTGGATACAGTCACCAAAACAACAATAAATCAACATAACGAGTACTACACATAAACAATCGGTAATTGATCTAAAAAATAAAAACACAAAAATTGGCGCGCACAATTTAAATTTTCAATGACGTCTGTCAGTGTCAGTATGGTAATTTTATGTTTATGCTATTGGCACTTTCATGTTACTAAAAAAACAATAACTAATATGCTGATTATTACACATAAATATTAAAATTGTTTAGGTGTATTTTAATTCTACAAAAGGTAAATAAACAAGGAGTAATTTTCAATGATTAAGTTTTTTGCAATGACGTTTGTCACTGTCGAGCTTTGAAAATTTAGATCTATGTTATTGGCAGCACCGTCTAACTAGGTAGTTGTCAATTTTGTCAAACTCACTTTACGACGGGTAGTCTCGATAAGAAGTTTAGTTTGGCAAAGGAGTAATTTTAATTTTTTCCTCTTTAGTTTTTCGGTAAAATTATGTGGTAGTGAATTGTATGTGCGGGACAACGACCTGTTAAACCAACGCATCGATAAGACGGTGTAGGTGCGTTCGAAAACTTGAAAAATGATTAAAATGGAAACAGACAAAATTGAAGATGTTACGAGCAACAATACTCAGGTAAGAAAGTATACGTGCTTGCTTCACTTAACATTTCCGGCAAATATCTTTGTGCAGTTATTATTAGACAAAGAAATTTGAGTCAGGAAAAGCCAGAATTGTTTTACGTGAATAAGTTTTTTTTCTTCAAATTTAACTGTCATGTATCTGTCAACCTTAGCCTTGTATTGTGCTTGCTTGTGCTTCCTATTTCAAGAGAAGAAAGTTTTCAAAGTGGCTAATTAGTAAGTTATTTGTATATCAGTGGGAAACATTAATATTTCTTTGGCTTTATAATAAATTGTGTAAGTATAATTATCTTTAGTTCTTGAATTTTAATACTTATAATTAAGTAGGACAGTATTACTGTCTTAACTGTAATTACATATATTTTTTAAACAGATAAAACGGTACATTCTAACAATAAAAGCATTCTTTGTTAGCAAATCTTGCCTTCTTTATTGTTTAAAGACGTGTACTGACCTTTTTAAAGCATGCACATTTTCATTCTTACACAATTCTTTACTGTTGTCTATATATTAATTGGCATGACCTCTAATGCTGTAACTTGTTTTAATATTTATAAACTACCACATCGATCCTGTAAGTAACAAGAAAATTTCAATCTATTTAGGAAAATCAGATTATTTGTTGTGTTCCTCGTATCGGGGAATTTTTATAATTGTTATCGGTTGTGTTAATAAAAAAGAAAGTGTCATTTTAACAAGCTTATTAGTATTAAATGTTTTGATCACTTTCACTCGACGAAAAATAAATCAAAACTTATTTATTGCATCAAATTTTTGTGCCTGTTGGTTAGAAAGTTATTTTCTACTCTGTAAATTATTTTGTTGGTTTTTCTTTCGCAATATTTATTATTTTGTAGGAGGTTTAAAATAGAAAGATTTTAGTATACATATTTCTATATAGCCGTTTTTGGCCTTACTCACTCCCTTACATGAAGATTTAAATAGGTTTGTGCTTTCTAACTTTGAATCTTGTAAATTTTGTAACTTCCTGTGATGTTATTGGGGTAATTCAATGAAAAAGTTCTTTACTTTGGTTTAAAGTAATTTTTCGTAGCATTGACCTGCGGTTTCAAGTTTTGTTTGTTTTATATTAAATACTAATCAGGCGTTATAGCGATGATATTGCAGTTTTTGTTTTGATTTTTAAACAAGAGTCAAAACTAGCGTGAATCACTTAGCCTATTTGATGAAATGCTACTTTTTAATTGGTTATATTGAACCAGTTGTGTGTTTTTCCCGCTTCACTGAATCATTATGAATTTAATAGGTGTTGTACCCAGAAATATTGTTTTTTTATACTGTACGCAATTTTATTTTATTTAATAGTTAATACAGTATTAATCTATAGTATGATCTCCATCGTTATTAACAATAGTTGCCCATCTCTCTGAATACTTTTTGTAAAATCAGGTTCATTTTGAAGGAAAACATTATTCGATTACAGTTTTTTGATAGCTGTTGCAGTAGAACATTTTTTCCATGAAGAAAATGTTCCATAAATCTATCAATATGGTAATCCGACGGTGTAGCATCAGAACAATACGGTGGGTGAGGAAATACTTTTGAGCCAAACTCTTAGATTTTTTTTTCTTGGGTGATTCTGACAGTATGAGGTCTTGCTTTGTCATACTGTGGAGCATTCACCTTTTTGATTTATCAATTTTGGAAATACTTGCATCAAAGTGATGTTTAGTCTGCCAAATTGAGCAAAGTAATATTTAGCAGGTTTCACTAGAATTCAGTATCACATAGTGTGAATAATTTCTCCATTCTTTTATTTTTATAAAATCTTTATGCCGCCCAAACTGAATATAGGTCATCCTCAAGAACATTCATCTATCTTGTTTAATTCTCATCTCTGGCAACCCCGCCACTCTCTTCAGATCACCATACCATCTCCTCTCTGATCTACATCTATTCCTTTTCACCATTCATAGCCTCAATTGAAGGATTTTAGCATTCCATCTAACTATTGCTCTTGCCACATGACCTGCATAATCCTATTTCAATTTCAACTTTCTTCACGATATCGGCTACTTTAGTTTTCTGATGATTTTGATCATTTCTTTTCTTCTGCCCATGTAATTCCTCTCCATGACTCTATTGTCTCCATGATTCTATTGTTCTTAAGAATATGCAAAAGCTTATTAAACGTTGCCCATGCTAGAGGTCATTATCATTTGACCAAGATGATATCAAAGTTGATATGGCACAACCATTCCTTCTCTTTGCACTTTATTCAGTTGTTTTAAACGACGTTGTATCGTCTGTGAAGTTTTAAGCTTTGTGGTTGATTTCTGGATTGTTAGTTTGGGATCAGCATAGAACAGAAACAGATCCTTTTCAAACCCGAGCAGTCTTCCAGATGTTACACCGCTAATAAGGTTGAAATTACCGTTTATACATTTATTAAATTAATGCTTACATGATTTGCTATCCAAAATAGTAGGATTCACAGCATTTCTGTTAATAGTGGTATGGTTTTTTTTTTCGAAATTTTACAAGCACACTAAATTTTGATATACAGTGCTGGCCAATAATATAAGACTGGTAGAAAAAAATTAAAAACCAAGTTTTTTTTCTAATTTAATTATCATAATAAATAATATATGTTAACATTAACTGACCTTTATACATTTTGTTTACAATATAAGCAGTGCATTTTATTGCTGCTTGATTTTATTGCTTATGTGTAATTGCTAAAGTTCATATGATCCGCCCTTTGAAGGATCCTTTTGTTATCTCTCATTATACATAAAATCTGGACCTAAGTATCAGAACCAGAACCATAAGACGAAGAGAACCATAAGTAAAATTTCGCATACTTTTTGATTACAAATAAATTAATTGTTTATATTCAGACTAATTACGTGTTAGAAATAACATGATGTTCTACGATGAGACGATAATTGGCTTGTTTCTGATTCACGAAGAACATTTTGGGGAGTTTTTGGAGAACAGTTTGGGGAGCTCCAAGTCAACAAGCGCGACTAGACAACGACAGCAACACAACACAACGACAGTTTAACCATGTATTCTATTTGAAGGTGGGAGCGTGATGTTTTAGGATGGTATTATGAGGGGTACATGGATACCTCTAGTGTTACTGGAGGGAAGTGTCATGTCATTGAACATGCTTGAGAGATACTGAAAACACGCATCAAGAAACGAACCAATCCTCCTCTTACCCTGATAGAATTAAGCTCTTGAAGAATGGGAGACTTCAAATTGATCATTTAATTGACAGCATGCCTAGAATATAGATTATGTTATATCAAGTTAAATTATAATCGAAAGTGATTTTTGAAAGATATGATAATTGGAGTTAAAGCATTTTTATATTTTTCCTGTGTTATACATTATTTGTTTGATGTCGAAAGGAAACGGGAATTGAATCATTCTTGTTAATAGAGTTATCTTATACATAAATAATTAATCTAGAGATAACAGTATAAAAAACGATAAGAATGAACAATGTTTGTTCTAAGGGCATTTGAGTAAAGAGGCATCGTCCGTAATCAATTAGTCAAGTAAACAAGAAATAATTGCAACAATATTAAATGGAGATCCCATATCGGACGTTAGTATTTTTCCAAGATCATTTGTATTGTGACATGAAACTAATTATGAAGAAATACAAAGAATCTGTAACCCATTGTGAACAGCTACGAAATAGTTTTTATTTAATATCGATCGGATTCGGAATCATTTTTAAACATACATAAATTAATGTGACGACTTTTTTGCCAAAATGATTTATTTTTATTCAAAATCCATCGCTTCTGCATCAATACAACGATGGGTATGCTCCACCATAGATTTTGTTATGTCCTTTTTTAGAATCACCTTGACCTTCGTCATGGCTTGTGTAATACTATCATAAAACGTTCCTTTCGTGACTAATTTGAGTTTCGGGATCAGGAAATAGTCACACGGAGATAAATCGGGCGAATACGGAACAGGTTGAAGCAAACATACTTGTTTTTTCGCCCATTTCTTGGTACCATTGTCACTATAGACGCACGTGTCAACTATAAACACTTTTTCAGTATTGTTTTGATGGCAATTGTTAATTATAATTATGAATTTATGTTAGATGCTGGAATTAATGGGCGAATATCTGATGGAGGTGTTTTGGGATACACTGTATTTGGAAAAGCATTATGACATAAAACCCTTAAAATCCCAGAACCTGCTCTATTACCAAATAGTGAAAAGAAATTACCTTTCGTCTTTGTTCGAGACGACGTTTTTGCACTGACAGAGAATTTTATTAAACTTTATAGCCAGATGGGATTAACCACGGAAAACGAGTTTTCAACTACCAAATTTGGTATATTTCAACGACCTATTGTATTATCTCCTGAGAAATGTAAAACAATTGTCTTAGTATGTTGCTTTTGCACAATTATTTAAGAAGAAACCAGTCACAAATATACATGAGTAGCAACTCTGTAGATGTAGAAGATTTAGAATCTGGTAATATCGTAGATGGAACTTGGAGAACAACTGGACAATCAGCATCACTTGAGTCAACTCATTCAAGAAATTCACCTCTAATTGCAAAAAATGTGAGAGAGAGAGAGTTTTAATAATGAGGGACAGCTTTCATGGCAACATACATTTTCATAATATATGTCATAAATAAATATGAATGAAATAGGGTCCGCTTTAAGCAAGCGCTATAAGTTAACAATCCGTTGATCGATTCTAATGATGGCGATCTCATTTTATAGAGGAGACATACAGCCTTCAGGTTATATATTGTTTCAATAGATGGCGCTAGTAGTTTTCTTTAAATTTAGAAAGTGTCGTTATTTTTCCAACACACTATGTATAGTATAGAATAAAGTCGAAAAAATTACAATTTTTGGGTATTTTTTAGTTGTTTTAGTTGCGTTCAAATAAAAAAAAACTTCCTAATAGAAAAATATATATAATTTGGTACTATTGAAAAGGAAATTTAATTTCAAATCGCTTGCTGTTGTTATACTTTTGATTAAGATATTTGTAAAAGTGGCATGAAATGCCACGAAAAATATATTCTAAGAAACTCATGTACTTTTAAACCATTTTTCATTATTTAGCACTATAAAATTACTGTAAAACGAATGAGGTCTTCATAAAAATAGCTGTGATGACAAAATCCAGTATTTTTCTTCATGTATAGTATGGGAAAAAGGCAACAAAATTGCAATTTTTGGGCGTTTTTTTAGCTAACTTTGGGCTCAAATTTAAAATACTTCCGAATAGGAAAGTGGATATATTTTGGTACTATTAGAAAGGAAATTTAATTCCAAATCGCTCGCTGTGGTTAAACTTTTAATTAAGATATTTGTAAAAGAGCACAGTCAATTTTTTCTTGAGGTCCTTCTGGAGGCATTTTTCAAAATTCATAAAATGACACGAAAAACAAATTCTAAGGAGCTCATGTACTTTTGAACTATTTTTCTTTATTTAGCACTGTACAATTAGTTTAAAACCAGGTTTTTATGGAAATCTTTCAGATGATGAAATCCAGCAATTTTCATACTATGGAAAAAAAGTCGAAAAATGGCTATTTTCGGGTATTTTTTTCGTCATCTTTGCGCAGAACTATATTGTTGAAGTACTTGAAAAACAATAAGATGACATGCACGAACATTTCAGTTCTGCTCTAGTTACAATTAGTGAGATAGACGTTTTTCGGGACATTTTAAATTATAAACGAACAAATTCAACAGGTAAGCTAATTTTGAAAAATTTAAATTGCTATTTATGTACCGAGAATAAATAAAAACAAATATTTATCATTGAAAATGGTTTTATTGTTTTTCAAAATATTCTCCGCAATGATCGGTAGACTTTTGCATACGTTTGAACCAATTTTCATACCACTTTTTTCATTACAATTGAGGTACCTCCAAAACCGCTTCTTCTAGCGTCGAAAATCGTTCACCATGTAGTTTTTTGTTCACGGACGGGAACAAAAAGAAATCATTGGATGCCAAATCAGGACTATACGGCGGATGACCCGTTTTGTTATGGAGAAGAATTATCCTGCATTTCTGGTTGTTTTTTCGTATTTCTTCAAAGAATTCTGGCAAACAAATGGTTGCACCACGATTGTATTTTTGAGCATTTCTTTACACCAATCGACACATTTTTTGAGCGATTGTCAAATTATGTGAAATTCAACGCGCACAAATCTTTTTCACGGTCAAATGCTCATGCAATTCATCGTATTCATTATGTCGCCATCATTGGCATTCATCTTCATCGCCAAAACTTGAAGTGAGTTGATCGATGCACTGTAGTTGAGACAATCCACGTTGAAAGTCGTATTTAATCATCGTACTAAAATTCTCACTAGTTTTTTCACAGATGAGATTTGTATGTCAATGTAGTGACCTTGTCTGAGTTCGGGCAAAAATCCGCTAACAAAATCGTCTTACTTTATGACCATAGTGGTATATCCTACGATATTCACAGTCTATAATCTACGGCTCATAGTACAGATTTCCGAAATTTCCTCTGCTTTTTGATGTGAACGTTTAGGCTCCGACCAGACCAGACCATTCAAACCGTATTATCGCTCATCCTGTATATAGACTCAAAGCGCTGTTCGAGTGTTGCGACAACGAAGAGAATAATATTTTGAAGGATATTTTGTAACGGCGTATACCGTGACGGTGTTACAAACTTTCGAAATGCACGTTTCTATTATGAATTTGGACATCGTGTTCAAACTGGGTATCTAGTTTAAGGCGTTACTCATTTTATTTGCACTAATCTAATAATTAAACATTAATCTAACGAAAGCACTGATCATTTTTTTCTTACCCACCACTTTTTTTTATTTAAATATTTAATAAAAATAATAAACATAAACAGTCTTCTAATTTTATTTCGCTTGACACATTGTCCTTTGCATAGACTGCGGGTAATATAAGAAAAATATAAACTTGATCAGATTAAATCATCTCCTGATGCTGCTAACGTGATCAGCGAAACGCGCGCGTACAAGTTTAAAAAAGTGATTTGATGTTTAGCGGTAAATCTATTCGAGTTTACTGCTTCACAACGAAGATTCCAATAGAGCACATTCATTCAATAGACGAAATGAGTCGTGTCAGTCTTATTTTTAATAATAATTTTTATTTTTTTTTAAAATACCAAAAAATACCTTTGGTCATCCTGTATGATAAAACATATAAAAATCACCAATGTAAAAAAAAATGTTTTTAATTAAATCAAAAATAAATGCGTTAACTATTCCTAATTTATTGCAGGAATAATAAAGGGATAGATAAAGCAAACTGTAAATTTTATTTTATAAGTCACAGTTGTGGTGATGATTTTATGGTATCCCGTACACTTTACATGGTCTTTTAAGGCGGAGAGTAAGGTCAATCGCGCTTGTCTTGAGGAAAAAGGATAAGGATATAAAACGCTGTTTAATTAATTTATTACCTAATATAGTTTTGCTTTATCCAAAGATATATATTTATGGCAATAATAACTTTCGTACTATTGAAAATAATTTTTCCTTCTAATATTATAATACGTCTATCCTCAATATGTATGAACAAGATAAAGGACCTCCCTTAAGAGCTCCTACCTATCAATATTATATATATATATATATATATATATATATATATATATATATATATATATATATATATATATATATATATTTATATATTTATATATATTTATATATATATATATATATATATATATATATATATATATATATATATATATATATATATATATATATATTTATATATATATATTTATTTATTTATTTATTTATTTATTTATTTATATATATATATATATATATATATATATATATATATATATATATATATATATATATATATATATATATATATATATATGTATATATCTTATTTGTAAACTCATTGACGTACACCCTACTTTTATTTACATTAATGATTTCAACAAGTATCCAATATGGTTGTCGCAAATTTTGTTCACCCTGTATCTTCGAAACAAAGGGGTTTTTCAAAAATCATCATAAAACAAAATATTCTTAGAATAGGACAAGGAATAACCCCTTGCTTTTTTGCCGCATGTTTACCTAACACCCTGTATATACCAGGTGTCCCATTAAGGATGGATCGCGGCCGTATCTTGAAAACTATTTATCCCACAGCTTTGGGGAAAAAAAATTATACTAAAACTGACCGTGAAAAATTCACCAAAAATATTTTTAAGCTTCTAAAACGACCGCAAGAGGGCGTGACGAGCTAAACATTTTAAAAAATAATTTTTTTGTGTATTTTCAAGTGTTGACCGAGTAAGAAAAATTCTCAGTTATAATTAGCAAACTGTCTCCTACAACTTTGTTTTATGACATTTTGTCGTAACTTCGCGAATAAAGAAGTGGGGGGAGTTTTACCTATTTAGATAAAAAGTCGTCTAATGTCCGTTTGCCTAAACCGATTTTCCTCTATTTGGATTCATTTAAAAGGCAATTGCTGGGACAATCAGATAATCTGGGAGATAAATTATTTAGTTTATAAATGAAACCGCGAGGTGGCGTTACATTCAACAATAGTTTTTTTGAAGTTTTGTTCAGTTTTTTCAAATGGAATGGTACAGCTTTTATTACATGGCTAGAAAGGTAATTTAAAGAGGAATCATCCAGTGAAAACCCGAAATCGATATCTCTGACATGTCAAGAGATATTTGGATTGGATATTGGATTGGATTGGGTAAAAATAATTGAAAAACGTTTATATTAAGGTAGAAAAGGATAAAAAAATACATGTATATATATATATATATATATATATATATATATATATATATATATATATATATATATATATATATATATATATATATATATATATATATATATATATACTGTTGTCTAGTTGGAAACTGTCCAAAGAAGTAAAAAACTCGATTTATAATCCATCCGACCAGAGGTCGGCGAAAATATGGGTTGTTTGATTCTGGGGAGGGACTCCCTATTCTTGGCGAGAGAGGTACCCATATGTCGGTACCCTGATGAGTCTAACCACCAATACACGAAACGTGTCCTCCAATGTAAGGGATGGGTGGGGCTTTCTCCGGGTCAAGCATCTAACCATTACTACTACTATTATATATATATATATATATATATATATATATATATATATATATATATATATATATATATATATATATATATATATATATATTTTATATATTTAATTAAAGTTGGGAACTTTTTAAGTAGCATTCGTGGAAGGTAGTAGTTCAAATGTACTTTTTTTGAATTATAATGCGCTCTTGCCTCATATTATATCTGATAAATCCTACTTGGGAACCTTGCAGAATGGTATTATAAAAGAAATATGTGAACAAAATAAATATTTTATCGACTGGTACTAAATCGGCCGAATTAGGAGGTCAGTCAATGCTAATCTGTTCATTTTTGGTCAATTTAACATTGTTAGGCCTCCGTTATTGACCACAAGGCATATCACTATAAAAAGACTCGAGGTTAGAGATTATTTTTGCCGAATATTGATAAAATTAGCGAGACATGCGATAACGTTTTGTATTCCGATCGGAGAGCGACTTCGACCTTTCTAAATTAATCATTCTTTAATCGATATTAGCTCGATGATTTTCTTTGTTAAGATAAGAACTGAACTGAACCACGGAGGTTTTAAGAGATAGGTTTTTTTTGTGTTTGATTCTTTTTTATATTTACTTTTTAGTTCAATTTCGTCAACAAGTCGAACTTTCTATTTTAGGATAATGCTAACGCGCTTGCTGTGTTCGTTCAGGAATATTTTGAGGGGTGAAAAGAGATAGAAGGCGGATGGGATTAAAACCGGAGAATAAGAAGTCACTTTCGGGGGCCAAAAACTGTTTTGGTAAAACGTTTTTTTGTTTATCTTTCTTGTAACATATGCTCTGGGATCTTGTAATAGAAATAAAGCACATGGGCTCCGCAGGTTCAGATTTTTGAAGATTACTTCGTATGTCGATACATGAACAAGGTGAAAAACGAATGGTGAAAAGTCTGGCCTGTAAGATGGATGTAGTAATAAAAGTTTCCTTTTTATTTCCTGGAGGCGTCTTTGTTTTTCAGTTGGATCCCGGTTCTACACTGTGCAATAGGTGTACGTACCCATAAGCAGTATCGTTTTTTTGGCATTTTAAAAACATTGACATTAATTTAATTTTGAGTTTAGTTAACTTATATTCTAGCTAAATATATTGTTACATTTTGGAAAAAAAGTAGGTGGATCTTGGAGAAAGGAAGAGCAAAGTGTGAATAAGTCTCTTATTAGATATTTGATGCTTTTGTTTCGAAAGCATAACAATGTCATTAATGCTACATCTTCTAATGCCTTGAATAGCAGGACACGTCAGAGTTGGTTTAAAATATTTACGAACGGTGATTTTACAATCTTTTCGACGGTATAAAATCTGGAAGACTCGTTGAGTTTGATAAGGATCTGTTGGGTGACATGGAAGTTGATTCCAAACACACCATCCAGGAATTAGCCGGAAAGCTTAGAACGTCATGCTCTACAATACAACTGCATTTAAAACAACCGAACAAAGTGCATAAAGAAATAATGTTTGTGTCGTATCAACTTCCCGGTGGAAGCTCAATTCAAGGTGTAACCATCTACAGTGCACTTTGTCCAGGTTAGAGAGACTTTTCTTCAACAAATTGCAGCTGAAAATGAAAAGTGGACTGGAAAATAAAAATTGGTTTACACCAGGACAGCCATATTTGCACACTTCAAAACCAGGTCTTTTAGGTCACCCTAAAAAAAGTGCTATTGGTGGGAGTTCATACTCTATGAAGCTCTGAATCCTAATAAAAACCAACTGCTGAGTAATAATGTGCTCAGCTGGACAGGCTAAACATGGCGTTTTTTTCAAAAACGTCCTAGACTCATTAATCGAAAAGGTATTCTATATCATGACGATGCAAGAACCTCATAGTGATAGATACACCCAAGAAGTTAGATTGGGAAGTACTTCACCACCCACCGTATTCTCCTGATTTTGCACTGCCCGATTTTCATCTTTTTCGATCTATGGAACATTTTACCGTGGAAAAAAAGAGAGGCGATTAGCGTTAACTTAATTAAATTCTTGTAGTGTTAAAAAACGACTTACTTATGAGAACACTTAATAGTTGTTATATAATGGCTTTATTCTTGATTTTTTCCAGTATCCAATGACTATCCTGCCACCCTACGAGACCACTCGGAAAAAAGACTCCACGTCTTCGGCCAACTTCAACGCGGAAAAAGAGGCTTGCCTCAGATGCTTCGAAAAATGGACAGAGACCGATCAGATCGAATTCGTAGAGAACCTTCTGGCTCGAATGTGTCACTACCAACACGGGCACATCAACTCCTACCTGAAACCCATGCTTCAGCGGGATTTTATTTCATTGCTACCCAGTAAGAGTAATTTTCGTCCTCAAAAACAATTCGTAAGTTTGAGCGTTTTCTTGCAGAAAAAGGGTTGGATCACGTAGCTGAAAATATCCTGTCTTATCTGGACGCAGACAGTTTGAGGTTCGCAGAATTGGTTTGTAAAGAATGGTTTAGGGTCATTTCGGAGGGTTTGTTGTGGAAGAAGTTGATCGAGAGGAAAGTGAGGACCGATTCGTTGTGGAGAGGCCTGGCTGAGAGGAGAGGCTGGTGAGTCCATCTTGGGTATTATTCATGTTAAACTTATTTTCGGTCACTTATATACAGAAAGAGAAATAACTTTTGTAAAATTTCAGGATCCAATATCTGTTCAAGCCCAGACCGGGCGAGAATCACCGACCGCACAGTTTCTATCGCTCGCTGTATCCGAAAATAATCAGAGACATCGACAGCATCGAAACTAACTGGCGTAGCGGGAAGCACATCCTGCAAAGGATCAACTGTCGGTCCGAGAACAGTAAGGGCGTCTACTGTCTGCAGTACGACGACCAGAAGATCGTTTCGGGTCTGCGCGACAACACCATCAAGATATGGGACAGGAGCACCTTACAGTGCACGAAGGTACGTTTGAACTATTCGGTCCACTTGGAAAATTCTCAGTTTGAGGTGAGAGTATTCGGTGGTTTTGTAATTAAAAAGGGAATAAATAAAAGTCATATGTAACTGTTCTTTATCGAGTGTCGCAGTTTTGTTCGCATGGGTGAGTAGAGAGTATCATGTAGTTGATTGGTATTGGGATCTTCGGAGTTGTTTGGGGTTTGTTTTGCATCATTTACCGTGTTCTGATATCAACATATAAATTATATATGTCTGCCTTAGGCCAGGTCTTCCCCTGCCGTAGGTAGTTGCCCCTCTGCCTTGACCTGCCCGCCAGGGGTGACCCTTCTAGGAGTATAGACTTCAGACGGCATAGCTCAAAGCTTCATTGCCCTACTCAAACCCCTTTACCACGTCAGGGTCTGATTCCTTTGCGCCCATACTGATTTCATTCTTTTGCTATGAGCTTTTTTCCGTTCGTCAGACCAAGTTGTTCCAGACTTCCTACATTTTTCTCCCTGTCCAACCTCCCAAACGTTAGCCTTATGTCTGAAACAGCCTCTATTTTTTATTTTCACTTTGTGTAATATTTGCTGATCGTAGGTCCTCTTTAATTGCAGCAATCCATTTAATTATTTCTACTTTAGCTCTACTCCTATTTTCATAAAATTCGACTATTTGTCTAGTTAGCCTACTCAGATTCATCCGTTTTATGCGACCGTAAAAGTTAAGTCTTCTTTTACTTATATCGCTGTGTATTGTTTGATTTCTTGGTTTTCTCGAAGTCGGTATGTTGTGCTATTTACTTGTTTGAGGCCTAAAATTTTTCTTTCCTTCTTTTCAATCTCCTCAATATATCTCTTCTTGTTCAAAAGGAGCGTTTCTTCCCCATATAGACATTCTGGTTTAATAAGTGTTGTAATGTCTCATTTTTGTGTTTCTAGATATGCATTTTTTGTAGTACATATTTTGTGTAAGTCTCAATGCAGTTTTCATTTTGTGACATCTACCCTTATTGGCCGCTTTTTCCAACCCGTTTTCCATGATTATTTCAACCAAATATTTGATTTGAGAGACTCGTCTGATGTTACCATATTTTGTTTTTAGAAATGCTGTTCTTAGTCTGTTGCAGGTGTCATGTATTGTGTATTTTCAAAGGAAATTTGGAATCCTACCTTTTCTGCTGTTTCTTTTAGGATTTCAATATGCTTTTGTGCCGTTAATATATCTTGAGCCAACATTGCTAGATCATCAGCAAACGTCAGACAATCAATTTTGATGTTGGTTATCCCCAGTTTAATGGGCTGGTCATTATTCAGGGCAGATTTTTTTTTCACGTCACTCCAGTATAACTTTTTCTAGAACACAGTTAAATAAGAGTGGTGATAGTCCATCACCTTGTCTCACTCCAGTTTTAATTTCGAAGTGCTCTGAGATGCCACCCATGAATTTAACTTTTGGTCTTGTGCTAGTTAGTGTTGCTTTAATAATTGCCAGCGTTTTCAAATCTAGTCCTTGTTCTTTCAAGATTTGGAATAAAGATTCGGGGTCAATACAATTGAGATAGAATAACAAACTGGGAAAAAAAACTCCCTCTGTAGTTGTTTACATTCGTTCTATCTCCTTTCTTATGTAATGGATGGATTAAAGCATCTTTCCAATCTTCCGGAATCCGTTCGGTTCACCCAAACTTGTAGAATTTTGCTTATTTCTTTGATTGTACCTAGACCAGCGGATTCCAAAAGTTCAGCAGTGATTCCATCTTCACCAGAAGCTTTGTTATTTTTAAGTCGCTTGATTTGCCTAATTATTTCATCTTCATTCAGTGGTAATTAGTCTGGGTTTGTTTGTTTAGGGTTTAATGTTGGTAATCTGTTTAAGGGCTCAGGACAGTTTAGTAGTTGTTCAAAATATTTCGCAAGTTCTTTGCAATTTTCTTGCTTATTTAGAGCTAATTGTCCGGAAGCAAAGGCTTTGGGGTTGATACCCTGTTAATTTAGTTTTAAATGTTTTGAAAAACTTTCGGGTGTTATTTTGTTGGAAATCTTTTTCTATTTTATTAAGTTGATTGTTTTCATATATTTCTTTTAGTTTGTCTAATTAGCTTCGATGTTACGTTTACTTCTCAGCAAAAACGCGCCTAAAGAAATTGTCACTTCAACAAGAAAAAATCTTTCAAATCACGTTAATAAAAACTAATAATTTTTGGAAAACCTTCGTATTATTCATTCTAGTGTAATCGAATGTTTTTTTCAACTGTCTTTTTGCTTTATGGTCCAATAAAATGCTGATTCACATCGATCCACTATTTTTCTTGTGGTTTTTTGATTCAGTTCACGTTTCAGGTACTTATGGGACACACGGGTTCAGTTTTGTGCTTGCAGTATGATGACAAGGTCATTATCAGTGGCAGTAGTGATAGTACGGTGAGAGTGTGGATTGTAAACACTGGAGAGATGGTGAACACATTAATTCATCATTGTGAGGCGGTGCTTCATCTTAGATTTAATAATGGAATGATGGTCACATGTTCTAAGGTAAGTACCATCTCCTTTATGCATGATGGGTTAACAATATCTGCTCTAGTACCATGATTTTGAAACAATTTGTGTAAAGTAAAAAATTTATTTAATTGTTAAACTATGTTGGCTTCTGACTGGTATAATTCAAAGGTTAAATCATTTTGATTTGAAACCAGTCACCAATTCAACATTTCGGTTAACAGCAATGATTGTTGAATTCATAATGAGCTCTGGTTTTTGAGCTTGTGTTTTGTAACGAGAAATCTGTAACTATAGAGAAATCACAGAACTACATTTTGACTTTGTTCAGGCTATAAAGGTCCCCCCTCCCCCCCACGCGAAATGTTAAAATCGAGTGACGTCAGAATAGAGCCCCTAATCTGAATTTGAAATTTAATTAGCTTTTTCTAAGCCTTTCTTGGATTACTAGGTTGATTATTATCAATTAGAGATGCAGTTGAGTGCATTGTATACGATTTATTTTTTTTCAGACAATTTAGAGTAAATTTTCATCAAGTTATATGTCACAAAACACCAGTTACGATTTTTTCGCTGATACAGCTTGGAATAAACAGTATAATTTAAAGGTTTCATTATTTTCACTTCGAACCAGCCACAGGCTCACCATTTCGGTCGACAACCATGCCTGTAGAGTTCGTAATGAGCTGTAGTTTTTTGAGCTTGGGTTTTGTAATTAAAAATCTGTGATTAAATTCACAGAACTGTAGTTTGACTTCGATCAGATTATAGAGTCTTCGTCTACGTAAAAAGTCTGTTAATTAATGGAAAAGTTGAAAATCGAGTGGAGTTAGATCCGGTCTGTATTAAGAATCTGACAGGAGTTCAATTTAATTGATTTTTTTTTAAAGCTTTCCTGGATTAATAGGTTGATTATCATCAATTAAAGATGTGGTTGAGTGTATTGTATATAATTTATTTCATTTCAGCTAATTTAGAGTAAATTTTCACCCACTTATATGTCACAAAACACCACTTACGGTTTTTTCGCTGACACAGCATTGACATAAACTACTACGACTAAAAGAGTATTTTATTTTAAATGTTGACACTATATTTTCGTATCTGATGCACTGTTTGTCAAAACTATTGTCATCGAGTTTATAAATATAATGAAAATTTAGACATAAATTCACTGTAAAGGAAGATTATGCGCAAAGAAGTATCGTGATGCTCGACTATCACCCATATATTCGCCTGATTTCGCTCCGTGTGACTTCTAGCTTTTACCATTCTATTTTGAATGAAAAATAACGTTTTGTATTTAATTTCGCATCTACCACCCGTTCTAGACTTTCCGGTCTTGGAAAACTTCTCATATAGTCCTCACGCAGACTCTGCTATTTTATTTTTTACAGGACCGTTCTATAGCCGTATGGGACATGACATCGCCAGGTGAAATAACGCTGAGGAGAGTCCTGGTGGGGCACAGAGCAGCCGTAAACGTGGTGGACTTCGATGAAAAATATATCGTGTCTGCTAGCGGTGATCGTACTATAAAGGCAAGTCACAAAGGCGTTGGTTTTAGACAGGGTTTGGTTTTAACGGCAAGATTTTTTTTCTACAGGTTTGGAACACGTCTACTTGTGAATTTGTTCGTACTTTGAACGGTCACAAGAGAGGAATTGCTTGTTTGCAGTATAGAGATCGATTGGTTGTTAGTGGTAGCTCAGATAACACAATAAGGTAACTACCATTAGGTTTTCTTGATGGCTCTTGTAGCTATTGATCTATAGCTACATACTGTTTTTTCGTTTAGGTTATGGGATATAGAATGTGGCGCCTGCCTGAGAATCTTGGAGGGACACGAGGAACTAGTTAGGTGCATCAGATTCGACAGTAAACGAATAGTCAGCGGAGCTTACGACGGCAAAATTAAGGTGTGGGATCTTTTGGCCGCGTTGGATCCACGAGCATCGACGAGCTCATTATGTTTACGCACATTGGTGGTAAGTATTGTGAAAGGGGATTTAGCTTGAATCAGGTGGCTAAGTGGATTCGGTTTCCTAGGAGCATACGGGACGAGTGTTTCGCCTACAATTTGACGAGTTTCAAATAGTGAGCAGCTCCCACGACGACACCATCCTAATTTGGGATTTCCTCACCTCCATACCGGAAGGTTCCGTAGTGAACAATAATTTGCCGTTGACCAGTTGCGGATCACCAGCTTCACGTAAGATTTGTGCTCGGTTTAATACATAATAGTACATTAGAACTACTGAGACATACAGGTTGTAAGAAAAAAGTTTCCTTAGTACAAAGGTCAAGAATCTAATGGTTATTAAATCGCCAATCGAAAGATACGTGAATTATTATCGTTTTAAGCAAATATGTGTTTAGTAACTTTATATTTTATATCTTTTCGGGTTGTTTTCGATCGTCTTTGAACCTGCTAAACTACAAATGACATCATATACAGTTGATTTTCAGGTGATATTTACAATACAATAAATATACTCTTAAGAACTCGATTCGAGAATAGTTTTAAAACGATAAATTCGGTTCAGACATTTTTTCTTATAGCCCTTGAATCGCTAGTAGTTCAAATGACTCACTCTTATATTTCGACGTATAACGATATATTTTTTTGGGACTTTTCAGCGGCCTGGAGCGAATAACACAAAAACTGAACCGAGCCAGTGGACGGTTTGAATTTTGAGTTGCTAAGTGATCTGACGTGCTGCATCCCTTAGATGTGTGTGTCAAAACGGTTGCTCGAGCAATCGTCACGGGACACAACGCGTGATATGTGTGTTGACAAACTTAAACAAAAAATTATTGCCCAATTTGTTCATTTTTTTTTTCTTAAAAAAATTATCATTATTATTAATCGTTGTAGATCTCTTTAAATTAATTCGTTTCGTAGTGGTTAGTGGTAGGGAGGACTTGTCATGCTGCTGTTGTCATGTGTCTTTTTTTACTAGATTTTTCCAATTTATCTTATACGGAATTAAAGGACATCTAATCGTGTAAAGGTTAAGAAGTGAAGTTGAATATTTTTTAAGAACCATTTTTGCTGTATGTTATTTCATGACAAAGATACTGTTTTTTATATTTATTTATTTAGGTTAATAAGCTACATAAATATTTGAAAAAAAGTTTATATATGATGGATTTTTCTCTTTATTTGTATATCGTAGGTGTTGGACAAACGAACTATTCTGGCTGATAAAGTTAACAAACATAATGATCTCTATCAAGCACAGGGTGCTTCACGATAAAAAAAGAGCGTCTTTTCGTATGCTGTGCAATAATATAAAGAATATATTTCGCGATGTTGTCCAACGGCTGTATCTGGTTCTTATTTGGAATTGAGGAATTGAGAAACGACAGTGGATAGTTTCTGAATTACTTGACCTGTTCACTTTAGTGAGTGTAGATGTCGCTGGTTGACGTCGGTGAGGTGGTAGGATTTAAAAAAGCACCGTTATAGATTCAATTAAAGTTGCACTAGGTTTTTTTTTGAAACTCAGTGTAAATGAACAGATACAGAAACCATATAAGTTTATTTTTACGAGTGAATTATTTCAAAATGTACAGGGTGCTCTGGCACTTTATTCAAACTTGGATGAACGTGCAGGACTTGGTATCCCCCCATTTTCGACCTGAACGTCTACTGTATCTAAATCTTTTTAGCATACAAAGCAGTATTTTAGAGAAAACTTGTACTTTGGCAATGATCTTGCCCGAACTGAACGAATAAAAAAATAGGAGTTTTTGCCAAAAAAAAAAAAAGGGTAGTTTACCAGAAACTAGCGGCGAGTGCTTTTTTTGATAACCAAAACATAATTTAAAAGAAAAATCTCTTTAGAGAGCGAATGTGGTTGGTTTTGTGCAAGACGGATAGACGAATGTTCGGTGTTCTTTTTTTGTTTTAGAATGGAGTCGAAAATTTTTCATTTATTTTTATTTTGTTGCCAAACGTATTGAGGCATTGCTCGTCCGACTTGCAGAATAGCTTTTTGCGTGACTGTACTTTTTACTTTATTAATTACGTATTTGTAAAATTCCTTACATTGTAAATATCGTCTATTTTAAGTGACTAGTTGTTTAATATAATTGTTTGCATTTATTAAAAAAAAAATCTTGGTTTTATTTATTAGTGTTGGCAAAAAACACTTTACAGGTAAGGATAATGATGCCGGTACATTGTCGAAGATTTATGGGAATTTAAATGGTTAGTATTCAAAAATAGTGAGATATTCCAGAGATCAACTATTCGAATAACCTTCTTAGGAGTAGTTCAAATGATCCGTTCACGTTTAGACTTTACGTATCTTAATAGGGGGTTTATTTATACCTTAACATCATGATTTACAGTATTTTCGTGGTAATACCACTAAAAAATCGATTTTTTTATTAACTTAAAAATTCTTTGAAGTTTTTAAGAATAGGGGGTAGAAAATTTGTTTCCTAAAAAATGTTTTTCCTTGCTCCGAAACAGACGCCACTAAAAAATCACTGAAACCCCGGAAGTACTCGGCACCTTTCGGAAATTGTCGGTGAATAACCCTTAAATTTGATTTGCAACATATTGTCGTTGTTTCATAAGACATTTGTCTTCTTAAACACATTGTTATTAATGTAAGGGTAAGCAAAATTCACGGTTCATTTTTTCTCTCTTTCTTTTGGTCTATTTTTTTTTCTTTTTTTCTTATATCCTTTTTTACACGCTTTATTAGGTAGGTAGTAGGTTAGCAGCAGCTCTCACATAAATAGAACATTGTTTAGTTTTAAAATTAGATTAAATCATCTCCCTCCTTGATGCTAACGAGTTAAGTATATTTTTTTTATATAATAAAAATATATGAAATAGATGAATTTAAAATATATGAACACGCCACAATCATTCAGACATTACTTAACGACTAAACTTGAAGAGATTTACCACTAAACACCAAAACACTTTTTTTGAACTGCTCGACGCACGTTTCGCTAACCATGTTAGCATCATCAGGAGCATACGTCGAGCAGTTCATAAAAGTGTTTTGGTGTTTAGTAGTAAATCTCTTCAAGTTTACTGTTTCACACCAAAGGTTCCAATAGAAGAATTGAATTACTTAACGAGTTGAGTGTTTCACACCGAAGGTTCTAATAGAAAAATTGAACAATATTTTCAATAGAAATATCTGACATGCGCTTCTCTTCGTTTTTCCTTCTATTTTTCTCATTTTAAGTTTAAAATAATGTAGAACTATATTAACTTTCAGTATTAGTTCTAAACTGTGTCTGTAGTTCAAAGGAAAAGATTATTTATAAAAACTGAAACAAAAACCAATAAAGGTATGTCGTAGTTTAAGAAAATTAATGATTTAGTGTTAATCATTACCAACTTGTCGTGTTGGTTATCCACATTTATAAGTCACGTGGGTTTCGGGATTAAATGAAACGTCTTATAAATGATTTTATAACAAACTAAATTTATATTTAACAATACCTTAATTAACCCTCGTTCGTCCGGTAGTTAAAATGAACCGTCTGTTTTAAACTTTGAATATCCTAAATAGCCAGATCTCTCCCACAAATTTTATCAAAAAGGGGGCGAACAATGAAAAAAAAAACACGAAAATTAGATAAATAGTAGTTTTTTATATTCAAATTGAGATTAAATCGCATAATAGTGACACCACACCCTTTTACGTTGACATACAATTATACCTTAGAAAATACAAACCGAGAAAATATCACAATTGCTTTTTTTTCCTTAAATCAGTTGCCTAATTTAGAATAAATACATAACAGATAAAAATGATTCGTGTTTCGATAAGGTGATAGATCTGAATACATTGATTTAATTTTTTTTTTGTGGTCGGTACAGAACGAGATTTCTCCAAAGAACAGTCCCGAATTAATACTCCTAAAAAGTTAAGCGTGATATTTAATAAAAAGTTTTTATCAAAACATCAGTTTAAAAGAAAAATAAAAGGGAAAAATGTGGCGGTCATGAAAATATTTTGCGGCAAAAAAACAAAATGTCCCGACCCGTGAATCGTCCTTGGAGAATCTTCGATTTCGTCCGACCTAAATATAATTACAAGACCAAAAAACACTTACCAATAGGAAAAACTCTTAAATAATCTTACGTTAATTCTTATTTAATGATAATGAACACATTTTAGAAAAGTCACCGAACTTAAATCATCTCAAAAGATAATACGTGTGGAACGTTAAATCACTTGTTTGCAGTGCAGTTAGGGTCCGAGGCTGAAAAGATAAGAAGCCCCATGTTTTTACGTATTTTTACATTGTTCTTCAATATTACTAATCTCTTCTTGTACACTATGACTGGATTCAATAAGTAAAAACAGCACCTTTCAAATTTTTTACAATATAGATTAATATTTCTGAAATGTTTACAAATCCAGGTTCTCTTTGTTCTGTCGAAGTGGAAATAAATTTACGAGAGCAGTCCCAGAAGTACCCGACCTGATATATACATGGCGGTTGTTTAAAAAGAATGGCTATTGTAGAATTGTTTGGCAGCTATTAATAGTGAGTGCTCTTAGGGAAATTGTGAAAAAAATGGTCGTTATGCGATAAAATTTCATTTTCATTTGCATTTCATTGATAAAAAGTTTCATTTGCAAGGTCTCAGTCCAATCGATATCAAAGCGGAGTTAAATTCTACTGTGGGGGAGTCTGCTCTGGGGAACTGCGAGTATTATGCGAACTTATTGCAGTGTTTGAGTGATGAAATCAAGAAAAAAATGCATTTGGCGAAAAAGAAAGTTTTGTTTCATCACACCTATCCGTTATCGCGATGACCAAAATCAATGAGTTCAAGTTCGAATCGCTTCCTCACGCGCCCTATTCGCTAGATTTAATCCCCTCGGATTATTTTCTGTTTCCAGACCTTAAAAAAATGGCTCGGTGCTAAATGATTTGCCAACAATGAAGACGTGGAGTCTGCGATTGATGACTATTTTGAGGGGTTTGATGATTCTCGCTATAAACAGGGAATCGAAGCTATTGAACATCGCTGGGAAAAGTTGACCGAGCTAAAATTAGATTATGTAGAGAAATAAAGCTATTTTTCCCCAGATTGATTGTTTTTTTTTTGTTAGTTCGGCTACCTTCGTATCATGTTGATTGTATAAGTTGATTGAAGATCCTGAAGAGTAGAGAAAGAAAAATATTACTGGAAGACCCCCTGTATTGGCATCTAGACCGATTGAGCATGAAGTAGGTATAATGTACCAACATTAAAAACGTTAGAAGTGTCCTTCGATCAGCTTCGCACATTCAGAGGGAGAAACTGAACTTAAGAGATCCATCCAGGCATCGAAAACAATTAATAAACGTTTTTTGGGACAAAACATTTTTTCTGATTACTTCCATGACTTGAGAAAGGAAGAAACATTTTTTCAAAACGACAAATGGGTGGTGGTAGCAAAGTGCTACCAAGCTAGCAAGTGCAATAGCTACAGTGAAATATTTAAATATGATTCATGCACAACGGAAATATTTGAAAAGAACTTTAATCGATAATTTCATATTTCAACAAGAAATGACCCCTTGATGCGGCTCGGGTTAATACCCACATTTTATACTGCCCATCAAAATCTCCAGATCTAAACATCATCGAAAATGTTTGGACACCGCTAGCCATAGATGTGTGCATAGGTTTGAGGCAATTTCAAACTCAAGAGAAATTAAAAAAAGACTACTGAAGACGAATGGGGGAACTTCCCCATAATAACATCAAGTACTTTTACAGCACTCTTCCTAGTTGAATGATTATACTTTCAGAAAAAGGAGAGAGTTCAAAAAATCAAAACTAACCCACTTCAAAAATATTATTTGCAAACATTTCATATGTAACACTCCTTGTCAATATCTATTCATCAAAATACAAGAAGGCATATATAATATGGAATAAAAACGCAAAAAACATGGGTATCTTACCTTTTTTGTCCCAGACCGTGTATCCTGATGATACTATCGATGGTTATTTAAAACGTAAAGACATTGCAAACAAGCGTTTCAGTGCCAAATCTAGCTGAATTTTTTTTTCAGAGACTGTTATAAATGATTTTAAATAATGAGCACCACTGATTTGATTCATTGTTGTCCATCATTTTTTCTGTCTTTCGCAGCTGCACTTTTTCCTCGCAGGAATCAAACACTTAATCACGTTACACATCAGGCTACAAAAGAGATCTTTGTAGGATCTGGGCTGTTGAAGCATCAACCATTGTTCCTGCAACACACCAGGCATCAGTGATGTTATCAGTAACTTGGAAGGTTATTTTTACCTCAAATCACCTAACGTCCGATTCATTACCGCTAGAAAAGTCTTCAGGCTTGACGATTTGGTAAGTTATGAAGTACTCGGGGTATGCTTGTTCGCCTCTATACACAACGTACTCCGGAAAATTCAGCCCTCCCGCTGAAGGTCGTCCTGCCACGGAATGGTGACCTGGTGGAGCGTGGGCCATTTTCATGGCGCTGAATTGCAGAAAGGATTTGCCCAACGTGACACGGCATAACAGCAAATGTCTAGTTATAAAATCAAATTTTATATAATAGCTGTTTCGTTTAACAACGTTGATTTTCCCAGGAGATGGTACTAATACATTTGTTGGTATAGTATAGACTAATGATGTCCATGGCGTTTTGGCCGGTAAACATAACCCATCAAAACCCAATTCGTTAATAATTGTCATTGCGCAAAAAACGTAGTTTTGCATAGCTTTGAATATGTTGCTTTGATTTTTTTTTTGGGAAAAATCATCAATACTTATCGGCAAAAGTCTTGCACCCCCCTTTTTATTTTTGTTTTGATACGAATATGAATTGAGTTATTTTTTCAAAAGAAAGCTTAAAGGGCTAGTGGATGCGTGCAAGAGGAAAAATTGAGAGGAAAGCAAGAGGAAAATATGTATGTACCAAAGAATAAAATACATTTTCGAAAAAAGCTAAATTAATGTAAATATTGTTCAATTAATAGGCAGTATTACCTCCCGTACTTCTTATTATTGCGTAAACTCTTTGATGCATGCCAATAATTAGGTTATTAATGGAGTCTTGTGATAAATTGGTCCATTCCTCTTGAGCAGCTAAAATTAGCTCCTTGACGGATTGTTTCTACGGTTAATGACTAGAAAGGTAGTCCCAAATAGGTTCGATTGGATTCAAATCCGACTATAATGGCGGCCAATCTAATCTGTTAATTCCAGCTTCATTTAGAGCCATCTGGACGAACCTAGTCCTATGCAAGAGGGCGTTATCATCCATAAAGATAAAATTGTTACCAATTTCTTGCTGTAATGGATAAATAACAGGTCTGATTATATGTTCCAAGTAGAAATATGCGTTCCTTGTTTGTGGGACGTGAATGAGCCCTGTTCTTCCATCGTAAAATGTTCCTCCCCAAAATATTTCGCTACCGCCCTCATATGCAGCTACTTCAATAGCTGTATTAAGGTAATGCTGTCTTCCTCCAAACCCTCTGACGATAATCATCGCTGATTAAACCTTGTTTCATCTTGTTCAATCGGTAAGAACGACGTTTCTCCATTGAGGCAATAACCAGGCTTGATGCTGTCTGGCCCATTGAAAACGCCTTTGCTGGTAACTTAAGCAGTCCAACAAGTACTGAGCGGTTTTTTCGTTCATATTGAGCAAAATAACGATCTTGTCGTTCATTTGTAACCCTTCTTCGGCCACTTCTGGGTAGTGAGGCAACATCACCAGTTTCTTCTAATCTTCCAATTATTCTGTTAACAGTACTCTGAACAATATTTAAACGAGTAGCAATTTGATGTCGCGAGAAACCTTCTTGGTACAAGGCAATAATTCGGACTCTATTAAACGCAGAAATTTCAGCCCCAGACATGTTTACTGCTATACTGTATGGTTAACACAAATAAACTGGCTTATTAAAATTAATATTATTGTTTTAAGAGATATAAAATGCAAAAACCAACAAAATGATCAGTACCGAATAAAATATTTACCTGTGGCAAGTGTAACAACTTCTATCTTTATGAGTGGGACATCCTGTGCCACCACCAATACCATATACATACTGGTTACTCTTGGATGAGTGTTCCGCAAAGTATATACCAGCACCGAACATACCTTAACATACATTATTAGATATATTACCCATTTTTCTTTTAAATCAACTTTTAGTCACCTCCAATATAAGCATGTCGTTCATCAAATCCTTTCTGGACTATGGCATTAATGAAGGGAGATCCGTGGAATAACATCCTCTCGTTACCTTGATTGTTATTTTCTTCTGACACCTCTTGTCTCCTGTGGCTATATCTTTCCCATAACTTTCTGTTTTGTACTTTTTGAATCTACCCAAAAAAAGTCTCATCCTCTTCATCTTATCCCCAAAGAACCGTACTTACCCTGACGATGTTGTAACGGGTGAAAACGCCTCCAGCATGACCATTATCCCGATGCTCCCTGATACTATTTTGCATCTCCTCCTCGACAGTGATGAATTCTTTGTCATCAGTTAACAAATCCACCAACAAAGTCCCGGGGTTCGTCGGAGTCGACCATAAACCCCCACAACTAGCCACCAGACGTTCCATACCTTTGATCAACTTATGTCTGAACCCGTACGCAGTGATTCCGATCTGTTTTAAATCATCATGCCCCATTTCCGCCAAAATATCCAACGTTATTTGTTCCCGCTCGAAAATGTCCAGTAAATGCTCCAGATTTAGCGACGTCAGAAATTTCGCAATCGAATAAATATCGCTAACTTCCTCAGTGGTATTTTCAAGTTTCATTGAAGATCCACAACCTATAAACGAGCTGTTAGTCGGTGTTTATTATGTCATTGTGATATCAATACTTTCTACTACACTGTGTCTGCTTCCCACTGTCACAATGGGAATCAAGAGTTGTACTGCTGCCCCTGATGGCATTACAACTGTTTCTGCCGTAACTCCAGTGGTGGCGCTCAGTGTCGAAGCGGCTATTGACGGACTTGGAGTGTGCGAAGGGAGAGCTATGGATGGAGGTCGTGATGTAGCGGCAGCAGTAGTAGGTACACCTGATAATACATCGATTTCGAAAAGATTTTTAAAACGTGTTATTTCAAGTTGAATACCTTGCTGTGAAGCCATAGCGTCTTGTAACAAACACCGAACATCATCTGCCGAAGCCAAGTCAACGGGAGCTTGTCCTTCTTGATTCTTCAAGAAAGGATCAGCTCCATGAGCCAGCTATTGACCAGAAACGGGTTATACTGATGAAAGTACAAGTTATTTTATAAAACAACTTACCAAAAGTGCACATAATTGAGTCCTCCCCTTTTGAGCTGCTTCGTGTAAAGGTGTGAATCCCCATTTATCTGTAGCATTAACTACCGTACTGTATTTAATCAGAAGCGCGGCTATATCTAAGTGACCATAACTGGACGCGTTGTGTAAAGGTATCAAACCCCCTTTGTCCTGAGCGTTTACGTCAGCTCCGTTTTCCAGTAAATATTCTGCTACCTCCACATTGTTATAGCCAGCTTAAAAGAGAAGCCGCGATTGAAAACACCAACAAGTTCTCACCATGAGCAAACCTACCAGCTAAATGAAGAGGTGTTGAGTTTCTTCCTTGAGCATCTCTACAGTTGATGTTCTCGGGAGTTACCAGTCTTTGTACTCGAGCTAAATTGCCTTTTTTCGCCGCATCTAACAACGCGGCGTTTCCTCTCAGGAGATCAGCCACGTCCTGGTCTCCTTCCCGTACTAAATCCAATGGAGTGGCACCGTCTCGATTTTTTTTGCTGGGATCAGCTCCATGCTATCAAAAAGTAACTTAAAATAGTCTAGTGACTGTGTTTACTGGAATTGAATGGTCGGAAGTTTGAGTGTGAGTAATATTGGTTAGTAGTGGGAATGTGACACCATTAACCAAGCTGAGTAAGAAGGATTGGGTTCTGGGTGCGTTTTTATTAGTTTCTCGCCAGTAAGCTTATCGAGAAATGGTAAATTCAAGTTGAACCTGTTGGCTATGAGCTGGAACCTGCCCTACAACAATGCGTTTTCATACAATACAAAGATATAGCAACATCTGTATCTTAAGGACCTCTAAACAGTATACTGAATCTCGTATTGTTATAGAGGAAGTTTCTTTTGAGTAGATAACAACATATTCACTATTTTTCCTTCTTAGAGTTTGATCAATGTGATGTATTTAGTAAAAAAATATTTTTTATGAAATTTATACTGATGAGAAGAGTTACCTTCAATAGAAGCTTCACAATTTCATACTTCCCCTTGGCTGCTGCTTCATGTAGGGGAGTGAACTTCCACAAATCGGCCACGTTGACGCTGGCTCCGTGCTTTACCAGCAATTCGGTGACCTCGTAATGTCCGTAAGAACAGGCATTGTGTAAAGGAACCAAACCTCTGAGAAATTTCTAAATATTAGTTGATGAACTTAATTTTCATAGATCTTTTGTGTAAAAAAATGCATTTATTCCAGTCAGAGCATTGTCTCTATAAGATCTGTCCATTTGTCTGGCAAAGTTTGGATTCCGAATCTGTTCATCGATCTAATAACTAAAAAAAGGTGAAAATCCATGTTGTCAAGTCTGGGGAATAAGCTGGACATTGGAGCATTTCCCGTTCGAGTTCCAACAGTGTTTTTTTTTCATAGGTTTTGCATGAGATGAATTTTAATTTAATGTTCGCCGTTCTACAACTACTTTTTTTTGTCTAAATTACTGTTTGATTTACACAGTGAAAACACTAGTTCTGATTCGCTGAAATCACTCTTTACTGGTTCAGGTTGACAGAGCCTGCTCACCGCATGCCTCAAACATTATTTCTCCCATGTTACATGATAGGAGTTGTGTTATCTGACTTATGTACATCTGAACTAATTCCGTCAGACTAGTTTTAAAAACAGGTATACGAGGTATGGCTATTAATAAACAAGACTAATGTGCTACAGATGGAGTAGGCATGCGCCAAACGCCAGCGACCAATAGCTGTTTAGCTTGAAGCTTTCTCTTCGAATGCAGTACCTCTCGCTTCTGTAAACAAATCTGTAGCCTTCGAACTGTAGCCTTCGTTCGCGTTAGAGTTATCAAATCGAAATCTATCAATGACAATATCGAAAAAATCTGTATCTGGTTCCATCTGACTGTCGGTTAAGTATCGATTGCTGAAACTATAGGAATTGACAAAGAATATATTGTCAATAATTTATCATGCAAAAATGTTCGTACTGACACTTTGAATGCCATTGAAAATGACCCAAACTTATTGGAAATGATAATAATATATGACTAATCATGATTTTTTACTTATGATTCTCAAACGAAGTGCCAATCCATGCACTGGAAGAGCCTAAATCCATCGAGAGCGAAAAAAGTTCGAATGAGTAAATCAAAATTCAAAGCAATGATTATTATTTCGATATTGTACCTTCACTGGGTTCCTGAAGGTCAAATTATTAATCAACATTACTACCTTCACGTTCTTGACGAACTAAGGAAAAAAACGATCCGAACTGTGGAAGGACAAGCTATGGGTTCTCCACCGAGACAATGCGCCGGGTCATTACAGCATTCTAGCCAAGTACAGTGTTAGACCATCCATCTTAGTCGCCGGATCTTACGCCGTGCGACTTCTATCTGTTTCCGAAGGTGAAATATGCATTAAAAGGAACAAGATTTGAGTCCGGTGAAGCTGTGAAAGAGATTGCGGCACGCGTTCTGAAGGAGCTCACGGAAGACTTCCAGCACTGTTTCGAATAATGGAAGATTCGCATGGAGCGTTGTAGGGATAGAGGAGGGATGTTTAATAATGGTGATAATAAGTAAATATGTATGAAATCAAAATAAAATGTTTTACAGCGTTAGTCTCGTTGTTTAATAGTCACACCTCGTATAGGAACGATAAAAAATAAACTTAGGACCTAATATTTCTAAAAATTCATTGAATATTAACAAAAATAACGCTTTACCCTTTATCTTTGGCGTGTACGTCTGCTCCTTGCTGCAACAAAAACTCCACTACTTGTACCCTGTTGTAACCTGATGCAAAATGTAAAGGTGTCGAGTGTCTCCCATCTAAATCTCTGAAAAAATGTAGGTTATACTTTTCCACACAACAAAAAGCTTCAAACAATTCCTACCGGCAATTTACTATGTGGGGATATGATCCTAAATATCTTTGAACTTGATCGAGATCTCCTGCTTTGGCTGCCTCAAGTAGCTGACCCTCTACGTCAGCCGGAATTGCAGGAGGGTCCTGTAATATTTTCGTGACATTCTCGGAAGCCACCTGGGAAGCAGTGTAACCCTGCAGGGATATTATGGAACTGTCAACATTGTAAGATAGCAATATCCTGCAGGCTTGGACGTTGTCTTCTCTGGCGCATCTGTGAAGAGCTGTCTGCCCTAAACCATCCAACGCATTGACCTATAAATTTTCAAGCTAGAACCAGAGTATTTGGAAAGTTTTGCAAGAGTACTTTTGCTCCATTCCTCAACAAGACATCCATGAGATCATAATGGGAATTATCAGCTGCCATATGTAAAGGAGTGAGAAATTCTTTGTTCTTCTCATTGAGGGGAGCTCCTTTTCGAATGAGAGATTCCAAAACCTAACCAAACCCAAAATATGACGCAACCAACTCAGTTTTTTTAAGAGTAGCAATTTTACCTGTTTTCTCTTGGGATAGAGAGATGCAACTACTCCGTGAGCTGCTGTGTCACCTGTATAGGGATGTTTAAAACCAATGATGTCGGCAGTGAGGTATTTTTTAATTTTTGTATTGTCGGCCTGTCTGGCTGCATCCAACAGGAGATGACCTTTGTATTCATCTGAAAATTCAACCACGAACGATATTTGTAAATGTTATGACAGTATATCTAGAAATAAATCAATATATGAGGTGTGTAGAGGAAATAATGTTTTCTTCCTTTTTGGAGGGGCGATGCGACAACATCTGATGCGTCCGAAGCATGAGTTTGATCTCCCTAGACTCACTTGGTTAAGTTTCTTCGTGAACTGAATTTTTGGAGTGTAACAACATCACTGTAACACCGCAGCCTCCTCATTTACCAGACCTGAGTTCTTGTGAGTGTTCCCTCTTTCTAAGATTGAAAATTCCAGTTTCTGAGTCCCACCACTACTGTTAAGAGTAGACAAGCCATCTCCAAGTCTATGTGGCTTTCCAAGACAAGTACTTTGAAGGAGCCAATGCAGGATTGTAATTTTAATTGAATAAAAAAAATATAAAACATCAGTATCATTACTTTACTTACAGACCTTGTATATTTGTCAATTTTTATTTCACTACTCTTTGGTGTTTTCGTGATAATTAAAAAAAATCTCTTTGTTATATTTATCACGTTTCGTTAATGATGTGAGGATCATCAGGAGATGATTTAATCTCTAATGATTCATCTCAGATTAAATCATCTCCTGATGATGCAAACATGGTTAGTATACAACTTTGTTCCCGCCGTTTTTCTATGGATGGCGTTAGCGGTAAGCAGTATTCGAAATAAATACATCATAGACGGCATGCAATACTTTTGGGCATCTTGTAAACATACAGTTTATGAGCCAAATTCTCGTCATTTGCGGGAGGTGTTCATTTATTTGTTTAATGTAATGAAATCTGTGGCTGAGGCTCACCGAATGATTTCAAACACTTATGGTGAAGCTGCTCTACGTGAAAGAACGCGAAGTGTGAAACTCTACGTGTAGCGTGTGGTTTTAATGCTTCAAGGGCAGCGATTTTCACGTCGAAGGCCGGCCTCAAGAACGCCCCAAAAATCTGGGAGTGGCTCGGAAGCAAGGATATTGGATGGAAGGAATTTCTTCATCGCATTGTGATTTATTACGATAACCCCAAGCATCGAAAATCATGGGGATATCCCGCCATATTGCAAAAGTGGTCAAAATAGACTTGGAAACGTTGAAATGGCAAGTCCTACCCCAATCGCGGTATTCTCCAGACGTTACTCCCTCTGACTATCACCTGTTTCGATCGATGGCATCACCGCCTGGATGACAAGTACATCCGGTCTTATGAAAAAGCCAAAAATTGAATCGATTCAAAAGATGACCAGTTTTTTCAAAGCAGTTTCTTTATAGCGGTGCTTCGACGAATCACGAAAAAGCAGCGAAGAAAGTAAGATCAAAATATCAAGAACAAAAGTTTGGCATGTTTTAGATCACTGACTTTCCAATAAACTTTGGAATGCTTGGGTTATCCGCCAAGCGCCGTGAAATAGCGATGCTCACTAGCAAGCCAGCGACTGGCTTACACCCTCGCTCAGCTTAATGGGGGTAGAAACTCTCATTAAGCAAACCTTTCTGCAAAAAAAACTAGCGAATATAGGTCGGGATATTAATAAGGGGTGCAGAACTAAATATGTCCAGTACAGATCTACAAATCACATAGCACTGAAACCAAGTGTTAGCAGAAAACTTGAAAAGCTTCCTGGAACAAAATCGACTATTACATCTAAGGAGAATTAACTTTTGTAAATTTGATCAACAATTCGTCACATCATTTGAAAGAAAAACTTCCTTACAACAAGGGTCAAAAACCTAAGAGTTCCCGCGAAAAAAATTACAAAGTTATTAAGCCGTCAATCGAAAAGCTACGATAAGAATTATTGTTTTAAGCAAATGTGTGTAATTATTATTTAGCTAATAAACTGCATATAAACTAATGGACATTGTTAAACAATAAAAAAATAAGAATCAGTCATACATCAGCCAAAAAATGCAAGTGGCAACGTTGGTTGCATTGACTAACTGAGATGATCCTCACAAGAAAAATTATTCCAGTGTGTGTATTTAAATTCTGTTTAAAATCAACATTGTATTTTGAGCACGAATGTCACGATATGTTTCTTATTAACAAAACTGCTACCAACCAAATTAAAAATATACCAGGACTTTCTCTATAAGTTCTGGAAAATAGATTTGATTTGCGAAAGTTTTTTTCCTTACATCCTGTATAATAACAAAAACATTATACCATTATCCATCACGCTCAATCGCCGTACTTATGCCAATCTGATTATTATCGCTTTCCGAAATGTCAAAAATCAATGCGCTTTACTGTCATTGATGATGAAAAAGAATTTCTCATCGATCTTTGAAAGGCGAAAACTACTTATCAAAACACCCTAGTAGAAAATAATAATAAAAAAAATGAAACACTTACATGCAAGTCTTTCTTGTAGTTCCCTTGTAGGTGCAACATCAATGGACGATTTTGAGTGACAGTTTAACTGATAAGGATCAGCTCCTAACATAACAAAAACCATTAAAAATAATTTATGTATAAAGAACTTTCTATTCCTTTTAATGTAAATCATACTAATTAAATTACCTTCACTTAGCAATAATGAACAAACTTCAACTCTAGATTTGGAAGCAGCTTCATGTAAGGGGGTAAAGGCCCACAAATCATTGGCATTTACATTGGCTCCATGTTTGATCAACATTTCTGTCACTTCAAAGTGGCCATAGGAACAGGCATTGTGAAGTGGCACTAATCCACTGTAGAAAAAATATTTTATTCTATACAAGGACAAGACTCTGTGTTTTTTACCCCTTGTCTTTGGCATGAACATCTGCCCCATTCTGTAGCAACAACTGAACTACTCTACCCCTGTTATAACCAGCTGCTAGGTGTAATGGCGTGGACCTCCTTCCATCACTTGCATGACAATTAACATTTAAAGGATTGAGCAATGCGAGAAGTCTATCTTCTGTACCAGAGCGTGCTGACTCCAAAAGCTCATCCTACATAAACCACCATTGTATCACCACTGTTTAAAAAAAGTATCTCCTACCTTCCGGTACTCCCCAGTTAAAACAGGTCTAGTTGCTGGATCTGCAACTTCCAACGCTGTTTTTCCTTCAGTGTTACGTATGTTAACATCAGCTCCATGTTGAAGCAAAGCTACCAAATAGAAGCAGCATTATTTTGATGCAAAAATCATTATTAAAGCAACACTTGCCTATACAGACATCAATCTTTCCTTTAATAGCTGCTTCGTGTAGAGGGGTATAATTCCAGTTATCGCGGGTGTTGGGACTTGCACCTGCTTCTAACAGAAGCCGTACAACATCAGCATGCCCAAAAGAACAAGCATTATGTAAAGGATGAAGTCCCCCATCATCTCTCGCTTGTATCGAAGCCCCAGCTGACAAAAGAAATTCAACGACGTCTCGCCTACCATACCCTATAATTTCGTGTCCATTTTCATTAAACATACTCGCGAAAATAATCGTTAATTTTAATCCCGTGCAAAAACGAAATAATTTTAACTGTACGTTGCATATATAATTAAATAACTGTAGTACATTTTCGAAAAAAATCACTTTTACCTGCTGCAAAATGCAAAGGGGTAGACTTTCTACCTGCAGTGTCCCTGGCATTAACTGTAGTAGGAGTGACCAGTTTCCTCACTCTCGCAATATCACCGAGTTTGCAGGCCTCAAAAAGATCCCTTAAAGGATCGTTGGTATTCGGTAGCGGATCCATCGAAGTTTTTAACACATCTCTTCTGTTGGTCGCCATCACTACACGGAATTTTTAGAAAAACATCACGGAAAAACCGATTTTTCAGTCTATTTTCACGCTCTTTCAACACGGACCGATCAAAGAATGGGTGAAAGTCTTTTCAGCATCGCAATTTTGTAATATTTTGGTCTAATAAAGTTGAGTCATATCATTTAATTCTTTGTTTGTTGTGGGCCGAACGGGAACTTACAGATCGGCGATTGACGATTTTGACGGTGGGAAATGGTTTTATCCTTGTCTCTCTCGTCGGATGACCGAGGTGTAAAATGGGAACGTATGGCCTAATTTTTTTATGACAATTACGTCACATGGCAAGGACGTTGACGTCAAGTACCCTGACAAAACGTTATTATACAATATTAAAAGTACAAGTCATTTTATTGATAGTGTTCGGTGAAGGTACAAAAGAATATGAAAATAATATAATTTTTTCCATATTAAAATTAATTAAACTAGGTCAACAAACTAGGCAACCAGTAAAACCAGAGAATCAGATTTTTAATCATCAATGTATATAACCAATATAGCATCATTTGTGTTTAGAAGTTACTGCCCCAATTATATACTTTTTAACTTTAAATCTCTACACTCCATATTAGAATTATATTTATGGTGAAACACATTGCTAATATTAAAGTGTTAAATATAATAGTGACCATAGCTTTTTATTATTCTTGTAATTTAAACAGCTTTATGAGTTTGGCTTATCAATTTGTTGGTATGCTATTTAGTGTCAAGGTAAAGTACTGGTTGCCTAAGGTTTTAGATATCAAAAATATACTAATTAATTTTTTTATAACTTATTATATAAAATTTTTATTTATGGTACTGATTAATTACTAAGGGCGTAAAATGGATGAAAATAAAAAGTTCCCCGCAACTTTATTACTCAATTTCGAGGCGTATGCGGAAACAGAGTCGACTTTAATTGACTTTCTAAACTCTGTCTGGAACATTTTAGAATAAAAGAGGCCGAGAATTTACGACAATATATACAGCTAAACTAGAAGAGCATGACAATAAAAGCTCAGTAATTTCGTTATTATGAAATTGAATATGTTGGTCCGCAGTTTTGTGGGTGAATTTGAAGATGGGACATATTAATTATTTAATTTTCTCTGTGTGTTGATGTTTTCCGTTTACATATATGCTAATCGACATAGAAATGTGAATATAAGGAATTCATTAATACTTTCACTTCCATGTTAGCATCATCAGGATGATTCAATGTAATTCTAAAATTATACTATGTTCTATTTATATGACAACCGTACCTTATGAAGATGATTTAATATGATCATGGGATGATTGGGATGAAAAATTGAGTTTTGGAGCTTTCTAAGATATGGCAGTTAGCAAGGTTTTAAAAAATCAAGTGATGGTGATCTGTTATCATGGATAACAGCCTCCCACACCACAGTTTCGACAGTGCGATAACCAGATCTTCCTCACGAGAACTAAGGATTTTTTATTATTTATTTTTTATGCTCTGTAAATCATTGATCACCCGTGGGTTTTTAAAGTGGGAGGACGTAGACGAAAATAGTGCTGCTAAACAATTCCTTTGTTTTTCCCTTCCTCCTTTTTACTTTTTGTGCTGTTGAAACTCTTATATAATAATAATAATAATATAAAAATAACTTTTTCATTAAGCTCGGAATTAGTTCGACTATAGCACTCTCAATATTGAACATACCTAAAGAACAAATGTTTTAGATCCCTCACTCCTTTGCGAGTCCGTTGATGCTACCACCAAACAATAAACACACGAAATGAAACAGAGAATTAGTGTCTTCACAACTACATAGCCACAAAATACTATTGTATAGTTTACAGTCAAATTTCGTTTTGAACTTGACTCAAATTCAACAAGTGCGTGGGACGACCGTTAGTTTATAATTCAACTTTCTCCAAACTTAAATTACTCACTATTAACTGTTTTAAATTAGACACTTTCATGTTTGCAAATAAAAATTTATTATTTTTATTTAAAAAGTACTACTCAGTGTGTACACACGTAGCAAATCGTAAGTCAAAACAAGTATTCGCGAGGCGAACGAAAAATCCATCAAATCAGCGTTTAAAACTAATTATCGATACGCTCGATCGCAGTTAATCTCCGTCCAAATCGCACGTTTTAGAAAGCAGTTATACCCCCGAATTCTGGCAACCAACAAAACATGTAACGTGGCGTACGGCCGTTGAAGGTGACGTAAAAATTGTGGCGAGAGGATGGAATTTTTGTACACATTATTTGATGTGATGGGTCGACAGACGTTTTTCTACATTTGAAGATTTTAGTTTTTAATAATATCTTAAAATTAGTCAAAGGAAAGAACTTGAACGGAAATAAAATAGGGTGAAAAATTGTTTACTGTGATAATTGCTGGAGGGGCAGCGCCCCAACGCCCTCCCTCACGAGCTACAAGTGAAAATGACCTCTCAAAGAAATCTTTTTATTTCTCTGTCTCTAATAGCTGTGTATATAATGGAAAATCAACATCCATCGCTTTATATCTAAAACACTTAATCCTTCGTTAAAATAAATGATTTTTTCGCCTTTTTTAAGCTCAAATATGTAAATTATTACATATTCAAGGCAATTTGAGACCTGAATATTTTTTACAATTTTACAAATATTTAGTCGCGATGTTTTTCGCTTTTTGCCCACTTTTAGGTTTTTTGTTATAACTCTGCTTACATTTAATATATTTTAATGGAAATATGCATTCTTATGTAAAATTTTACTGCCGATTTAATAGGAAACTGTATATTTCGCTTTCTCGTATACCAAGGGTTATTAGTAAATTATTCATATTTTACATAAAATCATCTATTGTTTTATAGCGACATCTCTAGCTCTCCTAGCTCTCGACACCTCTAGTTAATCCTACGTTCAAACAGATAATTTTTTCGTTTTTTTTTACCCTTATTAACTTATTATATTTTCAATCCATGCTGAGACCTGAAGGTTTTCAACAATTTTTCCTTGTATCGATTCTTTAAGTTCCTATCTTTTTTATTAATAAGGCTTATTGAAGTTTTATTGAGAAAACAACAATTATAACAACAATTAATTAATTATGATGATGACGTTAATGTATTCTTTGTGATTGTTTGTGACCTGTTCCCATCTCTCGACCGATTTATTAATGCCGACAAATCGCTTGGTTGGACAGCGAGCGGAAGAAGTGATAATCGGTAGGCGCAAGCTCTGGAGGCCTTCTTAACGATGTTTGCTGTGTGAGGTCGTGGAGCATGATGACTTGCTTTGTAAGATAAATATCCTCATTTACACAGTGCACGTGCCAGTACACGAGACCGTCCCAGTCGCACCAAGCACAGATCAAGACGTTCTTGGGATGTAGATCTTGGTTAAATCCTTTCCTTGTTTCATATTGATGTAAAGACATCATTTTTCATCATTTCAAAATTAAGTCTTTCAGAAAAATGATGCCATTCGTTTTGTAGAACGCATATTTACACTCGGTCAAAAAAAATAAAAATGGCGAAAAACAAACAAATTATAACAACGGCCGGACATTATGGCACGATCCATTAGATTCTGAAATATATTAGGTATTCACATTTTTCATGTCAGCCAGTATATTTCGTGGGAGTGTTACACTAAAAACATTTTTTATACCATATGTTACATTATAATGGCGTTTACAATAGAGAGAGAGATCCCCACACAATTCAGGTGTGTTTAATAACAGCATGAAAGCAATTTCGAGGGGTTGCCATCTACGCAAATTGTTTACAGAGAAACTGATTTTTTTTCTTTTGAACTGATGATTTATGAAGGTAGATTATACCGGGTGGGTCATTAATTTTCGCATTTGACAATTTGACTTCATGTTTTGACATTTCGAATACGTATATATACACTCAATGTCAAAATGTCATACACATACTATAAATATTTCAAAGAATGCCCCTTTAGGGCATCGATTAAAAGGAACTTTTTCATCGGTTGCCAAGCTGATTCGATTCGGCGGGATATAGTTATACGAAATTACCGTTCAACTGGAAGGCCAGCTACTATCTCAAGAATCGATCACTAGTAAGATCGATCAACTAGAATCGATCAACTGGTAAGGTAAGCAAAACAGCAGTCGATGTATGATCGAAATGATGGGTGCAGTCCTAATTTGGTACCCAATGATTTCTTTTTGTTCCCGTCCGGAAAGAATTAACTATGTAGTCAACGATTTTCGACGTCAGAGCGCTTGATGCGTTAAAACTGCATGTTTTGGAGATACCTCAATCGGAATATAGAAAGTGCTATGAAAATTGGCTCAAACTATCAAACTAGAATATGTTGAAAAACAACAACAATCTTCAATGATAAATATTGGTTTTTATTTATTAATCCGGATACATAAATAGCAACCCTCGTATATGTCAGACCCGAGACTTATTGACCGATGTGTTATGATTTCAAAAAGAAATTAAACCATCAAAATTTACCCAACAACAAAAGTTTCCTGTGAAAAATCGACAGTTATTATTCCTTAAAAACTTTATATTTTGCGTTAATTATGGTTTGATTTTCTTGAAAGTTACTTGTAGTGTGTGTTGATATAATGTTATAAAATTGTATGCTGTTAAAACAAAGAAAATTGAGTAAAAATGGTTTGCTCAAATAGTTTTTTTCTTACTGTATGCCATTTTGATTGACTCTGATGTAACTACTTGACTAGAATCAAACTTAGCTTAAAACCTCGAAAACTTATTCAAAAGAGACTGCTAATACCAAAGTTTGACCCAACGAAAATAAAATCAGCCCTAACAAAAGAGCTTGATAAACAACCAGCACAGAACTGGCAAGAATTGAAACAAGAAATTATTAAAACAGCCTTAAAGTTGGTCCCTTTACAAAAACGTAGAAAACATCCGTGGTGGGATGAAGTTTGCGAGCAAGCAGTATTAAGCCGAAGTAAAGCATTCAAAGATTGGAACAGTCAAAAAACAGCAATAAACTATAACATCTTTTTGGAAGTAAGAAAAGAAACATCGAAGCTAATTAAACATACTAAAAGAAAATATGAAAACAATCAACTTAATGAAATAGAAAAAGATTTCCAAAAAAATAACACCCGAAACTTTTACAAAACATTTAAAACTAAATTAACAGGCTATCAACCGCAAAGTCTTTGCTTCGAAAAAGAAAACGGACAATTAGCTCTAAATAACCAAGACAATTGCAAAGAACTTGCGAAATATTTTGAACAAATACTAAACTGTCCGGAGCCCTTAAACAAATTAGCAACACTAAACCCTAAACAAATAAACCCAGATTCATTACCATCGAATGAAGATGAAATAATTAGGCAAATCAAGCGGCTTAAAAATCACAAAGCTTCTGGTGAAGATGGAGTCACTGCTGAACTTTTGAAATCCGCTGGTCCAGGTACAATCAAGGAAATAACCAAAATTCTACAAAAAGTTTGGTGAACCGAACGGATTTCGGAAGATTGGAACGATGCTCTAATCCATCCACTACACAAGAAAGGAAATAGAACGGATGTAAACATCTATAGATGGATATCTCTTCTCCCAGTTTGTTACAAGATTCTATCTCAATGTCTACTAGACAGAGCACAGGGACAGTTAGAACCTAACATTGGTGAATATCAAGCAGGTTTTCGACCGGGCAGATCCGGCCCTGAACAGATCCTGAATCTAAAGTTGATCCTAAGACATCAAAAACTGTACAATAAAAATCGCGTCTGTACATTTGTGGATTTCAAAAAAGCATATGATTCTACTGACCGCGAATCTTTATTCCGAATCTTGAAAGAACAAGGACTAGATTTGAAAACGCTGGCAATTATTAAAGCAACATTAAGTAACACAAGGTCAAAAGTAAAATTTATGGGTGACATCTCAGAGCCCTTCGAAATTAAAACGGGAGTGAGACAAGGGGATGGACTCTCGCCACTCTTATTTAAATGTGTTCTAGAAAAAGTAATACAGGAGTGGGGTGAAAAAAAGTCAGCCCTGAATATTGACTAGCCCATTAAACTGAGGAGAACCAACATCAAAATTGATTGTCTGCATTTGCTGATGATCTAGAAATTTTAGCTCAAGATGTATTAACGGCACAGAAACAGATTGAAATCCTAAAAGAAACAGCAGAAAAGGTAGGACTCCAAATTTTCTTTGAAAAAACACAATACATGACCTGCAACAGACTAAGAACACCATTTTTAAAAACAAAATATGGTAACATCAGACGAGTCTCTCAATTCAAATATTTGGATGAAATACTCATGGAAAATGGGTTTGGAAAAAGCGGCCAATAAGGGTAGATGTCAAAAAATGCAAACGGCATTGAGCCTTACACAAAATATTTACAACAAAAAATGCCTATCTAAAAACACAAAACTGAGACATTACAACACAGTTATTAAGCCAGAATGTCTATATGCTGCAGAAACGCTGATTTTGAACAGAAAGAGAGACATCGAGGACATTGAAAAGAACGAAAGAAAAATCATAAGAAAAATCCTAGGCGCCAAAGAAATAAATAGCACAACATACCGACTTCGAGAAAACCAAGATATCAAACAATACACAGATATACATAGCGATATGAGAAAAAGAAGACTGAAGTTTTACGGACACATAAAACGGATGAATCCGAGTAGGCTAACTAGACAAATAGTCGAATTTTATGAAAATAGGAGTAGAGCTAAAGTAGAAATAATTAAATGGATTGCTGCAATTAAAGAGGACCTAAGATCAGTAAATATTACACAAACTGACATTCAGGAAAGAGGCAAGGTTAACGTTTAGTTAACGTTAGAGAGAAAAATGTAGGACGACTGGAACAACTTGGTTTGACGAAAGAAAAAAGCTCATAGCGAAAGAATGAAATTAGTATGTGCGTAAAGGAAGGCTAACAACAACAAACGCCTCTAATTGTACTTCGTGTGGTCCACCAGGGCCCATACGTAAATAATATATATATATATATATATATATATATATATATATATATATATATATATATATATATATATATATATATAAGTTGATTTACTCCGAGGCCCCAATCTGCCTTCTCTCATTTTCTGGTGAACTTTTGGGAGTAGGTAGATTGAGGCCTCGGACTAAATCAACTAGATTCTGGAAGTGGAAGGCGAAACGTCGAGATTTTATAAATCTAAAACGCAGTTCTACCCGAGAACCTAGTAATTCTAATATTACCTACCGCGGAAGCCTTCCGCGAATATATATATATATATATATATATATATATATATATATATATATATATATATATATATATATATATATATATATATATAAAACGTGATCTATTTGTAAACTTCGAAAGTATTTTCCAACCAATCAAGTGCAATTAACACCACCCTTACACAATAAATTATTGTAATTTGTTCGGTTTAACTTTATTAAATTTGCCCGTTAAAAATTAATGTTGAACAATATACGATTGGATTGGACCAGGGGGCGGGGGGTACTTTCTCTGGTATTGATTGTTCTTATTTGTTGTAGCGCCTTTCGAATTAACGATCATCCGGATACCGTTAAAAGGTTCTGCCATTTGTTTGGAAATTCTCGACAGATTATCACATTTCCTCCCTCGTTCGACTCCTCAATTATTTAAATAGTCTAACTTTAATAACGCCCAGAATGTAATTTAACTTTGTCGATCTCGTTTTTCGTTTTAAATTATTTATTCTAATTGATATACACAATTTGTCATGTGAACGGTTGAATCTAAGGTAGAATATATATATATATATATATATATATATATATATATATATATATATATATATATATATATATATATATATATATATATACAGGATGATAGGTAAACATGCGGCAAAAATGCAAGGGGTTATTCCTTGTCCTATACTAAGAATATTTTGTCTTATGATGATTTTTGAAAAAACCCTTTGTTTCGAAGATACAGTGCGAACAAAATTTGCGACAACCATATTCGATATTTGTTGAAATCATTAATGTAAATAAAAGTAGGGTGTACGTCAATGAGTTTATCAAGTACAAAACATTTTTTTTTCGATCTCGATCACTTGGAACGGCTGTTTTATCTAGTAAGTGGATTTCATCGGTGAGTGAAGTCCTCTATCATAATGTATACAAACGCCGAGATGACTGACATGCACTTAACCCGGACTTAAACCCCCTGGATTATTTTTTCTGGGGATATCTGAAGTCATTAGTTTACGCTACTCCATGGAAGTATTTGGATGATCTGCGAAATCGGATAATTGCTGGGTGTTACTCAATTAGAAACGACTCTGGTGTGTTTGAAAGAGTTCGGCAGTCAATGACGAGAAGATTGAATGCTTGTATCAAGGCTGGAGGAACATTTATTGTAGATTGAGCAACTTTACATGTACTTTTTGATAATAAAATGTTGTTAATGTCGTAAATTTTGTTCACCCTGTATCTTCGAGGGGTTTTTCAAAAATCATCATACAACAAAATATTCTTAGAATAAGTCAAGGAATAACCCCTTTAATTTTTGCCGTATGTTTACCTAACACCCTGTATATATATATATATATATATATATATATATATATATATATATATATATATATATATATATATATATATATATATATATATATTGTTACGATAGTTTCTCGGGTATCCCGTATTAGCTGAATATCCATTGTTGGCCGGTTCCGATGGTGTTTTGATGGATCAATTTTTTTTAAGAGCATTTACTGGACGGCGTTTGCTTCAGTATTAATCGTCGAAAGGTCGTGGAGCGAACGATTTTAAAAACATGGATGAGACTCCATCGAAACGTCAGCGAAACCAGCTAGCGAGGTTTCTGGCCTTAAGTCCAACTAATGACGGTTTAAGACCAGAAACTGGTCTTGGGAAATGCTTGCTGACGTTTTGGGTGACGAATGAAGGAATGGCAAAACACCAACATTATACACGGGTAATATATAATAATTAACTGTATCTTAAATACAAGTCGAACGACTAGACGAACTGTGTCTCGTTCTATTACTAGAAGGAAAAATGCATTTACATCTTAAGACTGGTTTCGTTCTTTAAGAACTCATCAGTGAAGCTCGAAAGGTTTTTTTTTCAAAGTAATCTAACCAGACCCAGTCGTCTGTAATTACACACACAGTTCGTCTAGTCGTGCTACCTGCATTTAGAAATACAGTTAATGATTATGTATTGATAATTTGTATGATCAAGTAGACAGAACTTTGTTTCTTCTTTATTTAAACCTAGCCCGCAAGGGTGACTACATATCGTAAGTTAGAAGTTGGAATACGCTACCAACAAGTGAAGACCACAAGGTGGCGTTACTGTATAACGTTCACCTATATTATCCGATTTTTGGAATTAAAGACGACTGGGTCTGGTTCGATTACTTCCAAATGTCAGTTCAATTTGTTTTTTCATAGAGTTAACACCTGCACCAAACGTGCAGCAAACGTATAGTAAACGTCGATTAATTGTGCAGTCAGATCTCTGTCGCGGAAAGCAATTCCTTTATTTTTTTTCTTTATTTGGGTTTTTCGCCACGATCTAGAACTCAAAAAATATCAAAAATATCTGTTCTTATGTAAATAAAGAATCACTGGGTAAAAACAAAAAAACCAAACGGAGACAAATTTCTCAGTGATTCTTTTTCTGTAATAAATTTGCCTATTTGCCTATAATAAACAAAATTTTAAAAATATAAAAATGTTCTAAAAAAATATACAAACTTTTAACGTTAACGTTTCGGCAAGTAATCTCCTGTTTTCAAAACAAATCTAAAAAAAATTATATTAATTTTTAAATATTCTGAAAACATAGGAAGTAAATATATATATTAACAATTAGTTTTTAATGAGAGTGACATACTACCAAAAAAATATGCTTGTCTGAAGACTTGCATTGTCTTCAGACAAGCATTGAGAATGCCAAGTGTGACCTTGGTGAAATGTCTGCACATTCCCAACAAACCGGACACAAACGATCGGATATACTCCCGGACTAATAGTCTAGCATATATATATATATATATATATATATATATATATATATATATATATATATATATATATATATATATATATATAAATTCAAAACTTCGAAAAAAAAGGGTAATTTTTTTACGTAGTCCCCATTTTGCAAAAAAAATGTTTTTTTTATTGGTACTAATGATCAGGATATTCTTACTAATTAAGAATAAAAGGAGTAATGAAAAATAAGGAAATAATAAATCAGAGTACTGCTGATCGTATGGTATGCCGGTAAAAATATTTACTTTTAGTAAATTTGTATTCTTTCGAAATTAAAATCGCAAAATCCATATGCATCCTTGTGAACAGTTAAGATAAATATAAATGGGATGGTCCATTTCATTATCTGTTCCTTCCTTAGACCGGGGTCTATCTATTTTGGTGGTGTTTTCCGTGGCGATATCCCCCAAAACAGTCGGTTATTCTAGGTTTCCTACTGTCGACACTCAATCGCCACTCATGCATTGCCAAGTGCGATAAAAGAGCAACCGCCAGGCATTGTAAAGCGCCCTCTGGGGATCATCTAGTCGGCTATCTCGGGAATTTCTAGAAACTGATTTGAATGAAACAAAACCTTATATTTCCTACCTTTCATTTCTTCATCAAATGAAAATTTATATTATATAATGTTATTGTGTATGTTTATTGTTTTTAATTGTTTTGTTATTTGTTTTTAATCGTTTGTGTATTGTTTTTAAAATTATTGAATAAAACACAGAATTTACATTGATTTCAATTTTCTTTTATTTTTAATTAACACATAGTGTATGACATTTAAACACGAAAGATCTGTCAAATGACCACCTCTTGCAGCTCCACGGACGTCCTCTCTTTTGTCGTTGTGTTTGTTGGATGATATTTTGGCATAACCGTGGCTCTATCTCACCAATGACTCCAATAATTTCTTTCTTTAGTTCAGGACTCGATTGTAGATTGTTCTTATAGATCTGACTTTTCACGCAACCCCAAAGAAAATAGTCCAACGGTATCAAATCACATGATCTTGGTGGGCAATTTACATCACCGTTTTTTACAATAACTTGTTCAGGAAATTTTTCTTTTAATAAATCAACTGTTTAATTAGCAGAGTGAGATGTATTGAGGTGCTATAGGAACTTCATATCCTCTAGATTTGCTGGATCCCAGATCAATATTATTCAATTCAACCCACAAGACTCCAGTTTTCTCACGATGTCAAACACTCTTCATTCACAGTTAGAGCTTCACCAGCAGTACTTGAGGAAAATCCTCTGTTTGTTAAAGAACAAAAAATGTATAATTGGATCAAAGTCCAATTGACATATACACGACGTTTCGAATGATCCAGTGGCTTTAGTTCCTGTGATATTTGAACCATATATGCCTTCAGAGCTAAATTCTTTTGTATCAATCATTTCGTCCAAATTGTTGTGAACGTCGACTTTATTCAAGAATTAAAAAAAAGTCGTAAAGATTTTTCGTAAAAGACGCCATCTATATTTCAGATCGGAGGCTTATTCACCGATGTGTTATTGGTCTCCAGAAGACATTGTTTTGGGAAGGTTTTTACTTCTTCAATGCTTTGGCCATCCACATAAAGAGTGCTCCGAATGTAGTTTGTTAAATAAACTGTTAAAATTGTATTTGAAGCTATAAAGTTAATTAGTTAATAGTGTTAATAGTGTTAATTATCGACTTTTCCTTTTATTTTCTTTTGTTATGATTAAGTAAGTCTTTTCCTTTTATATTTCTTTGTTTGTCACCCTTGTCTTGTTATTATTAGCTGCATATGCTAAATAATGTGTATTTAATTTCATTCGCATCAGACGTTGACCACCCATCCCCCCACCCCAAAGAAGAATCTAACAATACTATCAGATCAATCGGTATACCACTTAGAATATAAAACTACAGGAAAGAGCATATGATTCTGTAAGTGGAACCGAAATGGTAGCTGCATATGGCCGACTACGGTTTCCGGTTTGGCAGTGGCGTAGGGCAGTATGAATAAAAATGAAAAACTGATAAAAGTTTACAGTTAATGTAAAGTTTTGGGGTTAGAGGCGCATCAGCAACTGAGAAGGCTATTTAGCGACTGGACCTACCGGTTAACGTGGGTTCCGAACCATGGTCATCAGCTACCGAAAACCCCGATCAGCACCCCCCTCAGGCTATCAACCCTTGGTTTTGTGCTTAACCGAAAGTATCTCGAGAAGCCTACCGACTGGCGAGTGACCAACACAAAGAATCTTCCAGAAAACCTCCCAGAACCTACCCAGCCTCAAACTGGCGTGACTGAGGGGTAATTCTTTGTCAGATTTTACAGTCTTACCTAGAAACATTCACAGGAAATTTAGAAAAACTTTTACCTAGTACGGGACTCGAACCTGCTGCACATTAACTCCCGTAACGTAAGGCTCACGCCTTAGACACTGCAGCTAATGTGGCTCCCAAAAAACAGTTTACAGTTAAATTTATTTACAGTTTAAAACAATAAATTATTGTATAACTATCGACATTATATTGAATTAATGAAGACTTACTAGATACGGCAGAGAAATGTATACATTTAAATTTTCGTCTGTTTCGTAATTATTTAATGTTTCGTCTGTTGGTGGTTAGACTTATCAGGGTATTGACATATGCTCTCTCGCCAAAAATAGGGAGTCCCTCGCCACAATCCAAAAATTCATATTTTTGCTGACTTCGCGTCGGATGGCTTATTCATGGAGTTTTTTTGTCTTCTTTGGACTGCGTCCAATGAGACAACAGTCAAAAGAAGTCAAAAACTCCATGAATAAACCATCCGACGCGAAGTCGACTAAAATATGCGTTGTTTGATTGTGGAGAGGGACTCCCTATTCTTGGCGAGAGAGCATATGTCGGTACCCTGATGAGTCTAACCACCAACAGACGAAACATGTGCCCTCCAAAATAAAGGATGGGTGGGCCTCCCGGTCAAACAACTAACTAATATATATATATATATATATATATATATTAGGGTGTTAGATAAATATGCGGCAAAAATGCAAGGGGTTATTCCTTGTCCTATTCTAAGAATATTTTGTCTTATTATGATTTTTGAAAAACCCCTTTGTTTCGAAGATACAGGACGATCAAAATTTGCGACAACCATATTCGATATTTGTTGAAATCATTAATGTAAATAAAAGTAGGGTGTACGTCAATGAGTTTATCAAGTACAAAAAAAAAATCGATCTCGATCACTTGGAACGGCTGTTTTATCTAGTAAGTGGATTTGATCGGTTGCATTTGTTTACATAGATTGAGTGACGTTTGGCTGTTTGACGTGTCTTAAATAGTGAGTGAAGTCCTCTATCATAATGTATACAAATGCCGAGATGGCTGACATGCACTTCATGTATGGACTTGCTGATGGCAATGCATTACAAGCTAGGCGATTGTACAGTGAACGATTTCCAGCCCGTAATGTCCCCGATCGAAAAATCTTCGAAAACATTCATCGACGTCTTCGTGAAGCAGGCACATTGAAACGAACTGAAGGGTCGGATATCGCTGGATTGGTCGAAGTGGGCCACATGCATGACCTGCTCGATCCCCGGATTTAAACCCCCTGGATTATTTCCTTTGAGGATATCTGACGTCATTAGTTTACGCTACTCCATTGAAGAATTTGGATGATTTGCGAAATCGGATAATTGCTGGGTGTAACTCAATTAGAAACGACCCTGGTGTGTTTGAAAGAGTTCGGCAGTCAATGACGAGAAAATTGAATTCTTGTATCAAGGCTGGAGGAAGTCATTTCGAACATTTATTGTAGATTGAGCAACCTTACATGTACTTTTTGATAATAAAATGTTGTTATTGTCTACAGCATTTTTACAAATATAATTAATTCTTCTAGTATAAATAGTCAATAAATAAACTACAGTATTAGATGTAAACTCAAGTATATACTCATTTTTCACAACAACCAAAAAAAAACTAACTTTCAAGAATAAATGCTATGAAATATTAACCTCGAAGAAACTTACCATTAAACACAAAATCACCTTTTAAAACGCACTAGACGTACGTTCCGCTAATCATGTTAGATTTAGATTAGATTAAAGCATCTCGTGATGATGCTAACACGGTTAGCGAAACGGACGTCGAGAAGTTTCAAAAAGTGATTTGGCGTTTAGTGGTAAATATCTTCGAATTTAGTGTTTCATACCGAAAATTTCAATAGAAGAATTGAGCTATGAAAGATGTTTATCACAATGATAAAAAAATACATCTTTTAAACTGTCAACTTCAATTCTTGGGCCAGCATTTCGTAGTAGTCTCACTTTTACCTTAGAGTTTGATCAAAACAATCCTCAGCAAAACGATGGGAATATAAAAACCTATCGCGGCTTGGAATAAAGTCTGGAACAAAATCCAAATCAAAACGGAAGTAACATTTACATTTATTAGTACAATAATTTCGGAAAAAAAAGGGTTGTAAAAAAAGAGCTGAATTATTAGTTATATTTTATAGGTAGTTTATATAAGTAAAGTAACATGTTTTATATGTATATAAAGAAACCTAAAAACAATCTGAATTTTTAAGGCCCAGAATCTCAGAAAACTAAACATTTCAGAACGTACGTTAAAAATAAGTTTTAAAAAAAGATTATCACTATCTTTAACAACATTATTATTATATTATTTTACCTAAATCAATTTGAGTACGCCTATGAATACCAGGAGATATGTTGGGCTTCATAACCTTAAAATTTCATTCATACAAAATACGTTTTTATTTCTAAATAATTGACAATTTTAAAAAATACTTATATAATGTTACTCCTGAATTTTGATTTTTTTCGTGTCAGGTAACAACCCCACGAACAACTAACTATATTTTATGTGTTTACTTCCGATATTATTGCTTTTATTGTCAATATAATAAGTATTAATGTGTATTAACACTAGAACACACAAAAAGAGTATTCCAGTACACTTATTCGGCACTAATTATTGATCGAAACATATTAAACTCGCTCAACTGTACTATTAAACTTCTAAATTATTGACACCAACTACCAAAATTTCAAAACAATGAGTCATCTGTGGTGTTTCAATATCGTCATTTCCGCCTTCATTATGCACAAAGATAGGCAAGGCCTGTTAGTTTTATATTCAAAGTTATACCACCAGTCCCACTACTTTATTTATACACTTCTAGCATACCACCCAAAATTTGGTTATCTAAAAACAAGGACTGGTACTGGGGCTTTTAACTGAAGAAACCCTATATTACGAGAATTAGTAATTTTTAATTTAAAGTTTACGTTAGACTTATCAATAAAAAATTACGAAGAAAAAACGAGACATAAAACAAACCTCGCTCTGCTTTTTTTTTGGGATGTAAAAATTTATAAATTACATGGCATTTGGGTTAAAAATTATACGTCTACCAAAAATTCGATAAATTTTGATTAAATCCGGACAGGAAACTTATGATTTTTCGTGCGATATTAAATAATAAATTTCGAAACAGAGCTGAGATGAACGCTGGGACGATATGTAGTGACGGGCTGTACGCCAGCATGCGATATCAGTGCTTCGAAAGAATTGAAATTTACGATTCAATAAGCAGAGATATCAACGTACCGCTGTACCGTAAATAATCTAGTTGAAAGATCATACTAAAATCGAGAAGAAAAAATCGATGGCAATCATCTGAATGCTCGTTCCCTTGACGTTAAGGTCTTTATTAGATTATATTTTATTTCTATCTTTACTTATACATTTACTTGAACATTTAATTTATTCATGTATACTGTGGGAGAAAAAATTACAACCCAGTTTACAGTCGTCCAATGTCCATGTAAATAGTAACAAGATTTTAATAACACGAAAAGTAAAAAGGAGGAAAGGGTAAGCAAACAAAATTCTTCAACAGCACTATTTTCTTCTACGTCCTCCCACTTTAAAAACCCACGAGTCGCCACTGTTAATAACTCATTTATTAATGAATGGAGATCTTCTTCGTATTCTTCTTTACAGAAGAGTGGTGGGTTTTTCGGACTAAGGGTTTTAAAGAAAGAAATCTTAACTGAACTGCAACCCTCACAGTTTATTTAGCGCTCTTCTAAAATCTGTTGAAGATCGCGTTGGAGGGGATGGTTTAAGAAAGCCAAGGCTGTCTGACGGACTGTAGCACTACAGGAAGAAGAACAAAAATAAAACAAAAGTATAAACAATAAAATATTTATTTCGCATTCTTTTTTTTTTTTTGGTAACACATGAATTGGTACACAGCATCTTGTTCGATAAACAAAACGAAAATCCATTTAGTAAGTATGTAAAAGTGTCTTTTTTAAATCTTATAGTATATTTGTTTAAATAATATACAAATTTATCACACCGTTTAGATATTTATATAATACATCTTTATTTGTAATCCATTGTGTATAGATAGATAACAAAACGTACATACTTTAAGCTAAAACTTTTTACCAATTTTGATATCTACATTGTTCTTATTTTTGATCTTATTATTATTATTAAATTTTAAGTACTCTTAATATTTGTTCCAAGATGCACAATAACTTTTTAGAACAATCTTTTCTACAACACAACAATTTTATATCTAAAACTTAAAAATAAATCAAGCTTGATAGAAGTACGGTTAGGGTTATCACGTAACCTTAACCCCATTTCTTCTAATTTTTCTGGACTTGTCTCGGAAAACGCGGGCTCAGTAGTTTTTCTGAGACAAATCTGCGATAAAAGTTTAACAAGTTCTGGCAAATATACAGAGTATTCCTAAAAATATTTACAAATAATTTTTGGTATTAATTTTTTTTATATTTTTGTTTTTTTTTATCTACATCAGTCTTAAACAAAAACGGGATTAAGTTAGCATAGTTGCCGACGGATTTTCGTTAAAGTAACTTTTAAATGACGGTTTAGAAAACTACTCAAAGTTTCTCTATTGGCCCACTTCCAATTAACGAAACTAAGGTACTCTCTCACGAAAAATAAATTACCAAGAATGTAAATATATGAATTGTTCGATGACAACTTTTTTATATACCTCAAAATAAATGTATATAAATATGTCAAACTACCTTCCTTAAACCTAAAAGAGTTAGCAGAAATATTCACGCCACGTTTTTTTTCTATATATATATATATATATATATATATATATATATATATATATATATATATATATATATATATATATATATATATATATATATATATATATATATGATGCATTCCTTTATTTACAAAAAATCTTTCTAAGTACTACAGAAGCAAACTGAAAGAGGGGAAAATATTGGCCCACAGATCTGTAAAGTTGTAAAATATCCTCAGTTTGAGAGCCTTTTATCTGTTAATGAAAAAGCTGCTCGGAAGCCATTCAAAATGATACTAGAAGAATTTTTGGGAAATAAAAAAAGTGAAAATTAAAAAGATATTGTTGCTGATTTATTAAAAAATGTAAATGAAGATTAATTTTATGCACACGTATTTGAGTTTTTTCCTTGAAAACTTAGGAAGTATTAGTGACGAACAGAAAGAACGTTTTCACCAAGACGTAAAGAAATACTTTTGAAGAACGACATCAAGGATTTTGGGATGAAGACATGTTAGGGGATTACTGTTAGTCTATTTTGAGAGAAAACAATCCGAAAAACTATAAAAAGGCAACTTTTTGTAAAGGAAAATTTTTGCAAAGGTTTTTTTTTCCATTTTTATTTTTTTTATTATTCATACTAAGATTTTTTTCAATTTTATATAAATAAATATTCTCAAAAGCAGACGTGACATAATTGTTTTATTATTTTTTTCTGGATAACTCTTACCTAAATAAACAATAATTAACAAGTTTCAGCTGGGGTAAAAAAATGTTGAAAAGTAAGAATGTTCTCTTTGCAGGTTACAAAGATTTTTTAGGTATATATTTGGATAGAAGTTATATAAGAGAGCACGCCAACTGTTGATCTAACGACCCTGCAATCTCTTAACTTCAGTTAATTCACTATTCAGCCCATTTGTCTTCTAGTGACCATTCTCTCTATTATCAAGTGTGGAAAATAACTCGATATCGTTTGACTTCAAATATGAAATTTGTAAAATACACGGCCCTTTATTTACAAAGATTTAGTGATCATAATCTAAACTCAAAGACGTGTATTTATTTATTTATTTATTAGGAACATTATCAGGAAATCATTCAATTCAAGTGGTTGATTAGACATTAATAGCAAGACTACATTCAATCTGTGGCAGATTGAATCATCGTCTCAAAAAAGTCTCTTCTAGTTTCCTTTCCTTTTCTAAAGTCCTTTCTATGTTTTAGCCAAAGGCAGAAGAAGTATTGATAATTATATTTTATTTAAATGATGATATCGCTGGTCCAAGTGGAACTGTTAAGGGCAAAAGCTCTAGGATATCCAAACTAAATTTAGGCATGATGGCTGTCTTACTAAATGTTTCATATGTAGTAGGTGAATTTTGATGTGTCAGATTGTGGGTGGACTGTGTAAGGGGACAATGCACGTAATTCTTTTCATCTAACTCAACTAAACCTTGGACCAGTGTCTGTACCTCCTATCTGTATATGGCACGACCCCTTATGACCACGCCTTCCTTGACTTTCCACTCCTGCTCATTCGTACTACGCTTGTTTAGTATACTCTATTGATCAGTCTTTCTTCAGATATACTGTATACGTCTTCTGACCATTGTCAATACGTCAACCATACGTCAACATGACCATTGTTTCTCCCATGTTAACATCAATTCTGACTTTACCTTCAGTTTTCTCTGTATATTTTATTTCTAATTTTATCCTTACTTATTTGCCTCCTACCTTTGCAACATTTGGTTAGCTTTTATCATTATTTAATTGAATCTATAATCGATTTCTCGCCTACCTGGCAATCCAAAGGTAGCTGGTTCGATTCCAGTGCTCGGATGGGTGTTTTCCTTTAATTCATCTGTCCGTCTTTCTTTCTACCCTATACACACATTTATATATACTCACATGTACACACACACGCCCACGCATATCCACACGTAAATATCTGTGATTGTTTCTAGGCAAGAGTGTAAAATCCGACAACGAATTACTTCTCAGTCACGACAGTTAAAGGCTGGGTAATGCCGGATGCCTTCTGAGAAGTGTTCTACGTTGGTCACTCGCCAGTCGGTAGGCTTCCTGATAGACTTGTGGGTAGGCACATAACCAAGGGTTGATAGCCTGAATGGGGTAATGGCCTGGGTTTGTCGGTAGCTAATGACCGTGGTTTGGAACCCACGTTAAGCTATACGTTCAGTCGTTAAATAACCTTAGATGCTGATGCGCCTCTAACCGTAAATCCTTTCCTTTCCTTTCCTTTCTGTTAGTGTTATTTATTATTTATTATTGATGTATTACTTTGATTTGATTTATTACTTTTTTACTATTTTCTTTTCTCTTGACCAAAGGGGTTATCTTTATAATTTAGAAGGCTATAGGCTCTACTTACTTTTCCTATTGTGTCATCAATTTCTCTCTCAAATCTCTTCTTTCTTTCCTATTGATCCTAAATATTTAAAATATTCTATTTGTTTAATTTGTTTTTTCTAATATTGTGTGTTATTGATATTTTTTCAATGAATTTTTTCAAAATTCTTTTTTCAACCGAAAAAAAATTAAGAATTTTTCAAAAATATGGCTCTTTTTTTTTAAACACCCATAATTTAACTAAATGGGCCTTTTTTTTTTTTTTTTTTGGTTTTTCAATGTTTTTTCAGAAAAAAATATAAAAAAAATCGGTCGTCAAGTTTTATGAAATTTTTGGAGAACAACCGTCAATTTTTAACTATTTGTCATAGAACCATTTCATTGATTTATTTTATTATAATAACAAAGTTTTTATAACAGGAAAAAGAAACGATTGGGAAAAAAAAATCAATGAAAAAAAAAAATAGAATGAAATGTTAGCTCACAAAAATTCAAGTTTTTTTAAGAAAAAAAATGGGGAACTTTGAAAAATTGATGGTTTTTGCTAAAAAAACTGAAAAATTTCATAAAACTTGTCGCCTGAAAACTATTTTGTATTTTTTTTTCTGAAAAGTACATTCAAAAACAAAAAATAAAAAGAAATTAGTCAATTTTTCAAAAAGTTCGGTATTTGAAACAAAAAAGTAACTTTTTTTCGGTTAAAAGGTAAAAAAAATTGAAAAAGTTCTGAGAAACGTTTTTAGTGGGGTACAAAAAGATTAAAAAAAAACAGCCAAATCGAAAGGGGTCGGGTTCAAAATTGATGAATGGACCCATTCCATGCCCCAAACCATTCCCTGGGGTTGTGCTTCCTGGCCATATTTTTTGTGTTTTTATATTTTGTTTGTTGCTGTAGTTGTTTCATCTATTCCCCTTCTTTGTTAACTTTCCCTACTAATTTTATCAAGTATTTTTTCTAGATCTACGAGGCCTATATCTATTTATTGGTTTTTGTTTATATCAATTTCAATTTTTGCAAAGATATGTATGCAATTAAACATTTTGAGTAATTTTCTGTCGTAGAGCTAGCAATTTTGTTTAAAAATTAAGTTTAAGTAAAATATGGACTAGTCAAAGGATAAATACAATTCTCTATCTAATTGTGCAAATAAAAAACCAAACAACTATATAAAAAATACTTACAAAATAATAAAGACTAATGTAATCACAGTTTTAACGATCAATGTAATGGTTTTAAAGATAGAAATCTTAACTGAACGGAAAGCCCAAAAGTTTTCTAAACGCTCTTCTAAAATCCATGTTGAAGATCGTGTAGATGATCGGATTAAGGGCAGAATTAACATATCCCAACCAAGTGATGAAGTTGATCAATCTCCTCGACGGGCAACAGGTCGGGCAGAATGGCACGATCACATACATCAGGAAAAACGGTAACCAGCACACCACGAACACTCCCATGATGATGCCGAGTGTTCTGGCAGCTCGACGTTCCTTGGAGAGGCTTATTCGTTGCTTCTCTTCGATGAACTGGTAAATGCCGGTTGGTTTTTTGGCTGCTGTTTCTACTACGACTACTTTTGAGCTGGGATTTTTGGAATTGGTACGCATCAGGGTCATGGTCGTGCAGGGACTGGTTGGTTTGATGGTCATTGGGGCCTCTTTTGACGATTCGCCGTTCCTCTGGGAATTTGACGAGTTTTCTGTAAAAATAATGTGAGTTTTAATGTCATAAGATGTATAGAAAAAAATGAAATGTAGGCCTAAGAAGAAATATTGTACTCTATATATATATATATATATATATATATATATATATATATATATATATATATATATATATATATATATATATATATATATATATATATATATCATCATCATCATCATCAGCCTGTATCGATCCACTGCAGGATGAAGGCCTCTTCAGCATGCTTCCAACTTTCACAGTCCTGGGGTTTCCTTTGCCACTCGGGTCCAATATACTTAACGATGTCATCAATCCATCGTGCTTTCGGTCTTCTTCGCGGACGTTTGCGATCAAGCGGTATCCACTCCAGGATTGCCTTGGTCCATCTGTCGTCCCATCGCCTCGCTATATGGCCTGCCCATCTCCATTTCAATTGCTTTACTCTTCCAATGATGTCACAGACTTTTGTTTGTTCCCTGATCCATGCGCAGGACTTTCTTCTGTCTCGTCTTGTAATACCAAGCATACATCTTTCCATTTCCCTCTGTGCCACCTGAAGTTTTTGAATTGATTGCGATGTGAGTGTCCAGGTTTCACTTCCGTATGTCGTAACGGGTAGAACGCTCTAATCGAAGACCTTTCTTTTCAGGCAAAGTGGGAGTCTGCCGTTAAACACTACGTTGAGCCTACCAAATGCCTGCCAGCCACATTTAACACGCCGTTCCACCTCCCGGGCACATATATATATATATATATATATATATATATATATATATATATATATATATATATATATATATATATAGCTCATTCAGGGAAACAATGGTTGCCCGTCACGCAAGAGACTGTACATTCCCTTTCAAGTGAAGAGTCCAACTGACTTGGTTTAATGGCGATCTCTAAGATGGCGAAACCTTAAGTCTGCACCATTGAACTTTATTCCATCCTGTTCCCAATCCAGATTATGGAATACTTTTTCAGGACAGGCTGAGAAAAGATCAAATGATATTGTGTTACCTCACTCTACATTAAATTACCACTCTACAATTTTTTTGTAGAGGACTTTTATAGAGGATGAATCTCGGCCTAATTATTTATATTAAATTAATTAGATACTAAAGACAGAATATTTGTCAATTGAATATACTCTGTCAATTATAAAGTATCCTAAATTATACAGAAATTCGTTTTCTTATCGTAAATCCTCTTTCCAAAAGAGAAAAGCGAATTCTTCTCTCGAAAACCTTCGTATATATTTTAACCTTTTTTCCTAGCAGTTGATTTATTCGAATTTTATTGCTCTTTGTTTCTAATTTTAATTAAACTCCCAGCAGCAATATCCTTATTACTCTATTTCCGAAACAATTTAAAAGTTTGCTAACTGAGAATATTTGTATTTCAAAAGTTCCTTTCCGTGTATTATTTCGATTTTAAGTACGTTTTCAGCTTACTTTTCCTCGTTTAAATTGGACAAATAACAGTTTTGTTTGTTGAAAACTTCAGCTATATTTTTTCCCCGGCTTCAGATTCAATGGACACTTTTTCGTTTTGCGTAAACTGAATTCCAAAAGGTCGAAATCAATCGATAAATTCTCCAAATATTTATAGAATGAGCGAGAGAGATAGACGAAGAAATTTATTTTCCATGTAATAAATTGAATTTAATCAAACCAAATAGTGAACGGGTTCTGTATAAGTTTTTGTTAGAGTTTAGAACGTTGGCTTAAATTATATATTTGTGTTTAATCCGTTAATACGGTTTGTTATTTGGCAAAAAATAAATTTATTACCTGGAAAAAATAAGTTATTTTTGCGGTGGTTACTATGAAAATGTTCCTATTACCACACCAATGTAAAAGATTCTAAAAGCGGGTAATGCATACGGTTTGGAGTTTTCGTTATTTCTATTATCATAAATCGCTGATATTTAGTGAATCGTTCACCTTTGAAACACAAATTGCGATGGTAACATGAAAAAAAATTGGCAGGCAATTAATGAATCAGTTAGTCAAGGAAGGACTAAGCGCAAGGAGATTGCTCTGGGTGATGGCCTAGGGCATAATCAACTTAAGGGGGAGAGGGGAAGTGTCGGAAGCATTTTCTAAGTAGTTTGATAGTGTACCTGGGGCTTTATTTATAGCAGTCCGATTAAAATATTTTAAATCGGACTGCTCCAGTAGTGTTATATGTTTAAAGTAGTGTTATATGTTTAAAATATCACTTTCAACAAGAGAATATCCCAGTCAATTAAAAAAAAACTGAGCCAATTTTTAAAATCGGTAACAGTTCGATCTGTGAGAGTTATCGGCCTACTGCGATTTTGCTGATGATATATGAAAATTTTCTGAAAAATTAATGATACAACAGTTAATTAATTATTTAGACAAAATAAAGTTTCTTGCAGAAACTCAATACGGCTTTAGGAAGGGTTTGGGAACGAATCCAACCTTGTTTCGGTTTACCAGTCACTTGAATAAAAACCTTAATGAAAGGAAATATGTAAGTGGATTATTTTTAGATATTAGTAAGGCGTTTGATACTGTGTCACATTATATTTTATTAGAAAAGCTGGAAGCATTAGGGATAAGGAGAACTATGCAAGTGGTCCCATAGTTATTTATCTGGAACAACTCAGATTGTTAAAATGAATGGATATAAAAACACAGAGAGATCAGTGTTGTGTGGCATCCATAAGGGTATTATGTTAGCCCCAATATTATTTATAATTTATATAAATGACATTAATTCCTTAATATATATACGCAGCTATGCTATACGCAGGGGATACAAATTTAAAAGTGCTGCAAAATATTCAAAGCGATTTGAAAATATTAAAAAGCTGGATTGTTGGAAATAAAATGCTCGTTAACATGGGTAAGACCAGGATGCTTAATTGTCCACTTCAGAAATCCTGGCATTTCTATGAGCTTATTTAATGGCATCATTTAAGCTGTAGAGATCCATCATGTGATTGTATAGAGGTGAAACAATCTGCTGTAATTAAGTATCTTGGTATTACTTTGGATGAGCTACTTTCTTGGAAACCTTATATACTCAATTTAAAGAAATGGCTCTTTGTTGCGACGGCCTAATTTAGGAAAGTTCCAAGTTCGCCTATATAAACATCTTAGCTATCTGGCTTATACATATAAGCAACACGTTCATTATGACACAAGGGCCGGTGGTGCGACTGTTTTAAACATTCCATTCGGTAACAAAACTGGAGTGAGAAAATTCCTTTACATCTTGTGCGCTCGATTATTTAACCTTTAGCCGGAAAAGATAGAGATAACATTGTGAAGAAGAACATCAGTTATCTGGCCTTTAAGCAAAACATAAAGAAATTGTGCGCGCCTCATTCAGGTGTTTGTCAGAATGGGCGAATCGATTTCCCTTGTTGTTTAGCCTTCATATATGGGATGGGGTTGTGTTCTTTTTCATCTTTGTGCTTGTGCTGAATGTTGTGACGGTTTTTCTTTTTCTAAAATTTTTATTTTCTTTTTTTTGAGTTTGATCCCCACGCACAAGTTTGACCCCCCACGTTGTGCTTTGTAGTTGTAGGCTACTATTCTTATTATGTTAGCGTAGGATCTAGACAAAAAAAGGAAAAATGTTCGTTTGCTCAAAATCTTAAATCTCCGAAAGTTCTTCACCAATTGCTTTGATATTTCGATAATACGTTGCATTCGAATACGCGCGTGTTTTTATATATTATTATATATCTATTATATTCTATTATTGAGACCATTGAAGGAATGACGGGTAATGAGAAATGCAGGAAGTTCTTTTCGCTGAGCTCTGCAAAACTATAAGAAAACGTATCAGAGAGGACACGCGCCGGTTCAACATGTAGCTAGTGCAAAAAACAAAGGAATTAACAAGGCTAAACAGAAGCTGAGAAAGAAAAGAACGTAAATTTACGCCTTAATATGTGAGGATGGCATATTGTGCAGGGCGCGTTCGCAAATATTAGAGGTCGTCAGAAAAATTTATTCCCAGTTATATGAAGATAAGAACCAATCAAAGACATTAATAACCACGGAGAACAAATGCCAGATAGTGAAAGTAACAAATGTTACAGAATCTATCAAAAACGGCAAGGCTCCAGGAAAGGACAGTGTAACTGTCGAAATGCTAAAAGCTGGTGGTCGGACATTACATAAAACACTGGCAAAATTATATTCAAAATGCCTCATAGAACAAAAACTACCTGACTTATGGAAACATGCAGAAGTGATCATTTTACATAAAAAGGGAGCACAGGAAGATTTAAAGAACTACCGTCCAATAAGGCGCAATCAGTAATGTACAAAGTTTTTACTAAGATAATATGTAAAAGAATATCAAGAAAACTGAATGACGCGCAACCAAGAGAACAAGCAGGATTTAGAAGTGGATTTAGAAGTGCACTTCTTAGCCTATATAAAAGCATATATAAACCTACTAGGATCTATATATGATGGAGCTACAGCGACAATTGACCTTGATGATCTTGAAGTGGGAATTAATGTAGAACGAGGTGTAAGGCAGGGTGATGCAATATCGCCTATTCTTTTCTCGGCTTGCCTTGAAGAAGTAGTCCGTAAACTAGATTGCGAACAGGATGATGTAAAGATCAATGCTTCAAACTTAAATTTGCAGATGATATACTTTCGCCTTTCACAAGACCCAGAGGGGGATACTGCTCGGGAGCTAGAACGGCGTGTTAAATATGGCTGGCAGGCATTTGGGAGGCTCAACATAGTACTTAAGAGCAGACTCTCACTATGCCTGAAAAGAAAAGTCTTCGATCAGTGCATCCTACCCGTTATGGCATACAGAAGTGAAACCTGGACACTTACATCGCAATCAATTCAAATACTTCGGGTGCACAGAGGGGAATGGAAAGATCTATGCTTGGCATTACAAGACAAGACAGAAAGCGTGTCATCATTAGAAGAGTGAAGCAATTTAAATGGAGATGGGTAGGCCATATAGCGAGACAATGGGACGACAGATGGACCAGGGCAATCCTTGAGTGGATACCGCTTGATCGCAAACGTCCGCGAAGAAAACTGAAAGCTCGATGGACTGATGACATCGTTAAGTATATAGAACCCGAGTGGCGGAGGACAGTCCAGGACCGTGAAAGTAGGAAGCATGCTGAAGAGACCTTCATCTTGCAGTGGATCGACACGGGCTGATGATGATGATATCTATAATATAGCTGTCACACCTGTGACAAGTAAAAACTTTGTGACGTAAAAGCAACACACTCTACTAATTATTTTACGGCAATGGGAGCGCCACCTGTTGAAAGTAACAGCAACACACGCAATACTAAACATTGCTCATGCCGAACAGCGTGCTTTTTGACAGCTGCTGTCACTTTCAATCATTTTCAATGTTTTCGAGTGCATTGTTAAATTAAATTTTCAATTTCGATTTATTTTTATTTTGATTTAATTACTTAACTAGACTGAGAAACAAAGACGTGTGGCCGGATACAGCTAGTATTTAATAAAATACTTTACTTGAGCTGCCGTTAGGGGTCGCTGTCGAACTCGAACTGTGAGTTTACGCGCCTCTACTGTCAAAATTATTCAGTTATAATGTTAATAAATAAAATCGAGGCACACTTAAAATTGGATCCAGAAAAATGCACCGTTCGTGCGGATTGTCTGTCGGTGGCATCATTGGGCCGTATTTCTTTAAAAATCAAGTCGAAAAGCACGTTATCGTTAATTTATTCGAATATTACCAAAATAATTTATGGTTTTTAATCGGGATACCACGTGTCGCAATAATTATTCCTTAATTTTTCCCTAAAAATCAAACAAAACACCTTATTCACCAGATATGGTATCGGACAACATTCTTCTGTTCCCTGTTTTGAAGTAACTACTTCGTATATGTCATTTTGAATCCATAGAGGCTAGTTTACTGACCTCTTTAAAGGAAATACCAAGAAGTCGGGTATACAATGTTCAGAAAAACACGTTGGAGTACGTGCATTACAGTGAGAGGCGATTACTTAAATCATTTAACAAAATAACAATCTCTTAGGCTTCTTCTCCTAACATAAAGAGACCCCAAAACATTCCATCCAAGGAACTAACTATCCCATGATAGGAAAATGGAATTGTCCCAATTCTGATTTGTTTTCGACCTTTCGGAGTCTCTTTAGTTCAGGCAAAGAAGCCTGCTATCTTGTTAAATTATCTTAATTTGTCTTAATGTTTAAATTATCTTAATGTTTAATTCTTAAGATATGGAATTCTATAGAATTCACCAGATTGAAATTATAATAAAATAATAAAAGAAGTGTTTTGTATAGAAAATTTACTGTTTTTTTTTAATTTGATTTTTTCAAATCAAATTCCAAATTTGAATTTTTTGTGTTTTGTGTTAAACCGGAAGTAAATATCTCAAATATAATTTTTTAATAACTTCAAAATGAAGTTTAACATTTATAAATTTTACCATAAAAATTGCAAAATGGGATCTAAATTAGTTTAGGAGATAAATCAATTAGAGCACGTATATGTCGCTCTGAGCGTGATATCTGTCGCTTGTTAAAGCCGGTTGATGATGTAAAAACACATTAAAATGTTGACTTAAATATAATAAAATATTGATTATGCATTATTGTTTTACCTATTTGTTAACTATTGTTAACCTATTTGTTAACTTAACTGAACTTAATTAAACTTAACTAAATCATCTCCTGATGATGCTAACATGGTTAGCAAAACGTGCGTCGAGCAATTCAAAATAAAGTGTTTTGGTGTTTAGTGGTAAATCTCTTCAAGTTTAGTGTTTCACACCAAATATTCCAATAGAAGTTGAAAGATTAATATCTAAAAATGTCCACTATACCGTGTGTCCCAGCCAAATAGAATAAATTCGTTAATAAATAAATGGGGGTGTGTTCGAAAAAACGCTCGAACACGTCGATTGGTATTTTTAGATGCGCATTTTTTTCAAGAAAATTTTTTTATACAGGGTGTGTCATGTAACACTGGCCAATACCAACTTTCTTATTTCAAATACAACACCCTGTATATTATTTCATTTTTGGATTCTTCAGGAAATTCTAGACATATTTCATGTAAAATATCCTAGACTTATCTTCAACTGTTTCGGAAATATTAAGTAATTCTTCAAACATTATCAGCAAATAGGCAAAGATAAAAAATCAGGTTTTCAAAGGTAGTTATTTGTTGTATGAAACGTCAAAAAAATCAACGTGCCTTTTATATTAGTTTTCTTTGACGTGTGTGATTCATTTGATTTAAACATGGTGTATTTATCAGAGAGTCATAATATAACTATCTTAATGATGATAGGTTATGGAGATAGGACAAGAACTCAAGCCGAAGTTATTCGTCTCTTTATGGAAAATATCCTGCACATACTGCAGAAAAAGAATGTCGGTTGGAACATCTCCGAAAGTGGTAGAAAATTTCGCGCAGAGTAGTTAATCATCAGTTGTAACTCCACAAAACTCCCAAGATGTACCGTACATTCCCGAAAATAAATATAAACATAGTTCGACCCAAACTGACCAAGCCCAAGACCAAGAAATTCTGAAGCAGTTGAGAAGAAATTTAATGATCCGTCTACATCGACAAAGATAATGATACTGATTAAATCTGGGCGTGAAAATAAACTTGCAGAGGAATTTATAACTCCCAGACGAAAAGCGAGAAAAGCAAAGCAATTAATTGAAGTGCCAAAGAACATTGAATGCAAAGAACTTTTCTCCAACTACGATTTCAACCATCAGCAACTATTCAGGGACAAAAAAGTACTACTATTTTGTTCCAACTTACTGAACAGCTTACTACAGCCAACTTTAACAAGCGCCTACTATGACATGTACATACTCTAATTGATTTATCTCCTAAACTAATTTAGATCCCATGTTGCAATTTTTATGGTAAAATTTATAAATGTTAAGCTTTATTTTGCAGTAAAAAAATAAAATTAAAATTATCGAAGTTACTAAAAAAAATATATGAAATATTTACTTCCGGTTTAACACTAGAAAAAAAATCAAATTTGGAATCCGATTCGAAAATCAAAAAGAACAGTAAATTTTCTGTACAAAACATTAAATTTATTATTTTATTATTATTCACGTATGGGCCCTGGTGGACCAAGCGAAGTACAATTAGAGGCGTTTGTTGTTGTTAGCCTTCCTTTGCGCCCATACTTATTTCATTCTTTCGCTATGAGCTTTTTTCCTTTCGTCAGACCAAGTTGTTCCAGACTTCCTACATTTTTCTCTCTGACCAACCTTCCAAACGTTAACGTTGTGTCTGAAACAGTCTCTATCCTGAATTTCACTTTGTGTAATATTTACTGATCTCAGGTCCTCCTTAATTGCAGCAATCCATTTAATTATTTCTACTTTAGCTCTACTCGTATTCTCATAAAATTCGACTATTTGTCTAGTTAGCCTACTCGGATTTATCCGTTTTATGTGTCCGTAAAACTTAAGTCTTCTTTTTCTCATATCGCTATGTATATCTGTGTATTGTTTGATTTCTTGGTTTTGTCGAAGTCGGTTTGTTGTGCTATTTATTTGTTTGGGGCCTAGGATTTTTCTTATGATTTTCTTTCCTTCTTTTCAATGTCCTCGATGTCTCTTTTTCTATTCAAAATGAGCGTTTCTGCCCCATATAGACATTCTGGCTTAATAACTGTATTGTAATGTCTCAGCTTTGTGTTTTTAGATATACATTTTTGTTGTAAATATTTTGTGTAAGTCTCAATGCCGTTTCCATTTTTTGACATCTACCCTTATTGGCCGCTTTTTCCAACCCATTTTCCATGATTATTTCACCCAAATATTTAAATTGAGAGACTCGTCTGATGTTACCATATTTTGTTTTTAGAAATGGTGTTCTTAGTCTGTTGCAGATCATCTATTGTGTCTTTTCAAAAGAAATTTGGAGTCCTACCTTTTCTGCTGTTTCTTTTAGGATTTCAATCTGTTTCTGTGCCGTTAATATATCTTGAGCCAAAATTGCTAGATCATCAGCAAACGCCAGACAATCAATTTTGATGTTGGTTCTCCCCAATTTAATGGGATGGTCAATATTCAGGGCCGACGTTTTTTTCACGCCACTCCTGTATTACTTTTTATAGAATACGGTTAAATGAGAGTGTCGAAAGTCATCCCCTTGTCTCACTCCAATTTTAATTTCAAAGGGTTCTGAGATGTCACCCATGAATTGAACTTTTGACCTTGTGTTAGTTAATGTTGCTTTAATAAATGCCGGCGTTTTTAGATCCAGTTCTTGTTCTTTCAATATTCGATATAAAGATTCCCGGTCAATAGAATCATATGCTTTTTTGAAATCGACACATTTAGATTCAGGATCTGTTCAGGGCAGGATTTGCCCGGTCGAAAACTTGCTTGATATTCATCAATTTTAGGCCCTAACTGTCCCTGTGCTCTGTCTAGTAGACATTGAGGTAGAATCTTGTAACAAATTGGGAGAAGAGATATCCCTCTGTAGTTGTTTCCGTTCGGTTCGCCAAACTTCTTGTAAAATTTTGGTTATTTCCTTGATTGTACCTGGACCAGCGGATTTCAAAAGTTCAGCAGTGATTCCATCTTTACCAGAAGCTTTATTATTTTTAAGCCGCTTGATTTGCCTAATTATTTCATCTTTATTCGGTGGTAATGAATCTGGGTTTGTTGGTTTAGGGTTTAGGGTTGGTAATTTGTTTAAAGGCTCAGGACAGTTTAGTATTTGTTCAAAATAATTCGCAAGTTCTTTGCAATTGTCTTGGTTATTTAGAGCTTAGTGTACGTTTTCCTTTTGGAAGCAAAGGCTTTGGGGTTGATAGCCTGTTAATTTATACACATTTCAGAACATATATTATTTATATACATTTCAGAACCTCACTTTTTTTCGTTGTCTGGTTCACGTGTAAGGCCCCATATGTCATACGAAATAATGATAATAATAATCTAAATTTGATAAGAGAACAGTTCAAGAACTGAGTCTTCAGAACAAAGTATAAAATTTGCCTAAATTGCCAACGGCAAAAGGTTTACGAACTCTGAGAGAGTAGCACTAAATTTTAATTAGAAAGTTCATTAAGTTTCTCTTACCGATATCAGTGACAGAATCCTCATGGGTTAATATCGGCTTCAACTGTCCGCGATCTTCCATCGTTTCTCGATTCCTCCTCCTCTTCTTCTCGTTGCTCTTGCAGTTGTTCTTGTCGGTGCGATGGTCGTTGTGATTGGTCTCGCTGCTGACACTGTCTCTGTCAACGTCTTCGTTTCTTCTCGTTTGATTTCTCGAGATGGCGTTAATTTTCGACGCCTTGGCTCGCTCTCTCAGTCTGCGTCTGGTCGCGATGAAGATTTGAAAGTATACCATGGTCATTATGGCCAGAGGTATGTAGAAGGAACCAGACGACGAATATATGACGTAACCCTTAAAAGAAGAATAAAAAATAAAGACATGTAAAATAGATGGTGTGGTAGTGAAATGGATGAATTTTAATGTCAAATTTTCTGCCCTACATTCACTATACTTGGAGCATGGTAGCATTAGCAAACATGAATCAGTGGAACTGAATAAGGAGCTTTCAGGCAGAAAAAATACAGTTTGTTGTTTCTTTGCTTATTGTTTGCCTAAATATACCGGGTGTCCCATTAAGGATGGATCGCGGCCGTATCTTGAAAACTATTTATCCCACAGCTTTGGGGAAAAAAAATTGTACTAAAAATGATCATAAGAAATTCACCAAAAATATATTTAAGCTTCTAAAACGACCGCAAGAGGTCGTGACGAGCTAAACATTTTTAAAAATAATTTTTTTTGTGTATTATCAAGTGTTAACCGAGTAAGAAAAAATCTCAGTTATAATTAGCAAACTGTCTCCTACAACTTTGCTTTATGACATTTTGTCGTAACTTCGCGAATAAAGAAGTGGGGGGGAGTTTTACCTATTTAGATAAAAAGTCGTCTAATGTCCGTTTGCCTAAACCGATTTTCTTCAATTTGGATTCATTTAAAAGGCAATTGCTGGGAATCAGATAATCTGGAAGATAAATTATTTAGTTTATAAATGAAACCGCGAGGTGGCGTTACATTCAACAATAGTTTTTTTGAAGTTTTGTTCAGTTTTTTCAAATGGAATGGTACAGCTTTTATTACATGGCTAGAAAGGTAATTTAAAGAGGAATCATCCAGTGAAAACCCGAAATCGATATCTCTGATATGTCAAGAGATATTTCGATTTTTCTGAAAAGATCAGTTATTATTCCACTACTACCTGCATTAAGTTAAAAAAATATTAACCTAATGTTTGCCTTCCTTCACACTTTACCCAGGCTTAGGACTGGTCCAAATTCTTCGTGCCATATTAATTTGGAGCGTGTTTAAAGGCCAACGGGCCAACAACGAAGATAATAATAATAACAACAGTCAAATAAAATTAACAGCACAACAGTCTAATAATTAACAGAATCTGAACTTTAACGCCTTTCTAAATGTTCAAAATGGCTTCACCACAGAAATCAACCACCAAAATAGATGGAGTATGAACGTATGGTGTGGTGTTTTGGGAGACAAAATTATTGGTCCCTTTATTTTTAATGGACATTTGAATAGTGAAACATATTTAAATTTTTTACAAAATGGACTGCCAGAACTCATGGAAGATGTTTCGTTGGAAACAAGAAGACAAATGTGGTACCAGCATGATGGATGCCCTGCCAACTTCTCGCAGGTGGTTCGAAACTTCTTGGATGCTTCGTTTCCAAATCGTTGGATAGGACGGGGTAGTTTATTTTCGTGGCCGGCGCGCTCACTGGATTTGACAGTCCTCGATTTTTACTTGTGGGGAAGACTAAAAGACTTTGTTTTTCAAACTCGTCCTACCACACGAGAAAACATGATTGAAATAATTTAAAATTCAATTACCAGCATTTCAAGAGCGGAAATTGAAGCTGCCGTTTTTAGTACTCGTCGACATTTTATACATTTTGAACATTTAGAAAGGCGTTAAAGTTCAGATTCTGTTAATTATTAGACTGTTGTGCTGTTAATTTTATTTGACTGTTGTTATTATTATTATCTTCGTTGTTGGCCCGTTCGCCTTTAAACACGCTCCAAATTAATATGGCACGAAGAATTTGGACCAGTCCTAAGCCTTGGTAAAGTGTGAAGGAAGGCAAACATTAGGTTAATATTTTTTTAACTTAATGCAGGTAGTAGTGAAATAATAACTGATTTTTTCAGAAAAATCGAAATATCTCTTGACATGTCAGAGATATCGATTTCGGGTTTTCACTGGATGATTCCTCTTTAAATTACCTTTCTAGCCATGCAATAAAAGCTGTACAATTCCATTTGAAAAAACTGAACAAAACTTCAAAAAAACTATTGTTGAATGTAACGCCACCTCGCGGTTTCATTTATGAACTAAATAATTTATCTCCCAGATTATCTGATTGTCCTAGCAATTGCCTTTTAAAATCGGTTAAGGCAAACGGACATTAGACGACTTTTTATCTCAATAGGTAAAACTCCCCCCCACCCCTCTATTCGTGAAATTACGACAAAATGTCATAAAACAAAATTGTAGGAGACAGTTTGCTAATTATAACTGAGAACTTTCCATACTCGGTTAACACTTGAAAATACACAAAAAAAAATGATTTTTAAACATTTTTAGCTTGTCACGCCCTCTTGCGGTCGTTTTAGAAGCTTAAAAATATTTTTGGTGAATTTCTCATGATCATTTTTAGTACATTTTTTTTCCCAAAGCTGTGGGATAAATACTTTTCAAGATACGGCCGCGATCCATCCTTAATGGGACACCTGGTAGAGGGAGTCAGACCCTCTCTGTCACCTCCTCTATTTAAATAAAGCCGTGTGTCTCCATTGCAAGATGAATATATGTGAAGGATACTTCTCTTCGTTTTCTGCTGAGTTTGAGTTGTGAGTATAATCTACATGTAGCAACACAACCGAGGGTAGTAACAATAAAAAAGCCTTACAGGATCGTCAATTTTGTAGGATAGGAATAATAATATTCAAGAATTGGACAAGAACAGGCAAGAACAAAATTCGAGTACTGATTTTGAAGGTAATCTTATATGAAAAGTGTTATATTTATGAAAGTTTTACAGGATAATCTAATTTGTAGATGGTTGAAGAGTACAGAAACTTGTGTGATTAGTTGGATGAACACTAACTAGTTAAATTAAGGACTGGCAAGGCAGTTTTCCATGGAATCAAAACAAACATCTGAAGGAATATGCAAAAAAAGGAAACCTACTATCCAAACAAAAAGTAAAGAAAATTGTATATGTATATTCTAAATAAAAACAAAACAGTTAAAGTATTTTGTATTTTTCAGGATTTTGGTACGTTTCATCTATTGATTGAACATATTCATTTCATAGGGTATATTTAAACATAGATTAGAAAATTATTCAGTGGTTCCAGGATATGTTGTGGTACATAGTGGTTTTCTAGTGGATAGACCTTAACAGGAGAGCTCCACACTTCGACTATAAGTTTTCCACTCATTCCACTCAAAAACAAAAAGGTTTAGGTGCCTTCTCTTATTTAGGAAATCTCTAGCTGGTTATGCATTAGAGTTAGTTAGCAGCCACATTTATTTATATTTGCAATTATTATTAAAACAATAGTCTAATGTGGTTTTAAAAATTCTTTCTCGTTTTAAAAATACTGAAAACTTTAATTAAAACAATAATGTAGTATGGGTGGATTTTTTTTGAAAATATTGTTAATATAGTTTGGTGTGGTGGTTTGAAGAATCGGTGTGGTTTTAAAAGGATTGCAAACTTCAATGAAAGCAATCAAATAAATATGTATATAATTTTGGATAGTGATTGTTTTTATTCTGAATTGATTATTAATGTAGTTTACATATTATAATCTACTGTAATATATTATCCTAGTTGGGGGAAGTTTTATTATGTATATTTAACATTGTATTCTTTATTGAAATAAAATTAGAGATTTAAACACGTGATTTTTATTTCAATTTTATACATTTTAATTCAATTATAATTAATTGTAACAAGTTTTTAAAAAGTTTTTCGCATTGATTATCAATATTATTTATGATAAAGTTTTAAAATAAAGTAAAAAAATCGATAATTATTTTCTGTTCAAAAGCCTAATTCTGTTTCATCAAGTACTTGTGAGAAATGGCTCCAACAATTCCGAACTGGCAAGTTTGATCTGCTAAATTTACCGAACAGAGAGATGCAATAAAAAAAATACATACCTGTCTGGATGATAATTTGCACTCCTTCTTCTTCAGAAACAACTCTGTATCTGGCCAATCGTTCCAACCAATGAGAGGTGGGGATGATATAAGTAGGGACAGTAACCACACTGCTGCAATCATGATCAACACTCGCTTTAGCGTTCTTTTCTGGGCGTAATTAATGGGATCTGTTATGGCCCAGAACCGATCCAGAGCGATCGCGCACAAATTCAAGATAGACGCAGTACAACACAAAACGTCAGACGTCAGCCACATCTTGCACAAATGTATACCGAACACCCATTGTCCCAGAACGGAATACACCACGTTTATGGGCAGGACCAGTAGGGCTACAGTCAAATCGGCCACGGCCAGAGACACAATGAAAAAGTTCTGCACGATACGGAGTGGTTTGTAGGTAAAAACGCTGAGGATGACGAAGATGTTGCCTATGACGGTGAGCAAGATGATGAAGCCCAAGGTGAAGATGGTAATGAGGGCTTCCCATTCGGGAATGTCGGTCACGCCAAACACGGTGGAGTAGTTGCCGAAGTTCTGACGGTCACAAGTTGAATTTTGTTCAGGCATGATTTCATTTTGGGCTTTTGAAGGATGGCAGATACTGTACGACACCTGGAACAATAAAAACATTTTAGTTTATGCTTAAAACGTACACTAGGTGTGTAAATAAAGGCGTAGAGCTCGATCTGACAATTTTGTTGGGTTCCCTAACATCTGATGCGTATTTCGTTCAATGTTGAACTCCCTAGAGTCATTTGGTCGTCCGTTGCAAACCTTTTTGTGACTCGAATTTATTTTTCTTGCGAGCTCTGATTTTCTAAATGAAGAAATAAAATCAAGGCTAGAAACAGCAACACATTCTACAAGATTGAATCTTTCTTTCCCCGTAGAAAAATAGAAAATGTATTGAAAATCCGAAATCGTTTGTTTTGAAAACCGTTTGTTTTGAAACCGTTTGTTTGAGTGTTTCGAGTAATTATGCGCTATCAAGTTTCGTTTCAGACTTGGACAGAGTGGGACGAAAACTTTTGCAACACTTTCAACAGGCCTTCGGAGACAGTGTTACATGGGTTCGTGGAAAGGAAAGGGAAGAAAAGAGGATATCATGAGGTTTGCTATTTATATATCCGGAATTGACAACAATGATATAGCATATATATATATATATATATATATATATATATATATATATATATATATATATATACATCGTAAAGTTTGACATTGTTGATTGTATACGTACTCAGAAAGTTTTGTCATACGGACGGTATTTGTGTTGTTTAGTGAATTGAAAATTTCATCTCAGTCAAGCAATTGAATTAACTGAGAATTTTCGTGCTATGATTTACTGCGACTTTTGACGTTGATTATTTTAACAACAGTGCATGGATCAACTCACTTTGACTTTTGGCGATGAAGGACCATCTAAAACCACTATATATCACTGGTTTAGTAAATTTAATCATGGCCGTCGTTTTCTCAGGGATGAATTTAAAGAAGGTCGTCCAAAATCGGTTGTAGTGCCAGAAAATATCGATACTGTATGCGAATTGATAAAGCAAAATCGTCATGAGATATACCGTGATAATGAGGCATCCCTGAATATTAATAATAATAATAATAATAATAATAATAATAATTACATATTGATGTAATGCGTGCCTATTACTACGTAAACCAGTGCGGAGATAATCCGCTCCCTGGATGGAGGCATGCACTCCACCAAGAATATAAAAAGAGGTTCCCTGAAACTCAGCTGTCGGAACAAAACTTAGCCGACCGTAAAAATGTAATTCTAAGGAAAAACTATCTAACCGAATCGGAAGTAATGAACATCAAGAGAGAAATCGGTAATGAACTACATCAAAACATTACATATCAACAACATAAAGAAGATACTATAGACGTTCTTAACTCGAATACAGAGGAGAAACAAGTAGAACAAACTCAAAATGTATCACCAGAAGCATCATCGTCTAAAAATGAAGAATCAATCTCGTAACGTAACTTTTCTAACATACGAGAGAAGTTTTACAGCAATTTGGCCAGTTTTACTGGCTCAAACCCATTGAATAGACCAAAAATTCCAGTACTGCGTAATATTGCAAAATCACGTATTACTCTAATGCAGATTAATAGAGTTTTGGAATCACATCTATCTGGGATGACAAATTTAAGCGATATACATCTTGCATTATATTGTGCAGCAGTGACTGTCATCGAAATTTCAGGTCAAAAGACTTACACCCATAATGCGGCTGGTCGTAGTATCCAGAAAAATACACCTGTCTGGAAAACGCGCCTTGAAAACAATATCAATGAGTTCCGGAGGAAAGTTGACATTATCTCAGAGTATCTTTCTGGTAATCAGTCAAATAAAGTAGCGAGAAAAGCAAAAATAATTGCCAATAAATCTGGCATTGACTTCGATGATTCAAACCTGACAGAAAAATTGTTGGATCTAAAAGATCGGTTTAGGCAAAAAGCTAAATCGAAAGGAGCCAGGCTAGCAAGATATAATGAACTAGAAAAGCGAAAATATCAAAATTCAGTATTTGCAAACAGCCAAAAGAAATTTTATAGACAACTCGAAGCAGAAGGTAACAGCAAGTCAGAACTTAAGAATATCGATGTGTCTTCCTTTGCGGAATATTGGAGATCGGCTTGGAAAAAATCAGACGGCTACGAAAAATTGGCTCCTTGGGTTAAAACCATTCAAGAACAGACAAATGCTCTCCCAGATATGGAGTCTAACGATTTCACAGAGATTGACATTTGCACTGCTGTCAGGAAGACTCACAACTGGAAGGCGCCTGGACCAGATGGATTGCATAACTTCTGGATTAAAAGCTTTACAGCCACCTATCCCGTACTTGCAAATGCATTTAAAGAGGTTTTAATAAATCCAGACACTTTCCCTGACTTTCTAATGGAGGGCAATACATACCTACTGTTCAAAAAAGGGGACGTTAAGCAACCCAATAACTACAGACCAATCACATGTCTGTCAGTGTTATATAAACTGTTCACAGCCCTACTCAATGAAAAAATCTACCAACATTGTGATAAAAACAACATTTTTGAAGAAGAACAGAAAGGATGTATAAGAGCAAGTATGGGCTGCAAGGAACAATTGACGATCGATGCTGTAGTTCTTGAGCAAGCGCGAAAAAGAAAACGCAACTTAAATATCTGCTTTCTTCTTCTTCATATCCTGTGTGTCAAGTTGACCCTGAGGCCCTTACTTTTGTTCTCTTATTACGATTACGACTGTTTCGCGACAGTCGCAATCTGGATTTTATGCGCCGTCCTTTTGGCGCGGTTAATACCATACGGTACTGGTCGAGATTAATCGACCGAAGTGAAATGATTACTGCTCCGGAAACGACCCGCGAGGGTCGAGTCCAGTGGAAGTTTATTCGTAGATCGATTGGTTGGTACGCTGGTCGTTGTCGCTGGATTTTTGAATGAACTGATGTGCTGTTCGGTTCTTCTTCGTGTCTGTGGTGTTTTGGCCTATTCTTTTTTGTTTTCTTGGTGTTATTCTGTTCTATTTTGTTTTATTATTCTCTTTTTTGTTTTCTTGATGTTCTCTTTTTTGTTTTCTTGATGTTATTCTGTTCTATTTTGTTTTGTTATTCTCTTTTTTGTTTTCTTGATGTTCTCTTTTTTGTTTTCTTGACGTTATACCGGTGTTAGTGGTTTTATTTCGATGTTGTTGATAGCACAGAATGGACGGACTGGATGTTGTTGTCGGTCCCAGTGCGCTTCATCTTCACCGTCTTCGGGGCTAAGGCTTATTCTCTTGGTTAGGTTTGAGGTCGCCACGCGTCCTGCGTGACGAACCTCGGGGGGTGCCCGCTCCCTAATCCAGTTCGGACTCCCGCTGCTGGAACGGTCAACAGCCATGGACGTCTGCCCCCACGATGGCCAGCGCGCTCGCAACGCATCCGACCATCACAGAGTCCATCCTCTGCTTACAGTATTACACTGTTTATTCCATGTTAGCGAGTCCGGGCAAGAAGGATTTGGTGTTGCTGCCGGTCCCGGTGCTTCGTTCTTCACCAACTTCGGGGCTAAGACTTATTCTCTGGGTTAGGTTTGAAGTGCCGACTGGCGGAGACGACACTTCGGGGTTGTCCGCTCCCTTGGCCAGATCTGTACGTCGGCGACCGAGACTACCAACGGACACTGCTATCTGTCCCCATGGTGACCAGACAAACACGTCCGATCACCTCAGAGTCTCGTTCCGAACTGAAATATCTGCTACATAGACTACAAGAAAGCGTTCGATAGTGTCCCTCACGATTGGCTGGTTGAGGTTCTGAATCTCTATAAAATTAGCCCCCAGATTATTAATTCTTTAAAGTGCCTGATGGGGAAGTGGAAAACGAATCTTTTTGTCGGCCAACAATGCATTGCTGCTACAAATATCGAGAGGGGAATTTTTCAGGGAGATTCCCTTTCTCCAATTTGGTTCTGTTTAGCATTGAACCCTTTGTCCACACTACTCAACAACAGCAATATTGGATATAAACTTAACATGAGGAATCCAAGAAAGCTCTCTCATCTACTATATATGGATGACCTTAAATTATATGGAGAAACTAGAGAAAAATTAAACTCATTGATAAAAACGGTTGAAACATTCAGTAGGGATATCAGAATGTCATTCGGACTGGACAAATGCTCTACCATTAGTATACAGAAGGGAAAGGTTCAGAGTCAACATTCAACACTTTGCAACATACAACAACTAGCACCAGAAGAATCCTACAAATATTTAGGTATACCTCAAAACGAGAAATTTAACCATAGCCAGTTAAAGAAAGACTTTTCCACTCTATACCAAAAGAGACTTACAAAACTTTTAAACACCAAACTGAACGGTGGAAACCTCATTAGAGCGATTAACGGTTGGGCGGTGCCAGCTCTGACATGTTCTTTTGGCATAGTTAAATGGTCAGAAACTGACCTTGATGAACTTGATAGGTTGACGCGCCGAACATTGACAAAGTTCCGATGCCTGCATCCAAACTCATCTACGAAAAGACTATACATCCCAAGAAAGTTGGGGGGTAGAGGCCTTGTAAACGTAAAAAATCTCTGCCTCAATCAAGAAAATAGAATGAGAAAATACTTCATTGATTCAAACAGTACGTTAATGAAATTGGTTGCAAATGAGGATCGGGGTTTCACCCCACTTAACCTAAATAAACAAAATCGTATTGATAGCAGAACAACACTCACGGACTGCGTTCGAGAATGGAAAGGACAAACATTGCACGGAAAGTTTCTAAGTCACTCGAAGATGACACCATTGACGAACAATTGTCTCTGAAGTGGCTGACCGATGGACTCTTGTACCCAGAAACAGAATGTTTCGCGATATCTATTCAAGATAGGGTAACAAGAACAAAAAAACTATGAAAAGCACATACTGCATTTGGACGTAGTCGATAAGTGCAGGAAATGCGGTACCTTGGGGGAAACAATTGAGCACCTTATTGGCGGTTGCCCGACCCTTGCTCCTAATGCTTATTTAGGACGGCATAATCAGCTTGCAAAAATTATACATCAACAAATTGCAAAAAAATACTCGCTATTAGGAAGCGTACCTCCTCCATGTTATAAATACTCGCCTTCTCCTGTACTTGAATCATCCGATACCATTCTTTACTGGGACAGACCAATCACTACTGATCGAACGGTTGATTATAACAGGCCGGATATTGTTCTAATCAACAAAAAGGACAAGAGGGCTTTTATAATTGACATCGCGGTGCCACTATCTCACAACATTAAAAAAATTGAGATAGACAAATCCACAATGTATGAAAATCTGGCATACGACTTGAAGAACCAGTGGAAACTGAGTAAGGTAGATGAAGTACCCGTCGTTATATCCGCCGAAGGCCTGATAAGTAAGAGATTGTCAAAGAACCTCGAGAGCCTTGGTATCTCGAGTTCGATTGCCATAGTGGGACAGCGTGCCGTGCTCTTGCAGACGTGTCACATTGTTCGTAAGATATTATGCTAGGGTGAGAGGAGCTGAATTGCTTTTTCATCTTGGCATTGGAATATCGGCCAGCATGAGCTGAGATTCTACAGTAAGGATGAGCAGCATAATAATAATAATCGTCTTTATTTGGAAATGTATCAATACATAGAATAAGTGCATTGCATAGATAGCATAAGGCGGCGAAGTTTAGCAAACGCTACTGTTACTAAAATTAACATTGCGCAAAGTTTTTTTCTCAATTTGTAGTTAATTAGATACCGATTAGCATACAAGGATAGATATTAGTATGACAAGCATACACAAAATTTTACATGGACGTGATGTAGCCGTGAAAAAAATTTGTGCGTATTGGATTTCGCATAATTTTACATTCGCTCAAAGAAAGGCTCGTGTCGATTGGTGTAAAGAAATGCTCAAAAAATACAATCGTGATGCGTCAAGAGCCGTGTATATCAAGTACACACTGTTTTTTTGGAATAAATGAGCATGTGGTTACAGTGCCACTAGAGAATCGTAAAACGGACAATTCTGCATGGTACACAACCATTTGTTGCCAGGAGTCTTTGAAGATATAAGAAAAAACTATCAGCGACGCTGGTTCTTTTTTCGCCATGATAACACGAGCTCTCTCACCGTCGTACAGTCCTGACTTGACACCTACTGATTTCTTTTGGTTCTTCGCAGAACGAGCGGTTGATGCGTTCTGAATGCATGTTTTGGAGATATCTCAATTGGAATGAAAAACATGCTATAAAAATTAATTCAAAGGTCTGCCAAAGTATATTGATCATCGAGGGCATTATTTTGACAAACAATAAATTCATTTTCAATGATAAATATTTGTTTTTATTTATTATTCTGGAAATATAAATAGCAACCCTCCTGCACACAGCAAAATTGACTATGGAGACCGTCATCGAATCGGATAGAGTTTTTTATTGCACCTGGTGTATTCTCCAGGCTTAGCCTCTTCCGATTCTTATCTCGTCCGTTCCTTGGAACATGATCTGACTGACAGCTACGTCATATTCCTTGAGCAAGTCGAAAAAGCCTCATTAACTATATCAAATCAAGACCACCCAAGTTCTATTCAATACGGGATTTCAGTAGTAGTAGTAGATTTAAGTAGAGTTAGTATGAAAATATGCTTTAAAAGCACCCCACGCTTTTTTACAATGACACAATAATTTTCTCGCTCATCACTTTATTTTTATACTAAAAATTGTTTTTTAATTTTTAGTTCGGTTTAGCATTAAAGCGTATTTTTTAGTTTTTTTAAACTATAATTTATTTTATGAAAGTACAGGAAAACAGTCGGCAGGTTTCCTGCACATAAATGTGCACATAATGGCAGAAGTTTGGTTGAACTATGTTCGCAGTTTAACCTAAAAATAATGTCAACCCATTTTAAGAAGAAAATAACAAAACAAAAGACCTGGAGGTGCCCAAACACGTACATGGGTGAATTTCAAATTGACCATGTTGCCATTTCGTACCCCAATTATAAAGAGGTTTTGAATGTTCAAGTCGGGAAAGGAGCTAATATAGACACGGATCACTACTTGACTAGAATCCCTAGAATCCCCTATGACTAGATCCACTACTTGACCCTAGAACCTCGAAAACTTATTCAAAAGAGACTGCTAATACCAAAGTTCGACCCTACGAAAATAAAACCAACCCTAACAGCAGAGCTTGATAAACAATCACCACAGAACTGGCAAGAATTGAAACAAAAAATTATTAAAACAGCCTTAAAGTTGGTCCCTTTATAAAAGCATATAATACATCCGTGGTGGAATGAAGTTTGCGAGCAAGCAGTATCAAGCCGAAGTAAAGCATTCAAAGATTGGAACAGTCAAAAAATAGCAATAAATTATAACATCTTTTTCGAAGTAAAAAAAGAAACATCGAAACTAATTAGACAAACTAAAAGAAAATATGGAAACAATCTACTTAATGAAACAGAAAAAGATTTCCAAAAAAATAACACCCGAAACTTTTACAAAACATTTAAAAGTAAATTAACAGGCTATCAACCCTAAAGTCTTTGCTTCCAAAAGGAAAATGGATAATTAGCTCTGAATAATCAAGACAATTGCAAAGAACTTGCGAAATATTTTGAACAACTACTAAACTGTCCTGAGCCCTTAAACAAATTACCAACACTAAACCCTAAACCAACCAACTCAGATTAATTACCACCGAATGAAGATGAAATAATTAGGCAAATCAAGCGACTTAAACATAACAAAGCCTTTGGTGAAGATGGAATCACTGCTGAAATTTTGAAATCCGCTGGCCCAGGTACAATCAAGGAAATAATCAAAATTCTACAAGAAGTTTGGCGAACCGAACGGATTCCGGAAGATTGGAAAGATGCTCTAATCCATCCACTACACAAGAAAGAAGATAGAACGGATGTAAACAACTACAGAGGGATATCTCTTCTCCCAGTTTGTTACAAGATTCTATCTCAATGTCTACTAGTCAGAGTACAGGGACAGTTAAAACCTAAAATTGGTGAATATCAAGCAGGTTTTCGACCGGGCAGATCCTGCCCTGAACAGATCCTCAATCTAAAGTTGATCCTAAGACATCAAAAACTGTACAATAAAAATCTCGTCTGTGCATTTGTGGATTTCAAAAAAGCATATGATCCTATTGACCGCGAATCTTTATTCCAAATCTTGAAAGAACAAGGATTAGATCTGAAAACGCTGGCAATTATTAAAGCAACATTAATTAACACAAGGTCAAAAGTTAAATTCATGGGTGACATCTCAAAGCCCTTCGAAAGTAAAACTGGAGTGAGACAAGGGGATGGACTCTTGCTACTCTTATTTAACTGTGCTCTAGAAAAAGTAATACAAGAGTGGCGTGACAAAAAGTCGGCCCTGAATATTGACCAGCCCATTAAACTGGGGAGAACCAACATCAAAATAGATTGTCTGGCGTTTGCTGATGATCTAGCAATTTTGGCTCAATATATATTAACAGCACAAAAACAGACTGAAATCCTAAAAGAAACAGCAGAACAGGTAGGACTCCAACTTTCCGTTGAAAAGACACGATACATAACCTGCAACAGACTAAGAACACCATTTCTAAAAAGAAAATATGGTAGCATCAAACGAGTCTCTCAGTTCAAATATTTGGGTGAAATAATCATGGAAAATGGGTTGAAAAAAGCGGCCAATAAGGGTAGATGTCAAAAAATGGAAACGGCATTGAGACTTACACAAAATATTTACAACAATTTACAACAAAAATGCATATCTACACTGTTATTAAACCAGAATGTCTATAAGGGGCAGAAATGCTCATTTTGAATAGAAAGAGAGACATCGAGGACATTGAAAAGAAGGAAAGGAAAATCATAAGAAAAATCTTAGGCCGCAAACAAATAAATGACACAACATACCGACTACGAGAAAACCAAGAAATCAAACAATATACTGATATACATAGCGATATGAGAAAAAGAAGACTGAAGTTTTACGGACACATAAAATGGATGAATCTGAGTAGGCTAACTAGACAAATAGTCGAATTTTATGAAAATAGGAGTAGAGCTAAAGTAGAAATAATTAAATGGATTGCTGCAATTAAAGATGATCTAAGAGCAGCAAATATTACACAATGTGAAATTCAGGATAGAGGCAGTTTCAGACACAAGGTTAACGTTTGGGAGGTTGACCAGAGGGAAAAATGTAGGAAGACTGGAACAACTTGGTCTGACGAAAGGAAAAAAGCTCATAGCGAAAGAATGAAATTAGTATGGACGCAAAGGAAGGCTAACGACAACAAATGCCTCTAATTGTATTTCGCGTGGTCCACCAGGGCCCATATGTAAATAATAATAATAATTTATTTTTCATTTTTTAGTTCGAAAGCGTGTTTTTTAAACCTTCATTTATTTTTCGTCACTATCTACCCGTGACGGGAGTGGGTAATTTGCGCGCCTACGCCGCCATTGAGCGTTGTAACATTGTTTCAGTCTCCCTCTTCAAAACCAAATCCTTGATCCTGACGGTCCTATTTGGTTTAATGGGACGAACTTATTAAATTATTGCATTGTCATCGGTCCTTGATAAGTGAGCAAAGTTTCAGTTTAATCTGACGTTTTAAAGTGGGTGAAATACGTTCAAAGATATGTGTATATATAGACAGATGTGAAGCTAACAAAAACATGTTAAAAAGACCGACGATTTAAGCTGGGGATCCACTAAAGAAAAGAAAACTAAGACCTTGGTAGAAATCAATTTTTGTTTCGAGAATATCAATTTTATTTTCGTGGTTCATAGCTAAAAATACTATCGAATAAAATTTTGTGATTGTTTATTATGACATTCATTGAGCCATATTTCCTTTTGAATTTATTTATTAAAGTTATAAAGTTTTATTAACCTAATATTCCATTATCCCTCTCATTTATCAGCCGAATCGTTATAGTTATACAGACCATGTTTCATTTAGATTATGATAAACAGGCATATTGTATTCAAATAGGAAATTATTACTTGTTAAGTAATTTATTTCATGGCATTGGTTCAGAAATATTCACATAAAGTTAGAAACTTTTGTTTATTAAAAAGTTCTGCCTTGATTTATGCAAGAAAATCATTTCTAATTAAACTTATATGCTTATTAATATCATATTTGTTTTCTGTTTGTTTCTTGCTATTTCTTATTTAAAATGAAAATATTGTACATTATAGTTCGGAGATGGACTCTGAGGTGTTCGGACGTGTCCGTCCACGTCTGGTCTCCATGGGGGAAGACAGAAGTGGCTGTTGGTAGTTTCAGTAGCAGAAGACTGATCTGGCTTAAGAAGTGGGCACCCCCGAAGTCCACTCGCGGCCGAACGCTGGTCGATCCCGACGTAGCGTACTAAGTCGGCGTGAAATCGGCGTATCCCAGTTAGTAACACGGGTGGTTCTTCAAACCTAACCAAGTGAATAGTAGTAGTAGTATTGTACGTTATACCAGGTTTCTTACGGTAGCCATCAGGGTGATTGTAATATACTTTTGAACTTGAGAAAACGATTTCTCGATATGTATTTTTTTGTAAATGAATTTCCAAGTGACTCATTTTGTGACACTATTATTTCACCTTCATCTGACAAAGGAATGTTTTCATTTTTCACCCTATTGTGTATCACGTGTCATTCGTTCGTGCACTGAGCGATAAAATAAAGAGGCCCTTCGGAAACATCAATTTGAATGACTGCAACTCAGTTTGTAATTCATTCTGTGGTATTCGAATTTCAAGTTTAGAATGCACTGGAATCAGACGTTTTGGTACAAAATATAGAGAAGGATTTACCCATATAATACGGTCCGAGTTGTTTGATATATTTTTATTTGTCGGTTCCAAAACTTCACCTGCCTCTTCATTTGCTACCTCCATCACCAACATAACTTTCCTCAGAGGAATTTCCCGTTGAGCCCTCGTTATCGGATGGTACAAAATCAGATTCTGATACTGAAGAGAAATCTAGATCACTTTGTTCATCGTCGCTCAACGTTTCTAGCTGCTCCAACAGTTCCTTATCAGTGAATATTTTTCTAGTCATTTCGGAAATAATATTAAAACAAAAAATTACAGGAAAATGTAAAAGTTAGTTTTTAGCACCAGTGAGACATAATGTTCCAATCAAAAATACCACTGGGACTTCATGTCCAGAAACTTCAAACAAAACTAAACTATACTTACTTCAGTCAGTTTGTTGATATGTGTATTATTAGAATATATAAATAATAAAAACTATAAATATATTATTCAAAAAATAATATAAAACAAAAAAACTTTGACAAAAACAATGAAAACTACTAGTTTTTTTTTCGAGAAAAACGTTGTTTATAAACGCACATGGTAAAATCTGACAAATACTTGATCAAATCAGAATGATAAAGATGTTTTTTTCCTGTTTTTTGGTTTTTTTCACCACGATCTAAAGCTCAAAAAATATCAAAAATATCTGTTCTTATGTAAATAAAGAATCACTGGGTAAAAACAAAAAACCAAACCGAGACACATTTCTCAGTGATTCTTTTCGAACAACGAATTTTTAAAAATATAAAACTATTCTAAAATGTATACAAACTTTTAACGTTAACGTTTCGGAGGGTCTTCTCCCCCCGTTTTCAAAAAAAAAAAACGGGGTAAAAACAAAAAACCAAACGGAGACACATTTCTCAGTTATTCTTTTCGAACAGCCGGTCGCGTTGGTGCGGCGGTAAGAGCGCCTGCTTTGCCGAATCCGCGCTGGAGCGATAGCTGGTTCGATTCCAGCGCTCGGATGGTTATTTTTCTTTCTTCTGTCCGTTTATCTTTCCTAAATGTTTGTGATTGTTTCTAGGCAAGAGTGTAAAATCCGACTACGAATTACCCCTCAGTCACGCCAGTTAAAGGCTGGGTAAGGCCGGATGCCTTCTGAGAAGTGTTCTACGTTGGTCACTCGCTAGTCGGTAGGTTTCCTGATAGACTTATGGGTAGGCACATAACCAAGGGTTTATAGCCCGAGGGGGGTGCTGGCCTGGGTTTGTCGGAAGCTGATGACCGTGGTTCGGAACCCATGTTAAGCTGTAGGTCCAGTCGCTAAATAGCCTAGTTGCTGATGCGCCTCTAACCCAAACACTTTACTTTACTTTCTTTTCGAACAACGAATTTTTAAAAATATAAAAATATTCTAAAATAAATACAAACTTTTAACGTTAACGTTTCGGAGGGTCTTCTCGCCCCGTTTAAAAAAAAACGGGGTAAAAACAAAAAACAAAACAGAGACACATTTCTTAGTTATTCTTTTTGAACAACGAATTTTTAAAAATATAAAAATATTCTAAAATAAATACAAACTTTTAATGTCAACATTTCGGAGGGTCTTCTCCCCCCGTTTAAAAAAAAACGGGGTAAAAACAAAAAACCAAACGGTGACACATTTCTCAGTTATTTTATTCGAACAACGAATTTTTAAGAATATAAAAATATTCTAAAATAAATACAAACTTTTAACGTTTCGGAGGGTCTTCTCCCCCGTTTTCAAAAAAAAAACGGGGTAAAAACAAAAAACCAAACAGAGACACATTTCTCAGTTATTCTTTTTGAACAACGAATTTTTAAAAATATAAAAATATTCTAAAATAAATACAAACTGTTAACGTTAACGTTTCGGAGGGTCTTCTCGTCCCGTTTTCAAAAAAAATCTAAAAAATATTTATATTAATTTCTATATGCAAAGTAAAGATAGGAAGTACATATATTTTTTGGATATATCAACGATATTTACATTAACATTAATAATTTTTTATGACAGCGACATACTACCAAAAATACATATAGGTGAGGTTTACTGTGTGATTGTTTACTGTACAAAAAACAAACTGTACTGTTTAAAAGAGTTCGAAATAAATACAACATAAGAACGACGTTTTAAACAAAAAATACTTTTAGATCTATATTAACAAAAACCTAACCAAACACACACATTGGGACGAATTAGGGGCCAGTTTAAAGCAACTGTTGTCCCACTGCTGATTGTATAATCTGTGGGATGTATTATTCCGTTGGTAGTGTAAGGGTTAATGATGGAATGGTGTTTTAAGATGTGAGGTTTGGACTCAGTAAACGGTACGTTCCGGTACGTGCTACGGACGGCATCAAAAGTTTAGATGCACTAAAAAGTTACCCTTTTTTTGTAATTTTTTCTACTTCGGTACATTATTTTATTAATCACTAACTTCAATATGATAAAGTTCGAACGAAAGTTGAGAACGAACTTTCTTCCTTTGTCAACTACCAATAAACTAATTGAATTTCTCCATCTCCACATTCGACAATCAAATAAAATCATAATCGACGTCGAAATGTTTATTCTGTATAGTTCGAGGCTGATTCGCAATAAAACGAAATAACTTTTACCCCCCGTAGCAGAAATAACGACAAATATGGAAAATTAGCATTTGCGAACTTTGAAGAAGAGGCCTAAGAAAGTTCTCTCAGTTCCCCCTCCCCCCTCCCCAGTCAGACTCAATTAAATTTCCGTGGATTTATAGGTTTGTTTTTGTCGTGAAGTGTATGAATATATCCCGGCAATTTATTGTGTCGTACGCCCTTTGAATATAAACGTGTGTTGCCAAACTTTTAATTACCAAAAATCCCTTCCCCTGATTCGCAACAGAAACTAATTTCTGAACGTACATGTTTGTTATTAGTATTATGTTTATCACATAGCAACAAATATATTCCAAATTATATTTGTGTATAAAGTTTAATTTGACATTATATTTAGAAATACATATACGACGAAGGCATTTCAAAATATTCCATTATACCTGAAACGTTTCGAATTTTTTCCAACCTTATTTCTTAATCTATTAAAATATTCATTCATTTGGTATGCACAGTGCGTCCATAAGTATCAGTACTGGTAATTTTTATGAATTATTACTCGAAGTATTTCTCTCCCGCTTTGATTCATTTGTTACAATAATAATGATTCAATAGCGATTCAACTAATTTTGTGGAATAGCCTTCAAAGTTTGAATGTCTTCAAATAAACACCCTTTCAACTTTAATTTCAATTTTGGGAACATGGAAAAGTCACAAGAAGCTAAATGTGGTTGATCACACAGACTTGGTTCCGGGCCAAAAATTGACACATAATTAACAACGGTTGATTTACTCCAGATATCTGGAACGCGATATTCTGGCCGAATGCGTTGAATTTTGAGCACCAATCGTTTCAGGACTTGAAATTTTGCAGGAGTTTTTCGTGTTTCTTTTGCCTGTGGTGAGTTTTTCGACTTCCACGCCGTACTTAGGGCCTTAGTTTCTAGATCGTATTAAAACCACCCATAACAATTGATTTCAGGAAGTTTCAGGACCTCTCTGGAATGATTGACGCGAAGTGATTTCTGATCCTCGGTCGACGTGTGCAAAATAAATTTTGCAAACACCTTTTTTTTACCCAAATTCTTGTGAAGAATGAGTCGAATCGTTTCTTTGTTGATATTTAAAGCTTTTACATCATTTTTTAGTAAAGCATTCTGGTCATTTCCAACAAAATGGCGAATTTTTTCGATCATTTCGGGAGTGCGAGTTAAAATTGGCTTCCCGTCACATTTGTCATCCTCTAGCGATACTCAGCCATTCAGAAAACGTTTGTACCACAGAAAAACATTTGTTCTGCTTAATCAATCATCGCCGTACATTTGCTGCATCAACCGGAATGTTTAATAACTGCTACTTGTTCCATGATTATATTTGTAAACAAGACGTTATAAAATCAACAAATGTCAGCCGATCGTGGTAAAGTAGGTTTAGTTAGATCCAGGAATGTTCAAGTTTTCAGACGTCTTAAGTCTTAGACAAAATGGATATTCAGAAAATTGTATCAGGAAGGCCATTCGTCGTCAGGAAACACGAAGAACAATAGAGGATCATGATCCAAATACACCAAAGGTCCTGCTATCATATGTAAAAGGAATCACAGATCAGATAGGCAGACTACTAAGGAAACATAAGATCAGAACAGCCTACAAACCGCACAAAACTGTCGCAAACATCTTAAAAAACCCCAAGGACAAAGTTAGACTGGAAAGTCTTGTTTCGACTGCAACAGCACATACATAGGACAAACAAACAGACGAATATCGGCCAGAATATAACAATCCACTTCCGCTCTGTTCCAGCACTATCTACAAACAGGACATAAAATCAGTTTTGAAGGAGCCAAAGAAATAGCGAATATTGAAAACTACAAGGTCCGAACAATCAGAGAAGCCCTCCAAATAGATGAAAGGGGTGAGCTAAATATGCGAAACGACGCTCGCAACATTCCAAAAGTATGAAAATCCCTTCTGGAAAAAGAAGAAACCCGGCAGCATGGCGGCGAGGTAGAAAAATTAATAAACGGACGCCCGACAGCGTTGCCGAGCACCGCAAATAGTCCCGAACTACCCCGATATAATCTGCGCAGTCGCCGGCTGACAGTAAAAGCGAGTACAACGACCCGTGCACGTCAGTTGGACTCTTCAGTCGAAGTGAACAACTCTTGGAAATGTCAAACGAGATTTCGTGACTCTTCACAGAATCAACGGATCGTATATATATATATATATATATATATATATATATATATATATATATATATATATATATATATATATATATCAGGAGAATTGTCAGGAGCTGGCACACTATTTCTCCGATCTCTTCAATTGCCCCGAACGCGACACAAGATTCCCCAAGGAAAATTGTATCGATACTCACTTAGAATCACCACCACCAACACAGAAAGAGATTCACCGCGTGAAGATGTGAAGATGGTATCACCGCGGAACTATTGAAAAACCTCGGACCAAACTCACTAAGGGAACTCACGCAAATTATCACGAATATCTGGCAAACAGAAAAATTACCAGATGAATGGAAATTTGCTCTTATACACCCGTTGCACAAGAAAGGAGATGTGAACAACTACAGAAGAATCTCCTTACTTAAGTCACTTACAAAATCTTCTCAGCATGCCTTCTACAGACAACACAGGAACAACTAGAACACAAAATTGGCGAGTACCAGGCAGGCTTTCGCCCTGGTCGCTCATGCACTGAACAAATCTTTAACTTAAAAACAATACTGAAATACAAAGCTATCAGGAACGTCCCAAGTTGAACGTCCCATCTGCACGTTCATTGACTTCAAGAAAACATAGGACTGCATTGACTGAAAATCTCTGTTCAACATCCTAGGAGAACAAGGACTCGACCCCAAAACACTGAGATTGATCAAGCAGACACTGACCGACACAATCTCTAAAGTGAAATTTATGGGAGAAATTTCCGAACCCTTCCTGATTAAAACCGGAGTACGCCAAGGAGATGGGTTATCCCCACCCCTCTTCAACCTGGTCCTGAGCAAAGTCATAAGGGAATGGGAAAATAAACTAAAAAATCAAGGACACTGGAAACCAATACGACTCGGACGAACCAAAAACAACATAGAAATATCATGCCTAGCCTTCGCAGACGACCTAAGCAAGGAATGTGCAGAGAAAGTTGGCCTTCAAATATCCTTTCAAAAAACCGAATTCTTCTGCTCAAAATTAAATGTCCAAAATTTGAACACCAAATACGGCAAAATAAATAGGGTCACTCACTTCAAATACCTGAGCGAGATCCTCGAACCCACAGGAGGAGAGAAGATAGCACAAAAGACTCGATTGTAGAGGATGAAGAGGGCATACGGCAAGACACACAATATCTACAATAAGAAATGCCTATTCACACACGCAAAAATAAGACACTACAACACAGTAATCAAACCAGAGGTACTATACGCAAGCGAGACACTTACACTCCATACAAAAAGCGGCATAGAAAACATACTAAAAGAAGAACGCAAAATTCTCGGTCCAAAACTGACAGAGGAAGGATACAGACTACATTCTCGAAAGACCACAGAGAGAATGTCCAACGTAGCGGCGGATATAAGAAAAAGAAGGTTGAAATTCTATGGACATATCAGTAGACTCCCACCGACAAGACTCACCGACAGAATTCTTACGTACATATATATAAGGAGTCAAGTCAACAGTACCATGGATGGCACAAGTCAGAACTGATCTGGGAAAGGCACAAATGAGTCCGACAGAGATTGAGGATAGAAGAACGTACAGAAATAAAATACATATGTGGAACGTTGCATCAGAGAGCGAAGTTTCGAGGAGATCGGGAACAAAGTGGACAGAGAAGAGATAGAGAATCCACGGAGAAAGGATGAGAGAGGTGTGGAGGATCAGAAAGAACACTCGAAAATGAGTCAGAATAATTTGCGTGATCCAACCGGGTCTATACGCACCTAATAATAATTAAAAATATATATATATATATATATATATATATATATATATATATATATATATATATATATATATATATATATATATATTTTTAATAATAATTAAAAAAAAAAATATATATATATATATATATATATATATATATATATATATATATATATATATATATATATATATATATATATATATCATCATCATCAGCCCGCATCGATCCACTGCAGGATGAAGGCCTCTTCAGCATGCTTCCATCCTTCACGGTCCTGGGCTTTCCTCTGCCACTCGGGTCTAATATACTTAACGATGTCATCAATCCATCGTGCTTTCGGTCTTCTTCGCGGACGTTTGCGATCAAGCGGTATCCACTCCAGGATTGCCTTGGTCCATCTGTCGTCCCATCGCCTCGCTATATAGCCTGCCCATCTCCATTTCAACTGTTTTACTCTTCCAATGATGTCACAGACTTTTGTTTGTTCTCTGATCCATGCGCAGGACTTTCTGTCTCGTCTTGTAATGCCAAGCATACATCTTTCCATTCCCCTCTGTGCCACCCGAAGTTTTTGAATTGATTGCGATGTGAGTGTCCAGGTTTCACTTCCGTATGTCATAACGGGTAGAACGCACTGATCGAATACTTTTCTTTTCAGGCAAAGTGGGAGTCTGCTCTTAAATACTATGTTGAGCCTACCAAATGCCTGCCAGCCACATTTAACACGCCGTTCCACCTCCCGGGCGGTATTCCCCTCCATGGAAATCCTCTGCCCAAGATATATAAAGCTGTCCACAATCTCTAAATCCCTTCCTAGAACTGAAATTCTTCTGTCCTGAGCGAAGTTATTGAACATAACCTGACTCTTTTTCAGGTTTATTTTCAAGCCAAATGGTTCGCCAGCCCTTTGCAGTTCTTGTATGCGTCTTTGCAGCTCCTCTGGGTCTTGTGAAATGAGAATAATATCATCTGCAAATCTAAGATGGTTTAAGTTTGCACCATTGATCTTTACACCATCCTGTTCCCAATCCAGTTTACGGAATACTTCTTCAAGGCCAGCCGAGAAAAGAATAGGCGATATTGCGTCACCCTGCCGTACACCTCGTTCTATATTAATTCCCACTTCAAGATCATCAAGGTGAATTGTGGCTGTAGCTCCATCATATATCGATTCTAATAGGTTTACATAGGCTCTCTCTACACCTTGGCTAAGCAGTGCATCCATTATCGCATGCTTTGAGATGGAATCAAATGCTTTTTCGTAGTCGATAAAAGCCAAGCACAGTGGCATGGTGTATTCGTTGTGCCTTTCTATGACCTGCTGCACAACCTGGATGTGATCCATTGTACTGAATCCACTTCTGAATCCTGCTTGTTCTCTTGGTTGTGCGTCATTCAGTTTTTTTAATATTCTTTTAGAAATTATCTTTGTGAAAACTTTGTACATCACTGATAGGAGGCTTATTGGATATATATATATATATATATATATATATATATATATATATATATATATATATATATATATATATACTAAATAATGTTATATTGTGTTATCAAATTGGAAGAAAAAAAATCGTTTGAAATTTGATGTTGATGGAATTGTTATATTCCGAATACAATTATAATTTCGCAAATAAAGTTTCAGTTTTATATTTTCCATTAATTGTTAATCCCGACCGAAAATATCGTCCTTTCATTTCCGTGAACATTTTAAATTATTTAACAATTTGAAACATGACAAAAGGGTTTTGGAAATATTTTGTTTGGCTTAAACAAAACGTGATTTTTTCACGTGAGCTATGATAATAAAATACCTTTTATTTAACGTTTTACGGTATAACAAAGGACTTGTTAGTGTTTTGTTAGGAATCAGTACGGTAACAGGAATATTTTTAATTTTTTAAGATACAGAAAAAATTATAAGTTAAATTACTGCTATGATAAAAAAATAAAACACTCCTAAGTAATAACTAGACACATTTATTCCTATATTATTTCCAATCTTCGAAAGAGTTTTTATATTCGACTTGTGATATTTGTTTTCAAAGCGACCATCCAACTATTTTGAATAATCTTCGTACATTCAAAAGCGTGTCCATGAAGTGGCTGCTTTAATCGCGGGGACAATAAAATGTCACACGGTGTTTGTGGAACGGTATTGATACAAATTCGTTTTAAAAAATCGGTAGCAAAGTATTTCAATAATTATAACAGAAACTATATGGTAAATTAAATTAAACTTGTGTCAGATGTCAAAACTAGTCATATCTTAAAAACCAAATGACTGTATTGATACGTAAGGCGTACGACTCTTTAAAACAATTTTTTTTTTTGATCACAGTGTAGAGTTTTCCAATAAGGGTGTTAGTAAAAGTGGCAACACTATTTGGAATATAAATGTTCAGTACGCCGTGTGAATTCAGCATGACTAGATACACGTTCGCGAATTGGGTTCTAGATCAGTTAGAAGGTGAATCTTACTTTGGAGAAAAATAATCTTTTCTAAATATTGATTGATTTGTCTTTGAAGTTACTTTGTGATAGTTAATTTTTTTAAATCGCCTAAAACAAATTTGTTACTTTGTTATCTGTCACTTTTATAAACTAAAGTGATCTTTTATAAATAAAAGTGATTAATATAGATATAGAAATAAAAATGATAGATAACAAAGTAAACAATTTATTTTATTCGGTTTAATAATATTTTCTGACGAAGCGCACTTCTTGCTTAATGAGTTTGTGGGAGTTGTCAGGTGAAGTATTTCATTTTTGTTTAATTAATTTCAATTTAAAAAATGTTTTCCATTGTAAGCAATGAAGAGTGGGTTAGAGTTTTAAAGTGTACCAGAGCTTACCTGAATTATGACCTTACCTGATTAAAGATCGTAATAAAAAGAAAATGTAGTATTTGGCAATACCTAAAAAAAAGGCTCCATAATATAAAGACTTCCCCCTGAAGGCAGCTAAAGAAGGTGGAACGAAGTCAAAGGTCATGAGCTTATGACGAGGATGAATACGTACCCCCTCGTGGCACTTTGTGGAGGTTGGGTAGGGTGATATAAGATGACGTGGGCGATAAGTTGGTATATTGGCGATTGGCACGTGCTTGCAATTTTGTGCAAAACAATTTGCACACAAAACAATTGATGCAAATAAGTTTCAAGATTTCGACCACTTTGATCCAATTTTATTATAATCTGAATGTAGTGTCGTTCAAAAAATTGGTGGATATTCAGTATTTCGACTGACTTGTTAATTAAAATATTATTTCATTCATAATATTTCATAAGAAGCGGTAGCATAGTGATTTCTGTATAACGGGAAAGTATGTAAGATTACGCCCTAAGTGGATGTACAAAACGGCGCGCGCCAACTTACAATACTTTATTCAATGTTTAGAATTTGGACTGTTTTTTTTTAATTAAAGAAATAATGACAGACAAACATGGGCACCTTCTGTTATTGAAGAAACACGCAAACCACTCGACCAAAGAAAAAGTAAAAGATCTGTCGCAAATTCTTTAGGAATGCCAGAATCAACGTTGAGGTGGTTACTGAGAAAAACTGTATGTCCAACTAAACTTGGTAGATATGGCAATACCTTTTCAACAGAGGTGGAAAAAGCCTTCTGTCATTGTTTGACGACTCTAAATGCAATGTTTTATGGTGTGACTACGAAAGATTTAAGGACACTTGCTTATGAATTCGCTGAAAAAACCCTGCATGTAAAGAATGGCTAGGTGGTTTTTTTTTAAACGACATCCAGATTTGTCAATTAGACAGTCAACATCAACAAGCATTGTACGTGCGTGCTGTTGGTTTTAATAAGCCACAATGCGAACACTTCTACTTTAACATGAGTGCGATGTTGGATAAATATAACTTTCCTTCACACCGTATTTACAATATGAATGAAACGGGTTTATCCATCGTACCTGTAACAGACTCCTGAACAAATGGCAAGAGAAACGGGAATCCGGTACGACCGGCAGAAGGCATGGATAAGGTATTTTGGTTGATATTCTGGACATGAAACGCGACATTTCATACAGCTTTAACTGGGTTTTTGAATAAAAAATAATTATCGATTTTTTTACTTTATTTTAAAACTTTATTAAAAATAATATTGATAATCGATGCCAAAAACTTTTTAAAAATTTGTTAGAATTAATTATGAATGAATTAAAATTTATAAAATTTAAAAAAATCATGTTACTACGGACGCGCCGAGATTGGCTGCCATGTTTGTGACGTCATAATAGTAAACTGTTTTCACGTCAGTACTGTCAACGGCTTCTACCTGTATATATTCTGTGAAAACTATTGTTGGTTAAGTGCAATATAAAATATTGTTTGTTACTAATTTAGTTCAGTAATTTGTGGTAAAGGGTTCACAAAGGTTAATTCTAGTAAAAGGACGTGTATGTTCAAAACGCTTATAATATATATGTATATATATATATATATATATATATATATATATATATATATATATATATATATATATATATATATATATATAGGGTGTTAGGTAAACATGCTGCAAAAATGCAAGGGGTTATTCCTTGTCCTATATATATATATATATATATATATATATATATATATATATATATATATATATATATATATATATATATATATATATATATAAATAATATAATTGGTTTCTTATCGGGAACCGTCGGCGCGCCATCTGCACTAAAGTTGAAAAATATTTTAAAATAGAATAATAAAAATATATTAAAAAATAGTTTAAAGTATTTTCAATTTGATATAAGTTTATAACTTTAAAGAAAAAATAAAAATAAATATAGTTTTGTTAAAACTTATGATATATATGATTTTTCCATTTGTGACAAACAAGTTGTTCAAAAGCCCAATTCTGCGTGATTTTTTGGCCAAACATATGACGAAAATGACCGCTCAAGCACAGTATAAGCGGGATATAGCTCCGTGCGATTTTTTTCGCTTCTCCAAACTGAAATATCCGCTCCGTGGAATGCGTTTTGACTCGATTGACGGTATTAAAAAGAATTCGCGGCAAAAACCGATGACCATTCCGGTCGAGGCGTATTGTGTGCATGGTGCAGTGCATGGATGATAGTATAAAGGGTTGGCATACATGTATCAAATGAAATGGTGGCGTATTTTGAAGGCGATAATAGAGATTTGTATTAAAATTGCAAAAAAGTATTTTTACGAGTCCCGGTTAATTTTAATCCCATGGTATTTATTTCTCGAATAATTTTTTCAAGTACTGCACGTATCTCAACGAGTACTATGGGAGAAATTGAAGATAACTGCGAATATTGTAATATATGACAGTAGCAATAAATTAAAGTGTTATTGTCTACTTTTAGAATAAGCCCCGTATTTCCATTTCAAATTTTTGACAAGTGTTATGTTTCAGAATTGTTTTTATTTTATTTCTTCTGAATGCATCTGCCGCAATCTGGAATGATGTATATTCCAGACACAAATCGTTGGGGGATTTGAAAAAAATACTGACGAGATATTTCAGGGTAAAGACGTCATTTGTCTTCTTGGGAAATCTTTGCCGACAAAATGGCTTGTTTATAAAAAGATCGCGTATTTTCCTCGAGTTTGAGTACATCCGTTTCCAAATAAACGTTTGTTGTAACGTGATAGTACGGTGATTTGTTTTTGAGGTTCTTTTTACGCTAATACTTGCTCTCGTTTGAACATATGAGGTTTGTAAAGAAAGTAATGAGATTTGAGCGTAGCATGTCGGCATTAACACAATTTGGCTTTAATGTTGGCATCTTGCCAACAAGAACAGCTGATGCGTCTTCCATAGGAGTTTGAACTAACGGGTCTTTCAAATTGAGCGGTCTTTTAAATTCTTGAATAACAAAGATGGCGTCTTGGATGGAGTCTTGGCTTTCTGAAAATGCCTAAAACCTTGTCCCTTGACAAACACTGTTTTATAGTGTATTATAGTGTATAGTGAAGTACCCTTTACTGTTTCACTGAACGAATTGAATTGTTACGGAACCCCCCCCCCCCCCCCAAAGTATATTAATTCAGATCCTTAATAAAGATACATCAGATCTTGACTTGCCACCTTTCCGAAAGAAAAGTCAACAATGTTACTATACTGAATGCTACGCCTCCAGTCTCATTACTTTATTTATACAACTTTCTTGTGTATATTGAATATAAGGTACCACTCACCTTTTTTGGTGGGAATGTTGTAACAGCAATTTTCTTTTGACGAAGTCATGGTTTCAGATTTTTCCGTCAATTCAATCCATCTGAAAATAAAAAGGAAATATATATTTTTATTGTTTAAAACAGCAAAGGAAAACGTCAACATTTGTTAAACATTTCAAATACAAAAGTAACGTTTTGAATTTTATTGTGACATGTTTAATGAATCTGTTATTGGATCTCTTTCGGAATTTCTGAAATATTGCGTTCATAACAAATAATAGTCTAGGGCTCAATAAACTCTATAAATAAGGAGTTTACTTAATTGTGTGTTGTTCGTGTCTAAAAGTCTATGTTGGACAAACAGAAAGCTCTTTTTCCACTAGGCTCAATGAACATAAAAGAAGTTATTATTATTATTATTATTATTCACGTATGGGCCCTGGTGGACCACGTGATGAACAATTAGAGGCGTTTGTTGTTGTTAGCCCTCCTTTGCGCCCATACTAATTTCATTCTTTCGCTATGAGCTTTTTTCCTTTCGTCAGACCAAGTTGTTCAAGTCTTCCTACATTTTTCTCTCTGGACAACCTTCCAAACGTCAACGTTGTGTCTGAAACAGCCTCTATCCTGAATTTCACTTTGTGTAATATTTGCTGATCTTAGGTCCTCTTTAATTCCAGCAATCCATTTAATTATTTCTACTTTAGCTCTACTCCTATTTTCATAAAATTCGACTATTTGTCTAGTTAGCCTACTCGGATTCATCCGTTTTATGTGTCCGTAAAATTTAAGTCTTCTTTTTCTCATATCGCTATGTATATCTGTGTATTGTTGGATTTCTTGGTTTTCTCTAAGCCGGTATGTTATTATATTTATTTGTTTGAGGCCTAGGATTTTTCTTATGATTTTTCTTTCCTTCTTTTCAATGTCCTCGATGTCTCTCTTTCTATTCAAAATGAGCGTTTATGTCCCATATAGACATTCTGGCTTAATAACTGTGTTGTAATGTCTCAGTTTTGTGTTTTTAGATATGCATTTTTTGTTGTAAATATTTTGTGTAAGTCTCAATGCCGTTTCCATTTTTTGACATCTACCCTTGTTGGCCGCTTTTTCGAACCCATTTTCCATGATTATTTCACCCAAATATTTGAATTGAGAGACTAGTCTGATGTTACCCTATTGTGTTTTTATAAATGGTGTTCTTAATCTGTTACAGGTCATGTATTGTGTCTTTTCAAAGAAAATTTAGAGTCCTACCTTTTCTGCTGTTTCTTTTAGGATTTCAATCTGTTTCTGTGCCGGTAATACATCTTGAGCCAAAATTGCTAGATCATCAGCAAACGCCAGACAATCAATTTTGATGTTGGTTCTCCCCACTTTAATATTCAGTTCCTACTTTTTTTCACGCCACTACTGTATTATTTTTTCTAGAACACAGTTAAATAAGAGTGGCGAGAGTCCATCCCCTTGTCTCACTCCAGTTTTAATTTCGAAGGGCTCTGAGATGTCACCCATAAATTTAACTTTTGACCTTGTGTTAGTTAATGTTGCTTTAATAATTGCCAGCGTTTTCAGATCTAGTTCTTGTTCTTTCAATATTCGGAATAAAGATTCGCGGTCAATAGAATCATACGCTTTTTTGAAATCCACAAATTTACAGACGAGATTTTTATTGTACAGTTTTTGATGCTTTAGGATCAACTTTAGATTCAGGATCTGTTCAGGGCAGGATCTGCCAGGTCGAAAACCTGCTTGATATTCACCAATGTTAGGTTCTAACTATCCCTGTGCTCTGTCTAGTAGACATTGAGATAGAATCTTGTAACAAACTGGGAGAAGAGATATCCCTCTATAGTTGTTTACATCCGTTCTACGTTCTTTCTTGTGTAGTGGATGGATTAGAGCATCTTTCCATCCAATCTTCCGGAATCCGTTCGGTTCGCCAAACTTCTTGTAGAATTTTGGTTATTTCCTTGATTGTACCTGGACCAGCGGATTTTAAAAGTTCAGCAGTGATTCCATCTTCACCAGAAGCTTTGTTATTTTTAAGCCGCATGATTTGCTTAGTTATTTCATCTTCATTCGGTGGTAATGAATCTGGGTTTGTTTGTTTAGGGTTTAGTGTTGGTAATTTGTTTAAGGGCTCAGGACACTGTAATGTGACCACTTAATGTTAGAAAATCACACACTCAACGAAAATTTTCAAGTATTACATAACGATAATAAATCTAATAAAGTAAATTTCTTAGAGAACTTAAAAATTAATAAAAAAAAAGATTGGATAGATCTTGTTAAATTGATATTGCGCATCTATACATTGAAAAAATGAAATTCCCGACTATCTTCATTTACGGTATTAGCAGTGGCAGCTCGTGGGTTTTTAAAGTGGGAGGGCGCAGAAGAAAATAGTACTGCTGAAGACTTTGCTTTACCCTTCCTCATTTTTACCTTTCGTGCTGTTGAAACCCTATACAGGAAGTGAACGAGGGAAACACTAAAATTTTGTATTGCTGCTATATACAAAGACATTGGAGGACGGCGCCCCAATGCTCCCCCTTACAAGCCGCCATGTGGGTATTATTAGGTCGATGGACAGTTTAAGTTATAACTATTTTCTTACTGTTTATTTAATAGAGTATGTGCTTTAAAATAAAGGTATTGTGTGTCGAAATAATTGTAATAGATACAAGGTTTAAATATGGTAAAAAATTATATATAAATCTTAGTTCGTTTAATTAGAAATAACAAGTTTAGGCGTATAGTTTATGATTGTTAGACGTGAAATAAGAGGTCCTCCCACATCAAACTTATTCTCCAGACTTGGCATCGTCAGGTTTTTTTTAATAGGTCCAAGGATGGATTGGATCTAATGATAAACTATTCATTCTTAGTGGATTCAAGTTTTTTCTAAAAAGATGGGAAAGTATCTTTGTACGTCATATCTCGAACATAACTGACGTGAAAGACACTTTTTGCTTGTTTACCTTTATGTTTCTGAATGCGTTTGCCAAAACTGTGGCAAAGATGGTGGATAAAGTTATGAATACGCAGGAGTAAATAAGCCAGCCAGTAAAGCCAGTAAATAAAGGAGCCCTAGAAGTAAATAAGGAAATGATGCCCGGTACCTTCTATTTTATTCTGAATGAAATCGACGTAAAAATATATCAATTCTTCTTGAAACCTTTAGCGTGAAACATTAATCTCAAAAATTATTACTGTTAAACACCAAAACGTTTATTTCTAATTTTACAACGTGCGTTTCGATAACCATGTTAGGATCGCCAAGAGATGAAACCTAATCAAACCAGCGCGTTTTTGCTCGTGGGATCGACCATCTGAAAAGCACATGGGAAGCTGTTATTAAACTCGAGGGTGAATATGCTCAAGAGTAATCATTTAAGTATATTTTTGTTATATTTTAATCTTTTTTAATTCATAATAAATATTATCTAAAAAAAAACGCGAATAATTATAATATACATCAAGCTAGTAGTTTTGTATAGATAGAGAGTGCGAGTATAAAAATAACTGTGTTTATATATGATACTGATTTTTTTCTCACAAATGTAATCACTTAATAAATTCAATACATTATAAAAGCATATTTCATAACCGTCTCAACAAAATTTATTAGTAATATTTAAAATAAACCTCAGGTGATTTAGATAGTAGTTTTTACGGAGAAATACGTTCAGATAGCATAATAAAAATTGTATCTATAATCTATAAATATTTATTTGTTTTACAGTTTGTAAATTCAAACCTTTTTGAAGCGAAAAAGTTTATGGTAGATATAAAACAACTATTTTTTATCGATGTAGTATATGACTATTAATAACATACGCAGTTGATAAATGGACGACTATAAAATCTCACTAGCTAATACAAATATTTTATTAAAAAAAAAACTAAACATATACCCGGTTAACGAAAATAAATATAAATTAATAAGTAATGGCTCCACCCTTGTCATGAACTAACGCTACAAATACCCATATTCGCAGATTTTTCACACAGGCAAAGTATTGTGAAAGATTTATTGGCCAAAGCGAAAGGAATGCAAATTTTTTGTTCAATATTTTATCAACCGACGAAGCTCTTTTCGCGAGGGATGGTAGCTATTTTGAACAGTCTGCAGAACAAAATTTGTGCTAATAATTTAAAATTTGACATTAAGGAAGTACGAGTGAATCTATGGGAAAAACGAGTCTCCAAGTTTAGAACTTTAAATTCGGTAATTGTGACAACGGATATGTAATTAAGCTATGCTTAAAATTTGATAATTATTCATCAACCCAGTAAATTCATCAAACCAATAAATTTAAAAGCATATTTCATAAACATCTCGAAAAAATTTAATAGTAATATTTAAAATAAAGCTCAGGTGATTTAGATATCTCAGGTGATTTAGATATTTAGCTATCTGAACGAAACTATTCGTTCAGATAGCATAATAAAATTTTTATCTATAATCTGTAAATATTGTTTTGTTTTATAGTTCATAAATTCAAATCTTTTTGAAGCGAAAAAATTATGGTAGATATAAAACAACTTTTTTTTTTCGATGCAGTATCTAACACTATTAATAATAGACGCTGAGAAATGAACTGAAAGAATGAATTTCATATCAAAACTATCAAAATATTTTCTGGGATCTGGGATCTGGGGATTCGACACAGGTGACAGATTAACCCCCAAGAGAAACACTGGTTAGGAATACCCAGGGGTGAATTAAAAGTGTTTTCCCTTATAAATGGTCACGTCGAGGGGATGACTTTGAGTGGGGGTAAAAATTTTACTATCCCCACTACAGATCCGCCACCATAGCCATCTTAAGATGCAAATACTAATAAAAATATGAACTGTAGTTACTCTATGGGGTTATACAACACCCAGTGCTGTTGCTGTGACAGAGTTTTGTCCATTTATTTAAACAACCTTTTTACACAAATAATGAGTTTTTTTTCGATTTTGACACCTTTTGTGGTAAGTAAATCATAAATATTATATTTTCTATCGTATTTTTATTGAAAACTTTGATTTCTATTTTTTGTAACATTTATTTATAGCATAGAAGCGTTATATGAGGTTTTAATTTAAAAAAATATATTAAATTGTATAATTTAATTAAAAGATAATAATACCGCATAGGGCATACCCATGTGCTCCTGATTTGTTTTTTCTATGAATAAATACCGAAAGTAGTCAAAAAAGGGGGATTATTGAGTTGAGGATCTAATATTTGACCTGATCAGGCCCTATTTGACCATTTCAACATGTGAGTGTTTTTTTTCAAGCATTTTGTACCATTTGTATTCTGTCACTAAAAATTTACGAATAGTACAACATTTATTTGTTAAACTATACAAAGTTTACCCTCTTCCGAATGTTCTTATCGAAATCGAGGGAATACGCGGAAATAGAACGAGAACTACAAAAAGGGAAAAACCAAAAATACCGAATTAAACTGAACGGTATCTGGGGAAATTTACGATTTACTTAAACGATCTCACTTTCTCGTCCCTTCGAGACAAATAAAAGTGGATATATAGCCTGTTCATATCCGTTTAAGGAAAATGACCTTTTTAAACATTTATAGCGAAAAGGCTAATCAACTTTATAAAATATTTAAACTAAAACATTGCGCAGACCACTGCAAAAAGGCGACAAAATTCGAATTAATGGGTGTAAATAGTTTTACTACCTTTCATCACCTCGCTACAAAACATATTAAATTTTATAAAAAAAGTTTTAGTAGTGTTTAGTAGAGTTTTAAAGTAGTGTTTGAGAATGTAAAATCGTTTTACGAAACTATAGACACACAAATTTTGTTTAAAAATAAAAGTGATAGATAACAAAGTAAAACATTCCTTTATAAAAAATGAACTATCACAAAGTAACGGACAAATCAATCAATAATATTAAATTTTGTTTCAAGTTCGGTAAAACTCTTACAGAAACATCCGAATTGATCAATTCTTCTATGGAACCTTCGGTGTGAAACACTAAACTCGAAGAGATTTATCACTAAACACCAAATCACTTATTTTTTTCCTTTATTTGGGTTTTTCGCCACTATCTAAAACTCAAAAAATATCAAAAATACCTGTTCTTATTTAAAGAAAGAATCATTGGGTAAAACAAAAAAGTGAGTGATTCTCAGTGATTCTTTTTTGTAATAAATTTGCCTAACGAACAAAATTTTAAAGATATAGGAAGGTTTCCTGAAGGTTCCCTTCCTATTCGGAAGGTTTTATGACGAGTCTAAGAAGCCGTGACGAGGGTAATTGAGGCTATTCCGGAAAACGAAATGAAAAATTTGTGCTAGTATTGCTTGAAGATGTCCAGCAGTGTATTAATGCGGAAAGGATGTGTTTTAAATGAAATTAAAAACACCAAATCACTTTTTTTGAACTGCTCGACGCACGTTTCTCTAACCATGTTAGCATCATCAGGAGATGATTTAATCTAATTCTAAAACTAAACTATGTTCTATTTATATGAAAAACCCTACTTAACGAAGCGTGTAAAAATCATGAACCGTGAAGTTTACTAAGCCTTACATTAATAATTGAAAAAGTTGACGGAACGGGATAGGTCCTTTATCTCGGTTCATGATTTTCTTACATTTTTCTATTTAAAAGCTTTCATATGCATCCAAAGCTCTATTATTATTAACACTTTTAATTAGTCTTAAATTACTAATATCTATACTGTAGTCGTGTTCGATTGCATGTTGGGCAACACAAGATTTTTCATTTCTCCCATATTTAATGTGGGCAATATATTCTTTATATCTTGTCAATATGGATCTTTTTGTTTGCTCAATATACCTTCGATCACAGTCTTGACAACTAATTTCGTAAATCCCCGACTTTTCATGTTGTTCTCTACTTTATCCTTTGGATTACCCAAAACTTCTCTTAATTTATTATATGGTTTGTACACAACCTTGATGTCCACTTTTTTCAAAATTTTGTCAAGTCCTCTTGTTAATTGGGCATCAAATGGTATTACCATGAATTTCTTTGTGTTCTGATCCTTTTGAAAAGTCGAAAATTCTTTCAATAATTTTCTGAACTTTTGTTTTCTAATTAATTTATCTACAATGTTCTTATTATAACCATTCACTTCAGATACCTCCCTAATTAATTTGAATTTTTTGTTATAATTATCTTTATTTAAAGGAAAATTAATTAATCTATTTATCATAAAATTTAAACTAGCTATCTTATTTTGGGAGTTATGACTTGAATCATTAGGAATGTATCTCGAAGTGGTGGTGTTTTTTCTGAAAATATCAAAATTTAACCTATTTTTATTGTTTCTACTAACTAAAACATCCAGAAATGGCAAACTATCGCTGTTTTCCAGTTTATACGTGGATATTATATTTTGGGATTTGTTATTTTGGGATTATCTCAACGATACCTTCGGAAAGTAACTGAATTCAACTTTTGTCTCGGTTTCAAATTTACTCATAAATAAGATGGCTAAGAACGGTGACAGAGGATTGCCCATTACCGTTCCTTCTTGTTGTTCATAAAACCTGTTATTAAGATGAAAACAATTTTGCTTCATACATAGTCTTGTTAAGGAGATGTACTCAGAAACAATCTTGTTATTAAAACCGTTTAACTGGAGTAACTCCCTCAGGTATTTCAAGGTATGTGGAATCGGGACACTCAGAAACATCAATGAAACATCAAAGGAAACTAAAACCTCACTTTCCTGTAGATGTGTGTTTTTGACTTTTTCTATGAATTTGGTTGAGTTTATCACAGAACAGGAAGGTAGTTGGTTTGGTAGATTTTCAAATTCCTTTGTTAACCACTTTGCCAAGTTGTATGTTGGAGAATCAATGGCTGATACAATTGGTCTCATTGATTTTCCTGGTTTATGAATTTTTCGTAGAGCATACAATCTTGGCACATTTGGATTAGAAACATGTAGTTTGCTTTTCAGAGAAGGAGAAATAAGGTTGTTACAAGATTTCAATGTATCTCTGACTTCGTTAATCATTTTTGACAATGGATTCCTAGGTAATCGTTTATAAGGACCGTCTTGAATTAATTTTTCAACGCGTTCAAAGTAATCAGGTTTGTCCATTACTACAACCTTATTTCCCTTATCAGCTTTTAAATAAAAACAAACCTTCTCTCGCAGACGCTTGACAATCTTAGAAATATTTGGCATTTTTTGATTTTTATTTCAAATATTTTTTGCAATTTTGCTTTTACGTGACTCTCTGACGAAAGCTTTGGAAGACTCCGGTAAGTGTTTAATACCAGTTTCAATACGGGCTACCATATCGTCCAAAGCACAGCGGGATGCCGGCAAAGCAAAATTGAGGCCTTTATTTAAAAGACCTAGTTCTCGATTGTCGAACGTCTGAGTTGAAAGATTTTCTACTATGTTGATGGTCTTTTCTGGAATATGTTCTTTCGACTGCTCAATTTTGAGTTTTTTAATTTTTCTATTTAAAGATGACATTTTTTTTAATAAATTTAATATTTAGTGCTGTGAACATATTGCTTAGAAAATTGCACCAACATTCATGTTCTACATTTTTTTGTTTTGAAAAAAGTGGACATTAAGGTTGTGTACAAACCAGATAATAAATTAAGAGAAGTTCTGGGTAATCCAAAAGATAAACTAGAGCAACATGAAAAGTCGGGGATTTACGAAATTAGTTGTCAAGACCGTGATCGAAAGTATATTGGGCAAACAATAAGATCCATATTGACAAGATATAAAGAACATATTGCCTACATTAGATATGGGAGAAATGAAAAATCTTGTGTTGCCCAATATGCAATTGAACACGACCACAGTATAGATATTAGTAATTTAAGACTAATTGAAAGTGTCAAATAAAAAAATGTAAGAAAATCATGAACCGAGATAAAGGATCTATCCCGTTCAGTCAACTTTTTCAATTATTAATGTAAGGCTTAGTAAGCTTCAAGGTTCATGATTTTTACACGCTTCGTTAGGTAGGATTTTTCATATAAATAGAACATAGTTTAGTTTTAGAATTAGATTAAATCATCTTCTGATGATGCTAACATGGTTAGCGAAACGCGCGTCGAGCAGTTCAAAGAAAGTGATTTGGTGTTTAGTGGTAAATCTCTTCAAGTTTAGTGTTTCACACCAAAGGTTCCAATAGAAGAATTGATCTACTGTGTATTTGCCAAGCATGATCAGATGTGGTGATTGGAAGAAGTTCGAACTGTTATAAAGTGTTTTGTTTTGTAGGGATTAAACCTGTCGAACATACAAAAAGAGTTAAATTTTACCTTTATAGGACTCGCTTGAAATCGATATCTCTGACATGTCAAGAGATATTTCGATTTTTCTGAAAAAATCAGTTATTATTTCACTACTACCTGCAGTAAGTTAAAAAAATGTTAACCTAATGTTTGCCTTCCTTCACACTTTACCCAGGCTTAGGACTGGTGCAAATTCTTCGTGCTATATTAATTTGGAGCGTGTTTAAAGGCCAACGGGCCAACAACGAAGATAATAATAATAACAGTCAAATAAAATTAACAGCACAACAGTCTAATAATTAACAGAATCTGAACTTTAACGCCTTTCTAAATGTTCAAAATGCCTTCCATCCTTAGAAATGCAAAGATTTATTTTTCGACGAGTACTAAAAACGGCAGCTTCAATTTCCGCTCTTGCAATGCTGGTTATTGAATTTTGAATTCTTTCAATCATGTTTTCTCGTGTGGTAGGACGAGTTTGAAAAACAAGGTCTTCCCCACAACATAGTCTTCCCCACAACATAGTCTTCCCCACAAGTAAAAATCGAGGACTGTTAAATCCGGTGAGCGCGCCGGCCACGAAAATAAACTACCCCGTCCTATCCAACGATTTGAAAACGAAGCATCCAAGAAGTTTCGAACCACCTGCGAGAAGTGGGCAGGGCATCCATCATGCTGGTACCACATTTGTCTTCTTGTTTCCAACGAAACATCTTCCATTAGTTCTGGCAGTCCATTTTGTAAAAAATTTAAATATGTTTCACTATTCAAATGTCCATTAAAAATAAAGGGACCAATAATTTTGTCTCCCAAAACACCACACCATACGTTCACACTCCATCTATTTTGGTGGTTAATTTCTAACATCCAGTGTGGATTAGCAACTGCCCAGTAGTGCATATTATGTAAGTTAACGCCTCCATCACTGCTAAAAGTAGCTTCATCAGTCCATAGTATGCGTTTTAAGAATTGTTTATTTCCACTACACATATTTTTTAACCAGTGACAATATTCTAACCGTCTGTTGAAATCGTTATCCAAAAAAGCTTGGTGTAAGACAACATGATAGGGGTGCAGCTTGTTATCTCTTAAGATTCGATGAACGGATGTCTTGCTAACACCCAATTCTTCAGATATTTGTCTGATACTTAAATGGGGTTTGGCTTCAACATAAGCCAGAACATTTACGACATTATCTCCATTACGAATCGAACGTAACCTGGTGCGGACTGGATCTGGATGCACAATTCCTGTTTCTCGTAAGCGTCTTGCTAGACGTGTAAACACCTTCTTCGAATAAAGCCTTCTTTCGGGATATTGGCTTGCATATTGCCACTCTGCAATACATGCATTTTCAAAACATTGGAAATACACCGCCAACAGATATTATTATAATAATTATTAATAATCAGTAAATGCAATGTTGAAAATGTAATGCATTTCAAAACTGACAAGTTAATTTGACTGTTTTTGTTTGTTTCCATGGTTCCCTTCTTACACTCTTTGTGTAATGTACCTAAGGATTGCATGCGTATATTTGGAAACCCGAAAACGCATAATTTCATTCATCCATTCATTTAGTTTAAAGGAAAGAGTAGGTATATTTATTAATGACTGACTTCAATATTCTCTCAAGTAGTATTTAAGCATCACAAAAGAGAAAATGCAACAATTGGGGAAAGGCATTTTTTCCGCTTATGTAACTAAATTAGAAAATATTATCAAGGTCAGGATTAGAACATTTATGATGATTGATACTGAATAGATAATTTTATTTTTTAAATAAAATTGTTGCGGTTGCGATTGCGACCTAAATATTAAGACCAATTTTTAACTTAATATTACGGTAAAAATTAAAACTAACTGATTTTTTTCAGAAAAATCGAAATATCTCTTGACATGTCAGAGATATCGATTTCGGGTTTTCACTGGACGATTTGTCTTTAAATTATCTTTCTTGCCATGTAGTAAAAGCTGTACCATTCCATTTGAAAAACTGAACAAAACTTCAAAAAAACTATTGTTGAATGTAACGCCACCTCGCGGTTTCATTTATAAACTAAATAATTTATCTCCCAGATTATCTGATTGTCCCAGCAATTGCCTTTTAAATGAATCCGCGAAGTTACGACAAAATGTCATGAAACAAAGTTGTAGGACACAGTTTGTTAATTATAACTGAGAATTTTTCTTACTCGGTTAACACTTGAAAGTACACAAAAAAAAATATTCTTAAAAATGTTTAGCTCATCGCGCGCTCTTGCGGTCGTTTTAGAAGCTTAAAAATATTTTTGGTGAATTTCTCATGATCATTTTTAGTACAATTTTTTTTCCCCAAAGCTGTGGGATAAGATACGGCCGCGATCCATCCTTAATGGGACACCTGGTACGTATACAAGATATAACGGGTATCTCGCAATGTTTTTGTTGTAACTGTTGAGCGCCACACACAGATTACGGGGGTGGGGGAGTGGTGTCAAACGCTTGACGGGCTTTTTTTCCCACCGTGTCACATCCATTCTCGCGAAATCCTCCTCCCGCTTCTATAGGTATTTTCTCCTCGATCTTCCCCTCTTCATTCTTCCCTCACCTCTCCCCCTGCTCACCTGTTTTATTAGTCTGCTTTTTGGTAGCCTTTCTATATGTCCTAGGCAGGCTATTCGCTGTGCTCTGATGATCCGTGTTATTAAGGGTTCTCTAAATACCGTTATTATATCTTCATTGGTCCTTCTCCACTGATTATCATCCTTGATACCACCGTATATTCTTCTCAGCACTCTATTTCTCCAATATCTCCAATATTCTTTCACTGCTATTGGTTAAGGTCCAGGTGGCCTCGGCATATATTACAGCTAGTTTCATTATTGTCTTATAGACTCTTACTGTGGCTTTGATATATATTTTTGAAATAATATATTGATATATTATTTTCTTTCTCAGGAGTCTTTGCAGCATCGTTGTACATTTATTTCCTTTTGTTGTTTTGGCCTTAACCATCGCTTTCATCCCATATTGGTCTGTGATAATTGAACCAAGGTAAAAAAAAAAACGCTCAACGCTTTCAAAGTGTAGTGCTTCTTCTCCTACTTTAATTTTTAGCCCTTCCTTACACATTTCGTCTTTTTTAATTCTTGTTTTCATGTATTTTGTTTTGTTTGTATTTACTCGGAGCCCGATCCTTCCAGCTTCTCTCAATAATATTTGAGTTATATTTTTCATTTTTCTCAATTCTCGTCTTATAATTGTTACATCGTCGGCAAAGGCTAGACATTGGTGTTTTTTGTCATATATTAGCCATGTTCGATGTATTTGACTACTCAAAAATCATTTTAGGAGCTTCAATAATATGTGGTTTTCTGATTAATCGAATTTGCCCATCAAATTGCAGATATTGTACTCCCGACAATCCGCTAGAACTGCACCAGAAACTGGCCTAAGGATGTCGGTTGGGCTGCCTTACCAAGCGAAGGAATTATCGGTCCCTACTTTTTCCATATAACCGTAGTCGCGCCCAGACTGTTAATTCCGATCCTTGTTGTCATATGATCCGGATTTCTTTGGGACCAGAAATGCAAAACTCGATAGGCTACAACCAGAACATATTTTTCCAACAAGATGGAGCAATTTCCCACGTCACAAATGATTTATTAGCAGCTCTTCACGATCTATTCCCTGAAAGAGTGATTAGTCGCCATGGGGACATCAACTAGCCACCGAGGGGTCTAGATTTAATACCTGCTGATTTTTTCCCATGGGGCTACTTAAAAAGTGACGTTTTCAAACCATTATCACCCAACTTAGATGTTTTAAAGCAAAGAACAACAGACGAAATCCACGTGCTTCAGGTTGTGATTGAAAATTTCAGTTCAGTTCAGATTGAGTGGAAGTGTATACGAACATACGTTATCTTTAAAAAACACATTCATTTCTTATGCAACGTGTAGCGCCCATACAAAACATTTTAATAAATAAAAATACATAAAATTAATTAATAAAAATACGATCTAGTAAAACAAAACATTTCAGATTGACACCTAATGGATATATTGACATGAGAAAAGCTGCGTACTCACCTGCGTCAAAAAAAAAACAAGTTTAAGGACAGGGCGTGATAAAATGACGTGTTATCTTGCTGAAAAAATTGATATATTTAATTGCAGGTTTATAAATCGCGATATAAACTGAAAAACAATTTCATTGTAAAACACTTTTGATTGCTTTTTTTTGCTAGAACATAAACTGCAAAATTTTGCAATGATCAAGTCCTCAAAACTGTTTATTATTAATAAATTTAAATAGGCAGAGTTTTGCATTAAATTTGCTTTCTTCCTGATGTATTTGAGTGGACTAAAACTTCCGCAGCATCAAACAACTCGCATCAGGATTTACCTGGTGCGAGTTGCGCCTTTTTATAATTGAAATGTTGCATGGTAAAATTTATACCTTGCATGGTAAAATTTATACCTGTGGCATGATAATATCTATGTTTAAAAAAGTCTACGACTTAAACAGATAAAAATAGATAGGTTTTTTGTATTTAGTGATATTTAATTTTAAATTTGCTTCCTTTTTGATGTATTCCAATAGGCCAAAACTGATCAAGATTAACAGGGTGCAAGTTGCGCCTTTATGTAGTCAAAATATCGTAAGATAATATCTATACTAAAAAAATTCTACGACCTAAACGGATAAAGATTGATAGGTCTTTGTTACGTATTAGTATTATACATTAAATTGGCTTCTTTTTGACGTATTTTAGTGGGACAAATTTTTTCAGGATTAACTTAGTATGAATTGAGCCTTTTTAAAAGTCGAAATGTCGCTTGGTAAAATATATTACGAAAAAAATCTACGGGTTAAAAAGATAAATATAAATCGGTTTTTTGCACGTAGTAATATTCTGCATTGAATTTGCTTCTTTCTCGATATATTCCAGTGGGCCGAAAGTAATCAGGATTGACCTGCTGCGAGTTGCACCTTTTTTAAGTTGAAATCTCGCATGGTAATATCTGTTTAAAAAATTCTACGGGCTAAACAGATAAATATAAATCCGTTTTTTGCACCTAGTAATATTCTGCATTGAATTTGCTTCTTTCTCGATATATTCCAGTGGGCCGAGAGTAATCAGGATTGACCTGCTGCGAGTTGCGCCTTTTTTAAGTTGAAATCTCGCATGGTAATATCTGTTTAAAAATTCTACGGGTTAAACAGATAAATATAAATCGGTTTTTTGCACGTAGTAATATTCTGCATTGAATTTGCTTCTTTCTCGATATATTCCAGTGGGCCGAAAGTAATCAGGATTGACCTGCTGCGAGTTGCGCCTTTTTTAAGTTGAAATCTCGCATGGTAATATCTGTTTAAAAATTCTACGGGTTAAACAGATAAATATAAATCGGTTTTTTGCATGTAGTAATATTCTGCATTGAATTTGCTTCTTTCTCGATATATTCCAGTGGGCCGAAAGTAATCAGGATTGACCTGCTGCGAGTTGCGCCTTTTTTAAGTTGAAATCTCGCATGGTAATATCTGTTTAAAAAATTCTACGGGTTAAACAGATAAATATAAATCGGTTTTTTGCACGTAGTAATATTCTGCATTGAATTTGCTTCCTTCTCGATATATTCCAGTGGGCCGAAAGTAATCAGGATTGACCTGCTGCGAGTTGCGCCTTTTTTAAGTTGAAATCTCGCATGGTAATATCTGTTTAAAAATTCTACGGGTTAAACAGATAAATATAAATCGGTTTTTTGCACGTAGTAATATTCTGCATTGAATTTGCTTCTTTCTCGATATATTCCAGTGGGCCGAAAGTAATCAGGATTGACCTGCTGCGAGTTGCGCCTTTTTTAAGTTGAAATCTCGCATGGTAATATCTGTTTAAAAAATTCTACGGGCTAAACAGATAAATATAAATCGGTTTTTTGCACGTAGTAATATTCTGTATTGAATTTGCTTCCTTCTCGATATATTCCAGTGGGCCGAAAGTAATCAGGATTGACCTGCTGCGAGTTGCGCCTTTTTTAAGTTGAAATCTCGCAAGGTAATATCTGTTTAAAAATTCTACGGGTTAAACAGATAAATATAAAACGGTTTTTTGCATGTAGTAATATTCTGTATTGAATTTGCTTCCTTCTCGATATATTCCAGTGGGCCGAAAGTAATCAGGATTGACCTGCTGCGAGTTGCGCCTTTTTTAAGTTGAAATCTCGCATGGTAATATCTGTTTAAAAAATTCTACGGGCTAAACAGATAAATATAAATCGGTTTTTTGCACGTAGTAATATTCTGCATTGAATTTGCTTCCTTCTCGATATATTCCAGTGGGCCGAAAGTAATCAGGATTGACCTGCTGCGAGTTGCGCCTTTTTTAAGTTGAAATCTCGCAAGGTAATATCTGTTTAAAAATTCTACGGGTTAAACAGATAAATATAAAACGGTTTTTTGCAGGTAGTAATATTCTGTATTGAATTTGCTTCCTTCTCGATATATTCCAGTGGGCCGAAAGTAATCAGGATTGACCTGCTGCGAGTTGCGCCTTTTTTAAGTTGAAATCTCGCATGGTAATATCTGTTTAAAAAATTCTACGGGCTAAACAGATAAATATAAAACGGTTTTTTGCACGTAGTAATATTCTGCATTGAATTTGCTTCCTTCTCGATATATTCCAGTGGGCCGAAATTAATCAGGATTGACCTGCTGCGAGTTGCGCCTTTTTTAAGTTGAAATCTCGCATGGTAATATCTGTTTAAAAAATTCTACGGGCTAAACAGATAAATATAAATCGGTTTTTTGCACGTAGTAATATTCTGCATTGAATTTGCTTCCTTCTCGATATATTCCAGTGGGCCGAAAGTAATCAGGATTGACCTGCTGCGAGTTGCGCCTTTTTTAAGTTGAAATCTCGCATGGTAATATCTGTTTAAAAAATTCTACGGGCTAAACAGATAAATATAAATCAGTTTTTTGCACGTAGTAATATTCTGCATTGAATTTGCTTCCTTCTCGATATATTCCAGTAGGCCGAAAGTAATCAGGATTGACCTGCTGCGAGTTGCGCCTTTTTTAAGTTGAAATCTCGCATGGTAATATCTGTTTAAAAAATTCTACGGGTTAAACAGATAAATATAAATCGGTTTTTTGCACGTAGTAATATTCTGCATTGAATTTGCTTCCTTCTCGATATATTCCAGTGGGCCGAAAGTAATCAGGATTGACCTGCTGCGAGTTGCGCCTTTTTTAAGTTGAAATCTCGCATGGTAATATCTGTTTAAAAAATTCTACGGGCTAAACAGATAAATATAAATCGGTTTTTTGCACGTAGTAATATTCTGTATTGAATTTGCTTCCTTCTCGATATATTCCAGTGGGCCGAAAGTAATCAGGATTGATCTGCTACGATTTGCGACTTTTTTAAGTTGAAATCTCGCATGGTAATATCTGTTTAAAAAATTCTACGAGCTAAACAGATAAATATAAAACGGTTTTTTGCATGTAGTAATATTCTGCATTGAATTTGCTTCCTTCTCGATATATTCCAGTGGGCCGAAAGTAATCAGGATTGACCTGCTGCGAGTTGCGCCTTTTTTAAGTTGAAATCTCGCATGGTAATATCTGTTTAAAAAATTCTACGGGCTAAACAGATAAATATAAATCGGTTTTTTGCACGTAGTAATATTCTGCATTGAATTTGCTTCCTTCTCGATATATTCCAGTGGGCCGAAAGTAATCAGGATTGACCTGCTGCGAGTTGCGCCTTTTTTAAGTTGAAATCTCGCATGGTAATATCTGTTTAAAAATTCTACAGGTTAAACAGATAAATATAAAACGGTTTTTTGCATGTAGTAATATTCTGCATTGAATTTGCTTCTTTCTCGACATATTTCAGTGGGCCGAAAGTAATCAGGATTGACCTGCTGCGAGTTGCGCCTTTTTTAAGTTGAAATCTCGCATGGTAATATCTGTTTGAAAAATTCTACGGGCTAAACAGATAAATATAAATCGGTTTTTTGCACGTAGTAATATTCTGCATTGAATTTGCTTCCTTCTCGATATATTCCAGTGGGCCGAAAGTAATCAGGATTGACCTGCTGCGAGTTGCGCCTTTTTTAAGTTGAAATCTCGCATGGTAATATCTGTTTAAAAATTCTACAGGTTAAACAGATAAATATAAAACGGTTTTTTTGCACGTAGTAATATTCTGCATTGAATTTGCTTCCTTCTCGATATATTCCAGTGGGCCGAAATTAATCAGGATTGACCTGCTGCGAGTTGCGCCTTTTTTAAGTTGAAATCTCGCATGGTAATATCTGTTTAAAAAATTCTACGGGCTAAACAGATAAATATAAATCGGTTTTTTGCACGTAGTAATATTCTGCATTGAATTTGCTTCCTTCTCGATATATTCCAGTGGGCCGAAAGTAATCAGGATTGACCTGCTGCGAGTTGCGCCTTTTTTAAGTTGAAATCTCGCATGGTAATATCTGTTTAAAAAATTCTACGGGCTAAACAGATAAATATAAATCAGTTTTTTGCACGTAGTAATATTCTGCATTGAATTTGCTTCCTTCTCGATATATTCCAGTGGGCCGAAAGTAATCAGGATTGACCTGCTGCGAGTTGCGCCTTTTTTAAGTTGAAATCTCGCATGGTAATATCTGTTTAAAAATTCTACGGGTTAAACAGATAAATATAAATCGGTTTTTTGCATGTAGTAATATTCTGCATTGAATTTGCTTCCTTCTCGATATATTCCAGTGGGCCGAAAGTAATCAGGATTGACCTGCTGCGAGTTGCGCCTTTTTTAAGTTGAAATCTCGCATGGTAATATCTGTTTAAAAAATTCTACGGGCTAAACAGATAAATATAAATCGGTTTTTTGCACGTAGTAATATTCTGTATTGAATTTGCTTCCTTCTCGATATATTCCAGTGGGCCGAAAGTAATCAGGATTGATCTGCTACGATTTGCGACTTTTTTAAGTTGAAATCTCGCATGGTAATATCTGTTTAAAAAATTCTACGAGCTAAACAGATAAATATAAAACGGTTTTTTGCATGTAGTAATATTCTGCATTGAATTTGCTTCCTTCTCGATATATTCCAGTGGGCCGAAAGTAATCAGGATTGACCTGCTGCGAGTTGCGCCTTTTTTAAGTTGAAATCTCGCATGGTAATATCTGTTTAAAAAATTCTACGGGCTAAACAGATAAATGTAAATCGGTTTTTTGCACGTAGTAATATTCTGCATTGAATTTGCTTCCTTCTCGATATATTCCAGTGGGCCGAAAGTAATCAGGATTGACCTGCTGCGAGTTGCGCCTTTTTCAAGTTGAAATCTCGCATGGTAATATCTGTTTAAAAATTCTACGGGTTAAGTTGTTTTTTAAGTTGAAATCTCGCATGGTAATATCTGTTTAAAAATTCTACGGGTTAAACAAATAAATATAAAACGGTATTTTGCATGTAGTAATATTCTGGATTGAATTTGCTTCCTTCTCGATATATTCCAGTGGGCCGAAAGTAATCAGGATTGACCTGCTGCGAGTTGCGCCTTTTTTAAGTTGAAATCTCGCAAGGTAATATCTGTATAAAAATTCTACGGGTTAAACAGATAAATATAAAACGGTTTTTTGCATGTAGTAATATTCTGCATTGAATTTGCTTCTTTCTCGACATATTTCAGTGGGCCGAAAGTAATCAGGATTGACCTGCTGCGAGTTGCGCCTTTTTTAAGTTGAAATCTCGCATGGTAATATCTGTTTAAAAAATTCTACGGGCTAAACAGATAAATATAAATCCGTTTTTTGCACCTAGTAATATTCTGCATTGAATTTGCTTCCTTCTCGATATATTCCAGTGGGCCGAAAGTAATCAGGATTGACCTGCTGCGAGTTGCGCCTTTTTTAAGTTGAAATCTCGCATGGTAATATCTGTTTAAAAATTCTACGGGTTAAGTTGTTTTTTAAGTTGAAATCTCGCATGGTAATATCTGTTTAAAAATTCTACGGGTTAAACAAATAAATATAAAACGGTATTTTGCATGTAGTAATATTCTGCATTGAATTTGCTTCCTTCTCGATATATTCCAGTGGGCCGAAAGTAATCAGGATTGACCTGCTGCGAGTTGCGCCTTTTTTAAGTTGAAATCTCGCATGGTAATATCTGTTTAAAAAATTCTACGGGCTAAACAGATAAATATAAATCGGTTTTTTGCACGTAGTAATATTCTGTATTGAATTTGCTTCCTTCTCGATATATTCCAGTGGGCCGAAAGTAATCAGGATTGATCTGCTACGATTTGCGACTTTTTTAAGTTGAAATCTCGCATGGTAATATCTGTTTAAAAAATTCTACGAGCTAAACAGATAAATATAAAACGGTTTTTTGCATGTAGTAATATTCTGCATTGAATTTGCTTCCTTCTCGATATATTCCAGTGGGCCGAAAGTAATCAGGATTGACCTGCTGCGAGTTGCGCCTTTTTTAAGTTGAAATCTCGCATGGTAATATCTGTTTAAAAAATTCTACGGGCTAAACAGATAAATGTAAATCGGTTTTTTGCACGTAGTAATATTCTGCATTGAATTTGCTTCCTTCTCGATATATTCCAGTGGGCCGAAAGTAATCAGGATTGACCTGCTGCGAGTTGCGCCTTTTTCAAGTTGAAATCTCGCATGGTAATATCTGTTTAAAAATTCTACGGGTTAAGTTGTTTTTTAAGTTGAAATCTCGCATGGTAATATCTGTTTAAAAATTCTACGGGTTAAACAAATAAATATAAAACGGTATTTTGCATGTAGTAATATTCTGGATTGAATTTGCTTCCTTCTCGATATATTCCAGTGGGCCGAAAGTAATCAGGATTGACCTGCTGCGAGTTGCGCCTTTTTTAAGTTGAAATCTCGCAAGGTAATATCTGTATAAAAATTCTACGGGTTAAACAGATAAATATAAAACGGTTTTTTGCATGTAGTAATATTCTGCATTGAATTTGCTTCTTTCTCGACATATTTCAGTGGGCCGAAAGTAATCAGGATTGACCTGCTGCGAGTTGCGCCTTTTTTAAGTTGAAATCTCGCATGGTAATATCTGTTTAAAAAATTCTACGGGCTAAACAGATAAATATAAATCCGTTTTTTGCACCTAGTAATATTCTGCATTGAATTTGCTTCCTTCTCGATATATTCCAGTGGGCCGAAAGTAATCAGGATTGACCTGCTGCGAGTTGCGCCTTTTTTAAGTTGAAATCTCGCATGGTAATATCTGTTTAAAAATTCTACGGGTTAAGTTGTTTTTTAAGTTGAAATCTCGCATGGTAATATCTGTTTAAAAATTCTACGGGTTAAACAAATAAATATAAAACGGTATTTTGCATGTAGTAATATTCTGCATTGAATTTGCTTCCTTCTCGATATATTCCAGTGGGCCGAAAGTAATCAGGATTGACCTGCTGCGAGTTGCGCCTTTTTTAAGTTGAAATCTCGCAAGGTAATATCTGTATAAAAATTCTACGGGTTAAACAGATAAATATAAAACGGTTTTTTGCATGTAGTAATATTCTGCATTGAATTTGCTTCTTTCTCGACATATTTCAGTGGGCCGAAAGTAATCAGGATTGACCTGCTGCGAGTTGCGCCTTTTTTAAGTTGAAATCTCGCATGGTAATATCTGTTTAAAAATTCTACAGGTTAAACAGATAAATATAAAACGGTTTTTTGCATGTAGTAATATTCTGCATTGAATTTGCTTCCTTCTCGATATATTCCAGTGGGCCGAAAGTAATCAGGATTGATCTGCTACGATTTGCGACTTTTTTAAGTTGAAATCTCGCATGGTAATATCTGTTTAAAAAATTCTACGGGCTAAACAGATAAATATAAATCAGTTTTTTGCACGTAGTAATATTCTGCATTGAATTTGCTTCCTTCTCGATATATTCCAGTGGGCCGAAAGTAATCAGGATTGACCTGCTGCGAGTTGCGCCTTTTTTAAGTTGAAATCTCGCATGGTAATATCTGTTTAAAAAATTCTACGGGCTAAACAGATAAATATAAATCGGTTTTTTGCACGTAGTAATATTCTGTATTGAATTTGCTTCCTTCTCGATATATTCCAGTGGGCCGAAAGTAATCAGGATTGATCTGCTACGATTTGCGACTTTTTTAAGTTGAAATCTCGCATGGTAATATCTGTTTAAAAAATTCTACGAGCTAAACAGATAAATATAAAACGGTTTTTTGCATGTAGTAATATTCTGCATTGAATTTGCTTCCTTCTCGATATATTCCAGTGGGCCGAAAGTAATCAGGATTGACCTGCTGCGAGTTGCGCCTTTTTTAAGTTGAAATCTCGCATGGTAATATCTGTTTAAAAAATTCTACGGGCTAAACAGATAAATATAAATCGGTTTTTTGCACGTAGTAATATTCTGCATTGAATTTGCTTCCTTCTCGATATATTCCAGTGGGCCGAAAGTAATCAGGATTGACCTGCTGCGAGTTGCGCCTTTTTTAAGTTGAAATCTCGCATGGTAATATCTGTTTAAAAATTCTACGGGTTAAGTTGTTTTTTAAGTTGAAATCTCGCATGGTAATATCTGTTTAAAAATTCTACGGGTTAAACAAATAAATATTAAACGGTATTTTGCATGTAGTAATATTCTGCATTGAATTTGCTTCCTTCTCGATATATTCCAGTGGGCCGAAAGTAATCAGGATTGACCTGCTGCGAGTTGCGCCTTTTTTAAGTTGAAATCTCGCATGGTAATATCTGTTTAAAAAATTCTACGGGCTAAACAGATAAATATAAATCGGTTTTTTGCACGTAGTAATATTCTGTATTGAATTTGCTTCCTTCTCGATATATTCCAGTGGGCCGAAAGTAATCAGGATTGATCTGCTACGATTTGCGACTTTTTTAAGTTGAAATCTCGCATGGTAATATCTGTTTAAAAAATTCTACGAGCTAAACAGATAAATATAAAACGGTTTTTTGCATGTAGTAATATTCTGCATTGAATTTGCTTCCTTCTCGATATATTCCAGTGGGCCGAAAGTAATCAGGATTGACCTGCTGCGAGTTGCGCCTTTTTTAAGTTGAAATCTCGCATGGTAATATGTGTTTAAAAAATTCTACGGGCTAAACAGATAAATATAAATCGGTTTTTTGCACGTAGTAATATTCTGCATTGAATTTGCTTCCTTCTCGATATATTCCAGTGGGCCGAAAGTAATCAGGATTGACCTGCTGCGAGTTGCGCCTTTTTTAAGTTGAAATCTCGCATGGTAATATCTGTTTAAAAATTCTACGGGTTAAGTTGTTTTTTAAGTTGAAATCTCGCATGGTAATATCTGTTTAAAAATTCTACGGGTTAAACAAATAAATATAAAACGGTATTTTGCATGTAGTAATATTCTGCATTGAATTTGCTTCCTTCTCGATATATTCCAGTGGGCCGAAAGTAATCAGGATTGACCTGCTGCGAGTTGCGCCTTTTTTAAGTTGAAATCTCGCATGGTAATATCTGTTTAAAAAATTCTACGGGCTAAACAGATAAATATAAATCGGTTTTTTGCACGTAGTAATATTCTGTATTGAATTTGCTTCCTTCTCGATATATTCCAGTGGGCCGAAAGTAATCAGGATTGATCTGCTACGATTTGCGACTTTTTTAAGTTGAAATCTCGCATGGTAATATCTGTTTAAAAAATTCTACGAGCTAAACAGATAAATATAAAACGGTTTTTTGCATGTAGTAATATTCTGCATTGAATTTGCTTCCTTCTCGATATATTCCAGTGGGCCGAAAGTAATCAGGATTGACCTGCTGCGAGTTGCGCCTTTTTTAAGTTGAAATCTCGCATGGTAATATCTGTTTAAAAAATTCTACGGGCTAAACAGATAAATATAAATCGGTTTTTTGCACGTAGTAATATTCTGCATTGAATTTGCTTCCTTCTCGATATATTCCAGTGGGCCGAAAGTAATCAGGATTGACCTGCTGCGAGTTGCGCCTTTTTTAAGTTGAAATCTCGCATGGTAATATCTGTTTAAAAATTCTACGGGTTAAGTTGTTTTTTAAGTTGAAATCTCGCATGGTAATATCTGTTTAAAAAATTCTACGGGCTAAACAGATAAATATAAATCGGTTTTTTGCATGTAGTAATATTCTGCATTGAATTTGCTTCCTTCTCGATATATTCCAGTGGGCCGAAAGTAATCAGGATTGACCTGCTGCGAGTTGCGCCTTTTTTAAGTTGAAATCTCGCATGGTAATATCTGTTTAAAAATTCTACGGGTTAAGTTGTTTTTTAAGTTGAAATCTCGCATGGTAATATCTGTTTAAAAATTCTACGGGTTAAACAAATAAATATAAAACGGTATTTTGCATGTAGTAATATTCTGCATTGAATTTGCTTCCTTCTCGATATATTCCAGTGGGCCGAAAGTAATCAGGATTGACCTGCTGCGAGTTGCGCCTTTTTTAAGTTGAAATCTCGCATGGTAATATCTGTTTAAAAAATTCTACGGGCTAAACAGATAAATATAAATCGGTTTTTTGCACGTAGTAATATTCTGTATTGAATTTGCTTCCTTCTCGATATATTCCAGTGGGCCGAAAGTAATCAGGATTGATCTGCTACGATTTGCGACTTTTTTAAGTTGAAATCTCGCATGGTAATATCTGTTTAAAAAATTCTACGAGCTAAACAGATAAATATAAAACGGTTTTTTGCATGTAGTAATATTCTGCATTGAATTTGCTTCCTTCTCGATATATTCCAGTGGGCCGAAAGTAATCAGGATTGATCTGTTGCGAGTTGCGCCTTTTTTAAGTTGAAATCTCGCATGGTAATATCTGTTTAAAAAATTCTACGGGTTAAACAGATAAATATAAATCGGTTTTTTGCACGTAGTAATATTCTGCATTGAATTTGCTTCCTTCTCGATATATTCCAGTGGGCCGAAAGTAATCAGGATTGACCTGCTGCGAGTTGCGCCTTTTTTAAGTTGAAATCTCGCATGGTAATATCTGTTTAAAAAATTCTACGGGTTAAACAGATAAATATAAATCGGTTTTTTGCACGTAGTAATATTCTGCATTGAATTTGCTTCCTTCTCGATATATTCCAGTGGGCCGAAAGTAATCAGGATTGACCTGCTGCGAGTTGCGCCTTTTTTAAGTTGAAATCTCGCATGGTAATATCTGTTTAAAAAATTCTACGGGTTAAACAGATAAATATAAATCGGTTTTTTGCACGTAGTAATATTCTGCATTGAATTTGCTTCCTTCTCGATATATTCCAGTGGGCCGAAAGTAATCAGGATTGACCTGCTGCGAGTTGCGCCTTTTTTAAGTTGAAATCTCGCAAGGTAATATCTGTATAAAAATTCTACGGGTTAAACAGATAAATATAAAACGGTTTTTTGCATGTAGTAATATTCTGCATTGAATTTGCTTCCTTCTCGATATATTCCAGTGGGCCGAAAGTAATCAGGATTGACCTGCTGCGAGTTGCGCCTTTTTTAAGTTGAAATCTCGCATGGTAATATCTGTTTAAAAAATTCTACGGGCTAAACAGATAAATATAAATCGGTTTTTTGCACGTAGTAATATTCTGCATTGAATTTGCTTCCTTCTCGATATATTCCAGTGGGCCGAAAGTAATCAGGATTGACCTGCTGCGAGTTGCGCCTTTTTTAAGTTGAAATCTCGCAAGGTAATATCTGTATAAAAATTCTACGGGTTAAACAGATAAATATAAAACGGTTTTTTGCATGTAGTAATATTCTGCATTGAATTTGCTTCCTTCTCGATATATTCCAGTGGGCCGAAAGTAATCAGGATTGACCTGCTGCGAGTTGCGCCTTTTTTAAGTTGAAATCTCGCATGGTAATATCTGTTTAAAAAATTCTACGGGCTAAACAGATAAATATAAATCGGTTTTTTGCACGTAGTAATATTCTGCATTGAATTTGCTTCCTTCTCGATATATTCCAGTGGGCCGAAAGTAATCAGGATTGACCTGCTGCGAGTTGCGCCTTTTTTAAGTTGAAATCTCGCAAGGTAATATCTGTATAAAAATTCTACGGGTTAAACAGATAAATATAAAACGGTTTTTTGCATGTAGTAATATTCTGCATTGAATTTGCTTCCTTCTCGATATATTCCAGTGGGCCGAAAGTAATCAGGATTGACCTGCTGCGAGTTGCGCCTTTTTTAAGTTGAAATCTCGCATGGTAATATCTGTTTAAAAAATTCTACGGGCTAAACAGATAAATATAAATCGGTTTTTTGCACGTAGTAATATTCTGCATTGAATTTGCTTCCTTCTCGATATATTCCAGTGGGCCGAAAGTAATCAGGATTGACCTGCTGCGAGTTGCGCCTTTTTTAAGTTGAAATCTCGCAAGGTAATATCTGTATAAAAATTCTACGGGTTAAACAGATAAATATAAAACGGTTTTTTGCATGTAGTAATATTCTGCATTGAATTTGCTTCCTTCTCGATATATTCCAGTGGGCCGAAATTAATCAGGATTGACCTGCTGCGAGTTGCGCCTTTTTTAAGTTGAAATCTCGCAAGGTAATATCTGTTTAAAAATTCTACGGGTTAAACAGATAAATATAAAACGGTTTTTTGCATGTAGTAATATTCTGCATTGAATTTGCTTCCTTCTCGATATATTCCAGTAGGCCGAAAGTAATCAGGATTGACCTGCTGCGAGTTGCGCCTTTTTTAAGTTGAAATCTCGCAAGGTAATATCTGTATAAAAATTCTACGGGTTAAACAGATAAATATAAAACGGTTTTTTGCATGTAGTAATATTCTGCATTGAATTTGCTTCCTTCTCGATATATTCCAGTGGGCCGAAATTAATCAGGATTGACCTGCTGCGAGTTGCGCCTTTTTTAAGTTGAAATCTCGCAAGGTAATATCTGTTTAAAAATTCTACGGGTTAAACAGATAAATATAAAACGGTTTTTTGCATGTAGTAATATTCTGCATTGAATTTGCTTCCTTCTCGATATATTCCAGTGGGCCGAAAGTAATCAGGATTGACCTGCTGCGAGTTGCGCCTTTTTTAAGTTGAAATCTCGCAAGGTAATATCTGTATAAAAATTCTACGGGTTAAACAGATAAATATAAAACGGTTTTTTGCATGTAGTAATATTCTGCATTGAATTTGCTTCCTTCTCGATATATTCCAGTGGGCCGAAATTAATCAGGATTGACCTGCTGCGAGTTGCGCCTTTTTTAAGTTGAAATCTCGCAAGGTAATATCTGTTTAAAAATTCTACGGGTTAAACAGATAAATATAAAACGGTTTTTTGCATGTAGTAATATTCTGCATTGAATTTGCTTCCTTCTCGATATATTCCAGTGGGCCGAAAGTAATCAGGATTGACCTGCTGCGAGTTGCGCCTTTTTTAAGTTGAAATCTCGCATGGTAATATCTGTTTAAAAAATTCTACGGGCTAAACAGATAAATATAAATCGGTTTTTTGCACGTAGTAATATTCTGCATTGAATTTGCTTCCTTCTCGATATATTCCAGTGGGCCGAAAGTAATCAGGATTGATCTGCTACGATTTGCGACTTTTTTAAGTTGAAATCTCGCATGGTAATATCTGTTTAAAAAATTCTACGAGCTAAACAGATAAATATAAAACGGTTTTTTGCATGTAGTAATATTCTGCATTGAATTTGCTTCCTTCTCGATATATTCCAGTGGGCCGAAAGTAATCAGGATTGACCTGCTGCGAGTTGCGCCTTTTTTAAGTTGAAATCTCGCATGGTAATATCTGTTTAAAAAATTCTACGGGCTAAACAGATAAATATAAATCGGTTTTTTGCACGTAGTAATATTCTGCATTGAATTTGCTTCCTTCTCGATATATTCCAGTGGGCCGAAAGTAATCAGGATTGACCTGCTGCGAGTTGCGCCTTTTTTAAGTTGAAATCTCGCATGGTAATATCTGTTTAAAAATTCTACGGGTTAAACAAATAAATATAAAACGGTATTTTGCATGTAGTAATATTCTGCATTGAATTTGCTTCCTTCTCGATATATTCCAGTGGGCCGAAAGTAATCAGGATTGATCTGTTGCGAGTTGCGCCTTTTTTAAGTTGAAATCTCGCATGGTAATATCTGTTTAAAAAATTCTACGGGTTAAACAGATAAATATAAATCGGTTTTTTGCACGTAGTAATATTCTGCATTGAATTTGCTTCCTTCTCGATATATTCCAGTGGGCCGAAAGTAATCAGGATTGACCTGCTGCGAGTTGCGCCTTTTTTAAGTTGAAATCTCGCAAGGTAATATCTGTATAAAAATTCTACGGGTTAAACAGATAAATATAAAACGGTTTTTTGCATGTAGTAATATTCTGCATTGAATTTGCTTCTTTCTCGACATATTTCAGTGGGCCGAAAGTAATCAGGATTGACCTGCTGCGAGTTGCGCCTTTTTTAAGTTGAAATCTCGCATGGTAATATCTGTTTAAAAATTCTACAGGTTAAACAGATAAATATAAAACGGTTTTTTGCATGTAGTAATATTCTGCATTGAATTTGCTTCTTTCTCGACATATTTCAGTGGGCCGAAAGTAATCAGGATTGACCTGCTGCGAGTTGCGCCTTTTTTAAGTTGAAATCTCGCATGGTAATATCTGTTTGAAAAATTCTACGGGCTAAACAGATAAATATAAATCGGTTTTTTGCACGTAGTAATATTCTGTATTGAATTTGCTTCCTTCTCGATATATTCCAGTGGGCCGAAAGTAATCAGGATTGACCTGCTGCGAGTTGCGCCTTTTTTAAGTTGAAATCTCGCATGGTAATATCTGTTTAAAAATTCTACGGGTTAAACAAATAAATATAAAACGGTTTTTTGCATGTAGTAATATTCTGCATTGAATTTGCTTCCTTCTCGATATATTCCAGTGGGCCGAAATTAATCAGGATTGACCTGCTGCGAGTTGCGCCTTTTTTAAGTTGAAATCTCGCAAGGTAATATCTGTTTAAAAATTCTACGGGTTAAACAGATAAATATAAAACGGTTTTTTGCATGTAGTAATATTCTGCATTGAAATTGCTTCTTTCTCGACATATTTCAGTGGGCCGAAAGTAATCAGGATTGACCTGCTGCGAGTTGCGCCTTTTTTAAGTTGAAATCTCGCATGGTAATATCTGTTTAAAAATTCTACGGGTTAAACAGATAAATATAAAACGGTTTTTTGCATGTAGTAATATTCTGCATTGAATTTGCTTCCTTCTCAATATATTCCAGTGGGCCGAAAGTAATCAGGATTGACCTGCTGCGAGTTGCGCCTTTTTTAAGTTGAAATCTCGCATGGTAATATCTGTTTAAAAATTCTACGTGTTAAACAGATAAATATAAAACGGGTTTTTGCACGTAGTAATATTCTGCATTGAATTTGCTTCCTTCTCGATATATTCCAGTGGGCCGAAAGTAATCAGGATTGATCTGCTACGATTTGCGCCTTTTTTAAGTTGAAATCTCGCATGGTAATATCTGTTTAAAAAATTCTACGGGCTAAACAGATAAATATAAATCGGTTTTTTGCACGTAGTAATATTCTGCATTGAATTTGCTTCCTTCTCGATATATTCCAGTGGGCCGAAATTAATCAGGATTGACCTGCTGCGAGTTGCGCCTTTTTTAAGTTGAAATCTCGCAAGGTAATATCTGTTTAAAAATTCTACGGGTTAAACAGATAAATATAAAACGGTTTTTTGCATGTAGTAATATTCTGCATTGAATTTGCTTCCTTCTCGATATATTCCTGTAGGCCGAAAGTAATCAGGATTGACCTGCTGCGAGTTGCGCCTTTTTTAAAAATGCCTTTTGCGCCTTTTTTGAAATCTCGCATGGTAATATCTATGTTTAAAAAATTCTACGATCTAAACATATATAGATAAATATTCTGCATTTTTTTGCATCAAATTTGCTTCCTTTTTGATGTATTCCAGTGGGCCGGAACTTTTTTTTAATATCGAAATAATGCAACATCGCAAGGTAATATTTGTATTAAATATCTTTTTTTCACAGAATATTTATAGGGAAAATTTAAAAAGGTTAGTCACCAAAAACAAGGCAGTTTGATTGCGTTATTTATCAGAATTATTAGTTCAATAACGGCTGTTTAAACAATGTGTTATCTCCAACATGAAAAATGTTAAAATGTTGTCGTTAGGATGATTCAAATTATTGTCCTGAATTTCCTGTTGCAAAATAATGGTTTAAAAATATTTTATAATACAATTGGTAGTAAACTGGAATCTTAAAATCTTGCAATTTTCCTGCTTTCCTTGCAAGCAAAATGGTAAAAAGTTGAAAAAATGTCAAATTTTCGATGTTTAATTAATAACATATTTTTTTAAACCGTCGGACATGACTGAACAAATTTATATACAAAAACAATGCTAATGTAGCTTTTAAAACCAGTAACAGTCTTGGAAAATATATATGAAAAATTGCAAAGAAAATATAAACAAAATAGATAAATCAGGGATATATCAACTATATTGGGGTAGTGTCCAAAAACTTACATAGAACAACAGGCAGATCTTTCAAGAAAGTAATTAAAGAACACGAAATAAGTTTTCTTAGTCATAAACTCAATTCAAACTAACTTTTATTCTGTTAAATGAGATACATATGATATACGTATGATCTACATATTTCAACATCGAAAATAGTTCTGAAGAAGCCTCAGTATTGGTAAAACGCGTCAAGTAGCAATAATTAAGAGAAAATCTAGTCTAGTTAAATAAATATATCCTCAATTAAGTGAAGCATAACTAAAAGAAGGCATATTTAATAGACCTCAAATAAGGAAACTTGTAGGTTATTTCCCTTTTCAAGAAAAATGAAATAAAAAGGAATTGGGAGGTGTGTGACTATAGTTTCGTAAAACGCGTTTCGCTACACTGTAGCTTCGTCGGATGGTTGACAAAGAATGTCAATCGATTGCAAACTATCTGAAGAAGCTACAGTATAGCGAAACGCGTTATGTTTTACAGAAACATATAAGTGGAAATTAGACAACTTTGTTTTATTTATACAACATTATTTTCGAAACATTATGTCATTATTTTATCTTCAAAATACAATCAAAATTACTGAATAATCACTTGTAGTTATAATTGTTTTCCATGTTAAAGTTCTGATACTCTTATTGGACGAACTTTTATAAACACACAACACCACCTCATATTTTTTATCCATCCAATATTACTTAATTGTTATAGGTTTCAATTAAGGCCCGATGTGACATTATAGTTGAATATCAAATAGTTTCCAATTTGCGTCTAACTGGCAACAAGCAAACGCTAATTTCAAGTTAACTATTTAGTCGTGAATCGAATCGTTAGTGTTAATTAGTTATTAGTCAGAATCAAAAGAACAGACGTTTTTTTGTAGACCTTTGAGCGTCCCTGGAAGCGGCCAATTGGAAATAATTCTTTGAATAGTTTCCAGTTGTGAAGATTTGCTTTTTTTGGTGCTGTTTTTACGTCATAAAGTTGTACAGAATAATTAATGGTGTTCTATGACTAAAGGTGAATTTTATTTTAAAAATTCACAAGTTGTTACGAGGGTCGTTGAATAAATCCTTAAAAAATCCAATAGATGGGGCTCGTAGCGTCGAAAATTGTTTGTGTTTAGTAAGCATCATTATTCACCAGATACCTGTCAAAGTCTCAGTTATATTCATCACATGGTTTAATTTTTATTATCGATTGAAGCAAGCAACTTTTGTTTATTCAGAAAAATAGAAAAAAGTGAGTTTCTGATGGTGATTGACCACTTAAATTTAAAAGGCTTAACACCGAAAGAGATCAAAGGTGAGTTGGATGAAGTTCATGGTATGTCTGCTCCTGTGTTTGCAACTGTTTATAATTGGGTAAATTAGTTTAAACCTGGCCTTACATCCGCAAAAGATGAACATCGTCCGGGACGTCCAGTGGACTTCCAGTGGACTACAGTCAAAATGATTGACAAAATCCACAACTAGTGATCTACGAATCGTTTATCCTGAGGCTTTTTTGGCGCTTAAGCATGGAAAAACTTGAAAAATTGCCATTTTTGGCTGTTTGGTTTTTGTTTTTTTTTGGCTGTTGATTTTCTTAAATCAACTTTGAACTCAAAAATTTAATTTATAAATATCAAAAATTTGATATTTATAAATTGGATTTAAATTGAAATATAAAAAACTTTATGGAATATTTAATGACCATTTAAAGCTTTTATCACCAGATATCAAGGCCCTAGTTTTTATTAAACCAATATATAAGTGAGGGAATAGAGAAATGATTTTACTGTTACCCATAACTTATTTTCAATATGTTCTTACGCATATGTTCAAAAATAAAAACTCAGTTAAAAAATTACAAATTGCCGGTTGCGTTGGTGCGGACGATAAGAGCAGTGGCCTGCGATTCCAGACCTCGGATGGTTGTTTTTCTTTCTTTCTTCTATCTGTTTACTGGTTGTAGTAACTGGTTGTAGTAACTGGTTGTAGTAACTGGTTATAATAACTGGTTGTAGTAACTGGTTGTAGTAACTGGTTGTAGTAACTGGTTGTAGTAACTGGTCGTAGTAACTGGTCGTAGTAACTGGTTGTAGTAACTGGTCGTAGTAACTGGTCGTAGTAACTGGTCGTAGTAACTGGTTGTAGTAACTGGTTGTAGTAACTGGTTGTAGTAGCTGGTTGTAGTAACTGGTTGTAGTAACTGGTTGTAGTAACTGGCTGGTTGTAGCCGCGAGGCATAAACCAAAGCAAATGACACATATCTGTTTATTTCTCAAATGTTTGTGATTGTTTCTAGGCAAGAGTGTAAAATCCGACTACGAATTACCCCTCAGTCATGCCAGTTAAAGGCTGGGTAAAGCCGGATGCCTTCTGAGAAGTATTCTACGTCAGTCACTCGCCAGTCGGTAGGTTTCCTGATAGACTTATGGGTAGGCACATAACTTAGGGTTTATAGCACGAGGGGGGTGCTTGCCTGAGTTTGTCGGAAGCTGATGACCGTGGTTCGGAACCCACGTTAAGCTGTAGGTCCAGTCGCTAAATAGCCTGGTTGCTGATGCGCCTCTAACCCTAACACTTTACCTTTTTAATTACAAATTAAGACATTTAAGACCAGGAATAATATTTGAAACAGAAACAATTACTGTTTTCCCCTTTAGAGTTCCACCTCTAATAAATGCCCTCATCGGTTAATATCTTCTTGTTATTTTTCTTCTTCTTAAATTCCTCATGCCCATGATAGGCATCTGAATGATTTCAAATTCATAAACATGTCCCTAGTTTGTTTTTTCTTTCTTCATATCATCCATTTCATCTCAATCTTGTCCTCTTTCCATTTCTTTTACTTTTAATATATCTCTCCTTTGAATGCTTTGCCCTATTTTATTCTTGAACTCGTGTTCTTATCTCCTCGCCTGTCCGTTGACTGTTTTCCTGCCTTTCTTTTCTGTTAGTTTTTTCTTCATTAACATTTGTATTATGACGTCGCTTTCTGGGCATTTGATCTTTCTTGTTATTCCATTTCCATATTTTTTCGTTGATCTCCAATTTTTGGTAGGGTACTTTTAATCTGTCACTCGTATTTCTCTCTTTTCTCGCTGTATCCTTCATAATTTTTGGAATTGCCCTTTATATTATTAATAAAATACGAATTAATTATGTTATTCAATTAGTAGTTCAATTGGAATAACGTAGACAGAAAAGATTTTGGTGTTGTTAATTGTTTCCAATCAAATAATTAATTTTCAATTATCATAAAAACATTTTTTTTTATTGAAACTTTTTGTTATTAAATACAAATAATTCAGATTGCTTTCTCCCGTTACAACTAATTGTTAAAACGGATTTTCTTATTTTCAGCATTGATGGAAGCGTCGAGGGAGGACGAATAATGGATTTATTTCTATTTTAGAGTAGAACTAAACGAGAAACCAAATCGTTTTAAAATGAATTCCTAAATTCAGTGTTGAAACTCGATATAAAAGGTCAATAGTACGCCCTCATCTAAAACTAATCTGGACTTTTCTCTATCTACAAACTTTTCTTAATTACATTTATTGCGATTTATGAAAGCAAATTAAGTAGGAAAAGCAAAGGCACGGCTAGGCCTCAACGAACGTGGCACTCCCCCTGACTGCGCCGCCGATTGCTTCTATTGTGACCTCCTTGATCGAGGAGGCCGTGAAACTGGAAGATTTTCTATTGTTTTTAAGTGGTCGGGGAGGGAGAGGGGAACCGTTATTAAATTGGATGAGCTGAAATTGCGAAAATGTCTCTGTTTTTGTGTTGTTTTCTCGATTGCTTTAATTGTTTGTAAATTATTTTTTATTTATTATTATTGTTCAAGTGTTTTTATCACTGTAAAATAATTTTAATAAAGTATCTATTTCTACAGTGGTGGTGAATAAAACAAAAGTGGCTAAGCCTTATTAATATATTTTATTTAAATTTACCATTACCTCGTTTCTAAGACAATATTAATTTTCCAGAATAAATTTACGGTGCATTTAAAAGACTTGCATGAGATTAGTCTGAATATAAGCAATTACTTTATTCAGAAATATGCGTTGACAAGATATTTTAGGAAAAATTACGCAGTTAAAAAAATAAGAGAAAATTTTGGTACAAATCATAGATAAAGAAGATTAAATCATCTCCTGATGATGCTAACATGGTTAGCGAAACGTGCGTCGAGAAGTTAAAAAAAGTGATTTGTTGTTTAGTGGTAAATTTCTTCAAGTTTGCCAAAAATATTACTAAAATTTTTCCTAGATGTATCGAGATTTGTTCACCATGTATTTTCATTTCTATGCTTTCTGAGTATATATATATATATATATATATATATATATATATATATATATATATATATATATATATAATTACAATCTAACCTAATGATTATTGATTAGGATTTCCCGGTTAATACGATCAATTTGTTATATCAATTTAACAAAATTATTTTATTTTATTTTCTTGACACGTTTTTGAATTCCGAGATCAAAGAAATCTGCCGCCTGTGAAGAAGCTCAATCCATGACTGCAGTTTTTACTTCTTTGTCGTCGTTGACTACTGACCAACTCGTTTGAGTACCGAAACAAGTGAAAATCACTTGATGCTAGGTCTGGACTGTAAATATATGTATAGTCTCCTGATGAATTACTTTTAGAATAAACAATACTTATTTTTCAATATCATTCTGACAAAGCGACAGAGTTACCATCAAGTAAAAGACAACAGAATTAAAAAAAACATACAAACAAAACTAAAGAGTCTCAAGGCCGAGAAAGCAGAGAAACAGATATATATATATATATATATATATATATATATATATATATATATATATATATATATATATATATATATATATATATATATATATATATAGATAAATAGATATAACTGATTTTTTCAGAAAAATCGAAATATTTCTTGACATGTCAGAGATATCGATTTCGGGTTTTCACTGGATGATTCCTCTTTAAATTACCTTTCTAACCATGTAATAAAAGCTGTACCATTCCATTTGAAAAAACTTAACAAAATTTCAAAAAAGCTATTGTTGAATGTAACGCCACCTCGCGGTTTCATTTATAAACTAAATAATTTATCTCCCAGATTATCTGATTGTCCCAGCAATTGCCTTTTAAATGAATCCAAATTAACGAAAATCGGTTTAGGCAAACGGACTTTAGACGACTTTTTATCTAAATAGGTAAAACTTCCCCCCACTTCTTTATTCGCGAAGTTACGACAAAATGTCATAAATCAAAGTTGTAGGAGACCGTTTGCTAATTATAACTGAGAATTTTTCTTACTCGGTTAACACTTGAAAATACACAAAAAAATTATTTTAATAAATATTTAGCTCGTCACGCCCTCTTGCGGTCGTTTTAGAAGCTTAAACATATTTTTGGTGAATTTCTCATAGTCAGTTTTAGTATAATATTTTTTTCCCCAAAGCTGTGGGATAAATAGTTTTCAAGATACGGCCGCGATTCATCCTTAATGGGACACCTGGTATATATATATATATATATATATATATATATATATATATATATATATATATATATATATATATATATATATATATATATATATATATCTATATATATATATATATATATATATATATATATATATATATATATATATATATATATATATATATATATATATTCAATTCAGCTATTATAACAACGTTCCTACCCACTCGTTCATTTATAAAACAATACAAAATCTTACAGTCCCTCCACCTCCTCAAGTAGATCACAAAAGAGCCAACCAGTGAGTCAAGGGAGATAGCACATTCTTCGAATCTCACGTAGCTTTGAAATTCGACATTCATTTTCTTTAATAAATCTCAATAAATGTAATTAAGAAAATTTTGCGGAGTGAGGGAGGCAGTAACGCGACGGGGTAAAGAGTGGGGACCTCAGGTGGAAACTTGACGTTCCGAATGGTAACTTTGCTCTAGATTGATGAAAGGCTTTCAGTCTGGCTTATTTCCAACGGTCGTAAACTTAACATTTCTCCTAAACAAATATACATTGCTAAGGTAAAAAGTTCACACTAGTTTTAGGGGTGCGTACAGTTTTAATACTTTGCTAAATGCGTGAAAACTTTCAAGGTTTACGAATGAGTTTCTTGCTACTAAAAATAACATTCAATGTGAAAAAATTGTTAAAATAACTGAATATGTGGGTGATAAAGAGAGGGTATGTCAGAAAGAATACCGTCCTCATTGTATTTACCTTCCTCAAGTTTAAGTTACATCAATGGGGTTTTGATCTGATCCTTAATTTCTTGTGATCTGATCCATATTTTCAGCCCCATCTCTTAAAAAAATTAAGAATTATTTACCGTCACACGTGGTATGCATTAACACATTAAGATGGGGCTACTGATCATACAGTCAAGGTATCAAGAAATCTCAGACAGTTTCTCAATCAAGGTTATCTCCAGATATGGGTAAATTGCTATTTGTGAGGTTATTTGAAGAACAAGGTCTATGATACCTTCCCTTAAAATATTGCCTCAAAATTCAAAAAGAAATAACTCAAATTGAAAGATTGTTTATGAAAAAACTGACTTTATCTTAATCCCTTCCTTCGCCACACCCCGTATCTCATAAATATTTTACAAGCAATTAAAGAAGTCACAAATATAATAATAATAATAATATAATAAATGTCTTTATTACTCAATCAAATGTTAAAGGATAGGGCGAAGTCTAGCTCAACGAGCCACTCATACTCAACCCGTATCCAAAAACCAATTACAATACATACTACTGACTTACATAATGTATATAAACATAAACTAATATTCTGTAGGCAAAAAATCCAAATAATAACAACCTATATACGAAACTAAAACATAGAAACAAAACAAGTAATAACAAATAACAAGGAAAATAACTAAAAAGATTCATCAATGAAAAAAAAAAGAAGATAAACATAAAATAACATACAAGGCTCTATCTCTGCGCTGATAGCAGATATTCCCTAAATTTAAATCTGATGTGCTTTCTGTAGAACATTAAGTGACATCTCAAATCTCTACTTAGAGAGTTAAACAATTTAGCAGCATTGTAACTGAAAGAATGATGAAACATGGCTGTGTTATAACGTGGCACCACAAGAAGGGCACTGTGACGAAGGTAAGAATCATGAATCATGAATTCGGCGAAAACCCAATCTATTACGAAGGCAAAGTGGAGGGAAAGTAATCATTAAACATTCAATACTCGATAGTAAGCTATACCTAAATAAAGAGTCCATCCTTAACCACCCCAAATCAGCTATTTTACCCACATACAAAGCGGCAACAAGAATTTTGTATCTTCTGGAGACGGTAACGGGTTACGACATGCAAGCAGGGAAAGTACATACTGATACAGTAACGTAATTTTGATATTACAAGACTTTCACATAGTGCCTTTTTCATGTTAAAGGATTGTACATCTCTAGCAGAGTACAAAAGTTTTGGACTAGCATAACTTTGTCTTGTTAAATAAGTTATATGTTCACAAAAGCGTAACCTTTCGTCAACAACCAAACCTAACATTTTTGCACAGTTTACAATCTGGATTTTTTGCTGATTAATGTACAGTTTTATTTGAGAACATAGAAACTGCCTTTTCTTATTTGAGCTAAAAATAATAGCTTTAGATTTGGTAGGGTTCAAATGTAGGCAATGATTGGCAGCGAAGGCAGAAATGTTGCAAAGATCTTCATTAATGGCCTTGGCCGCACGCTCATAATCATCGCACACGAACTCCTTGTACAGCTGTGTGTCATCCGCAAAAAACGAGGATTTACTATTTACAATAACTGCATGTAAATCGAAGGTGTCAATTAAGAAAAGCAACGGACTCAATACGGATCCTTGAGGTACACCAGAACTTGAATTCAAGTTTGAAGATAACAGGTTATTAAAAAATGTCCTCTGAGTACGATTGCTCATGTACATATGAAGAAAGTTAAGTGATCTTTCGTCAAAGCCAAGATATTCACATTTAGCAATCAATAGAGCATGATTAACTGTATCAAATGCCTTACTAAAATCCAACAAAACAAGAGCGGTCGCTTTTCCATCATCCATAGAACGACAAACATCGTCACATAGAGAAAGCAAGGAAGCTTTCGTACTGTAGCCCTTTCTAAAACCAAATTGAGTAGCAGGAAGTGTATTAATATTAGTTAAATACTTATTAATTTGGTTATACACAGCCCTCTCCAGAATCTTAGACAAAGTCGGCAACAAGCTTATTGGCCGTAGATCGCCAAGCTCAGACGGATTAGAACTTTTAGGAAGAGGAACTACAAGAGCCTCTTTCCACATTGAAGGGAAAAAGCCACACACCAAACAAAAGTGTATGATATGACATAAATAGCAGGCATGCATAATGTTATCATCTGCAGAGTCAAACCATCAGATCCTTTGGCATTAGATTTCATCACATGTACAATATTTAATAAATCAGATATTTCGACTGGTTTAAAAGTGAAATTAAAGGCACCATTTTTTTTATTAGTGTTATAAAAATTTAGAGTAGAAGTTGATGGACTGCTTGATTCAAAGATAGAGACAAAATATTTATTAATATCATCGGCATTATTTAGATTATGAGGAATGCCAGATGGGAGATTAGATTTACGAATATTTAAACTTGTAAGGGCATTATAAAAACTGGAGATTCTTTGATTATTCAATTATCTCAAATATGCCGCTTTTTCTCTACAAATAGCACCCTTTGTGAAGTTTCTAAGATGTTTGTAATATTCCCAACAGTCAGGGCTCCGAAATTTTTTATAATAAGACAAGGCTTTATCTCTTTGCTTCATAAGTTGCTTTATGGTAGGTGTTAGCCAAGGAGCACGTGGTTTGGAAATAAATACTTTCTTTTCCGGAGCGTGTCTGTTGAATAACGATAAAATGCTGGAAGTAAGAAAATCAACTTTTTTATCAATATCTGCAAATCGAAAAATATTTCTCCAAGGGATCTTAACAAGTCTACATTAAATTCATCCATGTTAAAATTTCTGAAATCCCGATAAACAACGAATTTTTGCGCCTCTTTTTGAAATTTAATTCATAACTCACAGAAAACCATATAATGGTCTGATATATGGCCAACATTCTTAGTTCCGATACCCTTATATATCTCCGGAGTACTTACAAAAATGGGATCAATTAATGTCTCTGAATGGTTTGTAATACGTGTAGGCTCATTGATCAGTTGTTCTAGTCCATAAGAACCCAAACACATGCTAACTTTGTTATAATTAAAAAAGCATCAGATTTACATTAATTCATCCTATGATCACCGGAACACTTAAGACAGCTTAGTTCTGCTTTACAGCCCTTCCAAAAATGGCCAAATGCACAACATTTATAACATTTGATAATGCGCAAATAATCAGAGACAGCAGACCGTTGCCATCCTATATACAAAAATTGTTTTCGTAGCAACACTTTTCTTAATAAGGGAGGAACTTCTACAACTAAATGAGTTTTATTATGAAACTTCAAATGTGTGACTATCTTAATGTCAGTCGGATCAAATTCAGATAAATCATTCAAATCCAAAATATTATCCACTATCAAGTTATCTGTTAGGCAATCTAACCTAACATTTTTAACAATAAGACGAGGATTTAAAGATTTAACTAAATTTATACTGTAGGAGTTACCTAGTTTTTCACTTAAATTAGATTTAACCCCAAGGAGTCCCGATCTGCAGATCTATTAGCGATTCCCCCTCGTACTGTCCTGGTATCACTGATACAGGTTTTTATATTCCCCGAATTAACATTAGTTGTAATAAACTTGAACATTTCGCTGCTGGAAACGTTTTCATTCTTATTTTTTACTATGAGGACCGATCGTTTATCTTCATTAGACTTAGTAATTTCACTGAACAAATCCACGGGACGATCACAAGTAGACAGTACCGAAGTGCCGACAGCAGTTCTGGAGGACATTCGATGTTCTTCATATGTCGCAATTAGAGATTTTTGAACACTATGTGGGTACTCTAATTCAGATATTAATTTATTTAATAATTCCATTTCTCTCTTCAAACACTCAATCTCTTTGTGTAACACCTTAGTATCAGTAATTCTCCCCTCGTTCGCCAAAGCAGACTTGCTACTAGAACACCATTAATCCTTGCAACCGTCACACAACCAAAACAGATTTCGATTCTCATTCACTATTTTACATTATTTAATTAATTTTATCCTTTAAACTAGATTCATAATGTAAGTAAATTGGACACGTTTTACTACTTGCAGAGTGATTTACAGGCTAATTTCTTTTCAGTTTTTTATCATGATTAACACAATTAATACACATCAAAGCATCAGATTTACATTAATTCATCCTATGATCACCGGAACACTTAAGACAGCTTAGTTCTGCTTTACAGTCCTTGTAAAAATGGACAAATGCACAACATTTATAACATTTGATAATGCGCAAATAATTAGAGACAGCAGACCGTTGCCATCCTATATACAAAAATTGTTTTCGTAGCAACACTTTTCTTAATAAGGGAGGAACTTCTGCAACTAAATGAGTTTTATTATGAAACTTCAAATGTGTGACTATCTTAATGTCAGTCGGATCAAATTCAGATAAATCATTCAAATCCAAAATATTATCCACTATCAAGTTATCTGTTAGGCCATCTAATCTAACATTCTTAACAATAAGACGAGGATTTAAAGATTTAACTAAATTTATACTGTAGGAGTTGCCTAGTTTTTCACTTAAATTAGATTTAACCCTAAGGAGTCCCGATCTGCAGATCTATTAGCGATTCCCCCTCGTACTGTCCTGGTATCACTGATACAGGTTTTTATATTCCCCGAATTAACATTAGTTGTAATAAACTTGAACATTTCGCTGCTGGAAACGTTTTCATTCTTATTTTTTACTATGAGGACCGATCGTTTATCTTCATTAGACTTAGTAATTTCACTGTACAAATCCACGGGACGATCACAAGTAGACAGTACCGAAGTGCCGACAGCAGTTCTGGAGGACATTCGATGTTCTTCATATGTCGCAATTAGAGATTTTTTAACACTATGTGGGTACTCTAATTCAGATATTAATTTATTTAATAATTCCATTTCTCTCTTCAAACACTCAATCTCTTTGTGTAACACCTTAGTATCAGTAATTCTCCCTCGTTCGCCAAAGCAGACATGCTACTAGAACACCATTGATCCTTGCAACCGTCACAGAACCAAAACAGATTTCGATTCTCATTCACTATTTTACACCGCGAGTCTATCATATTAACACACGAAGAATGAAACGGTTTTTCACAATTTTTACATTTAATATGCTTGTTCGAAACATTAAATTTCTCCGAGCAAACGCCACACACGTACACGTCGTCCGCCATCTTCCATGTATTCCATGTAAATATGACAAAAAAAAACAGACAATTTCAATTCATCCATTTTAATAACGCCCTCCACCCTCCCGACTACTTAAAAACAGTAGAAAATCATGCATTCTTTCGGCCTCCTCGGTCGAGGGAGATTACAAAAGAGGTAACCGAACGGCAAGGAGAGAGGTCTGGTAGTTTGTCGCCCGCCGTGCTTTGAAGTTTGTCCTTCGTATCATTTAATAAATCTCAATAAACGTAATTAAGAAAAGTTTGCAGGGTGGATGAGCTAAAGACGGGTGAGAGTGATGGGGTGAGATAAAGAGGGGGGAGGGGGGCGGACTTCAGGTGGGAACTTGACGAAAATTATAACTCCCTTCTCTATTGATGAGAGGCTTTCAGTCTGAGTTAAAGTCTGAGCTAAATAACACTTTGATATTTTTCAGAAAAAATTATCAGAATTAAAAGTTCGAATTAGCTTTTATACTTGTTTTTAACACGCTTTTATTAGCTTCGCCTGTATCTATTTATGTAACGTATTTTTCAAAACGTCAGTATATATATATATATATATATATATATATATATATATATATATATATATATATATATATATATATATATATATATATATATATATATATATATATGTATTGGCATGTTCTTGTATATTTATGAATGCCCCCCTCATCCTTGCCATTTATTCGTAAAAATCAGGAGAAATCAAGTGGGGGAGAACTTTTTTTAGATTTAATAAAAATATTCTTTTCACGAAAAAATACACAGAAACAATAAGCCACATAACTCGTGACCACAATACTCGTGGTCTTTTAGCTGTACTACCATAAATATTTAACTAATTCAACCTAATAAACTTAACTTTTTTACATATCTAATGATAAACAACGAAGATTTACCGATGGAAATACTTTTTCGTCGATAATCGTTCAACCAATATGCTTTAAAATAAATATTTAAACTGTTGCCATTCTAATAGCGAGCCGAGGCAATCATCATTTGTTTATATCAATTTTTACAATGGAGTAAAGATGGCGCCGAATGGGAAATTCACTGAAAATGACGTCACGGGCAAGGTTAGTCAATAATTTTGTTTTTGACGTCAATAATTTTTAAACTAATGTGGATTATTCCCGATTATTTCTATTATTAATATTACCAATGTAGAAATAATAATATTTTTCTCTTCTACAAAGCCTCAATTTCACCTAAAATATTTCAATTCTTCTATTGGAACCTTTGGTGTGAAACAATAAACTTGAAGAGATTTACCACTAAAGACCAAATCACTTTTTTTGAATTTCTCGACGCACGTTTCGCTAAACATGTTAGCATCATCAGGAGATGATCTAATATAAGTTAGGATAGATAAAGGAGATTAAATCATCTCCTTATGATGTTAACATGGTTAGTGAAACGTGCGTCGAGAAGTTAAAAAAAGTTATTTGGTGTTTAGTGGTAAATCTCTTCAAGTTTACCAAAACTATTACTAAAATTTCCCATAGATCTGTCATTGAGATTTGTTCGCCATGTTTTTTCATTTCTATGCCTAATATATATATATATATATATATATATATATATATATATATATATATATATATATATATATATATATATATATTAGGTGCGTATAGACCCGGTTGGATCACGCAAAACAATCTGGCTCATTTTCGAGTGTTCTTTTTGATCCTCCACACATCTCTCATCCTTTCTCCGTCGATTCTCTTTCTTTCCTCCGTCCACTTTGTTCCCGATCGCCTCGAAACTTTGCTCTCTGATGCAAGGTTCCACATATGTATTTTGTTTCTATACGTTCTTCTATCCTCAATCTCTGTCGGATCCATTTGTGCCTTTCTCAGATTAGCTCTGACTTGTGTGATCCATGGTACTGTCGACTTGACTCCTTGTATGTATGTAAGAATTCTGTTGGTAGGTCTTGTTGGTGGGAATCTACTGATATGTCCATAGAATTTCAACCTACTTTTTCTCATGTCCGCTGCTACGTTGGACATTCTCTCTGTGGTCTTTCGAGAATGTAGTCTGTATCCTTCCTCTGTCAGTTTTGGACCGAGAATTTTGCGTTCTTCTTTTAGTATGTTTTCTATGCCGCTTTTTGTGTAAAGTGTAAGTGTCTCGCTTGCGTATAGTACTTCTGGTTTGATTACTGTGTTGTAGTGTCTTATTTTTGCTTGTGTGGACAGGCATTCCTTATTGTAGATATTGTGTGTCTTGGCGTTTGCCCTCTTCATCTCCTGTAATCGAGTCTTCTGTGCTATCTTCTCACCTCCTGTGGGTTCGATGATCTCGTATTTGGTGTTCAAATTTTGGACATCTAATTTTGAGCAGAAAAATTCGGTTTTTTGAAAGAAGATTTGTAGGCCGACTTTCTCTGCACATTCCTTGAGGACTTCGATCTGTTTGGTTGCCCTTTTTTCATTGCCTGCGAGAGTATAGTTAGGTCGTCTGCGAAGGCCAGGCATAATATTTCTATGTTGTTTTTGGATCGTCGTTGGATTGTCCGCTTTTGGATCATATATATATATATATATATATATATATATATATATATATATATATATATATATATATATATATATATATATATATATATATATATATATATATATTATTATTCACGTATGGGCCCTGGTGGACCACGCGAAGTACAATTAGAGGCGTTTGTTGTTGTTAGCCTTCCTTTGAGCCCATACTAATTTCATTCTTTCGCTATGAGCTTTTTTCCTTTCGTCAGACCAAGTTGTTCCAGTCTTCCTACATTTTTCTCTCTGGCCAACCTTCCAAACGTTAACCTTGTGTCTGAAACAGCCTCTATCCTGAATTTCACTTTGTGTAATATTTGCTGATCTTAGGTCCTCTTTAATTGCAGCAATCCATTTAATTATTTCTACTTTAGCTCTACTCCTATTTTCATAAAATTCGACTATTTGTCTAGTTAGCCTACCCGGATTCATCCGTTTGATGTGTCCGTAAAACTTAAGTCTTCTTTTTCTCATATCGCTATGTATATCTGTGTATTGTTTGATTTCTTGGTTTTCTCGAAGTCGGTATGTTGTGCTATTTATTTGTTTGGGGCCTAGGATTTTTCTTATGATTTTTCTTTCCTTCTTTTCAATGTCCTCGATGTCCCTCTTTCTATTCAAAATGAGCGTTTCTGCAGTATATAGACATTCTGGCTTAATAACCGTGTTGTAATGTCTCAGTTTTGTGTTTTTAGACAGGCATTTTTTGTTGTAAATATTTTGTGTAAGTCTCAATGCCGTTTCCATTTTTTGACATCTACCCTTATTGGCCGCTTTTTCCAACCCATTTTCCATGATTATTTCACCCAAATATTTGAATTGAGAGACTCGTCTGATGTTACCATATTTCGTTTTCAGAAATGGTGTTCTTGTTGCAGCTCATGTATTCTGTCTTTTCAAAGGAAATTTGGAGTCCTACCTTTTCTGCTGTTTCTTTTAGGATTTCAATCTGTTTCTGTGCCGTTAATATATATATATATATATATATATATATATATATATATATATATATATATATATATATATATATATATATATATATATATATATTGTGTGCATTACTTAATATTCATTGGTAGCATCATTATTATTGTTTATTTTTGCTTTTATGTTACAAAAATAGTATTTTATAAAAATAAAACGTTTTTGTAAAAAAGTAAAGTTGTTTTGAGTGATATAACATATATATATATATATATATATATATATATATATATATATATATGTATATATATATATATATATATATATATATATATATGTATATATATATATATATATATATATATATATATATATATATATAATCAGCGTGTCCTGCCTGTGATAACATACGGAAGTGGGACCTGGACTCTCACATCACAGTCGGTTCAAAAACTTCAAGTAGCATTGAGGGGAATGGAAAGATGTATGCTTGGTATTACTAGATGGGATAGAAAGACCTGCACATGGATCAGAGAACAAACGAAAGTAAGTGATATCATTGGAAGAATAAAGCAATTGAAATGGAAGTGGGTAAGCCATGTAGCGAGGCGATGGGGCGAAAGATGTCCTGTATTGAATACCGCTTGATCGCAAACGTCTACGGAGAAGCCCGAAAGCACGATGGACTGATGATATTATTAAGTATGTTGCACCCGAATGGCATATATATATATATATATATATATATATATATATATATATATATATATATATATATATATATACAGGGTGCAATTAGAAACGACCCTGGTGTGTTTGAAAGAGTTCGGAAGTCAATGACGAGAATATTGAATACTTGTATCAAGGCTGGAGGAAGTGATTTCGAACATTTATTGTAGATTGACCAACTTTACACAATACTACAATACACTTACTACAATAAAATGTCGTAAATTTTGTTCACCCTGTATCATCATACAACAAAATATTCTTAGAATAAGTCAAGGAATAATCCCTTTAATTTTTGCCGCTTGTTTACCTAACACCCTGTATATATATAGTTCAGTTGAACCAGTATACTTGAATAAATAGTTATGTATTCTATGTTAAATCCTTCAGTCATTTTCTACGTGATATCTAACGCAGTCGAACTTATCTCGCCATTTACCCTGTACCGAAGTGTTCCGCTATTAAGTTTGTGGACAATGGTCATCGATACGGGACATTAAGTTTCACAGCGAACGACGTAAATTCTCCTACATTCGTAATGCTATTAAAATTTTATTATCTCGCTTTACAGACGCTTCTCTAAAACGCCGAGGATTATCCCGATAGAATAATTATTTCGCTTTTATGAAGGTATTTTCGGATAGATAACCTGGAGCAAATGTACCCGTTTAAAAGACTAATGGAAATATCTAACCTTTAAAATGAAGCTTCTGGTAAAATGTAAAAAGACGAAATGGAGAGATTTAAGGTGAAAGAGAATCATTAGTCAGCAGAACGAATATTTCGCGGAATAGTAACAGTTTTCTTCGTAATTTAAGAACCATTTTTTACAGAAACGAGTATTATTTATTGTGATTATACTGAATGAAGCAAGTGTCATTTTTTGTTCGTGATATTTGTAACAATTTGTAAGAGCAATTTGTAAGAGATTTGCAAGTTTTATGGTGCAAATTTTGTATGACTTTTGAGATTAAGAGTGGCGTTAAGCAGAGCTGCGCCGACGTATTTGTATTATGTCAGAGTTAGATTCAGTTGAGAACTGAAGGAGGTTAGCTTCGTAGATTTGCAATATGCGGATGATTGTGCTCTTGTATCGTGTAGTGCGAAAGTGCTGTAAACGGAGCATTTATAGCTTTTCTCATGCAATTTAAGGAATTCGGAAGAGTTTGTATAGGCTGCGTATCAAAGGTCTAAGATTAGTGCTAAGCATTAAATATTTTGCGCATATACCAGGGGTCCCATTAAGGATGGATCGCGGCCGTATCTTGAAAACTATTTATCCCACAGCTTTGGGGAAAAAAAATTGTACTAAAAATGATCATGAGAAATTCACCAAAAATATTGTTAAGCTTCTAAAACGAGCAAGAGGGCGTGACAAGCTAAACATTTTTAAAAATAATTTTTTTTGTGTATTTTCAGGTGTTAACCGAGTAAGAAAAATTATCACTTATAATTAGCAAACTGTCTCCTACAACTTTGTTTTATGACATTTTGTCGTAACTTCGCGAATAAAGAAGTGGGGGGGAGTTTTACCTATTTAGATAAAAAGTCGTCTAATGTCCGTTTGCCAAAACCGATTTTCCTCAATTTGGATTCATTTAAAAGGCAATTACTGGGACAATCAGATAATCTGGGAGATACATTATTTAGTTTATAATTGAAACCGCGAGGTGGCGTTACATTCAACAATAGTTTTTTGAAGTTGAAACAACTTCACAACTAACACTTGAAAATACACAAAAAAGCATATTTTTAAAAAGGTTTAGCTCGTCACGCCCTCTTGCGGTCGTTTTAGAAGCTTAAAAATATTTTTGGTGAATTTCTCATGATCATTTTTAGTACAATTTTTTTCCCCAAAGCTGTGGGATAAATAGTTTTCAAGATACGGCCGCGATTCATCCTTAACGGGATACCTGGTACAGCAAAGTGTGGAGGAGTCTCCAGAAACGTTGATTCGAGGGTTTTAGGGATTTTAAGGGTTGAAAACTGGCGACACTATCATCATAAAACTCAAAGAGAATTACCACTAAACACCAAATCACTCTTTTGAACTTCTCGAGGCGTGTTTCGCTATCCGTGTTAGCATCATCAGGGGATGATTTAATTTAATTCAAAAACTAAACCACGTTCTATTTAAATAACAGTGTAAAGCGTGAAAAGTGCAATCGGTACCGGTCGTTCCTCGCTATAAGCAACTGACCTAAGTGCAGATGGCACGTTTGGATACTGAATTTTGGCCCTTTACTTTTTTGAAATCTCTTCTGTTTTAGTAATACAAAAGTACCAACATTTGCATGGCCAGTAGCAAACGGCATATTATTTTTCTTGCGATGCATCCGCTGTATGAAATTTAAGTTTTATGAGGAGCCTAACTTTAATCTTGATCTCCAATTTGTCACTTAAAATATAAAAGATTGGTTTTTTTCACTTGCTCGGATAAATATCTAGCTTGTGACTTTAAAATAAATCGTCTGTATATATATATATATATATATATATATATATATATATATATATATGGGTCGCGCAAAGGATTGTACTGCCGAAGAGAGTCGTCTAATATTGCAGTTACAGAGTCAAAACAAAACTTGTACATTTATTTCTCATCTCCTAAAGCGATCTGAATGCGTTATTGCTAAAGTTTTAAAGAGGCAAACATTAATAAAGATATCATCAGAAACCAGAGGTCGCTCAAGAAAAACAAGCAATAAATTGGATAAATGTATTGTGCGATAGGCTCGGAAACACCCATTTTCTACTTTGTTTGACGTTAAACGGAAAATGGGTTTACAAATCAGTATACGGACAATTCATAGCACAGCATAGATTAAGTTTTGCCAGATTTAACTTAAACGAAAACTACAGCCGTAATTGGAAAAATATTTTATTTTGTGATGAAACAAAAATAAATCACTTTGGATCAGATGGGAAACGGTACGTTAGGCGATATAACAATGAAGTACTAAATCCGCGAAATACATTAGGAACAGTAAAGCAGGGAGAAGGTAATATTAAACTGTGGGGTTGCTTTTTCTATAATGGTGTAGCTCCACTATATTGGATCAAAGATACCATGACCAAAGAAATCTACATGGAAATATTAGAAAAAATTATGCTTCCTTATGGCGAAATGAAAGTGGATCTACCAGCAGGATAACGATCCAAAACATACCGCCAAAGTAGTGAAACGATGGTTTCTCGCAAATACGATTGACGTTTTGCCCTGGCCGTCGCAATCTCCGGATTTAAATCCAATAGACAATCTTTGGCAACATTTAAAAAAAGGCATTGCTAATAAAAAAAACATCAGAGAAAAATATGTTGTAGGAAAACGTGAAGAAAATGTGGTATTCCATACCGGTTGAAACTTGTTAGAAGTTAATAGATTCCAAGGAGATGCTTAGATGTGGTAAAACAAAAATGATATGCTACTAAATACTAATCTTATTTTTTGACCAGAAAAAAGCGCATATTGTTTGATAGTTGTAGTTACTTTTTTAACACTAGGATAATGTTTTGTTTTATCAATATTATTTGTATCAGGACACTTTGGGCAACGTTAATAATAATTAATATTATTCACGTATGGGCCCTGGCATACCATGCGAAGTACAATTAGAGGCGTTTGTTGTTGTTAGCCTGATTTCATTCTTTCGCTATGAGCTTTTTTTCTTTCATCAGACCAAGTTGTTCCGGTCTTCCTACATTTTTCTCTCTGGCCAACCTCCCGAAACGTTAACCTTATGTCTGACACAGCCGCTATCCTGAATTTCGCTTTGTGTAATATTTGCTGATCTTAGGTCGTCTTTAATCGGGGCAATCCATTTAATTATTTCTACTTTAACTCTACTCCTACTTTAATAAAATTCGACTATTTGTCTAGTTAGCCTACTCGGATTCATCCGTTTTATGTGTCCGTAAAACCTAAGTCTTCTTTTTCTTGTTTGATTTCTTTGTTTTCTCGAAGTCGGTATGTTGTGCTATTTATTTGTTTGGGGCCTCAGATTTTTCTTTCCTTCTTTTCAATCTCCTCGATGTCTCTGTTTCTACTCAAAACGAGCATTACTGCCCCATATAGACATTCTGGCTTAATAACTGTGTTGTAATGTCTCAGTTTTGTGTTTTTAGATATGTACTTTCTGTTGTAAATATTTTGTCTGAGTCTCAATGCAGTTTCCATTTTTTTTACCTCTACCCATATTGGCCGCTTATTCCAACCCGGTTTCCATGATTATTTCACCCAAATATTTAAATTGAGACTCGTCTAATGTTACCATATTTTGTTTTTAAAAATGGGGTTCTTAGTCTGTTGCTGGTCATGTATTGTGTCTTTGCAAATGAAGTTTGGAGTCCTACCTTTTCTGCTGTTTCTTTTGGGATTTCAATCTGTTTTTATGCCGTTAATATATCTTGAGCCAAAATAGCTAGATCGTCAGCAAACGCCAGACAATCAATTGTGATGTTGGTTTTCCCCAGTTTCATGGGCTGATCAATATTCAGAGCTGACTTTTTTGACGCCGCTTCTGTATTACTTTTTCTATAACACAGTTAAATAAGAGTGGCGAGAGTCCATCCCCTTGTCTCACTCCAGTTTTAATTTCGAAATGCTCTGAGATGTCACCTATGAATTTAACTTTTGACCTTGTGTTAGTTAGTGTGGCTATAATAATTGCCGGCGTTTTCAGATCTAGACCTTGTTCTTTCAAGATTTGGAATGAAGATTCGCTGTCAATAGAATGATATGATTTTTTGAAATCCACAAATGTACAGACGAGATTTTTATTGTACAGTTTTTGATCTCTTAGGATCAACTTTAGATTCAGGATCTGTTCAGAGCAGGATCTGTCCGGTCGAAAACCTGTTTGATATTCACCAATTTTAGGTTCTAACAGTCCCTGTGCTCTGTCTAGTAGACATTGAGATAGAATCTTGTAACAAACTAGGAGAAGAGATATCCCTCTGTAGTTGTTTACATCCGTTCTATTTCCTTTCCTATGTAGTGGATGGATTAGAGCATCTTTACAATCTTCCCGAATCCGTTCGGTTCGCCAAACTTCTTGTAGAATTTTGGTTATTTTTTGATTGTACCTGCACAAGCGTATTTCAAAAGTTCAGCAGTGATTCCATCTTCACTAGGAGCTTTGTTATTTTTAAGTCGCTTGATCTGACTAATTATTTCATCTTCATTCGGTGGTAATGAATCTGGGTTTGTTTGTTCAGGGTTTAGTTTTGGTAATCTGTTTAAGGGACAGGACAGTTTAGTAGTTGTTCAAAATATTTCGCAAGTTCTTTGCAACGTTAATAATATTATAATAATTCTGCAATAAATTCGATAAACACATTAAAATTAAATGTTTAGATTCAGCATTCATACTCTTAATATTTTGATAACTGTAAATAGAACATACTTCAGATTCCCTCGATGATCATCATCATTCTGAGATGATTAGCAGTATCTCCTGATGATGCTAACATGACTAGCGAAACGTGCATCAATAAGTTTAAAAAAGTGGTTTAGTATTTAGTGGTAAGCCTCTTTGAGTTTAGTGTTTCACACCGAAGGTTCGTATAGAAAGATTAAATATCATCATCAGTTTATTCACGAAACAATCTTTTCAAAATCAATCAGTTAATAAATGGATGATACCCGATTTTGACTGACCTTTGTTTGTTTTTTTACTATTTATCAATATCCTTCGTGTGTGGTAAAGTTTCCAGCGAACAGACCTGTCGATCAGGAGAATTCTACTGTCTTTACCAGATCCGACGGCCCTTTTCTGTATGGGGGTCGAGTGGAACAAGGGTGAGTTTAAAAGGGTGATGTGTTTCGTGGCCTGGTAACAAGGTTCAGTTCGGTTCGCCGCAACATGGGTAAAAATTTGCGATTCCTTGTAGTTGGTCTGAATAAATTTTCACCACTTTTGCTCGGACCAATTTAACTGGGAACAAAGCAATTTCGTATTGTTCTCGATTTGCGAAGGATAATAGATTATCTAAAATAATTATGTAAATAACAAGGGGAATCTGATTCAAGATTGATAAATCCAGGTTATTTTCTCTTTAAACATTTCTTTGTTTAAATAAAACACAAGTTCCATTTATATTTTCTTCTAAACATAACGTGTTTCGTTACACTGTATCTTCTTCGGATGATGAAGAATAAATTTGTATTGTGACAAATAGTAGGTATAGTCTTTTTCAAGATATTTCGGAAAAATTTTAGTTGTCCCAATAAGTCTCAATAAAAATATTCCTAGTTTCTTTACGGATGCCAGAGTGGTGTAACTTCTAAATAATTTTGGAAAAAATAAAATATTGTTAAATTATGATTAAAATATTATTATTATTATTATGTATGACCATAACATTGTTTATTGGTTTGTGGATTTTGAATTTATTAGTACAATAAAAATAAATATATAAATTTTTATATTAGTACAGTAAAAATTATAATTTAAATTTATTATTATTATTATTTATTATTCACGTATGGGCCCTGGTGGACCACGCGAAGTACAATTAGAGGCGTTTGTTGTTGTTAGCCTTCCTTTGCGCCCATAGTAATTTCATTCTTTCGCTATGAGCTTTTTTCCTTTCGTCAGACCAAGTTGTTCCAGTCTTCCTACATTTTTCTCTCTGGCCAACCTTCCAAACGTTAACCTTGTGTCTGAAACAGCCTCTATCCTGAATTTCACTTTGTGTAATATTTGCTGATCTTAGGTCCTCTTTAATTTCCGCAATCCATTTAATTATTTCTACTTTAGCTCTACTCCTATTTTCATAAAATTCGACTATTTGTCTAGTTAGCCTATTCGGATTCATCCGTTTGATGTGTCCGTAAAACTTAAGTCTTCTTTTTCTCATATCGCTATGTATATCTGTGTATTGTTTGATTTCTTGGTTTTCTCGAAGTCGGTATGTTGTGCTATTTATTTGTTTGGGGCCTAGGATTTTTCTTATGATCTTTCTTTCCTTCTTTTCAATGTCCTCGATGTCCCTCTTTCTATTCAAAATGAGCGTTTCTGCAGCATATAGACATTCTGGTTTAATAACCGTGTTGTAATGTCTCAGTTTTGTGTTATAAATATTTTTTTTGTGTTACAAATATTTGAATTGAGAGACTCGTTACCATATTTTGTTTTTAGAAATGGTGTTCTTAGTCTGTTGTAGGTAATGTATTGTGTCGTTTCAAAGGAAATTTGGAGTCCTACCTTTTCTGCTGTTTCTTTTAGGATTTCAATCTGTTTCTGTGCCGCTAATACATCTTGAGCTAAAATTGCTAGATCATCAGCAAATGCCAGACAATCAATTTTGATGTTGGTTCTCCCCAGTTTAATGGGCTGGTCAATATTCAGTGCCGACTTGTTTTCACGCCACTCCTGTATTACTTTTTCTAGAACACAGTTAAATTAGAGTGGCGAGAGTCCATCCCCTTGTCTCACACCAGTTTTAATTTCGAAGGGCTCTGAGATGTCACCCATGAATTTAACTTTTGACCTCGTGTTAGTTAACGTTGCTTTAATAATTGCCAGCGTTTTCAGATCCAGTCCTTGTTCTTTCAAGATTCGGAATAAAGATTTGCGGTCAATAGAATCATATGCTTTTTTGAAATCCACAAATGTACAGACGAGATTTTTATTGAACAGTTTTTGATGTCTTAGAATCAACTTTAGATTCAGGATCTGTTCAGGGCAGGATCTGCGCGGTCGAAAACCTGCTTGATATTCACCAATGTTCGGTTCTAACTGTCCCTGTGCTCTGTCTAGTAGACATTGAGATAGAATCTTGTAACAAACTGGGAGAAGAGATATTCCTTTATAGCTGTTTACATCCGTTCTATCTCCTTTCTTATGTAGTGGATGGATTAGAGCATCTTTCCAGTTTTCCGGAATCCGTTCGGTTCGCCAAACTTCTTGTAGAATTTTGGTTATTTCCTTGATTGTACCTGGACCAGCGGATTTCAAAACTTCAGCAGTGATTCCATCTTCACCAGAAGCTTTGTTATTTTTAAGCCGCTTGATTTGCCTAGTTATTTCCTCTTCATTCGGTGGTAATGAATTTGGGTTTGTTTGTTTAGGGTTTAGTGTTGCTAATTTGTTTAAGGGCTCAGGACAGTTTAGTATTTGTTCAAAATATTTCGCAAGTTCTTTGCAATTGTCTTGGTTATTTAGAGCCAATTGTCCGTTTTCCTTTTGAAAGCATAGGCTCTGCGGTTAATAGCCTGTTAATTTAGTTTTAAATGTTTTGTAAAAGTTTCGGGTGTTATTTTTTTGGAAATCTTTTTCTATTTCATTAAGTTGATTGTTTTCATATTTTCTTTTAGTTTATCTAATTAGCTTCGATGTTTCTTTTCTTACTTCCAAAAAGATGTTATAGTGTATTGCTGTTTTTTGACTATTCCAATCTTTGAATGCTTTACTTCGGCTTAATACTGCTTGCTCGCAAACTTCATCCCACCACGGATGTTTTCTACGTTTTTGTAAAGGGACCAACTTCAAGGCTGTTTTACTAATTTTTTGTTTTAATTCTTGCCAGTTCTGTGCTGGTTGTTTATCAAGCTCTTCTGTTAGGGCTGGTTTTATTTTCGTTGGGTCAAGCTTTAGTATTAACAGTATCTTTTGAATAAGTTTTCGAGGTTTTAAGCTAAGCTTGATTCTAGTCAAGTAGTGATCCGTGTCTGTATTTGCTCCTTTCCTGACTTGAACATTCAAAATCTCTTTATAATTGGGGTACGAAATGGCAACATGGTCAATTTGAAATTCACCCATGTACGTGTTTGGGCACCTCCAGGTCTTTTGTTTTGTTATTTTCTTCTTAAAATGGGTTGACATTATTTTTAGATAAGATTATTTTAGATTTAGAATTAAAATTTAATTATACATTTAATTCGATTTCTCTCTCACTGTCTCTTTGATCTATATTAATAATAAGTGGTTCTATATTATTAGTAAATGATACATAGGAATATTCCATTTTAATAACATGGTTAATCGAATTTATTCAACTTTCTTAGAGCCGGAAAAATGTTTTCTGCTCTGACACTGGATTTTACCTTATACCACATATGCTCAATTGGATTCAAAATACAGTAATACAGAAGAAGGCGTATAACCGTATATCCCATATCGCCAGCAATGGTTCACATACATTTTAATATTAAATGTCTTTATCATTTCTAAAATATTGCATTTTTTATATGTATTTTCGAAGTATAAATCGTTTTTTAACATATAGGTGTCGTCTTAGTAGTGCAAAGATGAATGTTTAATATTTTCATCATCGGAACCATGTTTCATGTGTATCGAACCATGTTTCATTAAGGTAGTTAATGGGACGATTTTCTAATCTGTATTTTTTATACATTTTAAGTAGTCAAACCTACATCGTCGCAACTGTTGCGATTGCATTAATATTTGTCTTTTATTAATGGTCCGATATGCAAAACCCATTAGAGATAAAATTCTCCGGAGACTAGTTCTGCTACAAAGAATGTTGGTTTCATCGCTCCTTAGTCGCTGTTGCAATGAATGCAATATAGGCACAGTTGGCTCTTCATACATAGCATAAATTTTGCTTCGAATTAAGTCATTGTCGTTTTCGTCAACACATTTGACACTTTTACCAGAATCACTACGGACTTTTTGGCTTTAACTGGCTTCGTCACAATATCTTTAACTGTAGACAACGGAGTTTTCGTTAATGAAGACGTTTCTGCTATGGTTTGGTTAAGCCCCCTATTCAATAAATAAGTATACACATTTTTAATTTGCTTAGCATCGAGCGATAAATGTTTTCTTTTAAAATTAGAGAACGCCACATTTTTAGCACGTTTGAAGTAACAAAAAATACAATCGAAATTATAGAACTACACTGTTTAAGAAAAAAATGCGAACTAAACTAAAAAAATTCGAAACTACTAAACCAGGTAAAAAAAGAATTTTATCTCTTTACATGTTATTTTATTAGGCCCGGTCCTGTTTACGTTTCATCCAACTTTGCGAGGTTTTGTTATGGCAGGAGTTGTTAAAAGTTTATTGCAGCCAATCGGTCAACGATATATCCTGAAACTCACTATACTATAGTAATCAAGCAATTTTACATATTTTTTTTTTCTGAGAATCCTTATTGAGACTGTTTTTTCGACATATTTAATAGCGGAATAATAGTTGAAGGATATTTGTACATTAAGAAGGACATCTGTGTATTTATGACGGTTTACTTCCAAACATTCTAGAAAATTCAGTTTGGAACCTTTATTTCCTATGTGTAAGATTTTAAAATCATTATTAAACGTATGTATGAAATTTCACAAAAAAACTTTAAATGGCGTCTGGAAAAAACTCTATCCTTTTTTTCACTGTTGAAACTTTGGCGGAATCAGTACCAGAGCCTATTCAAATTGATTATGTTATTGAAGATGTCGATCTTGATACATAATTCAATGTAGAATTGAATGGTCAGGACGTACAAGAACTGTTAGATTCATATAATCAGGAGCTGATAGTTCTGAGAAACACATTGAGACCACATTGTTGGCCCAGTTCAAACTGAAAATTATATGATGGTTGCAGACCTAACAGAAGTCCCAGTTCCATTAAAAAAGGATCAGAAATTTTAGAACACATAGACTCCAATGAACAGCACGTTTCAGTTACAAAACAAGAAGTAAAAAATTATTAATCTGTTATGAAGAAATTTTGTTTGAGAAGAAAAAATCTTTGACCCGTCAGACGGCTTTTTTTGACTTAATGAAGCCCTATACATCAAAATAACTTCGGTTTATGTTTTTGTATTCAAATTATATTACAATTTATTTAATTATCTAAAATTTGAATACACAATTTTGTTCTAAATTATTTTCTTTAGCCCTTGGTCCTAGTTAAACAAAATTGGTATGCATTTATATACGAAATTGTACTTCGACTTACGCGAATTAGACTTACACGGTTGTCGTTCGGTCCTACTTATCGCATAAGGATGAGGTATTACTTTATTTACGAATGATCATTGAAAGAAAAGACAAGATGGAAAAGGAAATAGCCGAGAGTCGACGTTTTTAAATAAGAGGAAAATATCAAAATATCAATCAAAAATATATAAACAGAAGTACTAAGAAATATTTAAATAGAAGAATAGTAAGACCAACAATATTTTACAGGGACATGGGCCGAAAAATATAAGATACGAATTAGCACAACAGAAACGCGATTCTTACGTAAGATTGGGAACAAAAACACCAACAGACATAATAATAAATTAAATACCTAGCTAATGAAGCGTGTAAAAAAAGTATAAAAGAAACAAGAAAAAAAAGAAAGAAAGAAATGAAGTTTACTGATCCTTACATTAATAACTAAAAAGGTTGACTGAATTAAGGCTCAGTAATCTTCACGGTTAAATTTTTTTAATTTCTTTTTTACACACTTCATTAGGTAGGTAGTAGGCTTCCTAAATAATAGTAGTAGGTTAGTAATTAGGGTTATCATATAAATAGAACATAGTTTAGTTTTACAATTAGATTAAATCATTTCCTGATGACGCTAACATGGTTAGCGAAACGTGCGGCGTGAACTTTAATAAGTGATTTGGTGTTTAGTTTAAGGCTAAAGAAAAGGTGGATTGAAGGAATTGAAAAAGGGATGAAAAATAGAGAAATAGAGTGGGAAGGTACGAAACGGATGACACAGCATAGAAATGGTTGGAGAAGCTTTACACTAAGATATAGATAAGCACAGGAATAAATAAATATAAAATAAAACCACTGGAATTATTGTTTGCCAAAGCTTCATTGCCTTACCACTTAACATTTTTAGGGCAAGAGTATAATAAATTTCCTTTTTAGGCAAATTTTATTGAAAATTCATTTTAATCTACGACAAAGGTTTTTAACACGCTTTTATTAGCTTCACCTGTATCTATCTATGGCACGGAATCTTTGAACGTCCTTCCAAAACGCCAAATTAAATTGAAACGTCGCACACTTAGCAAGGAACGATGACAATACAATAATTTAATAAGTTCGTCCCATTATCCTGAACACGATCGTCAGGATCAAGGACTTGCTTTCGGAGAGGGAGCCTGAGACACAAATAATAGTTTAAAAAGTAAACAAAACACGCTTTTATAGCAGATCGAACTAAAAAATGAAAAATAAATTATAGTTAGAACAAATTAAAAACACGTTTTAATAACTGAACTAAAAAGTAAAAAATAAATTTTAGTATAAGAATAAAATGATGAACGAGAAAATTAATGTATCGTAAAAAAGCGTGGGGTGCTTTGTACCATATTTTCATACTAACTTTACTTATAGGCACGGTACTGATGGAATATATTTAACTATAATATATTTAACTATAATTAATTAACAATTACAAAACGATGTTATTCCTAGCTTAACAAGGGAAGTGAATTTTACAGAAACAGGAACAGAAAATTTACAGAAGGCTATGTTTTTCCTTTTGTCTGTTGAAATTTTGAGACTACGTTTCCATTTAGAGAATATACATCCATTTCTCGTTTCTTGTAGGTAGTGTACTTTCGACGCGTCCCCCAAAATGCAACTTTGACCATTCACGAATAATCCTGCGACTGATTTAATATGCAGCAACGGTAGCTGCGCCCCAGCGATAGTATTAGCAAGTAAAATTTAGGCCTATTGTGCCGTCGGTTTTATATGTCAATCCTGAAACAATTTTACAGCTTTGTGTCGTGTTAATGAGCGGGGTCGCAATGCGATTATTGTTTCAATTTAACTGTCATAAACACAAGAATAACGAGCCCGCGTTCACCGTTCCTGATTTCCCCGCGCTTTATCGAAATCTAATTTGGATTAATTAGTTGTGTAAATAATTAGCCGACTTCATTAACAACGCAATTTATTTGAACAGGGTATTTACGAAATTGGAAAGTTCTTGATGCAAAGACAACCGCAAATTTATTTCTATGAAGTTGAATCAAATTTTCTCTTCTTCTTTTTCTTGTGGTGCTACAGTCCGTTAGTGAACTTTGACCTCCTTCCAGATCCAGTAGTTATTCAACATATTTTCTTACATTATTCTCTCTTCGTGTCATTGGTAAACCTCTTTTTCCGTCACTACCTATTCGCCCCTCCATTTCTTCTCTTTCATGAATCATATTTCTGGATGAATCTAAATTCCAGATGAAATATGTACAGAATGTCGTAAAGGCTGTGTCGGTATCCGAAGCGCTCGAAATTTTAAATCATTCCTTGCGATCGTAGTAGAATATTTATTCAGTAAGGATAATTTTCAGAAATGAGCTGATGAATGGATGGAAGCAAAATTAGCAGGAAGAGATTGGAAAACTTTTCATTAATATATTTTCTTCTTTTTGAAGAAAAATAAGGCGAAAATGTGGATTATCACAGAAAATTTACAGAGGGTAATTTGTTTTCTTTTGTCTGTTGAAATTTTGAGGGTACGTTTCCATTTAGAGAATATACCTCCATTTCTCGTTTCTTGTAGGTAGTGTACTTTCGACGCGTCCCCCAAAATGCAACTTTGACCATTCACGAATAATCCTGCGACCGATTTAATATGCAGCAACGGTAGCTGCGCCCCAGTGATAGTATTAGCAAGTAAAATTTAGGCCTATTGTGCGGTCGGTTTTATATGTCAATCCTGAAACAATTTTACAGCTTTGTGTCGTGTTAATGAGCGGGGTCGCAAAGCGATTATTGTTTCAATTTAACTGTCATAAACACAAGAATAACGGGCCCGCGTTCACCGTTCCTGATTTCCCCGCGCTTTATCGCCGAAATCTAATTTGGATTAATTAGTTGTGTAAATAATTAGCCGACTTCATTAACAACGCAATTTATTTGAACAGGGTATTTACGAAATTGGAAAGTGCTTGATGCAAAGACAACCGCAAATTTATTTCTATGAAGTTGAATCATATTTTCTCTTCTTCTTTTTCTTGTGTTGCTACAGTCCGTTAGTGAACTTTGACCTCCTTCCAGATCCAATAGTTATTCAACATATTTTCTTACATTATTCTCTCTTCGTGTCATTGGTAAACCTCTTTTTCCGTCACTACCTATTCGCCCCTCCATTTTCATAAATCATATTTCTGGATTAATCTAAATTCCAGATGAAATATGGAATAAATTCTTCTTATATATATTCTTGTTCTTGCTGTGCTAATACAACCCGCTATGGAGCCTTAATCTCCTTCAACTTTTGTGTCCTATAGGATCGATTTCCACCAGCAGTTTTTGAGGTTAGATGAACAAGGGAACAGATCCTTAATTTACGTAGCTAGAGGAACAGGAAGGGCACGCGAGTTCAACATCTCTTTGTTTTTGTGCTCCATACATTACAAAAAAACCTTTGAATGCGTATTGTGGCCTAAATGTGGCGCTTTCTGTCAAGAAATAGGAGTACTATCTCATCTCACTTTGATCATAAAAATGCCTTTTCATCATCAACCTGGCTAAAATGAAAGCTGATGAGGACTTAAGTCGGATTATTAAAATGTTATTAACAAAACGCCAGAGTCAAAAACTGGGTTTGAAAATTGATTGGAAAAATTCAAAATTAATAGTGATCAAAAGATGGCGAGATATGCAATTTAATTGACACTTAAATGTCCAGAGTTAGCCAGTTCACGTACCTGGGATACCTCAATAGTGGATGAGATTGGTGACTGTGGAACAGAAATATAAAGGCGTAAATGCTATGGAAAAACTGCAGAAAATATGAATTCATCGTGCAGTAAATTTTAACACAAAGAAGAGACTGGTACATTTACCTGTAATCTGGATCTTTCTTTACGGCTGTGAAGCTTGCACAGACGACCAAATAAATCTGTCATCAAAGATTTAGATGTAGTTACCCGTCTAAGTTACCGTGTGGATGGGAGAATCTTGCAGTCCGTTAACCACATCATGAGAAGAAATTATAACAACCTGAAAAGCTTGATCGTTCAGGGCAAAGTTAATGACAGAAGACCTCGAGGAAGAATCAGTCCTGATTGCTCGATGCCAACCAACCCTAATAAATTATTTTTTATTACATTTTATTTTTTCAGTTTTCATAAGCACACTAATAGCAACATAAACAAACACCCTTTCCCACACATAAAGTGTTTTGGTGTTTAGTGGTAAATCTCTTCAAGTTTAGTGTTTCACACCAAAGGTTCCAATAGAAGAATTGAGCAACATAAATGTCAAAATTATTTTTGGGATTCACTGTATATTATATTATATTTTTTATATATTATATTTTCAATGCAGAGACAGAACTTTTACGCTACTGCATAATAAATATTATTTCGGGCAGGTTCTATAATGCAAGTATATACCAAGTATAAACGGCAAACAGTTATACTCGGAATAAGTTATACCAGGTATTATTCGCAGGATATCTGGTGTTGGCCTGTTGTCTACAACGCCTTTATTTATACCTAAAATAAGGCTGTAGTAGTTAAAATAATAGGTGGGATTGAGCCATCGTTGACAGTTGAAGGTGTGGGAAATTATAGCATTTTATAAGCTTAATCTAACGTGAACGGTTTGGAAATTATAAAAATATTATTGATTGATTTGTTCGTTATTTTGTGATTTTTTAAATTGAATAAAACAATTTTATTCTTTGTTATATATCACTTTTATTTTTAAATTTGCTTGACTATAGTTTCGTAAAACGATTTACAGTACAGTGCCAAAAAGCAAAACATTAAACAATTTAGAAACACTAAACTTAAAGAGATTAAAAGAGAATTGAAGAGAACACCAAAACACTTTTTTGAACTGCTCGACGCACGTTTCGCTAACCATGTTAGCATCATCAGGAGATGATTTAATCTAATTCTAAAACTAAACTATGTTCTATTTATATGAAAACCATACCTAACGAAGCGTGTAAAAATCATGAACCGTGAAGTGTACTAAGCCTTACATTAATAATTGAAAAAGGAATCGGTCCTTTATCTCGGTTCATAATTTTCTTACATTTTTCTATTTGAATTCTCTCATATGCATCCAAAGCCCTATTATTATTAACACTTTTAATTAGACTTAAATTATTAATATCTATACTGTGGTAATGTTCGATTACATGTTGGGCAACACAAGATTTTTCATTTCCATATCTAATGTGGGCAATATGTTCTTTATATCTTGTCAATAGGGATCTTTTTGTTTGCCCAATATACCTTCGATCACAGTCTTGACAGCTAATTTCGAAAATCCCAGACTTTTCATGTTGCTCTACTTTATCCTGTGGATTACCCAGAACTTCTCTTATTATATGGTTTGTACACAACCTTAATGTCCACTTTTTTCAACATTTTGTCTAGTCCTCTTGTTAATTGGGCATCAAATGGTATTACCATGAATTTCTTTGTGTTCTGATCCTTTTGAAGAGTCGAATATTCTTTCAATACTTTTCCGAACTTATGTTTTCTAGTTAGTTTGTCTACAATGTTCTTATTATAACCATTCACTTCAGATACCTCCCTAATTAATTTTAATTCTTTGTTATAATTATCTTTATTTATAGGAAAATTAATTAATCTATTTACCATAAAATTTAAACTAGCCATCTTGTTTTGGAAGCTATGATTTGAATCATTAGGAATGTATCTCGAAGTAGTGGTGGTTTTTCTGAAAATATCAAAATATAACCTATTTTTATTATTTCTACTAACTAACACATCCAGAAATGGTAAACTATCGTTTTCTAGTTCATGCGTGAATATTATATTTTGGGATTTACTATTTAGGTTCTTAATAAAATCATCTAAATTTTCAAAATTCAAGGGGATAACATATTTGTCGATTTCTACCGAGAATAGCTTTGTTCGGCAATTGGAGAATAGCTTTGTTCGGCAAGTATAGCTTATACCAGGTATATACTTGCATTGTAGAACCGGCCCTTAAAAGATAAAAATGTTGACGTTTTTTTAGGACGTAGTCATTGTTGTGGGCATTTTTTCGAATAAAAAAATTTATATTTTTACAACCTTTACTACATGAGTCATTACGATAAAGACATCGTTCAGTAATTGTTTAGCTGTCGAGGTCGGTAGTTCTGGTGCGAGTAGAGTTAGTGTCTACATGAACATAAGAAGCATTTAATTTTTTATAAGGTAGGTGGTTAATTTCTTGCAATTTAACAATATAAATTTTATTATTTTGGGTGAAATATAGGAAATAAATATCCAGTTTATTTTTAAATACCCTGCAAATACATTATACACATCCATTGAGGAACCAAATTTGTTTTTCTAATACATTATTTGAAAAGAATGTCGTAAAATATCTACCACTTTCTATATAAAATCTAAACCGCAAAATATTCGATTCCATATTTAAAACAAACTACACTAGTTTGACTAGACACTAACAGAAAGTGTAAACAAACTTCTGATGGTTTTTGCTACGTTTGTGGACAATTTATATTTTCAAAAAAATAAGCTCCATTGTAGATTTGTTAAAAAGTGCATATCTTCATTATTTTGGATTTTCTGTTGCGAACCATGATAAAGTGGGTGCCTCATGTGTTGTAGTATGTCATGTGCAGAAGGATATAATACAAAAATCTGTTATTAGAAGAAGTTATTAGAAGTTATTAAAAATCTGTTATTTTACATTAGAAGGATCTTCCATATTCTATTTGTCCCGATAATTCGAGTCAAAATATACTAAAAGATGTCAATAATAGCGAAGCAAGCTTTTTGAAGCAATGAATCAAAACTATAATAAAAAAGAGTGGCGCCTATTCGTAGACTTTTCAAAATATAGTTTGAAATCTGTTTTATTACACAATGGGATTAAGAAACCATTTATACGAATAGGACATGCAGTTAATTGTAAAAAGAGCTATGAAACGATGTGTACGTTAAGGAATTTAATAAACTATGAAGAACACCAATGGAAAGTGTGAAGCGACCTCAAAGTCATCGGTTTGTTATTGGGATTGCAGGGTGGTTACACAAAATACTATTGTTTCCTTCATCTGTGGGACAGTAGGGCCAGACAGCATCATTATATAAGAAAAGAATGAGTCATTGGTAGATCCAAAAGACATTATTCTATCATTCCCCTTTACACGTTAAATTGAGACTTATGAAAAACTTTCTGAATGTGCTAAACAAAAATAGTGAAGATTTCCTGTATTTACAAAAAATCTTTAAGTATTACAGAAGCAAAACTGAAGAAGGGGATATTTGTTGGCTCACAGATGTGTAAAGTTGTAAAAGATCCTAAGTTTAAAAGTCTTTTATCTGTTAATGAGAAAGCCGCTTGGACATCATTCAAAATAGTTGTCCAATAATTTTTGGGAAATAAAAAAAGTTAAAATTATGAAGATATTGAAGATATTGAATCATTTCCTGCACTCGCATTTGAGTTTTTTCTTGAAAAGATAAGAACTATGAGTGACGAACAGGGAGAATGTTTTCACCATGATCAAGGATTTTGGGATGAAAACATATTAGGGGATTATTGTTGGTCCATTATAAGAGAAACTGATCCAAAAACTACAAAAAGAAGGCGAAAATTAGCCATTTTAAATTTTTTGGTTATTAATACTAAGATTTTTTCTATTTTTAAGCAAATAAATATTTCTAAAAGCAGACGTGATAGAATTTTTGAAGCGAAAAATTATTTAGCCGCAAAACTTATGGGTTTGCGTCACCGACATGCTATGGCATGTGGCGCCAGATTGGTGACGCCAATTATGTTTTAAATGTGTTTTAAATTAAATTGTGTTTTAGATAGTCATTATTTTAATTGTTTAATTATAGAATCACTGTGTAGTACAAGAGTGAGTACTTAATATGCTAATATTTTTATTATTTATTAAAAACAAAGGATTTATTTTCGAATATTTCCAATACTGATATCATAATAAAATTAATTTATTGAAATTAATTGAATTTTAAAAATTAAAAAAAAAGTTATACCAAATTTAAAGTTTTCACTTCTGTTGGCCGTCTCCATAACTGCCTACCTTTTTTATTTATTTTTTATTTTTTCGATAACTCTTACCTAAGTAAACAATAATTAACAACTTTCAGCTAAGGTATAAAAACCATGTAAACTAGTATTATTTTTATCAAGCTATTCGATATAGAGTACCTGAAAAGGCAGAAAATTGAAAGTTCTGCTGGTAATCTTTTTGTTTCCTTTGCTATGTAAATCATTTGATCGGAATAGCAGAGTGTTGGGCAATAAGTATAAATGTTTTGTAGTATGTTTTGAAGAATTTGGATGATTTGCGAAATCGGATAATTGCTGGGTGTAACTCAATTAAAAACGACGCTGGTGTGTTTGAAAAATTTATTATAGATTATGTAGATTATTGCATTTATTGTAGATTATGCAACTTTACATGAACTTTTTGATATTATATGTGTATATATATATATATATATATATATATATATATATATATATATATATATATATATATATATATATATATATTGTATATATATATATATATATATATATATATATATATATATATATATATATATATATATATATATATATATATATATATATATATTGTATATATATATATATATATATATATATATATATATATATATATATATATATTTATATATATATTGTATATATATATATATATATATATATATATATATATATATATATATATATATATATATATATATATTGTATATATATATATATATATATATATATATATATATAATATATATATATATATATATATATATATATATATATATATATATATTGTATATATATATATATATATATATATATATATATATATATATATATATATATATATATATATTATATATATATATATATATATATATATATATATATATATATATATATATATATATATATATTGTGCGTACTATTTCATGGATGGAAAAACATGTACTGGGTTTTTTCCGGGAGTATATCCGGTTGTCGAGTTGTACGTCTACGTTCGTGACAGTCACGAACCTCGCGACAGTAAGCACCGAAGATGCCAAATGAGATTTTGGCGAAACGTCTGCAAGCTCCCGATAGGGACCCACTCGACAACCGGATGTACTCTTGAAAAAAACCCGGCAATACATCCCGGTAAATATGCGGCAAAAATGCTAGCAGTTATTCCTTGTCCTATTCTAAGAATATTTGTTGAAATCATTAATGTAAATAAAAGTAGGGTGTACGTCAATGAGTTTATCAAGTACAATTTTTTTTTTTCGATCTCGATCACTTGGAACGGCTGTTTTATACAGTAAGTGGATTTCATCAGTCGCATTTGTTTACATGGATTGAGTGACGTTTGACGTGCTTTAAATAGTGAGTGAAGTCCTCTATCATAATGCATACAAACGCCGAGATGACTGACATGCATTTCATGTATGGACTTGCTGATGGCAATGCATTACAAGCTATGCGATTGTACAGTGAACGATTTCCAGCCTGTAATGTCCACAACTAAAAAATCTTCGAAAACATTCATCGACGTCTTCGTGAAACAGGCACATTGAAACGAACTAAAGGACCAGGAAGATCACTGACTGTAAGAATGGTACAATTGGAACAGAATGTGCTGGACATGATAGCGGAAGAGCCTGGTAGTTCGACGCGAAAAATTGCAAATCACTGGACAGTTTGGAAAATTCTTAAGGACAATTTGTTGTATCTATACCACATTCAACGCGTTCAGGCACTACTACCTGTTGATTTTCCTCCACGTATCGCATTATGTCAATGGATATTGCAAACTTTACTTCATATCCCTTTATTCCAAATTCTTTTTACCGATGAAGTCACTTTCGCAAGAAACGCAATAAGGAATTTTCATAATAACCATGTGGGGTTGGAATTGTAGGTGACTATCTAACTGGACCGGTATTTCTATCACAAAAACTTACTGGCGAGGTGTATCGCAACTTTTTGGAAGCAACGCTGCCTGAGTCTCTGGAAGATGTACCAATGGCAACAAGGCATAAAATGTGGTTTATGCACGATGGTGCACCACCACATTTCAGTTTGGTTGCTCGTGATTTTTTAACAGCAACATACGGATATCGCTGGATTGGTCGAAGTGGGCCACACGCATGGCCTGCTCGACCCCCGGACTTAAACCCCCTGGATTATTTCTTCTGAGGATATCTGAAGTCATTAGTTTACGTTACTCCATTGAAGAATTTGGATGATTTGCGAAATTGGATAATTGCTGGGTGTAACTCAATTAAAAACGACCCTGGTGAGCTTGAAAAAGTTCGGCAGTCAATGACGAGAAGACTTAACATGTTTTATATATATATATATATATATATATATATATATATATATATATATATATATATATATATATATATATATATATATATATATATATATATATTTTATTTTATTATTCACGTATGGGCCCTGGTGGACCACGCGAAGTACAATTAGAGGCGTTTGTTGTTGTTAGCCTTCCTTTGTGCCCATACTAATTTCATTCTTTCGCTATGAGCTTTTTTCCTTTCGTCAGACCAAGTTGTTCCAGTCTTCCCACATTTTTCTCTCCGGCCAACCTTCCAAACGTTAACCTTGTGTCTGAAACAGCCTCTATCCTGAATTTCACTTTGTGTAATATTTGCTGATCTTAGATCCTCTTTAATTGCAGCAATCCATTTAATTATTTCTACTTTAGCTTTACTCCTATTTTCATAAAATTCGAGTATTTGTCTAGTTAACCTACTCGGATTCATCCGTTTTATGTGTCCGTAAAACTTAAGTCTTCTTTTTCTCATATCGCTATGTATATCTGTGTATTGTTTGATTTCTTGATTTTCTCGAAGTCGGTATGTTGTGCTATTTATTTGTTTGGGCCCTAGGATTTTTCTTATGATTTTTCTTTCTTTCTTTTCAATGTCCTCGATGTCCCTCTTTCTATTCAAAATGAGCGTTTGCGCAGCATATAGACATTCTGGCTTAATAACTGTGTTGTAATGTCTCAGTTTTGTGTTTTTAGATAGGCATTTTTTGTTGTAAATATTTTGTGTAAGTTTCAATGCCGTTTCCATTTTTTGACATCTACCCTTATTGGCCGCTTTTTCCAACCCATTTTCCATGATGATTTCACCCAAATATTTGAATTGAGAGACTCGTCTGATGTTACCATATTTTGCTTTTAGAAATGGCGTTCTTAGTCTGTTGCAGGTCATGTATTGTTGTCTTTTCAAAGGAAATTTGGAGTCCTACATTTTCTGCTGTTTCTTTTAGGATTTCAATCTGTTTCTGTGCCGTTAATGCATCTTGAGCTAAAATTGCTAGATCATCAGCAAATGCCAGACAATCAATTTTGATGTTGGTTCTCCCCAGTTTAATGGGCAGGTCAATATTCAGGGCGGACTTTTTTCACGCCACTCCTGTATTACTTTTTCTAGAACACAGTTAAATAAGAGTGGCGAGAGCCCATCCCCTTGTCTCACTCCAGTTTTAATTTCGAAGGACTCTCACCTATGAATTTGGAGATCTCACCTATGAATTTAATTTTTGACCTTGTGTTAGTTAACGTTACTTTAATAATTGCCAGCGTTTTCAGATCTAATCCTTGTTCTTTCAAGATTCGGAATAAAGATTCGCGGTCAATAGAATCATATGCGTTTTTGAAATCCACAAATGTACAGACGAGATTTTTATTGTACAGTTTTTGATGTCTTAGAATCAACTTCAGATTCAGGATCTGTTCAGGGCAGGATCTGCCCGGTCGAAAACCTGCTGGATATTCACCAATGTTAGGTTCTAACTGTCCCTGTGCTCTGTCTAGTAGACATTGAGATAGAATCTTGTAACAAACTGGGAGAAGAGATATCCCTCTATAGTTGTTTACATCCGTTCTATCTCCTTTCTTATGTAGTGGATGAATTAGAGCATCTTTCCAATCTTCCGGAATCCGTTCGGTTCGCCAAACTTCTTGTAGAATTTTGGTTATTTCCCTGATTGTACCTGGACCAGCGGATTTCAAAAGTTCCGCAGTGATTCCATCTTCACTAGAAGCCTTGTCATTTTTAAGCCGCTTGATTTGCCTAATTATTTCATCTTCATTCGGTGGTAATGAATCTGGGTTTGTTTGTTTAGGTTTTAGTGTTGCAAATTTGTTTAAGGGCTCAGGACAGTTTAGTATTTGTTCAAAATATTTCGCAAGTTCTTTGCAATTGTCTTGGTTATTTAGAGCTAATTGTCCATTTTCCTTTTGGAAACAAAGACTTTGCGGTTGATCGCCTGTTAATTTAGTTTTAAATGTTTTGTTAAAGTTTCGAGTGTTATTTTTTTGAAAATATTTTTCTATTTCATTAAGTTGATTGTTTTCATATTTTCTTTTAGTTTGTCTAATTAGCTTCGATGTTTCTTTTCTTACTTCCAAAAATATGTTATAGTTTATTGCTGTTTTTTGACTATTCCAATCTTTGAATGCTTTACTTCGGCTTAATACTGCTTGCTCGCAAACTTCATCCCACCACGGATGTTTTCTACGTTTTTGTAAAGGGACCAACTTTAAGGCTGTTTTAATAATTTTTAGTTTCAATTCTTGCCAGTTCTGTGCAGGTTGTTTATCAAGCTCTTCTGTTAGGGCTGATTTTATTTTCGTTGGATCAAACTTTGGTATTAACAGTCTCTTTTGAATAAGTTTTCGAGGTTTTAAGCTAAGTTTGATTCTAGTCAAGTAGTGATCCGTGTCTATATTTGCTCCTTTCCTGACTTGAACATTCAAAATCTCTTTATAATTAGGGTACGAAATGGCAATATGGTCAATTTGAAATTCACCCATGTACGTGTTTGGGCACCTCCAGGTCTTTTGTTTTGATATTTTCTTCTTAAAATGGGTTGACATTATTTTTAGATTAAACTGCGAACATAGTTCAACCAATCTTCTACCATTATGGTTAGTCCATTTATGAGCGGGAAAACTGCCGACTGTTTTCCTGTACTTTTTTTCTTTCCCTAGCTGGGCGTTGAAATCACCCAATAGGATATTTACATGGTTAGGGGGAATTTTAGAGATAGTCTTTTCTAGAATTTCCCAGGACTTATTTACTTTTTCAGGATTAGATTTATTTTCTTCGTTAACTGGGAGGTGTGCATTCATTAATGTATAGTTTTTGTTAGCACACTTAAGGGATAGTGTCATAAGTCCATTATTTACTGGCTGGACATTTGTTATAGAACCAAGGATGTTTCTTGAGACAGCGAAAGCAACACCGAGATGTGGTGTATTTTTGAGTATTTTTTTGTCCGTTTTACTTTTAAAAAGTCTGTAGTTGCCGAATTCCAAGGTGTTATCATCTGTCAATCTAGTTTCTTGCAAAGTTAAAATTTTAATTTTTTGCTGATTTAATGTTCGCCCCAATTCGTGTAGTTTTCCTGGACGCAGGAGAGAATTGATATTTACCGTTCCAAAGAAAGTTTTTGTTTTCGGTTTCAGACGTTGGCCAGAGGTCTCCGACTCCCTCTGAAAGATTTTGCGTTTAAGCCCGGATGTCCCAGAATCCGAAAGTCCGGTTGTACCAGCAAAGCTGGCAGAGGATTGTCTACCTCCTGGGGTAATTTTGTAATTACTAGAACGTTTCATCTTGTACTTTGAATTAAATATTTGAACCATGACGGTTCAGAGGTTAAGACTGGAGGGGCTAGTTCCAGAATTTAAACATCAGCCGCACCACTGGTGAACAGACGCTGACCATTCAACCGCCTGATACAAGTCAGACGCTAAGTGGATTTAGTTTTTTTTTGCCTTGGTTCGGGGCTGCTTATTTTGAGATATTCGCAGCTGTCCATTAATATCTAATGGAACTTTCACTATCCACCACCCGTGACCCGTCCAGTACTATATATATATATATATATACTTATGTATATATATATATATATATATATATATATATATATATATATATATATATATATATATATATATATATATATTAAGTTAATGGATTTGCACAGGAAATATTTATAATTTAAATATTCGAGCTGACTGTGCCATTTAATATTTCTAAAAATATCATCATGCATTCCTTTCCCTTTATCTCTCGGCTACACATATACATACTTAGCCTTTTCCCTGCCTCTGCCGAGAAACACAATATTGTTTTGTGATTATATTTCCATCAGGTTAAAGCCTGAACCACCCAAAAAAATCCCAGTCTGAATATCGAAATCGTAATTTGTTTAGCGTCTTTCAATGTGACACCTGGAGCTTACGTCGACTTAATTAATAAATATCTATGTTTTACTTTTATTTATTTGTTACTTCGGTAACAAAATGTTCATTTGTCTATCGACACAGTAGCGGCTTAAAGAAAGACCTTTATTCTAATGAATAGAATATTCTGAATATATATTTTCTAGACGTGATTGAGCTAATTCCAGCTAAATCCAGGGTTTAATTTTCATGATTTCCATTAAAATCAGTCGTGTTTTCTTAAATCCATTTTTACCTAAATTGGGCTATAGAAAATCGAAAATTGATTCATGAAAGGCCTCTCCTCCATAGTGGTAGTGTGGTGCAGTGCACCCTGTATAGTGAAAAATGAAACAAAAACCGAGTCATACTGTCGAATGATTAGTTGAAATAAAATGAAAAATTGCCAGATTTTTTCGAAATCGGAAAGGAAAAAAGCTGGATTTTTTGGCTTTTGTAGTAGGTCACTGTCATTAAAAACTATTAGTCAGTATCATTGACATATACACAAAATATATTTACTTTCTATCTTTTTTTTAGTATATATAGAAATTAATATAATTTATTTTTTTATATTCCTTTTTAAAACGAGAGAACTCCTGAAACATAAATTTTCAAAAGTTTGTATCTATTTTAGAAATATTTTTATTTTTTAAAATTTTATTCGTTAGGTAAATTTATTACAGAAAAATAATCACTTAGAAATTTGTCTCCGTTTTGTTTGTTGTTTTTTACCCAGTGATTCTTTATTTACATAAGAACAGATATTTTTGATTTTTTTTTTCGTGGCGAAAAACCCCAAAAAAAAAATATGTGAACACGCCACAATCATTCAGACAAAACTTTTTACATTTTATTAACAATTGGATTGTTCAGATTTATGTCAACTGTTCATTTATGTCAACGTCGGATTGTTCAGATTTATGTGCATCGAACGGAATTCAGTTTTTGTTTGACTGTTGGCCTTAAAAAATGCATTCCTCCTAATATGAGCTTCTCCGTAAATAACAGTAGCTTTTAGTTTATAACTTTCGTAACTTTCGAAAACAATAGTTCCTCGCTCATAATCATCAAAATAGTTTCTTTTTTTTCTTTTTTCTTTCTCCAAGTTTCTTTTTTCCAAAGAAATCTTTGTATCATATGTTTTCGAAGTCGAATGTATGAAATATTATGCAAGATTATTTTATGAAGATATTTTTTACTTATCATAATGATGTTTAAACCTGAAGAGATTTACCACTAAACACCAAATCACTTTTTTTGAACTTCTCGACGCACGTTTCGCAAACCATGTTAGCATCATCAGGAGATGACTTAGTCTCCTTTATCTATCTTAATTTAGATTAAATCATCTCCTGATGATGCTAAAATGGTTAGCGAAACGTGCGTCGAGAAGTTTAATAAAAGTGATTTTGTGTTTAGTGGTAAATCTCTTTAAGTTTAGTGTTTCACACCAAAGGTTCCAATAGAAGAATTAATAATGATGTTTATTTATTTATTTATTTGTAGTTATGAAAATTACATTTCTATTAAACTTTTCGCGCCTCGTTTTACAGTAGTTTCGAACAATGTAGTTAAGTCTGCGATAGCTTAGTCGACAAGAATCTCGTGAAGCGTCTGGGAGCTGGTGATGAATGTATAAAAAAAGTACTATGTCAATCTTAGGTTAGGTTTAACTGGTTGAATCGGACTTGGTTCCAGTTGAATCTGGAATCGGGAGTCAGGAAGGGCGTGTGCGGTAACTAATAATAATTTTTGCTGAAAAAAAAAACCAAATATATGTGTTAGTTCTGATAAAAACAAGGCTTTGAATCAGCTATAGGTTGATGAATGTGAGAGGATTAAGATGAACTGAGTCACTTTTCAGTCAATTTTTGTAAATGAATTCTTCGATAGCAACAAAGTAAACCTTTTTATCTCGTCATTTTATAAAATACTCCCTCGAGGAAAATGAGAATCTTATTTATTCATTACGTATTTATTTTGTTCCCCTTGACTAAACTTGATTTATCAATCAATAGAAGCAAATTCGTACAAGACGATAATAAAATAGTTGTACGGAATACGAAATCGACAAGACGGAGGGCCGGCCGATATTGAAAAATATTCCCCGTTCCAGTTCGATTTTTCTTTTCTTATTCCTCCCTTTGTGTCGATAGAGGCGGAGGTCCGAGATGATCCGAAATTGGCACCAGCAACGAGAAAACATATTTTCCTTAGCGTTCGAGATAAAGTTTTTTTTTTCTCTTAGTATTGTTGTATTTTACATATATTCTCTTCAAGTTGGAAAGAAAGCATTAAGGATGGATCGCGGCCGTATCTTAAAAACTATTTATCCCACAGCTTTGGGGGAAAAAAAATGTACTAAAAATGATCATGAGAAATTCACCAATAATATTTTTAAGCTTCTAAAACGACCGCAAGAGGGCGTGACGAGCTAAACATTTTTAAAAATCTTTTTTTTTGTGTATTTTCAAGTGTTGACCGAGTAAGAAAAATTCTCAGTTATAATTAGCAAACTGTCTCCTACAACTTTGTTTTATAACATTTTGTCGTAACTTCGCGAATAAAGAAGTGGGGGGAGTTTTACCTATTTAGATAAAAAGTCGTCTAATGTCCGTTTACCTAAACCGATTTTCCTCAATTTGGATTCATTTAAAAGGCAATTGCTGGGACAATCAGATAATCTGGGAGATAAATTATTTAGTTTATAAATGAAACCGCGAGGTGGCGTTACATTCAACAATGGTTTTTTGAAGTTTTCTTCAGTTTTTTCAAATGGAATGGTACACCTTCTACTACATGGCAAGAAAGGAAATTTAAAGAGGAATCGTCCAGTGAAAACCCGAAATCGATATCTCTGACATGTCAAGAGATATTTCGATTTTTCTGAAAAAAATCAGTTAGTTTTAATTTTTACCGTAATATTAAGTTAAAAATTGGTCTTAATATTTAGGTCGCAATCGCAACCGCAACAATTTTATTTAAAAAATAAAATTATCTATTCAGTATCAATCATCATAAATGTTCTAATCCTGACCTTGATAATATTTTCTAATTTAATTACATAAGCGGAAAAAATGCCTTTCCCCAATTGTTGCATTTTCTCTTTTGTGATGCTTAAATACTACTTGACAGAATATTGAAATCAGTCATTAATAAATATACCTACTCTTTTTTTTAAACTAAATGAATGGAGAATGAATTTATGCGTTTTCGGGTTTCCAAATAAACGCATGCAATCCTTAGGTACATTACACAAAGAGTGTAAAAAGGGAACTATGGAAACAAACAAAAACAGTCAAATTAACTTGTCAGTTTTGAAATGCATTACATTTTCAACATTGCATTTACTGATTATTAATAATTATTATAATAATATCTAACAATGCCTTTTACGAATAACGAGGCCTATGGCATGTTGGCGGGGTATTTCCAATGTTTTGAAAATGCATGTATTGCAGAGCGGCAATATGCAAGTCAATATCCCGAAATAAGGCATTATTCGAAGAAGGTGTTTACACGTCTAGCAAGACGCTTACGAGAAACAGGAATTGTGCATGCAGATCCAGTCCGCACCAGGTTACGTTCGATTCGTGATGGAGATAATGTCGTAAATGTTCTGGCTTATGTTGAAACCAAACCCCATTTAAGTATCAGACAAATATCTCAAGAATTAGGTGTTAGCAAGACATCCGTTCATCGAATCTTTAGAGATAACAAGCTGCACCCCTATCATGTTGTCTTACACCAAGCCCTTTTGGATAACGATTTCGACAGACGGTTAGACTATTGTCACTGGTTAACAAATTTGTGTAGTGGAAATAAACAATTTTTAAAACGCATACTACGGACTGATGAAGCTACTTTTAGCAGTGATGGAGGCGTTAACTTACATAATATGCACTACTGGGCAGTTGCTAATCCACACTGGATGTTAGAAATTAATCACCAAAATAGATGGAGTGTGAACGTATGGTGTGGTGTTTTGGGAGACAAAATTATTGGTACCTTTATTTTTAATGGACATTTGAATAGTGAAACATATTTAAATTTTTTACAAAATGGACTGCCAGAACTAATGGAAGATGTTTCGTTGGAAACAAGAAGACAAATGTGGTACCAGCATGATGGATGCCCTGCCTACTTATCGCAGGTGGTTCGAAACTTCTTGGATGCTTCGTTTCCAAATCGTTGGATAGGACGGGGTAGTTTATTTTCGCGGCCGGCGCGCTCACCGGATTCGACAGTCCTCGATCTTTACTTGTGGGGAAGACTAAAAGACCTTGTTTTTCAAACTCGTCCTACCACACGAGAAGACATGATCGAAAGAATTCAACATTCAATAACCAGCATTTCAAGAGCGGAAATTGAAGCTGCCGTTTTTAGTACTCGTCGAAAAATAAATCTTTGCATTTCTAAGGATGGAAGGCATTTTGAACATTTAGAAAGCGTTAAAGTTCAGATTCTGTTAATTATTAGACTGTTAATTTTATTTGACTGTTGTTATTATTATTATCTTCGTTGTTGGCCCGTTAGCCTTTAAACACGCTCCAAATTAATATGGCACGAAGAATTTGGACCAGTCCTAAGCCTGGGTAAAGTGTGAAGGAAGGAAGGAAGGAAATATTTTTTTAACTTAATGCAGGTAGTACATGTCTGAGATATTGATTTCGGGTTTTCACTGGATTCCTCTTTAAATTACCTTTATAGTTGAATGTAACGCCACCTGGCGGTTTCATTTACAAACTAAATAATTTATCTCCCAAATTATCTGATTGTCCCAGCAATTGCCTTTTAAATGAATCCAAATTGAGGAAAATCGATTTAGGGAAACGGACATTAGACGACTTTTTATCTCAAAAGGTAAAATCCCCCCCCCCCCCCCACTTCTTTATTCGCGAAGTTACGACAAAATGTCATAAAACAAAGTTGTAGGAGACAGTTTGCTAATTATAACTGAGAATTTTTCTTACTCGGTTAACGCTTGAAAATACACAAAAAAATTTTTTGAAAATGTTTAGCTCGTCACGCCCTCTTGCGGTCGTTTTAGAAGCTTAAAAATATTTTTGGTGAATTTCTCATGATCATTTTTAGTACAATTTTTTTTCCCCAAAACTGTGGGATAAATAGTTTTCAAGATACGGCCGCGATCCATCCTTAATGGGACACCTGATACGTCTCGCTTTTTCTTTAGTTTTCCGATTATACAGCAAACCATTGTGATCGAAACAATAAGCTTGTGTAAAGCGTTTTTGTTGTTCTAGGATTAAGTTTCTTCTCTGGTTTCTTTTTTTTTAACAAATAACTAAATACGTTCGTAGGATGACATATAGATAACGCCACTACTTACAAATCCATATGATTTTTAGGAGGTACTAACCTGCAAATGATAGGGGTCAAAATTTCATGGCAATCTGAGGTTTAGTGCATAAGTTACAGAGGCTTTATTGACGCTCCTCCTGTAATTTTGAAAACAACGAAACTATCTGTTTCGTGGCTGTATAAAACATTGCTTTCTAATGGGAAAAATACCGTTCAAGCAAAGCAGTGGCTAGACAAATGTTATTCGAACTCTGTTCCATCGATACAAATGGTAAAGAAGTGGCTTGTTGATTTCAAACGCGGCCATAAAAATATCTATAACGCTGAACGAACAGAAGACATTAAAACAGTCCACAAAATAGTTTTGGCCGGTCGTATATTGAAGTTAAGTGAAATACCTGACACTTTAATGATATCAAAAGGCAGTGTATTCACCATTTTACATAAACATTTGTCCATGAGAAAGCTCAGTTCGAAGTGGACACAGCGTTTGATCACAGTCGATCAAAAACAGCAACGGGTTGATGATTCAGTGCGCTGTTTGGAGCTGTTTCAGCGGAATAAAAAGGATAACGAAAAGGAAGAATAAGGAAAAAAACAATAACTAAGAACACTAGACAAATTGTACTTAATCCTCTCTAGATTATTCAGGTAACAACATAATATTTTATGTAATGTCTGAATGATTGTGGCGTGTTCATATATTTTTTTCCTTTATTAACCTCAAAATTCCTTATATCCGCGGTATTTCTGACACAATTAAAAGAGTGGGAAATAAATACAACATATGAACAACATTTAAAATAAAAAATACTCTTAAATCTCTATTAACAAAGACTAAACCAAACAATATACAACAAAATACCAAAAATGTGGTTTATAAAATTCCCTGCGAATGTGGCAAATTTTATATAGGTGAGATATCTAGACCGTTAGATGTTAGAGTAAAAGAGCATAAAAACCTTCTTAGAAAGGGCGATTTTAATAAATCTAGAATTTGTCAACACGCATGGGAATCGGGTCATAAAATCAATTGGAATAATTCCAAAACGGTATTAAAAGAATCGGTAACAAAATACAGAAGATTAAAAGAAACCGCTATAATTAATTTAAATAAAAATAACTGTGCTGCTATGCCTTCGGTAGATTGAAATTCAATATGGTTCGCGATTCTAAAGAATACAATTAAACACATTTAAATATTTGAATACACAATCAGTACAATAAACAATCACACAGTAAACATTACCTATATATATATATATATATATATATATATATATATATATATATATATATATATATATATATATATATATATATATATATATTGGTAGTATGTCACTGTCATGAAAATCTATTGTTGTCAATGGAAGTATCGTTAACATATACAAAAACATATATTTACTTTCACTCGTTACTTTATATATTACAAATTAATACAATTTATTTTTTAGTTTAGTTTTGAAAACGGGGGGGCGGGGGGAGAGTACCCTTCGAAACGCTAACGTTAAAAGTTTGTACATTTTTTTTATAACATTTTTATATCTTTAAAAATTTTGTTCGTTAGTCAAATTTATTACAAAAAAGAATCACTGAGAAATTTGTCTCCGTTTGGTTTTTTGTTTTTACCCAGTGATTCTTTCTTTAAATAAGAACAGGTATTTTTGATATTTTTTGAGCGAATGTGGCAAATTTTATATAGGTGAGACATCTAGACCGTTAGATGTTAGAGTAAAAGAGCATAAAAACCTTCTTAGAAAGGGCGATTTTAATAAATCTAGAATTTGTCAACACGCATGGGAATCGGGTCATAAAATCAATTGGAATAATTCCAAAACGGTATTAAAAGAATCGGTAACAAAATACAGAAGATTAAAAGAAACCGCTATAATTAATTTAAATAAAAATAACTGTGCTGCTATGCCTTCGGTAGATTTAAATTCAATATGGTTCGCGATTCTAAAGAATACAATTAAACACATTTAAATATTTGAATACACAATCAGTACAATAAACAATCACACAGTAAACATTACCTATATATATATTTTGGTAGTATGTCACTGTCATGAAAATCTATTGTTGTCAATGGAAGTATCGTTGACATATACAAAAACATATATTTACTTTCACTCGTTACTTTATATATTACAAATTAATACAATTTATTTTTTAGTTTAGTTTTGAAAACGGGGGGAGAGTACCCTTCGAAACGCTAACGTTAAAAGTTTGTACATTTTTTTATAACATTTTTATATCTTTAAAATTTTGTTCGTTAGTCAAATTTATTACAAAAAAGAATCACTGAGAAATTTGTCTCCGTTTGGTTTTTTGTTTTTACCCAGTGATTCTTTCTTTAAATAAGAACAGGTATTTTTGATATTTTTTGAGTTTTAGTTAGTGGCGAAAAACCCCAAATAAAGGAAAAAAAACATAATATTTTATGTTATTAAATAAAAAATACAAATGCAAAATAACTGTGCAAAACAACAGAGACTGAGGTTGAAAGATCCGGTTTAACCAATGTGACTGTAAGGATTCCAATCTCGTACTGGAAACGCATTAGATGTTGGTGTATCTCTGTTCCGGAGAGGAAGAAAACAATGTTGCCAGATGGAACACTACCTTATCGGTTTCTTTTTCTTTGTTTATACACCTGGTAATTCGAAGATACAGATTTAAATTGCGGAACAACTTTTCCGATAGACAGTCGAGGCTTAATTAGAAACAGTTTCTAGTTTAGAAGACGTAAAAGATACGGCATTGAACACCAAACCGAATAACTTTGCTCATAAATAAATTACACGCTTCCTGTTGCTTTCGGTCCAGATACTCTGTTGTGACGAATTTTTGCGGTTTATCTTTTATTCTCCAGCGGGCGTCATCTAATAAATGACACGTCCATTATTATTCTTTAGAGAAGGGTATTAACCGGGGGGAAGTTACTGAAAAGATACGTCCAATATCTTTAGAAGTTTTTCGGTAAATATTTCTTTAAACTGTCATATCGTTACGATCCATTTAAAAGGCCGTATCTAAATTGATTAGAGTTTATGAAGTGTCAAGGCTTTTGGCGGATTTTTGAAAGAAAATTCGCATTAAGATTCGCAACGAAGATACCGCAAGCCTAACATTAATTTATACGTCGAAGTTCTCGCTATTAAAAAAGTGTCACATTCAAAGATTTTATCGAACTTTTTTCAATGTTGTTTTAATATCTGTCAATATAAAAAGAAACCTTGGCTAAACAAACAGGCACTATATTACAGAATAAAATATAGTAAGTCGTTTTCCGCACCGGGTAATTGTTTTAAAGAGCCATCTTTCGTTCGAGGAGCCGCAAAGGAGATGTCCGTATGTTGAGAAATACTATTTCTTAATTTTTTTCCCCACTTTCCACACCAATGTTTTTACTGTCAATTGTTTATTCATTACGAGCAAACTTTTCATATGAGTAAAGCCGCGTTCTAACTTGAGCACGAACGCGAATGAGGCAAGCCGAGCCTGTACCGAATGCTTTGGATCGGGAAAAATATCTGCAAAGATACAATTTTTGATTTTCTCGCCGAGAAAATGTCGAATGAACAATTATAAGTGGCTTGTGTTAATTTTATATACATTTATAACTTATTAAAAAATAAAAAACGTAAAAAACATTTATGTAGATGGTCATTCCAATTATATTAACATACGCGAATGGACGCCAACGAACGTGCACGACACATGCCGGTGTTGCACGAGGCGCGCCAAACATGCTCAAACTAATCGCCGCACAGCCTCGTAGCGATCCAACTGTTGTCGGTTTATCAAAAAGGAGTTCGTGCTAAGCGTAGATTTTTTGAAACATTTATAAACTAAAATGCTGTGGCCGCATTAAAATGAGAAGGCGGGTGAAGATGATTTTAATACCGAACCTGATTCTTTGTGTAGCTTGTGTTCTTTGAGTATAAGCCGAAGGAAGCAAATTTGTGAAAAAAAAATCGAAAATTTCCCATAAGCGAGAAAATTTTTTTTTCTTCTGTAGGAAAAGGTACCATAGTTTTTGTCTCTTTTATTTGTCCTGAATAAATTTCGAACATATCTTGCAGAGCGAAAAATTTTCATGTTATTTCAAACAGACCACGATGTATGTAAGTTGGGACAGTTGAAGCACTTAGGTTTTCTAGGAGCACTTCTTTAATGGATGTTGCTGTACGTGTCATATTCACGTTCGTCAAGTTTTCCTCAGTTTTGTCTAGAGTTGGACCAGTTAGATCAGCAACATCTTTGAAAAAGTCCCACCGCGGGCGTAAGCTAATGAAAAATACCATTCTCACTTTACCAGAAAATATTGCCGTGCTCAAAGAAGAGCAAAAGAAGAAGGAAGACAGTGCAAAGAAGCGACGACAATCAACACAATAAACACCAGCCAAAAAGCAAAGCCAAACCAGTGCGAAAGTCGTCGTCGTCGTATGTTGATTTTTGTATGATCTGCATGAGAAATTTGCCAGCCAAGTTAACTCGCGACAATTCCGTTGAGTGTATCAAGTGCCAGCGACCGTTTCATACGAAGTGTGTAAATATGACTCGCAGCTACTATGCCTACCAAAATGGCGACTCTGACGAAGTGATATATTTGATTTTCTTTATTCTGTTTTGTATGGCCTTTTAAATAAAAAAAAGTAAAGTTTTGAGGTTAGAGGTGCATCAGCAACTAAAAAGGCTATTTAGGGACTGGACCTACAGCTTAACGTGGGTTCCGAACCACGGTCATCAGCTACCGAAAACCCCGGTCAGCACCCCCCCTCGGGCTATCAACCCTTGGTTTTGTGCTTAACCGAAAGAATCTCGAGAAGCCTACCGACTGGCGAGTGACCAACGTAGAAAACCTCTCAGAAGGCATCCGGCCTTACCCAGCCTCGAACTGGCGTGACTGAGGGGTGATTCCTTGTCAGATTTTACACTCTTACCTAGAAACATTCACAAGAATTTTAGAAAAACTTTTTTGCCTAGTACGGGATTCGAACCCGGTCCACATTAACTGCCGTAACGTAAGGCTGACGCCTTAGACACCACAGCTAATGTGGCTCCTTTAAATAAATAAATCGACTATAAATATTGAAGATCTTGTGTTATTTTTTGACTTTTTTTCCGACAATATACGGATCACAATTTTTTTTGGCCAAAACTCACAAATAGCTATCGCCAAAAAACCGAACCTGTCCACTTTATTAATGAACCTCTTACTTTATTAATGTCGTCTTTTGTGAATCTCTAAGTTTTGAATTCGTATGTCAAGGCATGAAACTTCTCGAGATACTTTCGGTTAAGCACAAAACAAGAAGGGTTGGTAGCCCGAGGGGGGTGCTAACCGGGGTTTTCGGTAGCTGATGAGCGTGGTCCGGAACCCACGTTAAGCCGTAGGTCCAGTCGCTAAATAGCATTTTCAGGTCCTGATGCGCTTCTAATCCCAAAACTGTACTTTACTAATCCATTATAATATATATATATATATATATATATATATATATATATATATATATATATATATATATATATATATATATAATATATATATATATATATATATATATTATACATCTAATATTGTGGTACGGATGGTAGATAATGTTTCTAAATCATTCCCGGTGTCGATCCGTTGATTCTGCGAAGAGCCACGACGTTTCGCCAAAATCGCATTTGGCATTTTCAAGTATTATCCGCTTCGACTGAAGAGTCCAACTGACGTGCACGGGTTTTTATACCCGGCCGGCAACTGCGCAAATTATGTCGCAATAGTTCGGGACTATTTGCGGCGCTCGGCAACGCTGTCGGACGTCCGTTTATTGAATTTTTTCCACCTCGCCGCCACGTTGCGGCGTTTCTTCTTTTTTCAGAAGGGATTTCCATACTTTTGGAATGTTGCGAGCGTCGTTTCGCGTATTTAGCTCACCTCTTTCTTCTATTTCAAGGGCTTCTCTGATTGTTCGGACCTTGTAGATTTCAATATTCACTATTTCTTTGGCTCCTTCAAAATTTATTTTATGTCCTGTTTGTAGATGGTGCTGGAACAGAGCGGAAGTGAACCAAAAGAGCCAAGGAAACCAAGAGAGCAGGCAGGATTCAGAAGCGTTTTCAATACAATGGATCATATTCAGGTTGCCCAAGAGGCCATAGAAAGGCACAATGAATACACCATGCCACTGTGCTTGGCTTTTATTGACTTTGAAAAGGCCTTCGACTTAATAACAACGCAGCCCATAATAGATACATTGCTTAACCAGGGGATAGGCAGAACCTATGTGAACTTACTGCGATCCATTTATGAGGACGCTACAGCTACAGTGCACATGGATGCCTTTAAAGTCAAACACAACGAATAATGGTGTGTACGGCAAGGTGACTCAATATCGCCTGTTCTTTTCTCAGCCTGCCTGGAAGAGGTATTCCGTAGTTTGGATTGGCGAACAGGAGGGAATAAAAAATCAAATGGTGCATACCTAAGCCATATTAGATTCGAAGCTGATTGCTCTCCTCTCATAAGACCCAGATATGCCACAAAAACACATACAAGAACTGCAAAACGGGCAGGAGAACCATTTGGTTTGAAAAATAAACCTAAAAAAAGAATCAGGTTATGTTCAACAAAAATTGTTGTTGTCAACAAACGAATTTCTATATTAGAAAGCGATTTGGAGGTTGTGGACCACTACATATATCTTGGGCAAAGAGTTTCAATGGAGGATGATACGAGCTGGGAAGTGGAACGGCGTGTTTAGTGTGGCTGGCAGGCTCAATCATAAGTGTTTAATAGCAAACTCCCACTTTGTCTGAAGAGAAAGGCATTAGCGCGTGCTGCCAGTTTTGATATACGTGAGTGAAACATGGACACTCACATCACAATCAGTTCAAGAACATCGGATAGCACAGATGGGAATAGAAAGGTGTATGCCTTAGCATTACAAAAGCGGGGACAGAAAGAACCTGCATATGGATCGGAGAACAAACGAGAGATTGTGATTATCATTGGAAGAGTGAAATAATTGAAATGGAAGTGGGTAGACCATATAAGCGTGGCCCATGCCACGACCGATGGACCAAAGCGAGCTTGGAATGGGATACAACTTGATCATAAACGTCCACGAAGAAGACCGAAAAACAGGATGGATGGATGACATCGTCAAGTATATTTAGACCCGAGTCGCAGAGGAAGTTGGAAGCATGCTGGGGAGGCCCTCATCCTGTAGTGGATCGACAATGGCTGAAATGATGATCGGTTCTGATTCGGTCCTGATTTGACTTTCGTAGAAACATGTTTTAGATGGTATGGTTCCCGAGGCTGAATCATGTCAGAGAATGTTTTCAATATATAGTGAAATAAATACCAAGTGTTTTAATTATTATCATCATTTTTCCTTTGCCATTACGTAAATGTATTTTTTTCAAATTGATAAAGCGTAAATTATTGGTTTATTCAAAAACTTTTCGTACTAAATTCCAGTGCGGCATTTGTTCTATTGTAAATAAAAAATAAATTGAAAGAAATCCATAAAAACCGAATACATTTTTGTGGAAATTGCATAAAATGCCTCTTTTTTACATGTTATTTTTTAAATTTTATTTCAAATTTACCATTTAATTCAGCTACCGATATAATACTCAAATTCCCAGCACTAACATTATTTTTAAAATACTGAAAACAAAGAATGGGAAATAAAATATTTCGCGTTCCATTCGTACACGCCAACATAGTTTTGGTTCTAAATAATGTGGTTTCTGGTTTTTTTTTTCAAAATTTATCGCTTTGATTTTTTCCCTATTTTTTATTGTTTACTGTAAGGAATCTCGCTAGTAAATTTTGAAGATTTGTAGATTTTTTAATGTTATTTTTATAAACTTTTCTTATTGCATGCAGACGATCACAAATGGTTCGGTGGTCAACATTTAACCTCTCTGTTATATTGTTTTCTCCAACAACGTTTACAATTTAGCATTTCGATTTTTTTTCGGTTTACCTGTATGTAGTCATTGCAAGTTTTCAGAAGTATACAACGGCTTTCTCTCGCGTTTTTCTTTTGATTGGCTTAAAATTCGGCATGTTTGCTATACGAAAAAAATATGTTGCTAACTCGAAATCGTTTAAAAATCAATGACGTTTAGTAAGGTGCTGTCATAGCAATAAATTACATAAAATAATAGACTGTGAACCGACCGCGTATCCTCCTAAAATATTATTAATTAAGAAGTATACAGGCCAACAGTTGTTTTGGTGTCGGGGTATTTAAAACTGATTTAAGGTGGGGGGGGGGGGGGGATCCCTATAGACTCATCAAAAAGAACCATTTTTCTAAAGTGTTTTTAAAGGTGACAAAATAATTGTATCATTTTAAAGTTTTACTATCATTTTATTTGATCTTTGAAAAGTATAAAATTATTATTTTTATAAAATATAAAACCTATACAACTACGTTCAAAGTTTGTGATATTTTTTCGACATTTTTATCCCAAAAAGTAATTTATTTACACGAAATCTTTAAAACTTTAGGTATATATAGAGAAAAGCCTCCCAAAATTTCAGCCAAATCGGTCAATAACTTTTTGAGTTACAGAGCGAGCAGTTTTTGACAATACAGTTTCGAGATAATCGCTTTTAAAATTCCAGTACGATAAAACGATTAGTTTTAGTGACTTACCGTTGAATCAGCGATCCCAGAGGCATATAACAGACCTTCAGCCTCTTCGAAAAGCTGGTTTTTTTCAATCTAGTGCTGTTTTCGGGCTGTACGAGCTACTTTTGTCTCGGAAAAACTCTTCCGGTTGTCTTGTTGATCACGCCTCATCAATTTCTATACGAATTTGATGCCCGGAATTCAAATATGGCATTAATTTTTGTCTAGGAGTTCAAATTTTTAATATATAACATTTTGGTGAAATATATATTACACTATTTTAAGTTAAATCCATGGGTCGAATAAAGAACTAAACAATTTTTCGTGTAAAGCGAAAACTAGCTTGTAGTTAATTATACGTAAAGTCCAGACATCTTAAATATGTCTTAAGAAACCATCTTGATCGTTATATCTGGATTATAATTTCGCTGACAAATATTATTCAAAGGATCTTGTTGCTTATAGGACAGATTGTTTACCCTTGTCCTGATAAACGACACCGGAGACAATGTAAGTTTTAAATGGGGGGCAAGACAAGAGTTTTTAGAGCCAGGCTAGCCTTATTTTACTCGGGCTACGATACGGTTTAGGGAGGGTTTATATCCAACCCAGCTTAATTGGTTTAGATGACAACCCCTTATAGCATTCAAAATAATAACATCTAGTTTAGATACACTCCCTTCAGTATCATTTTCTCGAAATTTTAGTTTAATATACTATTATTATTTTATTAACTGTTTCTAAGAATATACTAGAGTGTAATTAGGGAAAACATGACGAATATACTAAGAGGAATAAAAAGTACTTGTTTCCATCAAATCATAACATCATCATTCGCATACGATTCTCTTAAATTCCGGGAAAAAAAATCCAGCATTGCCTTGTAGTGCTCGGTATTGATGTTAACAGTGACCCTTCCTCATTTTTAAATAAATAAAAACCAATGACTCCTTTATGCCAAAATGCACAGCAAACTGTGATGTTTTGCGGATGCAAAGGACTCTCATGTATCATGTATGGATTAGATTCGCACCAATAGCGATAATTTTGTTTGTTGATGAAGCCATTGACCCAGAAATGAGCATCATCGCAGAACATGATCTTGCAACAAAATTCGTTGCCGGCTTTCATCATTTTGAGGGCCCAATTAACAAATTCATACCAAATACGATGGTCGGTTGGCTTCAATGCTTGTGTTAGTACTTGTAATATAAAACTACAGGAAGGAGCATATGATGCTGTAAGTGGGACCGGAATGGTAGCTCCACTACTGTTTCCGGTTTGGTAGTGGCGTAGGGCAGTATGAATACAAACAAGAAACTGATATAAGTTTACAGTTATTTAAAATATTAAATTATTGTTACTGTAAACATTTAAATTAATTAAAAAGTCTATTTTTTCAAAGAGTAAAGTGTTTTTTATGGGGTCAATACGATAAAAAGTAATTAAGAAATTGAAATCTTCTGTCATAAAATCATATCATTTTCAAAAATTGGTTAGGTAATCAGTTCTGGTGAGCAACCGAGCCGTCATTTTCGTATTTCGTTGTCACTATTGTGGAGAGTAAACTCACTCTAAAATTTTTTAATAACACGACTAATAGCTTGTTCAGAACGACTACCACGACAAATACCACGATTGGTTTGAATTGCTCGTTGAGTAAGGCACCGGGAATTTGCGTAATAAAACTGGTCAATTTCCAAACGTTCTTCTAATGTGAAACGAATCATGTTTTATTTGCAAACCTTTCGGAAGACAACTGACAAGACATGTCAAAAATCGGTAAACCAATGTGGCCGCTATTACACATTCCCAAATGCTAATGCAGTATAGTGTAAGTACTTTCTTTGGATATCTTGATAACATCAGCTGTCTCATGCAGCTTTACTTTACGGTTTTGCGAAATAATTTTGTAAATTTTTCTAAAGTTGTCTGGTGTAATCACCTCATTTGGACGTCCAGAGAGTTCAGAATCATCGGTGCTTGTAGGGCCACTTTTGAATTCAGGATACCAATTAATTATAACTGATTTTGTCTGGGGTAGAGGGCGAGTAATGTTTATCAGGCTATTGTTTTGCTTCAATGATATATTTCTTCAATAAAAACCAATGCTTAATCAACACGCGAAATTATTTTTTCGATTGTTATAAAAATAATAAAAGTAGCTCAAAACAATATAACAAAATAACTTACTCAAAAACTTGTAGACAGAATTAAAACTTGTATATTAGACTGCGGACTTATTAATGTATTAGAATTAATCGTTTTCCGTTTAATATTGATAAATTTGAAATATTTTTTATATTTTTTATATTTTATATATAATACATATTATATATATATATATATATATATATATATATATATATATATATCATCATCATCATCATCAGCCCGTATCGATCCACTGCAGAATGAAGGCCTCTTCAGCATGCTTCCAACCTTCACGGTCCTGGGCTTTCCTCTGCCACTCGGGTCCAATATACTTAACGATGTCATCAATCCATCGTGCTTTCGGTCTTCTTCCCGGACGTTTGCGATCAAGCGGTATCCACTCCAGGATTGCCTTGGTCCATCTGTCATCCCATCGCCTCGCTATATGGCCTGCCCATCTCCATTTCAACTGTTTTACTCTTCCAATGATGTGACAGACTTTTGTTTGTTCCCCGATCCATGCGCAGGACTTTCTGTCTCGTCTTGTAATGCCAAGCATACATCTTTCCATTCCCCTCTGTGCCACCCGAAGTTTTTGAATTGATTGCGATGTGAGTGTCCAGGTTTCACTGCCGTATGTCATAACGGGTAGAACGCACTGATCGAAGACTTTTCTTTTCAGGCAAAGTGGGAGTCTGCTCTTAAACACTATGTTGAGCCTACCAAATGCCTGCCAGCCACATTTAACACGCCGTTCCACCTCCTGCGCGGTATTCCCCTCCATTAAAATCCTCTGCCCAAGATATATAAAGCTGTCCACAATCTCTAAATCCCTTCCTAAAACTGAAATTCTTCTGTCCTGAGCGAAGTTATTGAACATAACCTGACTCTTTTTCAGGTTTATTTTCAAGCCAAATGGTTTGCCAGCCTTTTGCAGTTCCTGTATGTGTCTTTGCAGCTCCTCTGGGTCTTGTGAAATGAAAATAATATCATCTGCAAATCTAAGATGGTTTAAGTTTGCACCATTGATTTTTACACCATCCTGTTCCCAATCCAGTTTACGGAATACATAATATATAATATATTTATATATATATTTAAGGCTGTCATTGGACTTTTAACATTGCTACGCTTAATATACGGACTATGAAAACGGAGACCCGATTGCAAGAACTGTTAATCGAACTTGACAACATACATTGGGATATTATTGGGCTCTGTGAAACACGAAGAAAGGGAGAAGAGTTAATCAAACTAGAACCAACTAGTCACGTAATCTACACTCGAGGTACGGAGAATGGACAATGTGGTGGAATTGGATTCCTCATCAATCGAAAGCTGAAAGACAGTGTAGTTAAATATGAAAGTATATCTGACCGATTAGCCCAATGCGTCATTCAGTTGAATAAAAAGCTTAAGCTTCAAATCGTTCAAGCTTATGCACCAATTATAAGCCATAAAGATGAGGAAATTGAGGAATTTTATGATGATGTGGCCCAACTTTTAGACAAAGAGAGGTGTAGGTATAAAATCCTGATGGGTGACTTTAATGTCAGAATCGGAAAAGCAAGAACTGGTGAAAATGCAATTGACCCATATGAAAATGGTGAGCGGGGCAATAGAGGTGACAGGCTGGTTGACTTTGCTGAAGGATACGAATTCTATATTATGGATGGACATGGAAAAGTCCATCTGGACTCACCAATGAAATTGATTAAATCATGTCAAACGATAAAGCAATATTTTACAATTGTACTGTCCTTAACCATTTTAATGTGGGAAGTGACCACCGAATGGTACGAGCAAAGATTAGGATAAGCTGCCGAAAAGAACGCGAAAAAATGATAAGATCAAAAGGTGGCAAAGTGGATTCTGGAAAGCTACTGGAGGAGGATTTTGAAATTACTTTGTCGAACCGCTTTTCTGTGTTACAAGACCCAGAGGAGATGGAAATTACAGACCAATATAAAGAAATCGCCACCAATGTGCTTAAAACGGTAGCTTCAATAGCACCAGAAGATAAATGTTTCAAAAAGTAAAAAATTTCCAATGAGACCATTAATTTAATGAAAAAACGCCTGACAATGAAGAATGCAGACAGTCCTTTTTGGTAGGGTCGAGTACGTTGAGCTTTGCAAAACTATAAGAAAACGTATTCGAAAGGAAACGCGCCGATTCAACGTGCAGCTAGTGCAAAAAACTCTGGAAAAAACAGGGGAATTAACAAAGCTAAGCAGAAGCTGAGAAGGGAAAGGACACAAATGTTTTTCTTAATGCGTGAGGATGGTACAATATGCAGGAAACAGACGGAAATGTTAGAGGTTGTCCGAAGATTTTATTCAAAGTTATATGAGGACCAGAATCAGACAAGAACAGCAATGCCTACTGAAGGACAAATGCCAGATATCCTGGTGGAGGAAGTGACAAAGGCTATAGACTGGATGAAAAATGGCAAGGCTCCAGGAGAGGATAGTATAACGGTGGAGATGTTAAAAGCTGGTGGTCGGACCTTACATAAAACACTGGCAAGATTATACACAAAATGCCTCAAACAAGAAATACCCAGCTTATGAAAAAATGCAGAAGTGATTCTTTTACATAAGAAAGGAGCACGGGAAGATTTAAAGAACTACTGCCCAATAAGCCTCCTATCGGTGGTGTACAAAGTTTTCACAAAGATAATATCCAAAAGAATACTAAGAAAGCTTATTGACGCACAACCAAGGGAGCAAGCAGGATTCAGAAGTGGATTCAGTACATTGGATCATATCCAGATTCTACAACAGGTCATAGAAAAACACAACGAATACTCTATACCACTGTTCTTGGCATTTATCGATTATGAAAAAGCATTTGATTCAATCTGAAAGCGGACCATAATGGATGCATTGCTTAATCAAGATGTAGAGAAAGCCTATGTAAACCTACTGGGATCGATATATGATGAAGCTACAGGGACAGTCCACCTTGACGATCTTGAGCTGGGAATAAATGTAGAGCGGGGCGTACGGCAGGGGGACGCAATATAGCCTCTTCTTTTCTCAGCCTGCCTGGAAGAAGTTCCGTAAGCTGGATTGGGAACAAGATGGAATGAAGATTAATGGTCCGTACTTAAATCATCTTAGATTCGCAGATGATATCGTTCTTCTTTCACAAGACCCAGATGAGTTGCAAAGACACGTACAAGAATTGCAAAGAGCTGGGGAAACATTTGGCTTGAAAATAAACCAGAAGAAGAGTCAGGTCATGTCCAATAAATTTGCTGAGGATAAAAGGATTTCTATTTTAGGAACGGATATGGAAGTTGTGGATCACTATATATATATCTTGGGCAAAGTGTTTCAATGGAAGGGGACACCGTTCGGGAGGTGGAACGACGCGTTAAATGTGGCTGGCAGGCATTTGGCAGGTTCAACATAGTGTTTAAGAGCAAACTACCACTTTGTCTGAAAAGAAAAGTCTTTGATCAGTGTGTCCTGCCCGTTATAACATACGGAAGTGAGACCTGGACACTCACATCACAGTCAGTTCAAAAACTTCGAGTAGTATAGAGGGGAATGGAAAGATGTATGCTTGGCATTACTAGACGGGATAGAAAGACCTGCACATGGATCAGAGAGCAAACGAAAATAAGTGACATCATTGGACTAATAAAGCAACAGAAATGGAAGTGGGCGGGCCATGTAGCGAGGCGGTGGGACGAAAGATGGATCAGGGCGGTCCTGGACTGGATACCGCTTGATCGCAAATGTCCACGGAGAAGACCGAAAGCACGATGGACTGATGACATTATTAAGTATATTGGACCCGAATGGCAGAGGAGAGTTCAGGACCGCGAGAGTTGGAAGTATGCTGAAGAGGCTTTCATTCTGCAGTGGATCGATACGGGCTGATATATATATATATATATATATATATATATATATATATATATATATATATATATATATATATATATATATATGTGTGTGTGTGTGTGTGTGTGTGTGTGTGTGTGGGTGTGTGTGTTTGTTTTTAAGCATCTGTAACCAAATATTAAGATTTTTTCTGATAATAATTGGCATTATCAAAAAAAATGTCTGGACAAATTCGATTTACGAAAAAATAAAACTTCCTCACTGTCAAAATATATTCCACGAAAACCCCGTCCAAGGTAATCCCTATTGTTCGATGTCATCGGTTTCTTCTACCGCCCCTTCCATCCCTCTCCTTCGGCCGCCATTATCATTGACATCTCATAATTAAATTTTCAATGAAATATCGAGAAGGAAAGGACAGAGAAAGATAGAGAGAGAACGCGAGATAGTCAGAAAGGGGCATTTCTATATCTCAAAACCAACAGAATTCTTTTTTTTTCGATTGAGAGGTGGAGGGATTTGCTCGTCAGACGATATTCAAATACGAATTAATTGGTAATGATGTACGAGGTATTGTGCAAGAGACCGATATATATAATTTAAGTAAAAAGATGCTAAGGCAATGGAAAAGGACTCTACCTTTCTTCTTATATTGGATCCTTCCTTGTAAAACACTTAAATCGAAGAGATTTACCTCCAAAAATGACTTTCTGTGAATTTGGGCTCTTGAATGGATTGGCTCTTCGTTTCAGGATCATAAGTAAAAAATTACGATTTGTCACATGTTATTATCATTTCTAACAAGGTTGGGTTATTTTTAATGGCATTCAAAGTGTTAATACAAAAAATTTTGCGACCTACTTGTTGTCCAAATATGAGAATTTTGGACACCATTTTGGTACACATGTTTTGCATATTAAAATGTTATGCAAAATTTGCCGTACGCACTTGCGTACTTTCCTGTCTATTTATTAGTTTCAAGAGTACATTATAGTTAGTTATTATTCAGATGTTCCTCTTCTTCCCCAAACCTTTCGCTGTCACCTAAGCCCTCAATCCAGCTCTTACACGGCTGAGACCCTAGCCCTTGAAAGATATCTCCAATTCATACTCTCCCAACCCCCATCTAAATGGGCAATTTATTCGGACTCCACCAATACCCTTAGAGCTCTGGAAAAGGGATTAGACAATCATCCTCTCATATCCCGCTGTCTGGACCTCATTGAGGATATCCTTGCCATCGGATCCACCCTTCAGTTTCTCTGGATCCCTAGCCACTGCAGTATAGTTAGAAACGCAATGGCGGACACTGAGGCTGAAATAGCTGCCACAGATGGATCACCATGTCCCACTCTAATTTCATCCGACCTACCGTCCTTCGTCAAATCCCTGGTTAGAGGACAGTTACAGAATCACTGTAGCCTATTGGAAGGACACAATAAGCTCAGAGAATTTAAAACCACCTACTTCCTCAATAATTTTCCGAACTTCCGCTGTAAAAGAATCTCCACCATCTGGTTCAGGATAAGACCGGGACATTGCGCTTTCACTTACCAGCACCTCTTGAGAAACGACCCTCCTCCTATCTGCTCCTCTTGCGGTGAACCTCAGACCGTCCGCCATTGTCTTATAGAATGTCGCGCCACATCAAACATCAGGACTAAACTCTCCCTCCCCAGTGACCTCCCTACTTTCTTTCGACACGGCTCCCTGGATGCTCCCCTCCTCGATCTAAGAGAAATATCCATCATTGATCACATTGAGTCACTGCTCTCGCTCTCCCTCTCTCACATCTCTCATCAACCATCCCCTACATCCCTTAATCACTATTACGCGTTCACCCCACCACCATCCGAAAACATTCCCCTTTACTTCAACACTCGCCCTTCTTTATCAAACCCAGAATCCTGAATCTCTAATGTAAGTGAACATTTGCCGTAGTCATTCAAAAGGTCTCAATTAATGGACACACTCTGGTCGCTAAATGGTCCCTGTCACCGATGCGACCTCCATCCTTATTTAACTAACTATTCAGATGTTATTGTTTACAACTCTTCTTATCTATTTTACAAATACAAATTCAATAATTGGGATGTTTACTTTTACGCCACCTAATTTTTCTTCAAAAGGAATGTAATATTTAAGAAAATTCCAATGTTAGTTACGTGACTAATTGAGTAGCACCTAGATAAACTCACAACTAGATCAGAATTGTTTTCTTATTGGCAAAAATACGAATAATTATCTCTGTAATATCAGAAATTCGCGGAAAACTTCATAAAAACCGGATTCCTTTATGTTTTTATCTTAATAAGGTGTCATATTACTAATATCAGCTATTAAACACGATAAATATTGGATGGGTAATCCTGCTGTATCTATGGCAATGTTAACTACCTGACTTAACTCTATCTCTTTCCGTTTTGTTACAAATCGCACTGTTCTATATCTTTCTCTCTCGTGTACACTCTGTAAAGATAATGTATGAATATATACTGTGGAAATTAATAATTCTTTATTTAGGAAAACGTGTCAGCTTTGAGGTTTTATCACGGGGTCCCTTCTCGATGTACGGCCGACAATTCGATCGAATATGTATTTAAACAAGAAAGATAAATATTGACTAAAACTCCACGGATCGGTTAATGAATGTTTAATGTTTATTTTGATACCGATTGAGGAGAATAAATCGTGTTTTTTTCTCGTCTGTGATATTGGACGTTTGTTTTTCCGTCGCTTTTCCAACTATCTATAAATAAGTCGAGGACAAGGTCAAGGGGCGCGACATTCTGAACTTCCTACAAGCTCCATTAACTTTATTACCTAAAGATAATATAGGTCAATAAAGAACAACCTTATTTAAATAGAAAAAAAAAACAAAGTTGGCATAGGATTATAAGTAATCGAACCTGGAAAAACGGTTCGTTGCCTTCACGTGCTTCTTTTTCCACCGGTAAAAATAAACTTTTTCTGGCACTTTAATCGGAATCTTTCTATTGATTTTTTGCCACGTTAAATATACAAGATGTAAGTGAAAGTATTTTCTTAAATTTAACCAACGATTCTTTACATCTTTTTGAACAAAAAGTTTCCTTTAAACAAGTATCCAAAATACAACTATTTCCTCGGAAAACAAGCTAATTTTCTTAAGAATTGACAACGTCGCATCGTAGTTTTTATTTGGATACCTAAATTTGAAATTCAGTTTATGGTTTTGTTTATATGATATTTGAAAATAAATAATAATATTTTTAGTTTCTCATCCAAATTTTTCAGCATAAATTTTATTTGTTTTGTTATAAAAAAGGTAAAACGTATACATTATTGTTATTTAATGTCAAACTTCACAATTTTTTTTATAAAATTAAATGTTCAAAATGTGCATGATTTGAGTCTATGCAAAACGTTTAACTACCTCCTGAACCCTTTGAAAAAGTCAGATTACAAAATTACCCCAGGAGGTAGACAATCCTCTGCCAGCTTTGCTGGTACAACCGGACTTTCGGATTCTGGGACGTCCGGGCTTAAACGCAAACTCTTTCGAAGGGAGTCGGAGACCTCTGGCCAACGTCTGAAACTTAACACAAAAACTTTCTTTTGTCCCGAAAAACTACACGAATTTGGGCGAACATTGAATCAGCAAAAAATCCAAATTTTAGCTTTGCAAGAAACCAGATTGCAACGACCAGGGCAACACCTTAATCTTATTTGCGAGAAACCATCTTTTCACTACTTTCGCGGTATGTTTCGGATCGTTATCCACTTTAGCGGTATATTCATTTCGGCATATAGAAGCATAATTTTTCTTCGGATTTAGTTCTTCATTTTTATATCGCCTAACGCACCGTTTCCCACCTGATCCAGAGAGATTTGTTTTTGTTTCATCACTAAATAAAATATTTCTCCAATTACAGCTGTAGTTTTCGGTTAAGTCTGGCAAAACTAAATGTGGTACCTTTCTTGCAACTCTTCCATGAAGATCCATCTCTACCAATCGTCTACGAATCGCCCGGGTACTGATTTGTAGATCTATTTTCTGTTTAACGTCAAACTAAATGGAAAATGGTTTCTCTCATTTCGGCGCCTTTCGTACAACACATTTATCCAAACTTTTGTTTGTTTTTCTTTGGCGACCTCTGGTTTCTGGTGAGGTCTTTATTAATTTTTGCTCCTTTAAAACTTTAGCAATAATGCATTCAGATCAGATCTTATAAATTTATAAGTTTTGTTTTGGCTTCGTAACTGTAATACTAGACGCGTCTCTTCGGGAGTTATTTTGATCAGAACTGTAAATATCATCATCATCAACCCGTATCAGTCCACTGCAGGATGAAGGCCTTTTCCAACTCTCGCGGTCCAGCAAGCTTCCAACTCTCGCGGTCCTGAGCTCTCCTCTGCCATTCGGATCCAATATACTTAATAATGTCATCAATCCATCGTGCTTTCAGTCTTCTTCGCGGACGTTTGCGATCAAGCGGTATCCAGTCCAGGACCGCCCTGGTCCATCTTTCGTCCCATCGCCTCGATACTTGGCCTGCCCACTTCCATTTCAATTGCTTTATTCTTCCAATGATGTCACTCACTTTCGTTTGTTCTCTGATCCATGTGCAGGTCTTTCTATCCCGTCTAGTAATGCCAAGCATACATTTTTTCATTTCCCTCTATGCTACTCGAAGTTTTTGAGCTGACTGATGTGAGTATCCAGATCTCACTTCCGTATGTCATAACGGGCAGGACACACGGATCAAAGACTTTTCTTTTCAGACAAAGTGGTAGTTTGCTCTTAAACACTATGTTGAGCCTGCCAAATGCCTGCCAGCCATATTTAACGCGTCGTTCCACCTTCCGGACGGTATCTCCTTCTATTGAAACCATCTGCCCAAGATATAGTGATACACAACTTCCAAATCCGTTCCTAAAATAGAATTTATTTTGTCCTCAGCAAATTTATTGAACATGACTTGACTCTTCTTCTGGTTTATTTTCAAGCCAAATGGTTCACCAGCCCTTTGCAGCTCTCGTACGTGTCTTTACAGCTCATCTGGGTCTTGTGAAAGAAGAATGATATCATCTGCGAATCTAAGATGATTTAAGTGTGCACCATTAATCCTTTTTCCATCCTGTTCCCAATCCAGATTACGAAACACTTCTTCCAGGTAGGCTGAGAAAAGAAGAGGCTATATTGCGTAACCCTACTATACGCTTTACCTTTATTCCAACCTCAACCACAAAAGTATATATATATATATATATATATATATATATATATATATATATATATATATATATATATATATATATATATATATATATAACTATACAATTTCATAATTCTACAGTAGTATTGATAGCACATGTGATAATATGTACGACGATTAGTTCAAACCAAAAGGAAAATTCAAAAATAAATAATCCAAAACCTCAAGGCGTTAACAAAATGTTCTTCAAAATAGGTATCCACAGCTTTAACATCGTTTTCCTCATTTCTTGATAATACTAAGTCTGGTGAATGAGGCAGATGAGGACACCTTCTCTAAACCAACTTTTCCTTCTCTAAACCAGGACTTAACCAGGACTAAACCATTAATCACCTATGATGGTTTGGCTTTTTAGAACTTGTAGTATCACTTTTGGGTATCCATTTTTAACATTTGAATTTTCGAACTCATTATTTCTACAATAAACTGTAAAAAAGTTAAATTCTTCAGATAATCCTTCATCTCATTATGAATGTCGGTTGCTAATAAACATTTAAAATAATTATATTTCATGCTTCAAAGTTTCGAAATGTCTTGAATTAAACAGGTGTCGAAACAAAATCAATGAACACAGCGAATTTAAATATGTATTTGCTTTGAATATAAAACTACTCAAAGGATATTTTTAAATGAATTAAGATCTATAATCCCACCACTAGCAATACTTTGAGACATACCTAATCTGAAAAAAGGAAAAGAATCTTCGATAGCGAGGCGAACGAATATAATATTTAAAAATACTACACTAAATTATCACATGTAAAATTTAAATTTCACTGTGACTGTATAATTTCAGTGAGGATCGAATATCGAACGCCGGAAAGTTGATTTTTGTTGCGATAATGGATCTACAACCGAATTTTTAAGTTATATTTACAATAGGGTAATATATTATACCTCGTTTTAGAACTAATAGACGACGAAAATCATTCTGATTCGAATTAGTTCTGTAGACGATGAAACGTAGGGCCCATACTTAAAGGCAGAGCCCCATAAGTTAAGTTAGGGACCTATAATTAAGTAGGCCTATAAATAAGGACCCATAATCAAGTAGGACCCCATAGTAGCCTCGTAATTAAGATAATACATTAGATAGGGGCCCCATAATTAAGTTGAGGACCTCAAATTTGCAGTAGTCTCATGTATTAAACAATTAAACATTAGCACATATGCAGTTAATTTAGCATCTATTTTCAGTATTTTTTTTTGGGTTTTCTCCACAATCTAAAACTCTGTAATAAATTTGCCTAACGAACAACATTTTAAAAATATCATGTTCTAAAATAATAAAATAAATACAAACTTTAAACCTTTCCGGAGGTCTTCTCCCCCCGTTTTCAATCTAACTTATTAACTAACGAATCTAACTAATTAACTATGTATTTAAAAACCACATATTTTCTATTAGAAAATGATTATTATCAACAAATTTCGGATTGGCAATGGGTTTTTCTGTTTCTCCTTTGATGAGTAATATCTTTATGGAGGAAGTCGAGAATGACATAATAAGTAAATCTCTTAAAAAAACAATAATATGGCTTAGATATGTTGATGATATTTTTGCTATATGGCAACATGGCATTGACGATCTAAATATATTTTACAAGATATAAATTCTCGAGAACTTACAGTTAAGTTTACTTTAGGGATGAAGAGGGAGAATAAATTCCATTCCTCGACACTTTAATATTAAAACAATCCAACACATTAAAAACTACAGTTTACAGAAAACCGACAGACACAGATAGGTATCTCAATTTCTTTTCCAATCACTCAAAATCGGTCAAAATAGGAGTCATTAAAAGTTTATGTGACTGAACAAAACTGGTTTGTACCGACAGTGATGAACTAGAAAAAGAAACAAATCACATCAAATACATTTTAATAAAAAAACAATTACTCAAAATATTTCATAGATAAATCATTTAAAACTTTTGATACCAGACAAAACGAACAAGTTTTTAATAACAATAATATTAACTCTCACAACAATTAACCTCACAATTCCTTACATCCTCGGTATTTCTGACACAATTAAAAAAAAAGGAAATAAATACAACATAAGAACGACATTTAAAACAAAAAATACTCTTAGATTTATTTTAACAAAAACCAAATGACACACAACAGAATACCAAAAATGTTGTTTATAAAATTCCCTGCAAATGTGGCAAATTCTATATAGGTGAGACATCTAAGCCGTTAGATGTTAGAATAAAAGAACATAAAACCTTCTTAGAAAGGGCGATTGTAACAAATCTAGAATTTGTCAACACGAATGGGAATTCGGACATAAAATCAATTACAATAATTCCAAAACGGTATTAAAAGAATCGGTAACAAAATACAGAAGATTAAAAGAAACCGCTATAATTAATGTAAATAAAAATAACTGTATTGCTATGCCTTCCGTAGATTTAAATTCTATATGGTTCCCGATTCTAAAGAATACAATTAAACACATTTAAATATTTGAATACACAATCAGTACAATAAACAATCACACAGTAAATCTCACGTATATATATTTTTTTGGTAGTATGTCACTGCCATTAAAAACTATTATTGTCAATGTAAGTATCGCTGACAGACACACAAATATATTTACTTCCTATACTTTTTTTTATATATAGAAATTAATATAATTTGTTTTTTTAGATTCGTCTACAAAACGGAGGGAGAAGACCTCCCGAAACGTTAACGTTAAAAGCTTGTATTTATTTTAGAACATTTTTATATTTTTAAAATTTTGTTCCTTAGACAAATTTATTACAGAAAAGAATCACTGAGAAATTTGACCCCGTTTGCTTATTTAAAAGTTATTTTAATTCATATCTGTGAAAACTGGAAACGATAAAAGGACGATGAAAAAATTTCAATTTTTTTTTATTCGTCCACAGGGTCCGGAATGGTATTTCTCGCATCGGTTAGTAAAAAAATAAACCCTATTCCGCCGTTAATTCGCACGGTAAAAATAAATATTGTAGTTTCGTATTTTGTGTTTTTTTTCTGCTGCAATTTTAACCATTCATTTTCGCTGTGTACACACGGTGAAAAATGTACTCGTTTTCAAAAATATGTCCCGATCCAACGACCAACCAGCTACGCCCGCAAAATAGGACAACGCATTTCGCATTAAAATATATAATTTTGTTATGCGTCATTATTTATCCACCTACATTAATTAGTATTAATACCCAATTTTAAATTTTGAAACCGGAAACATTGTCATGTTTTTTAAAGTTAATGTTTATGTTGTAATGTAAAATATTAACAGACATCAGTGGCGGCTCGTGTGTTTTTAAAGTGGGAGGGCATAGAAGAAAATAGTGCTGTTGATTTTCTTTTTGTTTTCTCCTTCCGTCCTTTTACTTTTTGTGCTATTGAAGCTCTACACAGGAGGTGAATCAGGAAAACATTAATATTTTGTATTGTTGCTACTTACAAGGACATTCGAGGATGGGTTATTGCTTGTTGGTGGCCAGATAAAGGAATGAATAATAGGTACTTACCGTTTCCCAAAGAGCAAATCATTCAAAAGGTTTATTGTAACTGTAAATCAATAGAGAAAATTCAAAAAAAGTTCATGAGAAGTTCGAAAAGTTCAAAAAATATAAAAGTTTTATAGTTTTGATTGATTGCGCGGTTGGCTCTTGGTGAAACATAGTAACAATGATAATAATTAAAACACTTGGTATTTGTTTCACAATATATTCAAGATATTCTCTAACATGTTTCGGCCTCGCGACCATTCTCAAAGAGAGTTATGTATAAACTAAACTAAAGTTTCAAAGTGCTGTCTAATGGAAGTCGGTTTTTTCATCTCGTTAAATTTATTACACTATCAATAATTGGAGTATTTCCGAAGTCTAGCTGGGTGTTTGTTAGGTTTTTGCCGTCGTATATGGCTTTTTTAATTTCGAAAATTTCCAGGTAATTTAACAGCCTGCTTTTATTGCAGCTATGTATTAATTGGGTATTATTAATGTTAAAAAAATGGTTCTGGTCTATACAATGTTCGGCAAAGCCCGCCTTTCTCTGATTGTGTAAAATTGAATATTTATGTTCTTTTAGCCTATCATTGAGCGATCGGCCCGTTTGGCCTATATAAATAGCGTCACACATATTACATTTAATTTCGTATACTCCAGATTTGTCACAAAATTTTGCTCTTTCTTTGTTATTGTTTAACATCGATGCAAGATTATTCTTATTAACAGAGATAATATTAATATTTTCGTTCTTTAACTGATTTGTGATTCTTGAACTTAATTTGTGAATATAGTTTATAGCATGCCAATTTTTAGAATCTTTTTCGGGTGTTGCGGCATAAAAATGTTTGGTGTTGTTTTTCTTAATCTTGTTTTTTATCATTTTATCTATGATGCTTGGCTGATATCCATTATTCCTTGCGATATTTTTGATAATATTAAGTTCTTTTTCATAGCTGTCTTTTTTAAGTGGAATCGTTAGAAGTCTGTGGGTCATACTATGAAAAGTGGACATTTTTACATTCCATGACTGATTTGAACTTGCGTGAATAATTGTATCGGTATACGTGGGTTTTCTAAATATTTCGAATTCTAATTTATTCGGTGTTCTTATTATTTTTAAATCTAAGAAATTTAATGAATTATCCGTCTCTGTTTCTATTGTGAACTGGATTTTTGAGTTTACACTGTTCAAATATTCAAGAAATTGACCCAATAGTCTTTCTGTACCGGTCCATATGCAAATAATATCATCGACATACCTAGCCCAAAAATGTATGTGTCTTGTATAATTAGTGTCGCTAAATAAATTGTTTTCAAAATTAGCCATATAAATTTCTGCCAGGAGAAATTTCTGCCATTTTTCTTGCCGAACATTGTATAGACCAGAACCATTTTTTTAACATTATTAATACCAAATTAATACATAGCTGCAATAAAAGCAGACTGTTAAATTACCTGGAAATTTTCGAAATTAAAAAAGCCATATACGACGGCAAAAACCTAACAAACACCCAGCTAGACTTCGGAAATACTCCAATTATTGATAGTGTAATAAATTTAACGAGATGAAAAAACGGACTTCCATTAGACAGCACTTTGAAACTTTAGTTTAGTTTATACATAACTCTCTTTGAGAATTGTCGCGAGGCCGAAACATGTTAGAGAATATCTTGAATATATTGTGAAACAAATACCAAGTGTTTTAATTATTATCATAAAAGTTTTATGACAAAAAAGGATTAGTGTCCACATTTTTGTCGGTGAACATCACCTCGCCGTGTACTAGTTTTTACAGTGAAATTCTATTCGCCTGTTTTTGTCCAAAATAATTTTTTCAATAACTTTTTCATTAAAGTCCGGAAGTATTTCGACCATACCACTCTCAATATTTAACATACCTAAAGCACAAATGCTTTAGGTTCCTCACTCCTTCGCGAGTCCATTGCTGCTCACCATCAAACAATAAACACGCGAAACAAAACAGAGAATTAGTGTCTTCACAACCACATAGCCACAAAACACTATTGTATAGTTAACCATCAACTTTTCGCATAAAACTTGTCATATTTTTACATTCTTTTCGAACTTGAATCAAATTTAACACGGACGTGTGACGACCAGTAGTTTTTAATTCAACTTTGTCATCGAAACTTAAATTAATCATTATTAACTGTTCTAAACCTTCATGTTTGCAATTAAAAGTTGATTATTTTTTTTTAAAAAGTACTACTCAGTGTGTACACACGTAGCAAATCCCAAATCAAAACAAGTATTCGTAAGGCAAACGAAATATCCGACGCGAAATATATCAAACGCTCCGTACCCGTCAAATCAGCGTTTAAAACTAATTACCGATACGCTCAAGCGCATATAATCTACGTCCAAATCGCATGTTTTAGAAAGTAGTTAAACCCCCGAATTGTGGTAACCAAAAAAGCATGGTCGATGGAGGAAAACGTCGGACCAACGATTTAAAAATTGTGGCGAGAAAATGGAGTTTTTATCCGCACCTTTGGGGATTTTAATTTTTAATAATATCTTGAGTCAAAGGAAAGAAACTGAACGGAAATAAAATATGGAGAAGCGGCGCCCCAACGCCTTTCCTTACGAATCGCAACTAACAGAAATGTAAAACATAAAGTGCTTCCCAACAGGGACTATAGAATTTTGACAGCTAATGCCGGCCATATTTGATATCCAATCTTGACATTTTTTGTCAATATTTTCAGTAATGTAAGTAAGTTTTCGTTGCCACAACGTTTGGAAATTGTCCAAATATTTTATCAAAATTAGAGAAGTTTTTAAGAAATTTTACACCTTCTTATCAAGCCATCCGTCGTATAATTGTTAAGTTTGAACGTGAGTTTAGTCTTCATAACCAAAAGCTACCCTGACGACTTCGTAGTGACCGTAGTGAAGAAACTATCGTGGCTGTTCGTGAAAGTGTGGCTAAGAACGACAATGTGTCTGTTCAACTCCATTCTCACGAGTTGGGATTATCCAGGATGATCACAGGGCGCATATTGCGTTTGCATCTCGGTTTATACCCATACAAGATTGCCATAAGAACTTAAGCCAACTGACCATCGATTACGTAGGGAGTGCGTAGATTGGGCGTTGGAAGCAATGCATTTTTGGTTTAATGTCAATAAACAAAATTGTCGTTATTGATGTGATTCAAATCCACAAGTGATTCATCAGGTCCCATTATATCCCGAAAGAATCACAGTTTGGAGTTGATTATGATACAATGGCATTATCGGGCCGTATATTTTCAAGAACGCCGAAGGACGGACCGTCACTGTAAATGGCGAACGCTATCGTGCCATGTTATCCGATTTTCTCTTTCCGAAAATTTATAAAATTAATGATGATGAACTGTATTTTCAACAAGAATCAGTAATATCACAGAATGGCCCTTGCAACTGACCATCAAAATCGTGCGATTTAACATTTTTAGACTAGTTTCTTTGGGGCTATGTTAAATCGAAGGTTTATACCAAAAACCCCAAGAGTCTTGATGAACTTGAAGCCAACATTCGAGTAATCATAGTCTCCATACCACCCGATGTTTCACCGAATAAGTTGTTTTAACCTTTCTACAAATATGCAATCTAACTTCTATACATTCTAAAAAATAGAATCTAACAAAAAATATTGAGCACCATTTTCGGACAAATTTTCTGTATTTTATTTCAAATTAAAATCCTTCGCTCTTATTGGGAAACCCATAACATAAAAACTACTACTCCAAATTTCCTTTGAAAAGACACAATACATGACCTGCAACAGACTAAGAACACCATTTCTAAAAACAAAATATGGTAACATCAGACGAGTCTCTCAATTCAAATATTTGGGTGAAATAATCATGGAAAATGGGTTGGAAAAAGCGGCCAATAAGGGTAGATGTCAAAAAATGGAAACGGCATTGAGACTTACACAAAATATTTACAACAAAAAATGCCTATCTAAAAACACAAAACTGAGACATTACAACAGAGTTATTAAACCAGAATGTCTATATGCTGCAGAAACGCTCATTTTGAATAGAAAGAGGGACATCGAGGACATTGAAAAGAAGGAAAGAAAAATCATAAAAAAAATCCTAGGCCCCAAACAAATAAATAGCACAACATACCGACTTCGAGAAAACCAAAAAATCAAACAATATACACAAAAGAAGACTTAAGTTTTACGGACACATAAAACGGATGAATCCGAGTAGGCTAACTAGACAAATAGTCGAATTTTATGAAAATAGGAGTAGGGCTAAAGTAGAAATAATTAAATGGATTGCTGCAATTAAAGAGGACCTAAGATCAGCAAATATTACACAAAGTGAAATTCAGGATAGAGGCTGTTTCAGACACAAGGTTAACGTTTGGAAAGTTGGCCAGAGAGAAAAATGTAGGAAGACTGGAACAACTTGGTCTGACGAAAGGAAAAAAGCTCATAGCGAAAGAATGAAATTAGTATGGGCGCAAAGGAAGGCTAACGACAACAAACGCCTCTAATTGTACTTCGCGTGGTCCACTAGGACCCATACGTGAATAATAATAATAATAATAAAACTACTACTATAATAACAAAAAAAAAAAAGAAAACTAGTGAAAATCTATTTTATGGGAGTAATTTTCACTGAACTTGTGATCTATTATCAGGTTCATCGATAACAGTTCAATTTGAAGACACATCTAGCCATTATTTTTGTCGAATTGCTTGTTGATACACTCCAGGTATAAAAATCAGATCGCTTTTAGACAAGCGGGATAATTCAACACTTAATTCTCGGTAATATAAAAAAAGAGACGTTTACAAGTTTACAAAAATACAGAGAACGAACAAGTTTAAAAAAAGCAGGGCTGTGCGTTGTCCAGTCGCCGTTTTCTCGCAGTTTAACGAACGCTACCGAAAATAGATCGACTCCGATTATTTTCGTAACGGACCAATTGAAACGTTAACGGAATCTTTTGGCCCCGAGACGTTCGACGTTGAGATTAACACCTCATTTTCCTTGATAGCGGTGTGGCCGTCCCGTCCATTTTTTTTAACGACTCGATTTTTTTTCTCGATCGTAAAAATCACCTGAAAACATTGTTTGTGATGATTTCGAGATCATTTTTGCGAGGCGCACTAAAAGGAGAAAACCAAAAATGATCAACGTTAAAATTATTTCCTATTCTTCTGCAGTGGCCAAGCCAAAATATTATACACACCATAGAAATTAATATATATTAAGGTGGTCGTTAAAAATCAAATTTTTTCCGACGCCCCAAAAAAAAGCTTCCTTTTCGTGAAAAAATACATAAGAATGAAGAATACATAAGTTCATTCTTTGATAAAATCGTAGTTTTTTGTACGTATCTCTTAAAGTATACGGATTTTAGATTTTGTAGGAAATTAAATTCTCTACAAACAAGTTTCTCTCCATTTTCTTCATAAAATTCATATTTATGGAGATATTCTCGATAATAAATTCATTAACTCCATATAGCCAACATTTTAACACTCCCTAAAACTTCTTACCACTCTCTTAAAATTTTTATTTCTGGACTGTTGTTGAATTAAGAAAGTGTATCACGTTTTTTTTTTGTGCTAATTTCATGGCTAACTGTGTCAGCTATTATGGATCCCATTTTCGAGAAGTACTTTTAGGGAAAACTTACGGTACTTTTAGGGTTTTTTTAGAGAAAAACTACGGGATTCTTGACAAGCACCACTCACATTATATCACCCAATGTAGGTCATCTTGTAATATTTTGTGATGATACGATACCATTTGTCGTACATATGGCTTCATCTGTATATACAATATTTTTTTAGAAATATTGGATCTTGTATGTATATGCCTTGAAACCATAAAAAGTATTCCATTGTTTTTTCAGAGTCACCAACTTCAAGTGTTTGAAGAAATTTTGGTTTAAAAGGTTTCCAGGTATTTTTCTTCAAGCATAAAAAGATAATGCTTTTCGGGATATTTAAAATTCTACTAGCATCCCTAACGCTTGAGTGTGGATTCTCATTAAAATTTTCATGACTGTATTTATTTATTTTTTTGAACCATTCTTTCATCCATCTGCGTTTTTTTTCTCCTTTTTCAAAGATATGACTAAAGCAATGATCACACAAGCTTTACTTTTCGACATGCTGAGTTGTTGACTGTAGAAGGGTCAGTTGTAAACTAAATTATTGGATAATAATATTGCAATGTGTGGGTTCTCCAGTCAATATATTGCACAATATATTGTTCAATATATTGACTATAATATTGAACGTCTAGGGGCCGCTTAATATGTTGACGTATTTAAAATCCATAAAAAAATACAATTTAATTTTTTTATTGAAAAACTCCTCAGTTCAACTTAAGATTGTTTTTATACTAATTTTGTGTTAAGTTTTAAAAAAATACATGTGCAAAACGCGAACGTTTTGTTTTTGTTTTCATATAATAATATATAATGTATTTGAAATAGGGTTTTTGTTTCATTTTGAGAGCGAGTAAATAGTTGAATTATTTAGCGCAATTAAGTGCTTGTTGGAAGCTTTCACAGTGTCATTTTTAAAATCCCTTAAAATGTTTGGTGCCAAACTGAAAATACTTTAAATCAGAAATGTCTGACAATATTTAAAAAACAAGGTATTTTTTCGGTGCTTCACACAATATTTTGCCCATTCCTTCAGTCGCCACCAAACATCAATAATCGTCTCCCGAGACTAATTTCTGACCTTCAGCCGTCATTAGTCGGGCTCAAGCTGAACGTTCGGTAGACTGATGACGGCTTAAGATCCGAAACCGGTATGGGGAGACGCTTGCTGACGTCTGATGGTGACAAAAAATGATTTCAATTCCAAGTTCATAAACTTTTGAATGATTTTCCACTGTTCAGCACTAAGAAATTAGTATAAACAAGGTTTGGTTTCCGTGGTTCCACGGAACTCCACACCAGGTTTAGTTCCATTTCTTTATCCGTGAGATTAAGAAATGCAGCTCATTTCCTGATGTGTAATATCGAAAAAACTTGGAAAAATGGCAATTTTCGGCTGTTTTTTGGTCATCTTTGTTTTTAATAATAAAAAAATAGTCCCAAATAGAAAAGGGGGCTATTTTAGAACTATTCAAAAGCAAATTTAATTGCAAGTCCTCCAATATTGTAATATTTTACTTGCAGAGCATTTGAAAGCATTTGACTACATCTCAAAGCATGCCATAATGGATGCACTGCTTAGCCAGGTGATAGACAAAGCGTATGTATTATTACTATTAAAATCGATACATGATGGAGATACAGCGACAATTCACCTTGATTATCTTGAACTTGGAATTAATGTAGAGAAAGGCGTACGGCAAGGTAATGCAATATCGCCTATTCTTTGCTCGGTTTGCTTTGAAGAAGTATTCCGTAATCTGGATTGGGAAACAGGATGGTGTAAAGATCAACGGTGCAAACTTAAACCATCTTAAATTTGCAGATGATATCGTTCTCCCTTCACAAGACCCAGAGGATTTGGGTCCAAACGTCCACGAAGAAGACCGCATGCACGATGGATTGATGACATTGCACTATTTAAGACACGTCAAACAGCCAAACGTCACTCAATCTATATAAACAAATGCGACCGATGAAATCCGCTTACTAGATAAAACAGCCGTTCCAAGTGATCGAGATCGAAAAAAAAATTTTTGTACTTGACAAACTCTTTGACGTACACCCTACTTTTATTTATATTAATGATTTCAACAAATATCGAATATGGTTGCCGCAAATTTTGTTCGCCCTGTATCTTCGAAACAAAGGGGTTTTTCAAAAATCATAATAAGACAAAATATTCTTAGAATAGGACAAGGAATAACCCCTTGCATTTTTGCCGCATGTTTACCTAACACCCTGTATAATCTGAATCTCGATAAGATCACGTATAAAATTACTAAAATTTTAAATTGCAATAACTTTAGGCTTAGTCAATCGATTTGAAATTTTCACAGTGGCTTTAGGATCAAGTAAATAACGTTCAAATATTTAAACGTTTTGTTTCAAAAGTGTTTTTACGAAAAAAGTTAAAATCAGGGCTTATGTACTATTAAAAAAAGCAAAAGAGATTTGCTCTTTATTTTCTTGTCTTTTTTATGTTCTGTAAGGCAAAGATATTTCCGATTTTATAATTTTCAGTATTTTTACCTCCGGTTGTACCTCCAATACATCCCTAAACTAGACATCTTATTATGGGAGCTACGATTCCAATTGTTAGGAATTAGTCTTGAAGTGGTGATGTGTTTTTCTAACAATATTAGAATCTAACATATTATTATTGTTAAAAAATAAAGTGTTTTACCCCCTATCTCAGTTAAACAAATTATAATTAGCTTAATTTTGTTATTAACGGTTTCAGTACGTATGTAAGACGAAACAGAAATACACGTGTTAAATATGTACGAGATTAGTTGAAAGAACACTTCTTTGATGAGAAAGCGATAGACGAAACATTATCCTAACTGATTCAAATTGGCCGAAATAGAAGCTAAACAGTAGCTGAATCGATCGTAACAAAATACAACAAACTCGCATGTCGAACAAATCCCGCTTGGCCACCGTTCGTTATTATTTACCGGGTTTTATTTCGTGAATTTCGTACCGCAAAATCGACCACCGCTTAATTTGACCAAATAATTCGTTTTATCCGGTCCCGAAGGAAACTGCGGCTCGCTGAAGTCGAGAGCAAACAAACTCGACGCCGCGAAATTAGGTCCCGAGTTTGATTCCTCGTGTGCGGACGAGAAGAAAAAATGACGACTAGCCGCTACGTCGAAACAAACTGTTTACGTTCGTTAACAGGAAATGCAGGATTTTGACTGTGTGCAGCAACGATGTCTATTTCGTTTTTCCTGAAGCGTGTTTCACGTCTGGATTTTCGTTTACCTGAATGATTTCTTGCTTTGTTAAAGTTAAAATAACAAAAGGTTTATTTATGATGACGCTTTGTTAGATCAAATTTTGTGCTCCATTATAAATATTTTATTTGATCGAAGCATTTTCTACATCTAATGGGCTATTTATTGTGAAACAGGTGATCGAAAGAACAAAAGGAACTAACAAAATAATGTACCGTTGTTTGATAGGTATCACGAACGAAGAAGTCATCTTCATCACTGCTTAGCCAAGGTGTAGAGAGAGCCTATGTAAACCTATTAGAATCGATATATGATGGAGCTACAGCCACAATTCACCTTGATGATCTTGAAGTGGGAATTAATGTAGAACGAGGTGTACGGCAGGGTGATGCAATATCGCCTATTATTTTCTCGGCTGGCTTTGAAGAAGTATTCCGTAAAATGGATTGGGAACAGAATGGTGTAAAGATCAATGGTGCAAACTTAAACCATCTTAGATTTGCAGATGATATTATTCTCATTTCACAAGACCCTGAGGAGCTGCAAAGACGCATACACGAACTGCAAAGGGTTGGCGAACCATTTGGTTTGAAAATAAACCTGAAAAATAGTCAGGTTATGTTCAATAACTTCGCTCAGGACAGAAGAATTTCAGTTTTAGGAAGGGATTTAGAGATTGTAGATAGCTCTATATATCTTGGGCAGAGGATTTCAATGGAGGGGAATACCGCCTGGGAGGTAGGACGGCGTGTTAAATGTGGCTGGCAGGCATTTGGTAGGCTCAACATAGTGTTTAAGAGCAGACTCCCACTTTGCCTGAAAAGAAAAGTCTTCGATCAATGCTTTCTACCCGTTATGACACACGGAAGTGAAACCTGGACACTCACATCGCAATCAATTCAAAAACTTCGGGTGGCACAGAGGGGAATGGAAATATGTATGCTTGGCATTACAAGACGAGACAGAAAGTCTGTGACATCATTGGAATAGTAAAGCAATTGAAATGGAGATGGACAGGCCGTATAGCGAGGCGATGGGATGACATATGGACCAAGGCAATCCTGGATATCGCTTGATCGCAAACGTCCGCGAAGAAGACCGAAAGCACGATGGATTGATGACATCGTTAATTATATTGGACCTGAGTGGCAGAGGAAAGCCCAGGACCGTGAACGTTGGAAGAATGCGGAAGAGGCCTTCATCCTGCAGTGGATCAATACAGGCTAATGATGATGATGATGATGATGATGATATATATATATATATATATATATATATATATATATATATATATATATATATATATATATATATATATATATATATATATTGGAACTTTCGATCAGTTAAGATTTAATTCAGTTCAAAAATTATATGACATGATATGTCAATTAAAAATTAAAAAAAAAATGTGACACATTTTAGTTAAAAATTTGGGAAATTAATTCTTTAATTAGATATTGAATTGTTCTGAGGATGGTTCGTTTTTGAACCAAAACCTTAACAAAACATTAAAACTTATTCACTGACCAATAAATAAAAAAATAATAATATTAAATGGTCACGAAAATTTATTTATTAACGGTTCTCATTTATCTTGTAAATTAATATTGATTATTTTTAGCTCATTACGCCTCATTACGTACGGTTATTATATAAATAGAACAACGGTATTAAAATTACATTAAATCACGATGTGATGATGTGAACATGGTTAACGAAACACGCGGGGAGAAATTTAATTTGTTTTGTGATAACAGGTGATTAAAGAAGATTCGTGAAGATCAAAACAAACCATATTATTTAATATATTTTTTAAATTTTCTTTAGCTCTAATTTATTTGGAAAATTAATGTCGATTATTTTAAGCTCATTACCATACATTTTCCGAAAAAAGTTTTTATTGTCCTCAGTATTAAAAATAATTAAATTTAACTGGGTTAGATTTGTGTCCTTGAATCTAAGAAAAATTTCACGAGAGGATCAGACTTACGTAGGTGCTAAATTAGATATACAGCCTAATTAACTCCGTTCATTTTTCGAACGTTGGGTTTGTATTGAAGTATTAACGATAAGGCGGCAATAAATTGTATAACTGCGTTTAATAAAAACGGAATTTATTTTAATGATATACAAAGATTAGTCTCCAATGCTAGGGTGTCAAAAAAAACGTTTTTTTCAGATTAAATCATCTCCTGATGCTGCTAACATGGTTAGCGAAACGTGCGTCGAGCAGTTCAAAAAAGTGTTTTGGTGTTTAGTGGTAAATTTCTTCAAGTTTAGTTTTTTCTCTTGTTTAAATATAAAGTATTATACTTGACCCCTCATAGGCTGCGACGAATTAACGGACGAAGATTCAGGCAATGAAGAGAATCTAAATATAAAAATTTTCCTGCCTCTCAGCTTAGGGTAGAAGCTGAATTACTTGTACCAGTCGTGGGTGAATAAGGAAATCGCGGGAACGAACGCGGACGTTTGCGATCAAGCGGTATCTACTCCAGGATTGCCTTGGTCCATTTGTCGTCCCATCGTATCGCCATATGGACTGCTCATCTCCATTTCAATTGCTTTACCCTTCCAATGATGTCACATACTTTGGTTTGTTCCCTGATCTATGCGCAGAACTTCCCGTCTCGTCTTGTGATGCCAAGCATACATCTTTCCATTCCCCTCTATGCTACCCGAAGTTTTTGAATTGATTGTGATGCGATGAGTGTCCAGGTTTCACTTCCGTATCTCATAACGGGTAGAATGCTCTGATCGAAGACTTTTCTGTTCAGGCAAAGTGGGAGTCTGCTCTTAAACACTATGCTGAACCTGCCAAATGCCTGCCAGCCACATTTAACACGCCGTTCCATCTCCCCGGCGGTATTCCCCTCCATAGAAATCCTCTGCCTAAGATATATAAAGCTGTCTACAATTTCCAAATCCCTTCCTAAAACTGAAATTCTTCTTTCGTGAGCGAATTTATTGAACATAACCTGACTCTTTTTTAGGTTTATTTTCAAGCCAAATGGTTCGCCAGCTCTTTGCAGTTCTTGTATGTGTCTTTGCAGCTTCTCTGGGTCTTGTGAAAGGAGAGCGATATCATCTGCAAATCTAAGATGGTTTAAGTTTGCACCATTGATCTTTACACCATCCTGTTCCCAATCCAGTTTACGGAATACTTCTTCAAGACCAGCCGAGAAAAGAATAGGCGATATTGCGTCACCCTGCCGTACACCTCGTTGTATATTAATTCCCATTTCAAAATCATCAAGGTGAATTGTGGCTGTAGTTCCATCATATATCGAGCCTAATAGGTTTACATATGCTTTATCTACCCCTTGGCTAAGCAGTGCATCCATTATCGCATGCTTTGAGATGGAGTCAAATGCTTTTTCGAGGTCGATAAAAGCCAAGCACAGTGGCATGGTTTTCGTTGTGCCTTTCTATGGTCTGCTGTATAACCTGGATGTAATCCATTATACTGAATCCATTTCTCAATCCTGCTTGTTCTCTTGGTTGTGCGTCATTCAGTTTTTTTTAATATTCTTTTAGAAATTATTTCAGTGAAAACTTTGTACATTATTGACAGGAGGTTAAATTGGACGGTAGTTCTTTAAATCTTCCTGTACTCTTTTTTTATGTAAAAGGATCACTTCAGTATTTTTCCACAAGTCAGGTACACTTTGTTCTTTGAGGCATTTTGAATATTATTTTGCCAATGTTTTATGTAACGTCCGACCACCAGCTTTTAGCATTTCGATGTTACACTGTCCTTTCCTGGAGCCTTGCCATTTTTCATCGATTCTATGCATTTGTTACTTCCCCTTCCCGTCCTTAGTAGGATATTTGGCATTTGTTCTTCCGTAGATATTGTTGTCTTTGATTGGTTCTGATCTTCATATAACTGGGAATAAAATTTTCTGACAACCTCTAACATTTGCGTACGCGCCCTGCGCACTGTGTCATCCTCACGCTTTAAGGCATATATTTGTGTTCTTTTGTTTCTCAGCTTCTGTTTAGCCTTGTTAATTCCTTTGTTTTCTTCCAGGGTTTTTTGCACTATATACATGTTGAATCAGCGCGTGTCCTCTCTGATACGTTTTCTTATAGTTCTGCAGAGCTCAGTGTACTCGACCCTGCCAAAAGGACTACCTGCATTTCTCATTGCCCGCCGTTTCTTCATTAAATCAATGGACTCACTGGAGATTTCTGTCTGCTTGGACATTTTTCTTCTGGTCATATTGAAGCAGCCGTTTGATGCACATTGTTGACGATTTCTTCATATTGAACTGATATTTCCAACTCGTCCGGATCCTGTAACACAGCAAACCGGTTTGACAAAGCAATATCAAAATCGTTTCCTCTCTCCAGCAGTTTTCCAGAATCCACTAGTCCCTTCTTTGACCTTACCATTCTTTCGCGTTCTCTTCGACAGTTAATCCTAACTTTTGCTCGTACCGTTCGGTGGTTACTTCCAACATTAAAATGGTTAAGGAGAGTACAATTACAAAATATTGTTTTATCGTTGATCATGATGTAATCAATTTCACTTGTGAGTCCAGAGGGACTTTTCCATGTCCATTTTCTGCTGATATTTTTCTTTAAAATGAATTCATAATATATAGTTCTTATCCTTCAGCAAAATCAACTAATCTGTCACCTCTATTGTCTCGCTCACCAGTTTCATATGGGCCAGTTGCATTTTCGTCAGTTCTTATTGTTCCAATTCTGACATTGAGTTTGTACCTACATTTCTTCTTGTATAAAAGCTGGGCCACATCATCATAAAATTCAATTTCATTCAATTTCCTCATCCCTATGGCTTATAGTTGGTGCATAAGCTTGGACGATTTGAAGCATAAACTTTTTATTTAGCTGAACGAGGCATTGGGCTAGTCGATTAGATATACTTTCAAATTTTACTACAGTATCCTTCAGCTTTCGATTGATGAGAAATCCAATTCCGCCGCATCGGCCATTTTCCGTATCTCGAAATTAACTCTTCGCCCTTTCTTCGTGTTTCACAGAGACCGATGATATCCCAATGTATGTTGTTCGATTAATAAGTTCTTGTAATCGGGCCTCCGTTTTCATAGTCCGCATATTTAGCGTTGCAATGTCAAAAGTCCAATGGCAGCCTGATCTAACCGTGTGATTCTTCGCACCTTCTGCCTTAGGGCAGGTTTTCCTGCTGCGGTAGGTAGTTGACCCTTGACCTCCGGGGAATGAGGGCCGTGTTTGAGGTTGTACTGTCATATTGAAACATATTGAAATACCATGTTGAAGGTATGGACCGTGCTGGTCCAATGCGGGTTGGCAGATTTTGGATCATGTTAGTCTGAGGCTTCTGCCTTAACCTGTTCGCCAGGAGTGTTCCTCCAAGAAGCATAGACTTCTGACGGCATAGTTCAAAACTTCATCGCCCTACTCAAACCCCTTTCTTTACCACGTCAGGGTCTGATCCATAAAGGGGATATATATATATATATATATATATATATATATATATATATATATATATATATATATATATATATATATATATATATATACATTTGTAAGAATGGTTTCTCGGGTATCCCGTTGTCACGGCAAAAAATTCCCTTGTTTTTTTTTGAATACCTAATCTATTAAATCGAAAGAAATTAATTTAACTTATTTCTAGTGACGTTATAATAAAATTTAATGTAAGAATAAATCACCCGCCCAACCTTTTTATCAATTTAATCGCGTTATCAGAAAGAAAATTGGCTGTCTGTGTTTTTTTTGTCAGGTTTTTCGATCGTTAGTCATTTTCTAATTTTTATTTATTAAAGTGTAATAATTCAAGGCTATTGCATTATAAATACTCGGTTTTTGGAAGTTATTAACGACATGGAATTATGAGTTTCGTTCGAGTACTTTTTTGTGATGTTCCTAAATATATTCGTTTGTCAACAAGGATGTGTTCAGCACTAAACTAACTTTACGATAAACACGTCTCTCATAAACATACAATATATTAAATTGAAACTCGTACACTTTCGTACGAGTTCGAACTCGTTCGTTTCATTCAAGTAAATTATTATTATTTTTTAATAATTATCTTTAAATTTTTCTTTATACATTTCATGAAGTATGGTCATATATAAAATGTTATTAGAAGGAAAATGCACAAAAAGATATTTGTAAAGAATCTCCCAACCATCTGCACGTTCGTGGACTTTAAGAAAGCATATCGACCGAAAATCTCTGTTCAACATCCTAGAAGAACAAGGACTCGACTCCAAAACACTACGATCAAGCAGACACTGACTGAGAACCTCTAAGGTGAAAATTATGGGAGAAATTTCCGAACCCTTCCTGGTTAAAATTGGAGTTCGCCAAGGAGATGGGTTATCCCCACTCCTCTCAACCTGGTCTTGGACAAAGTCATAAGGGAATGGGAAAAAGAACTGAAAAATCAAGGACAATGGAAACCAATACGACTCGGACGATCCAAAAACAACATAGAAATATCATGCTTGGTCTTTACAGACGACCTAGCCATACTTGCAGAAAATGAAAAAAGGGCAACTAAACAGATCGAAGTCCTCAAGGAATGTGCAGAGAAAGTCGGCATGCAAATTTCCTTTCAAAAAAACGAATTCTTCTGCTCAAAATTAGATCAAAATTTGAATACCAAATACGGCAAAATAAATAGGGTGACTCACTTCAAATACCTGGGCGAGATCCTCGAACCCACAGGAGGAGAGAAGATCGCACAGAAGACTCGATTACAGAAGATGAAGAGGGCACATGGCAAGACACACAATATCTACAATAAGAAATGCCTATCCACACACGCAAAAATAAGACACTACAACCCAGTAATCAAACCAGAGGTACTTTACGCAAGCGAGACACTTACACTTCATACAAAAAGCGGCATAGAAAACATATTAAAAGAAGAACGGAAAATTATGAGGAAAATTCTCGGCCCAAAACTGACAGAAGGAAGAATACAGACTACATTCTCGAAAGACCACAAAGAGAATGTTCAAGGTAGCGGCAGACATAAGAAAAAGTAGGTTGAAATTCTATGGAGATATCAGTAGACTCCCACCGACAAGACTCACCAACAGAATTCTTACATTCATACAAGGAGTCAAGTCAACAGTACCATGGATCACACAAGTCAGAGCTGCTCTGGGAAAGGCACAAATGGGTCCGACAGAGATTCAGGATAGAAGAATGTACAGAAACAAAATACATATGTGGAACGTTGCATCAGAGAGCGAAGTTTCGAGGAGATCGGGAACAAAGTGGACGGAGGAGATATATATATATATATATATATATATATATATATATATATATATATATATATATATATATATATATATATATATATATATATATATATATCATCATCATCATCATCATCATTAGCCCGTATCGATCCACTGCAGGATGAAGGCCTCTTCAGCATGCTTCCAACCTTCACGGTCCTGGGCTTTCCTCTGCCACTCGGGTCCAATATACTTAACGATGTCATCAATCCATCGTGCTTTCGGTCTTCTTCGCGGACGTTTGCGATCAAGCGGTATCCACTCCAGGATTGCCTTGGTCCATCTGTCGTCCCATCGCCTCGCTATATGGCCTGCCCATCTCCATTTCAACTGTTTTACTCTTCCAATGATGTCACAGACTTTTGTTTGTTCCCTGATCCATGCGCAGGGCTTTCTGTCTCGTCTTGTAATGCCAAGCATACATCTTTCCATTCCCCTCTGTGCCACCCGAGGTTTTTGAATTGATTGCGATGTGAGTGTCCAGGTTTCACTTCTGTATGTCATAACGGGTAGAACGCACTGATCGAATACTTTTCTTTTCAGGCAAAGTGGGAGTCTGCTCTTAAACACTATGTTGAGCCTACCAAATGCCTGCCAGCCACATTTAACACGCCGTTCCACCTCCCGGGCGGTATTCCCCTCCATGGAAATCCTCTGCCCAAGATATACAAAGCTGTCCACAATCTCTAAATCCCTAATATAGAAATATAATATATATATATATATATATATATATATATATATATATATATATATATATATATATATATATATATATATATATATATATGTATATATATATATATATATATGTATATATATATATATATATATATATATATATATATATATATATATATATATATATATATATATATATATATATATATATATATATATGATACGCAAGTATTCATGGCGGCTGAACAATTGGGCAAATTTTTTGTTTTTGAATACGCAATCTATTAAATCGAATTGAGGAATTAATTTACATTATTTCTAGTGACGTTTTAATAAAATTTAGTGTAGGAATAAATCATTCGGCGAACGGTCTTATCAATTTAATATCGTTATCGGGAAGAAAATTGCCTGGTCGCTTTTTTTTTGTCAGGTTTTTCGATCGTTAGTCATTTTCTAATCTTTATTTATTAAAGTGAAATGATTCAAGGCTATTGCATTATAAATGTTTGATTTTTTGGAAGTCATTAACGACATGGATTTATGAGTTTCTTTCGGGTATATTTTTGTGATGTTCCTAGATATATTTGTTTGTCAACAAGGATGCGTTCAGCTATAAACTAACTTTACGATACACAGTCTCTCATAAATATACACGAAATATATATAATATATATATATATATATATATATATATATATATATATATATATATATATATATATATATATAAATATATAATATATAAAAAAAATATACACGAATATAAAAAAATAATTGCGAGTAGATTTACTACCGTTATGTAATGAAAACATAAGTAACCCGGAACACTCCGAATCCAGCAAACTATTCTCTGTTCACTATTTGTTACTTTAAATATATCAAATCAATATCACATTGCCAACAATTGTCACAAAATATATCACATTGCCCAACAAAAGATATTCATTATAACCTCAGTTATAATAGCTATCATAGCAATCAACATAAATTCAAACAGATATGTTCTACATAACTTCTACAATGATAATATTATCGGCCAATAATCAAATATTAATCGCGCAACAGTGCCAGCTTCGGGTATGAACGAGGTAGCAAGGGAAAACGCACGAGATACCAAAGAGCTAAACAAGACTAATGGATATCCAACCACACCCTACAGTGTAACTTCTGGTACTGAATTGTGCAATGGGTACAAATGGAGAACGCGCGATGTACCCGCTCCAGATACTAGAAACGCGAAACAGCATTTACCCACTTCCTGGCATTGGAGGGAGAGCGCGCGACAATACCATGCAAATCTTTCTTGAAAATCTTAATATTGATTAAAACATTAATCAATAACCAAGGTTTTAAATATTATTTTAAATTAATAGTTACATATTTAATTCAATTGTACTTGAATATTTGATAATAATCAGAACAGTATCCTGTGAGAAACATAAATAGAAGTAATCTTTAAATATTTCTCGAAACTACCAAAATCAATAGAAGACAAAGTGTTCGGTGAAAAACTCTCTTAAACAGTAATGATTTAATATTAAGGAAAACATTAAATAGAAATAATCTGGGGCTTAAACGCAAAATCTTTCAGAGGGAGTCGGAGACCTCTGACTAGCATCTGAAACCGAAAACAAAAACTTTCTTTGGAACGGTAAATATAAATTCTCTCCTGCGCCCAGGAAAACTAAACGAATTAGGGCGAACATTGAATCAGCAAAAAATCCAAATTTCAGCTTTGCAAGAAACCAGATTGATAGATGATAATACCTTGGAATTCGGCAACTACAGACTTTTTAAAAGTAAAACGGACAAAAGAATATTCAAAAATACACCACATCTCGGTGGTGCTTTCGCAATCTCAAGAAACATTCTTGGTTCTATAACTAATGTCCAGCCAGTAAATAATCGACTTATGACACTATCCCTCAAGTGCGCTAACAAAAACTTTACATTAATCAATGCACACCTCCCAGTTAACGAAAAAAATAAATCTAATCCTGAAAAAGTAAATAAGTCCAGGGAAATTCTGGAAAAGACTATCCCTAAAATTCCCTCTAACCATGTAAAAATCTTATTGGGTGATTTCAACGCCCAACTAGGGAAAGAAAGAATGTACAGGAAAACAGTCGGCCGTTTTCCCGCTCATAAATGGACTATCTATAATGGTAGAAGATTGGTTGAACTATGTTCGCAGTTTAATCTAAAAATAATGTCAACCCATTTTAAGAAGAAAATAACAAAACAAAAGACCTGGAGACGCCCAAACACGTACATGGGTGAATTTCAAATTGACCATGTTGCCATTTCGTGCCCCTATTATAAAGAGATTTTGAATATTCAAGTCAGGAAAGGAGCTAACATAGATACTGATCACTACTTGACTAGAATCAAACTTAGATTAAAACCTCGAAAACTTATTCAAAAGAGACTGCTAAAACAAAAGTTCGACTCTACGAAAATAAAATCAACCCTAACAGAAGAGCTTGATAAACAACCAGCACAGAACTGGCAAGAATTGAAACAAAAAATTATTAAAACAGCCTTAAAGTTGGTCCCTTTACAAAAACGTTGAAAACATCCGTGGTGGAACGAAGTTTGCGAGCAAACAATATTAAGCCGAAGTAAAGCATTCAAAGATTGGATCAGTCAAAAAACAGCAATAAATTATAACATATTTTTGAAAGTAAGAAAAGAAACATCGAAGCTAATTAGACAAACTAAAAAAAAAATATGAAAACAACCAAATTAATGAAATAGAAAAAGATTTCCAAAAAAATAACACCCGAAATTTTTACAAAACATTTAAAACTAAATTAACAGGCTATCAACCCCAAAGTATTTGCTTCCAAAAGGAAAACGGACAATTAGCTCTAAATAACCCAGACAATTGCAAAGAACTTGCGAAATATTTTGAACAGCTACTAAACTGTGCTGAGCCCTTAAACAAATTACCAACACTAAACCCTAAACAAACAAACCCAGATTCGTTGTCACCGAATGAAAATAATAATTAGGCAAATGAAGCGACTTAAAAATAATAAAGCTTCTGGTGAAGATGAAATCACTGCTGAACTTTTGAAATCCGCTGGTCCAGGTACAATCAAGGAAATAACCAAAATTCTATAAGAAGGTTGGCGAACCGAACAGATTCCGGAAGATTGGAAAGATGCTCTAATCCATCCACTACACAAGAAAGTAGATAGAACGGATGTAAACAACTACAGAGGGATATCTTTTCTCCCAGTGTGTTACAAGATTTTATCTCAATGTCGACTAGACAGAGCACAGGGACAGTTATAACCTAAAATTGGTGAATATCAAGCAGGTTTTCGACCGGGCAGATCCTGCCCTGAACTGATCCTGAATCTAACGTTGATCTTAAGACATCAAAAACTGTACAATAAAAATATCGTCTGTACATTTGTAGATTTCAAAAAAACATATGATTTTATTGACAGCGAATTTTTATTCCAAATCTTGAAAGAACAATGACTAGATCTGAAAACGCTGGCAATTATTAAAGCAACATTAACTAACACAAGGTCAAAAGTTAAATTCATGGATGATATCTCAGAGCCCTTCGAAATTAAAACTGGAGTGAGACAAGGGGATGGATTCTCGCCACTCTTATTTAACTGTGTTCTAGAAAAAGTAATACAGGAGTGGCGTGAAAAAAGTCGGCCCTGAATATTGACCAGCCCATTAAACTGGGGAGAACCAACATCAAAATTGATTGTCTGGCGTTTGTTGATGATCTAGCAATTTTGGCTTAAGGTATATTAACGGCCCAAAAACAGATTGAAATCCTAAAAGAAACAGCAGAAAAGGTAGGATTCCAAATTTCCTTTGAAAAAACACAATACATGACCTGCAACAGACTAAGAACACCATTTTTAAAAACAAAATATGGTAACATCAGACGAGTCTCTCAATTCAAATATGTGGGTGAAATAATCATGGAAAATGGATTGGAAAAAGCGGCCAATAAGGGTAGATGTCAAAAAATGGAAACGGCATTTAGACTTACACAAAATATTTACAACAAAAAATGCCTAAAAACACAAAACTGAGACATTACAACACAGTTATTAAGCCAGAATGTCTATATGCTGCAGAAATGCTCATTTTGAATAGAAAGAGGGACATCGAGGACATTGAAAAGAAGGAAAGAAAAATCGTAAGAAAAATCCTAGGCCCCAAACAAATAAATAGCACATCATACCGACTTCGAGAAAACGAAGAAATCAAACAATACACAGATATACATAGCGATATGAGGAAAAGAAGACTTAAGTTTTACGGACACATAAAACGGATGAATCCGAGTAGGTTAACTAGACAAATAGTCGAATTTTATGAAAATAGGAGTAAAGCTAAAGTAGAAATAATTAAATGGATTGCTGCAATTAAAGAGGACCTAAGATCAGCAAATATTTCACAAAGTGAAATTCAGGATAGAGGCTGTTTCAGACACAAGGTGAACGTTTGGAAGGTTGGCCAGAGAGAAAAATGTAGGAAGACTGGAACAACTTGGTCTGACGAAAGGAAAAAAGCTCATAGCGAAAGAATGAAATTAGTATGGGCACAAAGGAAGGCTAACAACAACAAACGCCTCTAATTGTACTTCGCGTGGTCCACTAGGGCCCATACGTGAATAATAATAATATATATATATATATATATATATATATATATATATATATATATATATATATATATATATATATATATATATATATATATATATATATATATATATATATATATATATATATATATATATATATTATTTTATTAATAATTAAAATTATTTTCTAATACAATAATTTTAAAGTTGCAAATTATTTTTCTTTAAAGTAAGAAATTGCTCTTTTAAGGGTTAATTCCATTTTGAAAATGTACTTTTAACATTACTTTAGATAACAGAATGAAAGTGTTTACATCCACTACCTGTCCTGTCTCGAGCGATATTTTTTTATACCTTCCAAGGAAAAAGGCAATTGATAAATGGCTTGAAATAATTATTTGCCTCCTTTAGCTTTAGGAGTTTCACGTACTTTTTCACGTTCCGTTTGCTCCTTAAGATGTTTTAAGACGTCGGCATAAACTCAACTGATGAAGGTTATAAGGCCGGAAACCGGTCTCAGGAGATACCGTTGACGTACAATATGGGCTAAAACTTTTTGAAAAATTGTATCACTTTTGATAAACCCACAATAATTCTGCTTAGCTTAGTACCATACGAAAAGTACATCGCAGGATTAGAACAAATTTATTAATATCATTTTCTTTGTCACATTTCTTACATGCAGAAGCATAAAAGCTACAGTAACTTTACGAGGGTGAATCATATAGAAATCGGAATTGTTTTATATTTATTTATTATTTATAAAATAACACAAAACAATTATTGATCATTTTTCGGATTTCCAGCGGATTGAAACATATTTCCAGCGGATTGAAAGCTTGTGAATTTGTTATTCGTAGAAACTTTGAGTTTCAGTCATGAACCAATTGCGCACGAAGTCCTCGACATCTTGATTGTTGTCGAATAATCACAAGGTGACAAATCTGGGCTGTATGGAGGCTGTTTACGGGTTTGCCAATGCATATTCTCCAGTTTTTCCTTTGTAAAAGCTGAACCTATCGGGCACAGATTTTATTGAAGCCCCGATGATTTCTGATGGTTGTTTGGGCACCTCCAAAGTTAATACCCACCTGTAAAGCGATTTCATGAATAGTGAGCCTCCGGTTACTTTCGATAAGGTCGCGAACTGCATTAATGTTGTCAGCAGTGACTCTTGACTTGGGATGTCAATTATAATTTATATTTACCACACTTTCTTGTCTACTCTTAAACTTCCTAATACAACTAATTACTTGGGTCTTAGATAGGGTATGGTCCCCATACTGAACCTTCAACCGAGTTAATATTTTGGATGGTTTAACGTCATCCTTGGTTAAAAACTTCATTATAATACGTTGTGCAACGGACGGTAGAACCCATTCACTTATGGCTGTACTGACAAAAGAAATGAGCGAAACGCTCGTGATTGGCTGAGGAAAGTAATTGTAAAATTCCGGTTTATATTTGATTCATCCTTGTGTTTTTAGTTAAGTTTGAATATGTATATTGATTGTTGTATTTTTTTGTTTCCCATGTGGTTTACTGAAAGATTACGTCATGTCGTGAACATAGAATTAAAATAGAATAGAAATTTAAAATAAACAGAAGAAGAAAATTATATTACCAACATAAAGTAGCTATAAAAAGAATCTTTGAAATTCAAAAAGAAAAATTCTACAAAATATTTAATTCTGAGAAGCTTTTTGTACGTTTTTCTTAGAGTAATATGGTAGAAATATAAACCAAACTGTGTTCCTTTCGTGGAAGTAGTTGTGTATGTCTAAAATTTCTGGCATTAAAAGTTAATTCATAAATATGTTAAGTAGTAGAATTAGTAGTAGACGCTAGTAGAATTTTAAAAATCCCGAAAAGCACTATCTGGTTATGCTTGAAGAAAAATAACAGGAAACCTTTTAAACCTATATTTCTTCAAACATGAAGTTGGTGACACTAAAAGAAGAATAGAATACTGTTTATGGTCAAGGTATGTACATGCAAGATCCTACATTTATAAAAAATATTTTATACACAGATGAAGCTACATTTACGACAAATTGGGTGGCAATGTAAGAGATAATATTCTACTAAGGTGATCGTTTGGTGCGGTATCTTAAATGACATTATTATTGGATCATTATTTACATTCACAATTTGACGAGGCACCCATTCATCATGCAGTTAACTTAAGAAACTGGTTAAATAGTCATTTTCCAAATCCTTGGATTGGGAGGAACAGCCCTGTAATTGGGCTTTTGAACAAACTTTTTTTTGTCATAAATGGAAAGATCATATATAAATTTTATAACAAAACTATTTTTGTTTTAATTTTTTTCCTTATAATTAAAAAGTTATATCAAATTGAAAATAAATTTTTAAACCTAGTACCGATGACACGCCGACAATTCCCGAAAACAATCGGAGCAATATGTGACCTCACAGAATGTACCGTCAATCGCTTCGGCTCGGGCCAGTTCGGTTACTTAAACCCGAAATTTTCTTTCGTCCTGTTTGTGAACAGACGTTCCGAAATAATTGGAGTTTCGGGCAAATAAAACATTTTATAGATCTTTAGTCATTGTTCTATAAATTTAACCTATATCTTTGACTGCTTTTGTTGGTTTGCGATGAATTTGTGCACCTTTCGGTGCCGTTTTCGACGTTATTCTCATATACAGGGTGTTAGGTAGACATGCGGCAAAAATGCAAGGAGTTATTCCTTGTCCTATTCTAAGAATATTTTGTCCTATGATGATTTTTAAAAAACCCCTTTGTTTCGAAGATACAGGGCGAACAAAATTTGCGACAACTATATTCGATATTTGTTGAAATCATTAATGTAAATAAAAGTAGGGTGTACGCCAATGAGTTTATCAAGTACAAAATTTTTTTTTCGATCTCGATCACTTGGAACGGCTGTTTTATCTAGTAAGTGGATTTCATCGGTCGCATTTGTTTACCTTGATTGAGTGACGTTTGGCTGTTTAACGTGTCTTAAATAGTGAGTGAAGTCCTCTATCATAATGAAAACGAACTGAAGGGTCAGGAAGATCACTGACTATAAGAACGGCACAATTGGAACAGAATGTGCTGGACATGATAGTGGAAGAGCCTGGTAGTTCTATTAGAAACGACCCTGGTGTGTTTGAAAGAGTTCGGCAGTCAATGACGAGAAGATTGAATACTTGTATCAAGGCTGGAGAAAGTCATTTCGAACATTTATTGTAGATTGAGCAACTTTACATGTACTTTTTGATAATAAAATGTTGTTAATGTCGTAAATTTTGTTCACCCTGTATCTTCGAAACAAAGGGGTTTTTTAAAAATCATCTTACAACAAAATATTCTTAGAATAAGTCGAGAAAAAACCCCTTTAATTTTTGCTGCATGTTTACCTAACACCCTGTATATGGAGGCTCAAAGGTAAGTTCAGAATGAAATCATATTAGGGTTCCTTTTGTTTTTTGCATTTGTTTTTATAACTTTTATTTATATTATTTAATTCATGTAGGGATAACAAATTAACATGCCAAATTTATAAGAAGAAATATTCGTGTGTGTCCGCAGATAATCTACATGTAGCAACACAACTGAGGGTAGTAACAATAAAAAAGCCTTACAGGATCGTCAATTTTGTAGGATAGGAATAATAATATTCAAGAATTGGACAAGAACCAAATTCGACTACTGATTTGGAAGATAATCGTATATGACAAGTATTATATTTATGAAAGTTTTACAGGATAATCTAATTTGTTGATGGTCGAAAAGTACAGAAACTTGTGTGATTAGTTGGATGAACACTAACAAGTTAAATTAAGGACTGGCAAAGCAGTTTTCCATGGAATCAAAACAAACATCTGAAGGAGTATGCAAAAAAAAAAGAAAATAGAAAAGCAAACCTACTATCCAAACAAAAAGTAAAGAAAATGGTATATGTATATTCTAAATAAAAACAAAACAGTTAAAATATTTAGTATATTAAAGGATTCTGATTCAATTCATCTATTAATTGAACACATTCATTTCATAGTGGGTGGGTGGAAAATATTGTTAATATAGTTTAGTGTGGTGGTTTGAAGAATCGGTGTGGTTTTAAAAGGATTGCAAACTTCAATGAAAGCAATCAAATAAATATGCATATAATTTTGGATAGTGATTGTTCTGAATTGATTATTAATGTAGTTTACATATTATAATCTACTGTAATATATTATCCTAGTTGGGGGAAGTTTTATTATGTATATTTAACAGTGTATTCTTTATTGAAATAAAATTACAGATTTAAACAGTATGTATGTGTTTTGTTTTTCTAATTATGCTTTATATTGTTTTTTCGCTCAAAACATAATTACAAAACTAGAAAATATCTTTTGGTTATTCAATGTTTAACATTTTTCATTATTTTTGAGAACCAATATTACAGATATATAATTTTTTTTGTTTGAGTATTTATTATCTGCTGAAGCTGCACAATCGTGACATTGAGTGTCTTGAACTTTTCTTAATTTATTATTAATAGTCAAGGTAACTATATAAGTTTTACTTCCAACTTTATATGCTGGACATATACGTACTTTTACAATGCAAAAACCTATAGCCTTATCACTGTAACTCTCTCGTGACACCTTACAAATAGTGTAATTATATTTAATAGAAATATTTTGTTTCTTATTTACATTATTATTTTTTAAAAAACTTACATCGAAGCTTTAGCACCTCGAGCTTAAGCTGAAGTGAACCAAATGCCATTTTTCAGAAAATCTGTGACCATAAAAATATCCACTGCAGGTATATTATTAGAATTAGCCTTTATGAACCCTTTGTCACTTAACCAACAATAATTTTGACAGTATATATGCGAATAAAAGCCGTTGACGACGTCACAAACATAGCAGCCAATCGTAGCGCGGTCGTAGTCAAATTATTATTATTTAAATTGTATACATTTGAATTCAATTATAATTAAATGTAAAAAGTTTTTCGCATCGATTATCAATATTATCTATGATAAAGTTTTAAAATAAAGTAAAAAATCGATAATTATTTTTTGTTCAAAAGCTTAATTGGCCGCTGAGATGCCCGGACCTCCTGCCTCTTGATTTTTTCTTTGGGGGGACAATTAAAAATAAGGTTTGTGTTTCGAGGCCCCAAACTCGAGACGATCTTTGTGATTGTATTAAGCAGGCTTGCCGTAGCATTACCAAACAACAATTAAGAAATGTAGTGGACAATACCCGACGACGTATAGAAAAGTGTTTAATAGAAAATGGTGGAATGATTGAAATGCCTAGTATTTAAGTTTTATAATGTCCATTTAGAACGACCTGTAAATAAAGGACTTTTTTGTTAAAAAATAGTCTGTAATTATTAGAAAAATTATTAATTATTATAGTAAAAATATCAGAATATAATATCAAGGACATCTAGTAATTTAGAACCATTAAAATCGGTACATTTTGGTTTAAGGTGGTGCTGTTCAAGAATCCATTGTTAGTTTTTCTCTAAAACAGCCCTAATAGTACTTCCCGAAAATGGGAGCCATAAAATTTGATGCAGTTGACCATGATAATAGCAAAAAAAACGTGATACATTTTCTTAATACCGTTTTCCGAGATCTATTCAACAAAAGAAAGTTTATGAAAATCGGTCCAGAAATAAACATTTTAAGCGAGTGGTAACTCCTTATCCTGGGCACACTGTATATATTTAAAAAGTCAAAGAAAGAGAATTAAAATCAAGAGAGATTCTCTTATATTTTGAAACACACAGAACTAAAAATAATATGGAATTAAATTTATTTATTTCGTGGTGCTTGTAATTTTTTTGAAACTCACTAGTGATATGGATACCTGTTAAATTGGGTGTTTTTTTAAATTCTTGAATAAAACATAAATGGCGTTGTGAATTTGCCTAGGTCCGGTCTCATTTCAGAAGTGTAATGTATGACATTTATAAAAATGGAGTCGTACACAATACAACGACGCGTTAAAATTGTTGAATTATTTTATGAAAATAAGCGTTGAGTGAAAAACGTTTTTAGAAAATTATGTGATATTTACGGTTTGCACAATCGTCCATCTAAAAGCACTGTCAATCGAATTGTTCGAAAATATCAAGACATTGGTTCGGTGAAAAATAAAAGAAAAACAATATATAGTCATAGTGGTCGTTCACAACAGCATAATGGTTTGGTAAGTGAAAGTGTTGCTGAAGATCCAGAAATTTACATTAGTCAACGTTCATAACAATTTGGACTCACTAAATCCACCACATGGCGTATTTTATGAAAGAATTTAGTTATGAAGGCATACATGCTTCAAATAACGCAGGAACTAATACCACACGATCATTCAAAACATCGTGCCTCCTAAAAAAGTGCCTTTGATTCAATAAAGAAAATGTTTTATTCTACTGCATGACAATGCCTTATAATGCCAGAATCGGGCAACAAAAAATCAGAGAGTTAGGCTAGAAAATACTTCCTCGTCCATCGTTTTCTCCTGATTTTCCTCAAATCTATGGAGTGTTTTATTGTGTAGATGGGACGAATATTGTCAATGACTATAAAGATTATATTGTAGATATGTTGCTAACTGTTAAATAAAATTAAATTTTCTACAGCATCCAAAAACGAAGATATAGTAAAGTAAGTAATCCTGCCCTGAACAGATCCTGAATCTGAAGTTGATTCTAAGACATCAAAAACTGTACAATAAAAATCTCGTCTGAACATTTGTGGATTTCAAAAAAGCATATGATTCTATTGACCGCGAATCTTTATTCCGAATCTTGAAAGAACAAGGACTAGATCTGAAAACGCTGGCAATTATTAAAGCAACGTTAACTAACACAAGGTCAAAAGTTAAATTCATGGGTGAGATGTCAGAGCCCTTCGAAATTAAAACTGGAGTGAGACAAGGGGATGGACTCTGGCCACTCTTATTTAACTGTGTTCTAGAAAAAATAATACAGGAGTGGCGTGAAAAAAGTCGGCCCTGAATATTGACCAGCCCATTAAACTGGGGAGAACCAACATCAAAATTGATTGTCTGGCATTTGCTGATGATCTAGCAATTTTAGCTCAAGATGTATTAACGGCACAGAAACAGATTGAAATTCTAAAAGAAACAGCAGAAAATGTAGGACTTCAAATTTCCTTTGAAAAGACACAATACATGACCTGCAACAGACTAAGAACGCCATTTCTAAAAACAAAATATGGTAACATCAGACGAGTCTCTCAATTCAAATATTTGGGTGAAATAATCATGGAAAATGGGTTAGAAAAAGCGGCCAATAAGGGTAGATGTCAAAAAATGGAAACGGCATTGAGACTTACACAAAATATTTACAACAAAAAATGCCTATCTAAAAGCACAAAACCGAGACATACTACACAGTTATTAAGCCAGAATGTCTATATGCTGCAGAAACGCTCATTTTGAATAGAAAGAAGGACATCGAGGACATTGAAAAGAAGGAAAGAAAAATCGTAAGAAAAATCCTAGGCCCCAAACAAATAAATAGCACAACATACCGACTTCGAGAAAACAAAGAAATCAAACAATACACAGATATACATAGCGATATGAGAAAAAGAAGACTTAAGTTTTACGGACACATAAAACGGATGAATCCGAGTAGGTTAACTAGACAAATAGTCGAATTTTATGAAAACAGAAGTAGAGCTAAAATAGAAATAATTAAATGGATTGCTGCAATTAAAGAGGACCTAAGATCAGCAAATATTACACAAAGTGAAATTCAGGATAGAGGCTGTTTCAGACACAAGGTTAATGTGTGGAAGGTTGGCCAGAGTGAAAAATGTAGGAAGACTGGAACAACTTGGTCTGACGAAAGGAAAAAAGCTCATAGCGAAAGAATGAAATTAGTATGGGCGCAAAGGAAGGCTAACAACAAACGCCTCTAATTGTACTTCGCGTGGTCCACTAGGGCCCATACGTGAATAATAAATAATAATAATAAAGTAAGTAAATAGACAGAAAAAGAAAATACTATTATAACAAAGTAGCTTACGTTACCTTTCAAGGGTCAGTTTGAAAACTAAAAGGGAAAATTGCTGGAATAATCCAATTTTGGAAAGTTTTTCCCAACTTTTCCCGTGCAATTACCTCGGTCGATAGTTCCCAAACACCGGACAATAGAGATTTTCTTTCGTTTCGGAAAACTCCGAACCGACGTTAAATAATTCGTATTTTAATTTTTTTTGCGCTTTAATTCGGCGGAAAACAAGCGGCGTAAAATGCAAACCGTCGGGAAAATGTGGGAAATGGGGTTTTCCGAGCGGGAGATGCGGACCGAAGTGTCGCGTGCCGGCGTTCAATTGTTACTGGTTGTATGTGAGAAAAATTTCACTAATTTCACTCGGCTCGGAGACGTTCAGTAGTAAATCGCTAATTGAGATAAGATCGTTGCTAATTCGCTGTGTAGGGCGACGACTCGATTTGATAATATCACTCTCGATATTATTTGTGCATGTTCATTTGTTTTTTAAGTTTGGTTTAAGATTTTCATCATATTTTAATGGACACCTTTTCTTTAAAATATTGTACTGCCCAAACTATGAGATATAGTTCTCGTTTGATAATACAGTAGCATTTAGAATTATAAACATTTTAAGCCAATAATAGTTGTTGAATAGTAAGTAGTTTGAGCCAGATCCATATCTGGAACACAATCTAGGAATAAACCAGGTCCCAAATTAGAAACCTTTATTTTAAAATATTGTAGAGCCGGAAGTATCCGACATAGAGCTAGTTTGTTAATACTTTTCTTTCAGTCTACATTGCTAGTTGATTAGTTAGTAGTTTAAGCGAGAGGAATCTTTGAACGACAGCCAAGAAATAGATCCAGAATCCTCAGTGCATATTGGTTCTTTGGAATATTGTAAAGCTCAAATTATCTTGTGTAGATCTCGTTTATCAACTTAATAATGTTGGGAATTAAAAATACTTCAACTGTGATCTATTATAGTGGTTGAACAGTAACTAGTTTGAGCCTGAGTAATCCTAGGGACAGGCCCATGCCGCTGGGATATCTTTCTCTTAAAATACTGCAAAGCTCAAATTATCTTGTGTAGATCTCGTTTATCAACTTAATAATGTTGGGAATTAAAAATACTTCAACTGTGATCTATTATAGTGGTTGAACAGTAACTAGTTTGAGCCTGAGTAATCCTAGGGACAGGCCCATCCCACTGGGATACCTTTCTCTTAAAATACTGCAAAGCCCAAAGTATCCGATTTAGGGGTATTTTGATAACCTGATGTTCAGAATTATAAATATACGACTTTAAATCCATATTTGTCATTGAATGATAACAAGTTTGAGCTAGAGTTTGTCTAGAAAGATAAACCCGGAGCCTGCATCACATCCTATCCTGTAAAGATTAAAAAACTATTCGATATAGATCAATTTAATTGAAAATGCCGAATTGCAAACATTGTTGGAAGAAGATGATATGCAAACTCAACGACAAAAGAGAAGTTAAATGTTGGTCACCAAATCATTTGCGATTGTCTGCATGCCATGGGAAACATCGAGAAGGTAGGAAAATGGGTACCACATCAGCTGAACGACAGACAAATGGAAAAGCAAAAAACGGTGTGCAAAGTTTTGCTTTATCGGCATGAAAGAAAGACTTTTTGCATTGGATCGTGAGTGGAAACGAAAAATGGATATTTTTTGAAAAAAACGCACACGGTTTCGTATGCTATGATCTTCTGAAATCCTATGAAACAGTTAATACCGTTCGCTACCAATTTCAATTGTCATTAATTTGTGTTCATTCTGTGTTTATTTATCCAACTTATCACAGCAACAATAATAACAATAAGCCATGAGCCGGATTGATGACACTGGTGGGAGGGCTTTGGCTCGGGGGGCGTAGTTTGGAGACTTTTGTGTTATAAGATCGAGGTTACCATTAAAATTTTTTAGGTAGAGGTAATTGGATGTAAGCAGGTAAGGAAAAAAAAATGTCAGTGACAGTTCAAACCGAAGAATATATTGTGAAAATGGCCGAAAACCCTTGAAATTATCGCTAGGGGTCGACCAGTCTCATCGAAAAGATCACTGATTTTTCTAAATTTTTTGTACGCGATTTATGTACTAAAGAAAGTGTGGTAGTACCCAACTACCGTTTTTATTCGCCTGATTTGGTTCCATCCGATCTCTGGCCATTCCTAGAACTAAAATTAACGATGTTTCGATACAATTTTAAACATTCGACGTCTTTTTAAACAGATGATGTATAAACAATTTTATTTTATTAACAAAATTCCTACAACTTCTTCATCAAACCTGGTATATCTCGACGAATAATAAACCGCCTCACGAATGACAAACACTCCGTCCAATAATGGCAATTTAACATAATGAAATATGCAAGTGTATTATTTTTTCGCCCGGTCGATGTGAACTAAATTTACTGGAGAAATGTTTATGTAGCTCGCTGCTATTTGTTTATGTGTGGTTTAACGCACAAAAAAACACTGTTTGGAAAGTTGGTACCACTGACAGCGTGTGTATATTCCGCGAGCCGTTAGGTGTGTATAAACGTTAAACACGGGAATTGTTGATTCATAGGGAATTATTGTTAGAAAATAAAAATAAAATCTGTTTGGGATAGAGCGCCTTGATATAAAAAAAGAGTATGCTGTCAAATATAAAGGAAAATATTGTTCTTTGCAGTTACAAAAATAGTCTTGAATACACGAATATTTCCTTTTAATATGACACTACAACAAGAAACTAATAATGGTTATTATGAATTTTTAAACAGATGATATACAGGGTATCAGGAAACGTACTTTCGTAAATTTTATCAACGATTTTTTACATCATTTTGAAGAAGACCTCCGTTTAACAAAAAAACTAATCGTTCCCGAGCAAGAAAAATTTGAAAAGTTATAAAATCACAAAGAAAAATCACAATCAAAAAGAATTAGCATATTAAACAAATACGTGTAAAAGCATATTTCGCAAATATTAATTGGATACTACTTAACGAATAACCTAATTAACATTGTCAAAACAATTCTTTTAAAAATTGGCAATCATGCTATACATGATACAAATACAAAATACATATACAAAAATTATTTATAAATTACAAAAATGTCTTAAGCACGCGAATATTACGAATTTACGGAAAAGGTCTCCAAAATTCCTATGAAGCTAGGCGAATTTACGGGCAACGAGACCCAGAAAGGTCGCTTCTAGTCGGCTAACATGTGTCCAAGTTTCTCAAAAACTTTTGAATACAGGTAGTGTGGTTCTAAAATTTCAAGAATATTGGCGGCAGCTGGAAATCGGTCCTGGTGTCGAATAATAAATTTTAAATCTTATAGAGAGAGGATTCTTTTCAAGAGAAAAATCTAAAAATGCGTACCTCATGTCACGCCTAGTAAAATGACTCTTTATACATAAGATGAAGCAAATTTTACTCTAAACTTCTCCACCTGTTTCTATAAATTAAACCCATATGGCATTAGATGTGTCTTAAAATTTCCGGAATGTATATCCAGTTTGTTTTTTTTTTGGACCAATCCAATAATTATTTGTTTATACACAAGATGAAGCAAATTTTACCCCTAGCAGCTCTTTTTGCCTAAAATATTCCCATATGGCATTGGATGCGCCTTAAAATTTCCGAAATGAATAACCAGATTTTTCAGAAAAATCCAAAAATGCGGATCTCATGCCACGCTTAGTGAAATGGCATAATGATTATTTGTTTATACACAAGATGAAGCAAATTTCACCCTTAACTGTTCTCTATCCTTATAATATTCCCATATGTCATTGGATGTGCCTTAAAATGTCCGAAATGAATAACCAGATTTTTCAGAAAAATTCAAAAACGCGCATCTCATGTTACGCCTAGTAAAATGACAAAATTACTCTTTATTTATACACAAGATGAAGCAAATTTTACCCTTAACAGTTCTCTTTCTCTAAAATACATCCATATGGCAGTGAATGTATCTTAAAATACCCGGAATGAATAACAAGTTTTTTTAGAAAAATCCAAAACTCATGTCACGCCTAGTAAAATGACAAAATGAGTATTATTTATACATAAGATGAGGCAAATTTTACCCTTAACAATTTTCTATCCCCAAAATACGTCCATATAGCCTTGAATGAGCCGTACGATTTTCATAATGAAAAATCCAACTTTTCGGAAAAATTGAAAACGCGCATCTCATACCACGCCCAGTAAAATGACGCAATGACTATTTATTTATACACAAGATGAAGCAAATTTCACCCTTAACAGTTCTCTTTCTCTAAAATATACCCATATAGCAGTGAATGTATCTAAAAATACCCGGAATGAATAACAAGTTTTTTTAGAAAAATCCAAAACTCATGTCACGCCTAGTAAAATGACATAATGACTATTTATTTATACACAAGATGAAGCAAATTTCACCCTTAACTGTTCTCTTTCCTTAAAATATACCCATATGGCATTGGCTGTGTCTTAAAATTTCTGGATTGAATAAACAGTTTTTTCAGAAAAATTCAAAAACGCGCATCTCATGTTACGCCTAGTAAAATGACAAAATTACTCTTTATTTATACACAAGATGAAGCAAATTTTACCCTTAACAGTTCTCTTTCTCTAAAATATACCCATATGGCAGTGAATGTATCTAGAAATACCATAAAATACTATAGTTTTTTTAGAAAAATCCAAAACTCATGTCACGCCTAGTAAAATGACAAAATGAGTATTATTTATACATAAGATGAGGCAAATTTTACCCTTAACAATTTTCTATCCCCAAAATACGTCCATATAGCCTTGAATGAGCCGTACGATTTTCATAATGAAAAATCCAACTTTTCGGAAAAATTGAAAACGCGCATCTCATACCACGCCCAGTAAAATGACGCAATGACTATTTATTTATACACAAGATGAAGCAAATTTCACCCTTAACAGTTCTCTTTCTCTAAAATATACCCATATAGCAGTGAATGTATCTAAAAATACCCGGAATGAATAACAAGTTTTTTTAGAAAAATCCAAAACTCATGTCACGCCTAGTAAAATGACACAATGACTATTTATTTATACACAAGATGAAGCAAATTTCACCCTTAACTGTTCTCTTTCCTTAAAATATACCCATATGGCATTGGCTGTGTCTTAAAATTTCTGGATTGAATAAACAGTTTTTTCAGAAAAATTCAAAAACGCGCATCTCATGTTACGCCTAGTAAAATGACAAAATTACTCTTTATTTATACACAAGATGAAGCAAATTTTACCCTTAACAGTTCTCTTTCTCTAAAATACATCCATATGGCAGTGAATGTATCTTAAAATACCCGGAATGAATAACAAGTTTTTTTAGAAAAATCCAAAACTCATGTCACGCCTAGTAAAATGACACAATGACTATTTATTTATACACAAGATGAAGCAAATTTCACCCTTAACTGTTCTCTTTCCTTAAAATATACCCATATGGCATTGGCTGTGTCTTAAAATTTCTGGATTGAATAAACAGTTTTTTCAGAAAAATTCAAAAACGCGCATCTCATGTTACGCCTAGTAAAATGACAAAATTACTCTTTATTTATACACAAGATGAAGCAAATTTTACCCTTAACAGTTCTCTTTCTCTAAAATACATCCATATGGCAGTGAATGTATCTTAAAATACCCGGAATGAATAACAAGTTTTTTTAGAAAAATCCAAAACTCATGTCACGCCTAGTAAAATGACAAAATGAGTATTATTTATACATAAGATGAGGCAAATTTTACCCTTAACAATTTTCTATCCCCAAAATACGTCCATATAGCCTTGAATGAGCCGTACGATTTTCATAATGAAAAATCCAACTTTTCGGAAAAATTGAAAACGCGCATCTCATACCACGCCCAGTAAAATGACGCAATGACTATTTATTTATACACAAGATGAAGCAAATTTCACCCTTAACAGTTCTCTTTCTCTAAAATATACCCATATAGCAGTGAATGTATCTAAAAATACCCGGAATGAATAACAAGTTTTTTTAGAAAAATCCAAAACTCATGTCACGCCTAGTAAAATGACATAATGACTATTTATTTATACACAAGATGAAGCAAATTTCACCCTTAACTGTTCTCTTTCCTTAAAATATACCCATATGGCATTGGCTGTGTCTTAAAATTTCTGGATTGAATAAACAGTTTTTTCAGAAAAATTCAAAAACGCGCATCTCATGTTACGCCTAGTAAAATGACAAAATTACTCTTTATTTATACACAAGATGAAGCAAATTTTACCCTTAACAGTTCTCTTTCTCTAAAATATACCCATATGGCAGTGAATGTATCTAGAAATACCATAAAATACTATAGTTTTTTTAGAAAAATCCAAAACTCATGTCACGCCTAGTAAAATGACACAATGAGTATTATTTATACATAAGATGAGGCAAATTTTACCCTTAACAATTTTCTTTCCCCAAAATACGTCCATATAGCCTTGAATAAGCCGTACGATTTTCATAATGAAAAATCCAACTTTTCGGAAAAATTGAAAACGCGCATCTCATACCACGCCCAGTAAAATGACGCAATGACTATTTATTTATACACAAGATGAAGCAAATTTCACCCTTAACTGTTCTCTTTCCTTAAAATATACCCATATGGCATTGGCTGTGTCTTAAAATTTCTGGATTGAATAAACAGTTTTTTCAGAAAAATTCAAAAACGCGCATCTCATGTTACGCCTAGTAAAATGACAAAATTACTCTTTATTTATACACAAGATGAAGCAAATTTTACCCTTAACAGTTCTCTTTCTCTAAAATATACCCATATGGCAGTGAATGTATCTAGAAATACCATAAAATACTATAGTTTTTTTAGAAAAATCCAAAACTCATGTCACGCCTAGTAAAATGACACAATGAGTATTATTTATACATAAGATGAGGCAAATTTTACCCTTAACAATTTTCTTTCCCCAAAATACGTCCATATAGCCTTGAATGAGCCGTACGATTTTCATAATGAAAAATCCAACTTTTCGGAAAAATTGAAAACGCGCATCTCATACCACGCCGAGTAAAATGACACAATGACTATTTATTTATACACAAGATGAAGCAAATTTCACCCTTAACTGTTCTCTTTCCTTAAAATATACCCATATGGCATTGGCTGTGTCTTAAAATTTCTGGATTGAATAAACAGTTTTTTCAGAAAAATTCAAAAACGCGCATCTCATGTTACGCCTAGTAAAATGACAAAATTACTCTTTATTTATACACAAGATGAAGCAAATTTTACCTTTAACAGTTCTCTTTCTCTAAAATATACCCATATGGCAGTGAATGTATCTTAAAATACCCAGAATGAATAACAAGTTTTTTTAGAAAAATCCAAAACTCATATCACGCCTAGTAAAATGACACAATGAGTATTATTTATACACAAGATGAGGCAAATTTTACCCTTAACAATTTTCTTTCCCCAAAATATGTCCATATAGCCTTGAATGAGCCGTACGATTTTCATAATAAAAAATCCAACTTTTCGGAAAAATTGAAAACGCGCATCTCATACCACGCCGAGTAAAATGACACAATGACTATTTATTTATACACAAGATGAAGCAAATTTCACCCTTAACTGTTCTCTTTCCTTAAAATATACCCATATGGCATTGGCTGTGTCTTAAAATTTCTGGATTGAATAAACAGTTTTTTCAGAAAAATTCAAAAACGCGCATCTCATGTTACGCCTAGTAAAATGACAAAATTACTCTTTATTTATACACAAGATGAAGCAAATTTTACCCTTAACAGTTCTCATTCTCTAAAATATACCCATATGGCAGTGAATGTATCTAAAAATACCCGGAATGAATAACAAGTTTTTTTAGAAAAATCCAAAACTCATGTCACGCCTAGTAAAATGACACAATGAGTATTATTTATACATAAGATGAGGCAAATTTTACCCTTAACAATTTTCTTTCCCCAAAATCCGTTCATATAGCCTTGAATGAGCCATACGACATTCATAATGAAAAATCCAACTTTTCGGAAAATTTGAAAACGCGCATATCATACCACGCCCAGTAAAATGATGCAATGGCTCTTTATTTATACACAAAATGAAGGAAATTTTATCCTTAACAATCCTCCAGAGTATTTCAAGCTAATCATGAAGAATTCTCATCCGAAAATTCCCAGTCGAAAATTGGTGACGGCTTAAAAATATCGTTGAATTTATCATTCTAATTTGAAAGAATCCCTAATTTATTTAGTACTGCATACATTTTTAATCATGATAAACTTCGATCCTTATTTTTACCGTCATAGTTTATTTTCACTCAATAATTATTAATTGGTTTCAGATCTGAGAAACGGCCAGCAGTCGACGACCAGAACGTCACTGAAGATGGAGGTTATATCCTACAATACCACTAACATTTATTTATTACTACGTGTGGTATTTTAAAGTTTATTTATAAAATACAACAAAAATAGTAGCAATATAAAATTGATGAGAAACGATGCGATATTCCCTTATGATTCTAATTTATTTCCTGCTCGATGTATAGCGAACTACTTTAGATTGCGCTTCGCGTGACAGCAAGATATTTACTTTTATCAAATATGAACGAGATGAAGAGGTACGCGATAGATGTGTAAAACGAAAAACGGAAGGAAAAATAATCCAATAACGGGATCGGGATTTTTTTGGAGCCCGACATCGATATTTTCAAAATAGATGTTTTCCTTTCGGCGCTGTTGAAAATATCTCATATATTATTCACTATTGTATGTTCTGACTGAGGTCCCCATAGAATATCAGCATACGTCTATCGAAAACCGTTATTTAAATAAGGTTCTTTTAATTTTACCTTGTCCCGCTTATACGAGTTTTTTTTATTATATACGAGGGTTGCTATTTATGTACCGGGAATTGGCATTGCTAATTGTGTTATTTAGTGTTATTTCACTCAAATCTTTGAATTGAGAGACTCGTCTGACGTTACCATATTTTGTTTTTAGAAATGGTGTTCTTAGTCTGTTGCAGGTCATGTATTGTGTCTTTTCAAAAGAAATTTGGAGTCCTACCTTTTCTGCTGTTTCTTTTAGGATTTCAATCTGTTTTCGTGCCGTTAACATATCTTGAGCCAAAATTGCTAGATCATCAGAAAACGCCAGACAATCAGTTTTGATGTTGGTTCTCCCCAGTTTAATGGACTGGTCAATATTCAGGGCCGACTTTTTTTCACGCTACCCCTGTATTACTTTTTCTAGAACACAGTTAAATAATAGTGGCGAGAGTCCATCCCCTTGTCTCACTCCAGTTTTAATTTCGAAGGGCTCTGAGACATCACTCATGAATATTACTTTTGACCTTGTGTTAGTTAATGTTGCTTTAATAATTGCCAGAGATCTAGTTCTTGTTCTTTCAAGATTCGGAATAAAGATTCGCGGTCAATAGAATCATATGCTTTTTGAAATCCACAAATGTTCAGACGAGATTTTTATTGTAGTTTTTGATGTCATCTTTAGATGTCATCTTCAGATCAACTTTAGATTCAGGATCTGTTCAGGGCAGGATCTACCCGGTCGAAAACCTGCTTGATATTCACCAATGTTAGGTTCTAACTGTCCCTGTACTCTGTCTAGTATACATTGAGATATAATCTTGTAACAAACTGGGAGAAAGATATCCCTCTATAGTTGTTTACATCCATTCTATCTCCTTTCTTATGTAGTGGATGGATTAGAGCATCTTTCTAATCTTCTGAAATCCATTCGGTTCGCCAAACTTCCTGTAGAATTTTGGTTATTTCCTTGATTGTACCTGGACCAGCGGATTTCAAAAGTTCAGCAGTGATTCCATCTTCACCAAAAGCTTTGTTATTTTTAAGCCGTTTGATTTGCCTAATTATTTCATCTTCATTCGGTGGTAATGAATCTGGGTTTGTTTGTTTAGGGTTTAGTGTTGGTAATGTGTTTAAGGGCTCAGGGCAGTTTAGTATTTGTTCAAAATATTTCGCAAGTTCTTTGCAATTGTCTTGGTTATTTAGAGCTAATTGTCCGTTTTCCTTTAGGAAGCAAAGACTTTGAGGTAAAGTGTTAATTTAGTATTATTTTCTTTTAGTTTGTCTAATTAGCTTCGATGTTTCTTTTCTTACTTTCAAAAAGATGTTATAGTTTATTACTGTTCTGCTACTATTACTGCTTGCTCGCAAACTTCATCCCACCACGGATGTTTTCTACGTTTTTGTAAAGGGACCAACTTTAAGGCTGTTTTAATAATTTTTTGTTTCAATTCTTGCCAGTTCTGTGCTGATTGTTTATCAAGCTCTTCTGTTAGGGCTGGTTTATATATATATATATATATATATATATATATATATATATATAAATAAGGCTTCCGCGGTCAGTAATATTAGAATTACTAGGTTCTCAGATAGAACCGCGTTTTAGATTTATAAAATCTCGACGTTTCGGCTTCCACTTTGAAGCCATTTTCAAGAGAATTTAGTTGATTTACTCCGAGGCCTCAATCTGCCTACTCCCCAGAGTTCACAACCAGAAAAGAACGTGGACGGCACGACCTCGGTATTAATAGGTGAGGTTGTAGGTGTGGCGCTCGGTTGAGGGGTAGGGGTGAGACGAGAGATGAACGTTTGACTAGAAGGGTTTCGAATGACCAATTTGGAAATAAGCGGTTTCCATGTGTTTGGAACTCTAAGACCGTCATCCCTCTTGTTTAAGCAGTCTGGACGTTTTTCGATCTCAATTGCTTCACGAATTATGTGGGGTTTGTAGGAATATATAGGTGTGAAACGACGAGATTTTATAAATTTAAAACGCGGTTCTACCCGAGAACCGAGTAATTCTAATATATCTACACTCAAAATTATTGTTGGTTAAGTGCAAAATAAAATATTGTGGATTACTAATTTAGTTCAGTAATGTGTGACTAATTCTGGTAATATACCTGCTGTGGATATTTTTACGATTACAGATTTTCTGAAAATTGACATTCGGTTCAATTCAGCTGAAGTTCGAAGTGCTAAAGCATCGATGTAAGTTTTTTAAATAATATTAATAATGTAAATGTAAACAGGAAACAAAATATTTCCGTCAAGTTCACGACACTCAATTAAACAGGAAACAAAATATTTCCGTCAAGTTCACGACACTCAATGTTACGATTGTGCAGCTTCAGCAGGTAATAAATACTCAAACAAAAAATATTATATAATGTTATAAATAGTAATCAATCATACAACATGACAGGTGGACAAAAGATATTTTCCAGTTTTGTAATTTATTTACTGAGCGAAAAAACTATATAAATCATAATTAGAAAAACAAAATCACTTTTATTCCAGTAAAAATGCACTGTTAAATATACATAATAAAACTTCTCTTAACTGGAATAATATGGATAATATATTATAGTAGATTATAATATGTAAACTACATTAATAATTAATTCAGAATAAAACTATCACTACCCAAAATTATATATATATATATATATATATATATATATATATATATATATATATATATATATATATATATATATATATATATATATATATATATATATATATATTTGTTTGATTGCATTTATTCACGTTTGCAATACTTTTAAAACAACATCGATTCTTCAAACCATCACACTCCTTCCTTTAATAAAACCATCCTTAATTTAACTAGTTTGTGTTCAACAAATCGTTGTATCTATATGTAAAGAGCGCAGTTAAAAAAAGTCAATTTATTTTCTGATGATCAAGTATTCATCAATAATTAAAGCAGCTGAAAGGACTCAGGCTGAAAAAAGCTTAATTAGATGGCTAATAAAGAAATATTTTTACATAGATATCAATAGTAAATGTAACAATATTCTGGAATTAACTGAAGTTGCTTTTTTTTGATAATTATGGAGCCATTATTACAAATCATACGCTCTTTAAGAGCTAGGTCAACTGATGCATAACAAACAGCGTTACTCTGCTGGCTCCAATAATAATAAATATTTTATCCTGAATAAATTCGCTTCTATCGCGCATTTCCCATGGCCAATATGGCGGAATAATTCCAGATTCCCACGGTCTGCTAACCAAGATACCAATTACGATGCAACCACTCTTATATTTATTCACTCAGCGATACGTAAATTTAAAATTTAATTAAATATAGTTGACATTTTAATTTTGGTAAAAATAATTATTTTATAAAAGATTTAATATAAATTTTAGATTAAGTATTTCATCGAAATATATGGTATTTCATCACATGACTGAACGGAAAAGGTCCTTTATACTGGTTCATGGTCCTCTTACTTTTTTCTATTTGAATCCTTGCGTATCCGTATCCTTCCTTGCGTATCCAAAACCTAATCTATATTATGGTCGTGTTAGGTAACACAAGATTTTCATTTCTCCTATATCTAATATGGGCAATGTGTTTTTATATCTCGTTAATATGGTTCTTTTTGTTTGCCCAATATACCTTTGATCACAATCTTGACAACTAATTTCGTAAATCCCCGACTTTTCGTGTTGATATACTTTATCCCTTGGATTACCCAGGACTTCTCTTAATTTATTTTATGGTTTGTACACAACCATAATGTCTATTTTTGTTCTGATCCTTTTGAAAAGTCGAAAATTCTCTCAATAATTTTCTAAACTTATGTTTAGATTAGATTATTAGATTAATTAATTAATCTACAATGTTCTTATTATAAGCGTTCACTTTGGATACCTCCCTAATTAATTTTAATTATTTGTTATAATTATCTTTGTTTAAAGGAAAATTGATTAATATATTTACCTTAAAATTTAAATTAATCTTATTTTGGAAGCTATGATTCGAATCGTTAGGAATGTATCTCGAAGTGGTGGTGTTTTTCTTCTAAAAATATCAAAATATTACCTATTTTAAGTAAACTATCATTGTTTTCGAGTTCATGCGTGAATATTATGTTTTGGGATTTACTATTTAAGTTCTTAATGTCTGAATGATTGTGGCGTGTTTATATATTTTTTTCCCTTTATTTGGGTTTTTCGCCACTATCTAAAACTCAAAAAATATGAAAAATACCTGTTCTTATGTAAAGAAAGAATCACTGGATACAAACAAAAAACCGAACGGAGACAAATTTCTCAGTAATTCTTTTTTGTAATAAATTTAACAAACGAACAAAATTTTAAAGATATAAAAAAGTTAATAAAATTTTTACAAACTTTTAACGTTAACGTTTCGGAGGGGTCCCTCCCCCCGTTTTCAAAACTAAACTAAAAAAGATATATTAAGATATATCAAGATGTTCGTATGCCTTGAGAGTTATTTATATAGTTATTTATATAACAACAAAGAACTTTTTGAGTCATTCCAAAATGAACGTGAGCATGCGACCCGACATAAATCCGATCTTTTACCATCAAGATATAATTTTAGTTATATTCAATATTATGTTTATTATATTTATTATTTTATGTTCACACTGTTCCGTGCCAACATGGCAGTTACAAATGTACAATTAATTGTTAAATGTACAATATATATATATATATATATATATATATATATATATATATATATATATATATATATATATATATATATATATATATATATATATATATATTATTACATATATTCTCTTGACCGTTTATTATTATTATTATTTTTTTATTTATTGGGACTTTTGGTCAGTAATTAAGTTTTAATTTTTAATTTTTTTATTAACGTTTCGGTTTAAACAATGAACCATCCTCAGAATAATTCTTCAATACATATAGCTTTTATAAAAAACACAAACTTATATTTAAAAACCTACCAATATTAAATTAAACAATTAATTTTTTAAATTTTTTAAATAATATGTGATAATTTTGTATAAAATTTTTAAATGACATGTTTGACTTTGACATATTTAACAATTCTTTCACCTTTAAATTTTTGTTTTTTATTATGCAAAAATAAAAAATTATGAAAATGTATTATTTAATAATGTTTTTGTATATACAACTTAAATTATCTGTATCATTTCTGAAATTAATGGTATTATATGTTTTTTTTATATAAATCATTTCTTTTATATATTTTTTTATATTATTTTTCAAAATCTAGGATTTTTATGTCGTTAAAATTAAAGTTGTGTTCATTGTCTATAACTAAACAATATTTAAAAAAACAGAATTAATGAACATAAAAAAAGCATTAGAAACTTTGAACCAAACGTAACTGCCCTGTCAAGGCATGCTATAGATAACGAACACAACTTTAATTTTAACGACATAAAAATCCTAGATTTTGAAAAACAATATAAAAAAAGAAATATAAAAGAAATGATTTATATAAAAAAAACATATAATACCATTAATTTCAGAAATGATACAGATAATTTAAGTTGTATATATAATAACATTATTAAATAATAAATTTTCATAATTTTTTATTTTTCCATCTAATATTCCACATAACAAATTCAAAACAATTAGGTTATAATAAAAAACAAAAATTTAAAGGTGAAAGAATTGTTAAATATGTCAAAATCAAACATGTCATTTAAACATTTTATACAAAATTATCACATATTATTTAAAAAAAATTAAAAATTAATTGTTTAATTTAATATTGGTAGGTTTTTAAATGTAAGTTTGTGTTTTTTATAAAAGTTATATTCAAAATGTGTAAGGAAACGGTAACAAGCCGACGATTACTATCCATAATATTCTAAAGCTTTTCAATGGCACCACTAAAAGCAAAATTGGACAAAATTCGCAGGAAACTGTAAAGAAGATAGCCCGCTGCTGCCAGTAGAAAAGAATAAGGACAAAACGAACCTCACACACGTATGCAACATCCATTATTTTGTAGAGAAAATGTAGACTTACATATATCTATCTCTCTATCTTTTTCGTTTTTCCACTTTTGCATTGTCCTCTTCTTGAAATAATAATATCTGACTGAGGTATTTTATAATTTTACACAGATACACTACGTCAGTAGGTTTTTGCTGAATATGAGTATTGGATCTGACATTTACTGTAAATACAATAACAAAAATCACAAATAAATTAAAAAGTTTGGCTTTATTATTTTATAAATAATCGCTTTGTTTAAAAACAAGTTTCTGACTTATTTAGTATCTCTTTTAATAAAACAGTTGTCAAATCAACACTAACGTATAGAGACTAGAATTTCTACGTAAGATAAGATGAAATAAATCGTTTTATGTAATGGATTGCACCAACACTTCGATTTGTGAAAATATCTATATCGCTAAATTCTTTATAAATTCATTTGAATTATTTTATTATTATTATTATTCACGTATAGGCCCTTGTGGACCACGCCAAGTACAGTTAGAGGCGTTTGTTGTTGTCAGCCATCCTTTGCGCCCATACTCATTTCATTCTTTCGTTATAAGCTTTTTTCATTTCGTCATACCAAGTTCTTCCAGTCTTCCTACATTTTTCTCTCTGGCCAACCTTCCAAACGTTAACCTTGTGTTTGAAACAGTCTCTATCCTGAATTTCACTTTGTGTAATATTTGCTGATCTTAGGTCCTCTTTAATTGCAGCAATCCATTTAATTATTTCTACTTTAGCTGTACTACAATTTTCATAAAATTCGACTATTTGTCTAGTTAGCCTACTCGGATTCATCCGTTTTATGTGTCCGTAAAACTTAAGTCTTCTTTTTCTCATATCGCTGTGTATATCTGTGTATTGTTTGATTTCTTGGTTTTCTCGAAGTCGGTATGTTGTCGTATTTATTTGTTTGGGGCCTAAGATTTTTCTTATGTTTTTCTTTTCTTCTTTTTAATGTCCTCGATGTCTCTCTTTCTATTCAAAATGAGCGTTTCTGCCCCATATAGACATTCTGGCTTAATAATGTATTGTAATACCTCAGTTTTGTGTTTTTAGATAGGCATTTTTTGTTGTAAATATTTTGCGTAAGTTCCAATGCAGATTCCATTTTTTGACATATTGACATAGGCCGCTTTTTCTAACCCGTTTTCCATGATTATTTCACCCAAATATTTGAATTGAGAGACTTGTCTGATGTTACCATATTTTGTTTTTAGAAATGGTGTTCTTAGTCTGTTGCAAGTCATATATTGTGTCTTTTCAAAGGAAATTGAATTATTTTATATAGATATTTAGAAAAATAGTGATAGAGATGTTGTTTAATTCAATATTTCATGTGTACAACTATGACAAAACAACTATAAACAAACTGATCAGCAACGACTTTGTCTTGACTTGAGCTTGGTGAATTCTTCAGGTCTAGCTGTTATAGTAGAGTTTTTGTATCTTTTAATCGATTTATTTCTACACTTTAAAAATGGTTCAGTATTTTCCGTTATTTTGAACGTGCAATGTCTTGAGATCATTATTGAAACGATGATGAAAACGATGAAAAAAGTTATTTCATGTTCTTTTTCTCTTCTTTAAAAAAGTCTGCCTTTTTGTCTTTTGTATGTTTTTGAACAGGATTCACAATAAAGCTGATATATCCTAGGATTATCTTGATTATTTACTTTTACTTTGCAATTTTTGATTAATTTTCCTTAACTATTTTTGTTTTAAAAACTATTTTAACATTGTTTATATATAAGAACTATATATATTGACAACAAAGGAAATACAGTCGCGTTCCATGCTAGTGCATTGTCGTTTCCTTGTGTCCGGTTTCTGCCGTCATCAGCTGGGCTCAAGCAGAACGCCCGGTGAGCGAATGAAGGGAACGACTAAAGCCATGACCATATAAATCGGTCATGTCGAATGGTGGCTGTAATCACATGCAGGACTGCCATCCTGTGGTAAACGGTAGCGACAGATAAATTGTGCGAGATCGTTCGTGGCCCGTCTAACCTCGGATAAGTACCAGGTCTGTCAACACGAACTCTATATATATATATATATATATATATATATATATATATATATATATATATATATATATATATATATATATATATATATATTCATAATTCAAATATCTGTCGCATACAAACTTATAGTTTAACTAAAACAATTTTGTGATAGAATTGTCGGAATTACCAAAGATCCCGTGTGATGAATGGATAGAGTGAAACGGGAAAGAAGTGCCGATACAACTTGCAGACTATTTCTCTGTCTCCGAGATTAATTTATTATCCGTCTCTTTCTTTTATGACCCTCAAGAATTCCTATTTCCGACAGTTTAAACTTCTCAATTATTCTAATTCACTAATGCACTCTCTCAGACGTCCGCTGGCTAAAATCTACGTCCCTTTCTTTTGTCTCGCCTTCTGCATCTCTTCTCGCCTAAGGTTATAATGTTATTATTCTATTTTTATTGAAGTATATAGTATAATTTTAGTATATAGAATAAAATAAAATAAGAACATTGTGATATTAGGCGAGAAAAAATGCAGACAACTAAAAAAAGGACGTAGATTTAATCCGCAAACACCTGAGAAAGAGACTGCATTAGTGAACTAGAATAATTGAGAAGTATCTGTATATATATATATATACCAGGTGTGCCATTAAGGATGGATCGCGGCCGTATTTTGAAAACTATTTATCCCACAGCTTTGGGGGATAAAAAAATTGTATCAAAAATGATCAAGAGAAATTCACCACGAATATTAAACATTTTTAAAAATCTTTTTTTTTTGTGTATTTTCAAGTGTAACCGAGTAAGAAAAATTCTCAGTTATAATTAGCAAAGTGTCTCCTACAACTTTGTTTTATGACATTTTGTCGTAACTTCGCGAATAAAGAAGTGGGGGGGGGGGGGGGGTTACCTATTTAGATAAAAAGTCGTCTAATGTCCGTTTGCCTTAATCGATTTTCCTCAATTTGGATTCATTTAAAAGGCAATTGCTGGGACAATCAGATAATCTGGGAGATAAATTATTTAGTTTATAAATGAAACCGCGAGGTGACGTTACATTCAACAATAGTTTTTTTGAAGTTTTGTTCAGTTTTTTCAAATGGAATGGTACAACTTTTACTACATGGCAAGAAAGGTAATTTAAAGAGGAATCGTCCAGTGAAAATCGATATCTCTGATATGTCAAGAGATATTTCGATTTTTCTGAAAAAAATCAATTAGTTTTAATTTTTACCGTAATATTAAGTTAAAAATTGGTCTTAATATTTAGGTCGCAATCGCAACCGCAACAATTTTATTTAAAAAATAAAATTATCTATTCAGTATCAATCATCATAAATGTTCTAATCCTGACCTTGATAATATTTTCTAATTTAATTACATAAGCGGAAAAAATGCCTTTCCCCAATTGTTGCATTTTCTCTTTTGTGATGCTTAAATACTACTTGACAGAATATTGAAATCAGTCATTAATAAATATACCTACTCTTTCTTTTAAACTAAATGAATGGATGAATGAAATGATGCGTTTTCGGGTTTCCAAATAAACGCACGCAATGCTTAGGTACATTACCAAAGAGTGTAAGAAGGGAACCATGGTTACATTTTCAACATTGCATTTATTGATTATTAATTATTATTATAATAATATGTAACAATGCCTTTTACGAAGAACGAGGCCTATGACATGTTGGCGGTGTTTCCAATGTTTTGAAAATGCATGCATTGCAGAGCGGCAATATGCAAGTCAATATCTCGAAAGAAGGCATTATTCGAAGAAGGTGTTTACACGTCTAGCAAGACGCTTACGAGAAACAGGAATTGTGCATCCAGATCCAGTCCGCACCAGGTTACGTTCGATTCGTAATGGAGATAATGTCGTAAATGTTCTGGCTTATGTTGAAACCAACCCCCATTTAAGTATCAGACAAACATCTGAAGAATTAGGTGTTAGCAAGACATCCGTTCATCGAATCTTAAGAGATAACAAGCTGCACCCCTATCATGTTGTCTTACACCAAGCCCTTTTGGATAACGATTTCGACAGACGGTTAGACTATTGTCACTGGTTAAAAAATATGTGTAGTGGAAATAAACAATTTTTAAAACGCATACTATGGACTGATGAAGCTACTTTTAGCAGTGATGGAGGCATTAACTTACATAATATGCACTAGGGGGCAGTTGCTAATCCACACTGGATGTTAGAAATGAACAACCAAAATAGATGGAGCGTGAACGTATGGTGTGGTGTTTTGGGAGACAAAATTATTGGTCCCTTTATTGTTAATGGACATTTAAATAGTGAAACATTTAAATTTTTTACAAAATGGACTGCCAGAACTAATGGAAGATGTTTCGTTGGAAACAAGAAGACAAATGTGGTACCAGCATGATGGATGCCCTGCCCACTTCTCGCAGGTGGTTCGAAACTTTTTGTATGCTTCGTTTCCAAATCGTTGGATAGGACGGGGTAGTTTATTTTCGTGGCCGGCGCGCTCACCGGATTTGACAGTCCTCGATTTTTACTTGTGGGGAAGACTAAAAGACCTTGTTTTTCAAACTCGTCCTATCACACGAGAAAACATGATTGAAAGAATTCAAAATTCAATAACCAGCATTTCAAGAGCGGGAATTGAAGCTGCCGTTTTTAGTACTCGTCGAAAAATAAATCTTTGCATTTCTAAGGATGGAAGGCATTTTCAACATTTAGAAAGGCGTTAAAGTTCAGATTCTCTTAATTATTAGACTGTTGTGCTGTTAATTTTATTTGACTGTTGTTCTTATTATTATCTTCGTTGTTGGCCCGTTGGCCTTTAAACACGCTTCAAATTAATATGGCACGAAGAATTTGGACCAGTCCTAAGCCTGGGTAAAGTGTGAAGGAAGACAAATATTAGGTTAATATTTTTTTAACTTAATGCAGGTAGTAGTGAAATAATAACTGATTTTTTCAGAAAAATCGAAATATCTCTTGACATGTCAGAGATATCGATTTCGGGTTTTCACTGGATGATTCCTCTTTAAATTACCTTTCTAGGCATGTAATAAAAGCTGTACCATTCCATTCGAAAAAACTGAACAAAACTTAAAAAAACTATTGTTGAATGTAACGCCACCTCGCGGTTTCATTTATAAACTAAATAATTTATCTCCCAGATTATCTGATTGTCCCAGCAATTGCCTTTTAAATTAATCCAAATTGAGGAAAATGGGTTTCGGCAAACGGCCATTAGAGGACTTTTTATGTAAATACGTAAAACTCCCCCCCACTTCTTTATTCGCGAAGTTACGACAAAATGTCATAAAACAAAGTTGTAGGAGACAGTTTGTTAATTATAACTGAGAATTTTTCTTACTCGGTTAACTCTTGAAAATACACACAAAAAAATATTTGTATAAATGTTTAGCTCGTCACGCCCTCTTGCCGTCGTTTTAGAAGCTTAAAAATATTTTTGGTGAATTTCTCATGATCATTTTTAGTACAATTTTTTTTTCCCCAATGTTGTGGGATAAATAGTTTTCAAGATACGGCCACGATCCATCCTTAATGGGACACCTGGTGTATATATATATATATATATATATATATATATATATATATATATATATATATATATATATATATATATATATATATATATATATATATATATATATATATATATATATATATATATATATATATATATATATATATATATTAAAAAGCTAAGGTAGTTCGCCCATGCTCCACGTGATGCTTTGCCATTCCTTCATCCGCCATCCAAAGCGCCAGCAAGCATCTCCCAAGAGCTGTTTCTGGCCTTAAGCCGTCATCAGTCGTCAACGCCCTCTAATCCCTAGAAGGGCTCGCTAGGCTAGCGTCAGAGGAACACCTACCGCTAAACACCATCTTTTGTTATCGGAATACTTATACCTGCATATCTTCCCTCATCCGAGAACAAGTCCCATTTAATTAGGAACTCTCTCATCACTTCTCTAAACTTTTCCCAATAAAACCCAACTTTTTTCATAAATCCTCCCTTCCCCCTTTGGATAGGCAATGTGCGGTTGTATGGACTCGTCTCAGAATTGGACACTATTTTCTTTCGCATGGCTACCTTCTGAGAGGAGAATAGCCACAGATGTGTATACCTTACAACTTACCTCTTACACTAAAACACATCCTTACTGAATGCAGGGCTCTTTGTTTCCTCAGACAAAAACATAATTTACCACAAGAACTATCATCCCTCCTTTCAAAATATGGATCTTTTCCCATCTATAAATATACCTATTTTTCTTTACAATTAATTTAACTTACATTATTATTACTATGTACTAAAGGGTATTCCATTAAGAGGTTTCGAATGTTGGTAACGAATAAAAGAAACGTTTCATAACATAACATTTGCGGAGTAATATCATGAATTATTCGCCTAATTTCTTCTTTCAACTGTTGAACGGTTTGCGGATTATTTTCGTAAGCTTTGCTCTTCACATAGCCTACTTGCTCTTCACATACACTACAGATGAAGGCAAATGACAGTAATTTTTGCGATAAAATCATTTTCAGTGACGAGGCTCATTTAATAAATATAATCTTGTAACAAACTGGGAGAAGAGATATCCCTCTGTAGTTGTTTAAATCCGTTCTATCTCCTTTCTTGTGTAGTGGATGCATTAGATCATCTTTCCAATCTTCGGGAATCCGTTCGGTTCGCCAAACTTCTTGTAAAATTTTGGTTATTTCCTTGATTGTACCTGGACCAGCGGATTTCAAAAGTTCAGCAGTGATTCCATCTTCACCAGAAGCTTTGTTATTTTTAACTCTCTAGATTTACCTAATTATTTAATTTAATTTTAAATTTAATTTAATTCTAATTTATTTCTGTTTTTTGACTGTTCCAATCTTTGAATGCTTTACTTCGGCTTAATACTGCTTGCTCGCAAACTTCATCCCACCACGGATGTTTTCTACGTTTTTGTAAAGGGACCAACTTTAAGGCTGTTATAATAATTTTTTGTTTCAATTCTCGCCAGTTCTGTGCTGGTTCTTCATCAAGCTCTTCTGTTAGGGTTGGTTTTATTTTCGTAGTTTTATCTTTATAAAATAAGTAATAAATAAAATAAGTAAATAAATTTTATTCGTATAAAATAAGTTTTATCTTTATTATACTAACTTTAACATGTATTATTTTTACTAATTACTTTTATTACTGTATTGTCAACCTGTTTATCTATACTAACATTTTTAATATGTATGTAATATATTATGCGTTCCTTTACACATTATAGTCAGCAACTTTATGTAAACAATTTTTGAAACTGATTTCCAACCCCCTAAGTTACATCTAAATGTAACTAATAGGTAAATAGTCTTGTTGCTGATGCGGCTATATCAATCTCTGAATTATCTCTCTCTTTCTCTCTCTCTTTCTCTCTCTCGCTCTTAATGTTCCTCCCTGTCTCAGTCCAGATGCAGTTATAAACTTTATATACTCTATTTTTTGTTCGGACATAGTTTGTAGTTTCCGAATCAAGGTTTGGGATACTTATTTCCTTATTTACATTATATTTATCGAGTACTGTCCAAATCTGCCTTCAATTAACTAAGTCGAATGCCTTTGAAATATCTATAAAACATACGTTTATAGTTTCGTCTGTCTCTATTGTTATCTCAATTACTTGCTGTAATACAAATATTGCATCGTTTACTCCTCTGCCTAGCCTAAATCCATTCTGTGCCTCATCCAAGTTCTTCTTGATCTTTGCTTTTAATATTTCCGTTAATATGTTCTCATATATATTTTCGATTGAACTCGGTAAGGATATGCCTCTCTAGTTTTCACCGTCTCTTGTATCCCCCTTCTTGTATATCGGAAGAATTACCGCTAATTGCCGGTCCGCCCGTATTTTATTATCTCTCAGTTTTTTTTCACTAACTGATGTAAGTAAGAAAGGTCCGATCCCTTCGGGAAGTACAAATCAAGTTTGCCACGTTCGGTTTTTAAAATAACAATTTTCTGATATTTACTTCAATAGGTGTTGAAAGTGTCCACCGTTTACCGCAATACACTTTCGCAAGCTCTTTATTAAATGACATTCACCAGTTCGCCTGGTGTATTGATTTCATCATGGTAAACTAAAGGCTTTATATGACCCCACAAATAAAAGTCTAACGGATTAATGCCTGGGCTACGAGGTGGCCAAGGAAACTCACTACCGCGTGGATTCAAATGATTTCGCACTGCAAGAGTAAAATGCGGTAACAAATTGTATTTGAGACGGATTAATGAAGAAACAATCCATGTAACACTTTGAGTACAGTGAATCATGGTGGTGATCAAAGTATGCAGGTGTTTTTGATATAACGGAGTAGGTCCAATATGTTGGATCAAAGAGAATATGACAAAATAAGTTTTCTTTGGAATCTTAGAGATAATTTTGCTACCTTACACTGACGAGATTATATATTTACAGTGAATTTACCAATAAAACAAACCAAAAAACCTTATGTCTTGTTTCTTTTTCCGTTATTTTCGTTCTGTTTGGACAATTGATCGGTAATATTTATCACTGAATATATAATCAGAAATATACCCGTGAATGATTTAATTACAAGCACGACTCCGTTAGAATAGAGATATATGTTTACCAATTCAAATTCCAGCCGGTTGCGTTTTCAATATGCCACATTTCCTGATACGCTATCGCGCCAAATTTCCCGAAAGACGAACTTCCCGAACCCTAGTGGTGGAAACATTTTTACATGTCTCGGTTCGATTTCCAAACAATAACACCGTTAATAGAATCGCTCGGCACTCTGTTTTTCAGTTATTTTACAGCTGCGTAAAAAATCATACCTGGACATGTACTCTGTGACATAAAATAGGAGATGTAAATTTATATGTATTATTTATTCGACAAACCTTTAAACCTATATAAATAAAAATAAATGATAATCGTTCGTAAGCGCATCACTTGAGAACGGCTGGGCCGATTTGGGTAATTTGTTTTATTGAAATGTTCGAAATAGTCTGAACAAGGTTATTAGGGAAAGAAAAACTGGAAAAGTGGCCCGGAAAAATTGGAAAATTCAGGAAAATCTAAAAGTGCTTTGTTTCTATGGGATTTTTGTATGAACTCAAGTCAATAACTCACTCAATTCGAACCCTGGATATGCGTAATTCTTTTTTTGTTTTGTTTGCTATTGTCTTGCAAAAGACCATAATGATTGATTTGAAAATTGTTTTGTCTTTCAAAAATTTTTTTTCCTAAACAGTTGTAAAAAAATGAGAGTGTAAAAAAATAGCATTATAGTATTAGGGCTAGTCCGTCCCTGGCAAAGTAAATAACCCCAATGTGTTTAAAAGGGTTCATTTTAAGGAGACTTACCTAGTAACCATCATATTAAAAAAATATTAAATTACACCTTGTGCTTCAAAAGTTATTTAAAAACAGACGATTTCCAGGGGCGTCCGTTATAAACCCGTATCTCCGTAAGGGGGACCGTAGGAAAAAAGTGTATAGGAGTTTGTCATATTATTTTTATGTGTTCTATCTGAATCCGGGAGTTTGTCCACATAATCTGGGGCGTCCTCTATATATATATATATATATATATATATATATATATATATATATATATATATATATATATATATAGGAGTATATAGAAAGGAGGAGGATATATAGAAAATAGGAGTAAAGCTAAAGTAGAAATAATTAAATGGATTGCTGCAATTAAAGAGGACCTAAGATCAGCAAATATTACACAAGTGAAATTCAGGATAGAGGCTGTTTCAGACACAAGGTTAACGTTTGGAAGGTTGGCCAGAGAGAAAAATGTAGGAAGACTGGAACAACTAGGTCTGACGAAAGGAAAAAAGCTCATAGCGAAAGAATGAAATTAGTATGGGCACAAAGGAAGGCTAATAACAACAAACGCCACTAATTGTACTTCGCGTGGTCCACCAGGGCCCATACGTGAATAATAATAATAATTATATATATAATATATATATATATATATATATATATATATATATATATATATATATATATATATATATATATATATATATATATATATATATATATATATATATATATATATATATATATATATATATATATATATATATATATATATATATATATATATATATATATATATATAAAGAGTATTCCATTAAGAGGTTTCGAATAAAAGAAACGTTTCATAACATACCTGAAAGTTATTTATGGCAGGTCGAAACTGGACAGTATACAATTATACGTGGAATACATCTGTCAATGTCAATGTCAGGTTTCGAATGTTTTGTTTTGCTAGTCTTCTTATCTCAAACTTTGTTTATGTTATTCAGTTTCATTGTGGAATTCAGTACAATTTCAGCAATGGAGCGCTACACAGTAGAACAACGTGTTTACATTGTTAAAATGTATTTTCAAAATGAGTGTTCTGTGAGAGCCACATTTCGGCGACTTCGTGAATACTTTGGTGTATGCAATCGTCCGTCAGAAGTAACCATTCGCAAAATAATGCGTAGATTCGAAACTACCGGATCTGTGAAAGATATTGAAACAAAAGTCCGGGAACGTCCTGCTCGTTCGGTTGAAAATATTCAGGCGGTTCGTGAAAGTGTTACTGAAAATCCACAAATGTCTGTTAACAGGCGCGCGCAACATTTGGGTATCAGCAGAACTTCAACGTGGCGAATTTTGAAAAAAGACTTAAGTCTACATCCTTACAAAATTCAGCTAAAGCCAGCCGACCATGGGCAACGCCGTGCATTTGCCAATTGGATCCTACAGATGAAGGCAAATGACAATAATTTTTGGGACAAAATCATTTTCAGTGACGAGGCTCATTTCCACTTAAACGGTTACGTAAATAAACAAAATTGTCGCATCTGGGGCAATGAAAATCCTAGAGAAATCCACGAAATCCCGATGCATGCTTGACGTGTCACAGTTTGGTGCGGTTTTTGGGCTGAGCGTATCATTGGACCGTATTTTTTTAAAGATGAAGATGAACGATCTGTTACAGTAAACGGATAATGATACCGAACGATGATTGATGTTTTTTTATGGGATCAAATAATGGACATGGATTTAAAGAATATGTGGTTTCAACAAGATGGTGCGACATGTCATACAGCACGTGAAACATTGACTTTATTGCTCTCGCGGAATGGGAACGTAAATTGGCCACCAAGGTCATGCTACTTGACGCCGCTAGACTATTTTTTGTGGGGCTATGTGAAGAGCAAAGCTTACGAAAATAATCCGCAAACCGTTCAACAGTTGAAAGAAGAAATTAGGCGAATAATTCCTGACATCTGCAAATGTGTTCAGCAGTAATCGAGAATTTCAACAAAAGAATTGTGAGCTACCAGAGAAGTCATGGCGGTCATTTGACAGATGTTGTATTCCACGTATAATTGTTCACTATCCAGCTTCGCACTGCCATAAATAACTTTCAGGTATGTTATGAAACGTTTCTTTATTCTTTAAGGTGACTTGTCAGTTGGACTTTTCAGTCGAAGCGGACAACACTTGAAAATGCCAAATGCGATTTTGGCGAAACGTCGTGACTCTTCACAGAATCCACGGATCGAAACCCGGAATGACTTAGAAACATTATCTACCATCCGTGAATATATTAGATATAACATGGGAGTAATTTCTTCGGAACGCGCACTTTTTTGTCTTGTTTTTGTTGTAACATTGAGCACAATAAGATGCATTCGGACATTAAAATATAACATATATATATATATATATATATATATATATATATATATATATATATATATATATATATATATATATATATATATATATATATATATAATCACATCTTTTTTGACTAACTGCGTGGATTAATTATAAGGAAGTCAATTCGTTACTTTTTATAAATAAATAATGATTTATTATTGATTATAAAGTTTGTTTTAGTATTATAAATAAAAATTGTGAATTACTGTAACTATTTTATCTTTACGAGGGTTGATCAATAAGTATCCATGCTTGAACTAAAGACGTAATTTTTTCACAAATTCATCTTTATTCTTCAACATAGTGTCCTTTAGGTCTATACACTTTTCCCAACGTTGCTGTCATTTGTTCATACGATTTTTCAAACTCTCCAAAATTTGCTTCTGTCTCGACGATAACCTCTTTATTTGAGCTGATTTAAGCTTTTTTCTTGTGAGCCATGTTTTCAAGTTAGGGAACAGAAAAAAGTCGCTCGGTGCCGGGTCGGGAGAGTAAGGTGGGTGCGGAAGCAATTCGTACAACGGTTAGTCGTACCCGCTTGTTGTCCACCGTGAGCAATCGAGGTACTCATCGGACCGACACTTTCCTCACATCTATCTTATCATTTAAAATCATGGTTCCGTACAATTTTGGCCGTAACAATTAAAGATGAATCGCCAAATGGCGTCGTGTCTCCTTCAATTCCTTATCGAATCAGTCCAACACTGTACTGAATCAAAGTACTGAATCAGTCCAACACTACAACTCACTGTAGTACTGCCCTGTGAAAGTCCATGAGGATCATTCCTTTGGAAATCCAAAAAGTCGTGGCCTTTCCGGCGGATGGGACCGTTTGTGCTTTCTTCGGAGCAGATTCACCCAGATAAATCCATTGTTTTGACTGTCTTTTGGTCTCTAGCGTGTAATAATGTATCCAGGTTTCATCAACGGTGACGACTTGACGTAAAAAGTCCTGCGGATTTCGCTTAAAGCCGTCCAAACACTGCTTTGACATGGTTAGTCGTACCCGCTTGTTGTCCACCAACAAAAAAAAAACTAACCCATGAATTTATCTGAAAATCAGCATGAGGTCGTTCAGCAGTCTCTTGTACACGATGGCAATATCAATTTTACTCGTCAATGCCATCTTCTATCAAACACGGGCTCAATCACATCTTATCAATCATTGATCAACCCTCGTATATATAAAATTTTATCGTTATTTTGACGCATAAGTATCGCTCGTACTTTCTTAAAAATCGAAGAGAATGATACGGATCACCATGTATAATCTTTGGAGGTTAATTCTGCAACAAAACGTATTCAAAGGCAAAAACCTCACGATAGGCATACGGTATAAACGTTCACGTTTCTATTATAGTCAATGCTCTGCCTTTTAGTCGGGCATAATATCGTCGTTATATTTCAATCTGATGATTAATATGATCGCAGCGTTGCCGTTTATTGCGCCGGCGGTCAAGTATTGGAACGAAATTTAATTAATGACATGATCCCCGCTCGCCCATATACCGATGTTAATTGTCACAGATTGGTAAATACCTGGGGTGGGCATTTGACGTTTGCCTGTCTCTTGCACATATTTCTGTTAGATATATTCCATCATTTGCCTGTAATTTAGTCAAAAACATTGACAATATTAACGGCATCATCCAACTGGAATAATTACAATGTTGGTGTTTATGTATCCCGAATAATAAATAAAAACCAATATTTATCATTGAAAATGGTTTTATTGTTTTTCACAATATTCTCCGCGATGATCGATACACTTTTACATACGCTTGAACCAGTTTGCATAGTACTTTTTTCATTCCTCTTGAGGTATCTTCAAATGCATTTTTGAAGCATCTTATATGCATTCTGAACGTATCGACCTCTTCTTCTAGCGTCGAGAATCGTTGAGCAGATATTTTATTCTTCACGAACGGGGACAAAAACAAATTATTGGGTGCCAAGTCAGAACTGTACGACGGATGATCCATCAATTCGATGTTTTGACTGGTCAAATATTGAGTTGTTCGGTCCGATGTGTGAGAGTTCGCATTGTTTTGGTAAAGAATGATCCTGAGTCGTTGGTTGTTTTTTCCTATAAAGTCCAGTTTATGGGTTTAGACCCATAAAGTCAACTGCTGTTTACATTCCGGCTCACAGGCATAGTTCTAAGATTTGTCATCTGTGTACATGTTATATACGGCTTTTCATGCACCACGATTGTATTTTTTTGCTTAAAACAGTTGGGTTTGTTAATGCTTTTTTGGAATAAGGGGATGATGAACACAGAAAAGTATTATACTGCATTGTTGATGAAATATCACGAATACTCTTCAGACTTGGCTCCCTCCGATTTCATTCTCTTCTACCAAATGCCGGGCTGCAATGAAATTTAAATTAAATGAATCATCACCGAAACAAAGGTCTGCCTTGCAAAGTATTCGACAAGTGCCTTTTAAAATTTTATATGAAATGGTATCAAAATTTACTGGAAACTTGTACAGTTGATAAAAAGTTTTTTTCGAAAGAGCCGTTTATGTTAATAAATGCATTTAAGAAAAGAATTTACGGCTTAAATATTTTTCTCGGCATTTTAGGTTTTTTTTTTCATCACCAAGAAAACTTCCTAACTACAATCCTTTTAAAACTTTTAAGGAAAGTCGTCTTTAACGTAAGTTTTAAATGGGTTGCAGTGAAGTATGCAGAATGATAGAAGTGATAGCAAATAGGAAATCTACCGTAACGAGATCTTCCAATATTCCTTATGGTGGTCTATTTATTTTTACATAGTAGTTTTTGGTTTTTTAATATCAAAATGTGTTTATTAACACCGGAACAATATGTTATAAATAAAGTTTTGATAAATATATAGAGTGTAAGGAAAAGTACTTTCGGAAATTAAACGAACGATTCTGGATATCATTTTAAAGAAAAAAAATATTCAAAAACATTTTTTACATTTAAATATATATAAAAACATATTTGACAAATATCACTTGGCTATTAATTAATAAATAAACTACAAAGAATCTTGAATCGAATTTTATGAAAATAGGAGTAAAGCTAAAGTAGAAATAATTAAATGGATTGCTGCAATTAAAGAGGACCTAAGATCAGCAAATATTACACAAAGTGAAATTCAGGATAGAGGCTGTTTCAGACACAAGGTTAACGTTTGGAAGGTTGGCCAGAGAGAAAAATGTAGGAAGACTGGAACAATTTGGTCTGACGAAAGGAAAAAAGCTCATAGCGAAAGAATGAAATTAGTATGGGCGCAAAGGAAGGCTAACAACAACAAACGCCTCTAATTGTACTTCGCGTGGTCCACCAGGGCCCATACGTGAATAATAATAAACAAAAAATCTAATGAACATTCCGCTTTTCGCTTTCTCACCTTGGTAGATTAACTGATCCGAAACGGTTACTGACATTTCCCTTTTATGCTGGTGTAGTTCCACCCCTTGAAATGTCGAACTTTTCTTTGAAAGGTAGAGTTCGACGAAAAAAAATTGGTTTTCCTCGAAGTCCTGGGAAACTTCGTGGAGGTTAATTAGAAAAGGAAGACTTTTGTCTTCATCGGAAAATTGACGGGTTCGCGTCCAAATGCCGCGTCGTCGACCAGCGGGTGCCAACGGTCTGCCATTTGAAGACGGGATACAGGGACTTATGATGGCGGACCTTGTTAGGTTTTAAGCAGGCTGGAAAAACTTGAAAAGTTCGGGTCCCGTGGGCCTGCTGCCTGCAATTAGAGGGACGAACACGGAATTAGTTTTTGGGCTCTCCAAGGGAGGTTTGGAGGGCGGCGGATAACTGGGCCTGGAATTTGCTCACCAGTTGTCCCTTTAGTTACTCCATAAGCTCGGAGAAGGGATTATTTAGTTGTGGAGCGGGCAGGTTGGCAGGAACCGTGTTCCGCTGAGACCCCCACACAAGGTTGGGGGGGGGGGGGGTATAACTTTATGGTTTTGCAGACCTGAAAAGACCCTTTGGTTTTGTTTATAACTTGATTCTTCGCTGCCTTGTTGTTAGTTAGTCTTGCCGGGCATCCTTGAAAACTCCATAATTGACACACGTTGCAGCGTTGTCCTTATCCTTCTTGCACTCTCGTGAAGGGTGCAGCTCGGAGCACTTCACGCAGGCTAAATTTGCATGGCATTTTTTGGCCGAATGAACGAACTGTTGCCAGTTAAAACACTGCCCAACTAGGCCATTCGATCTCTGACCCTGAATCTTGATTTCTTGTTCAAACAGTGTTTTGATGTTGAATATTTCCCCCTCCTCCTTGGAAATAACAAATTGTAATATTGCCATTAGGGCTATCTTGCTGGTTTTTCATCTTTTGACATGGATCGGATGAAAACCCGTGTCGATGCGCTCTTGCTTCACCTCTAACGCTGGTATAGATTCCACTACACCCCTGATGATCACACGCAAGTTGCGCTCATCCGGGGTGCAGAAGGAATGATAATTATAGTCCCTCTTATCTAGGATGTAGTCATCAAAAGTCGATTGTCTCACCATGACTCCGTTGGGCTTTGTTGTTGATGTTCCCAGTTAGATTCATTTTTCTTTGCAAATCCAGTGGATTTGTAAGTATGACCCCTTGTCCTCCGGTGGAACTTTGTTGATGGAGTTTTGTCCTGCTTCCTGGGCTGACTTTGATTTGGTGTCGCCTGGCTTGATGGTGCGGGCTTCTTAAATACAGGGGTTTGGGATGAGCCGACTTCGCCACTCTCTTGGTTTGTTTCTTCTTATTTCTTCGTCGGGTACTATGGTCGGACTCCGACGCTGAAGTCCACTCAGTTTCTGATGGCCCACCTCGTAAACCATCCTCATACATCAGCTGGTTTCTTTCCTTTTCACCATCGACGGCTTCGATAAAAACCTCCGATTTTTGTTGTTTTTCGAACTGGCTTTCCTCTTAATGTCTCAGTCTCTCTTAGAAGCTCTTCGTTCTTCTCGACTAGTTCCTGATTTTCATTCCGGAGCCCGTCTAGCTCGGAATACGAGAGTTTACTCATTTCTTGAGTAAACCTACTTTGATCTTCTAACTGTGCAATCCTCTTCTTTTTATCGGCCGAAGGCTTCTTTTGTGATGGTAAACCCCTTGGGCGTTTTGTTGAAAATTTCATCTTAGGCAAAAAGAGGCTTTAGACTTTCGAAGTGGATTATCTCAACAACACTGCATCGATCAATTTTTGGCGATGAAGCGCCATCTAAAACCCCTGCATGCCACTGGTTTAGTGAATTTAGCAGTGGTCGTCGTTCGTTCATGGAAGAATTCAAAGAAGGTCGTCCAAAAATGATTGTTGATGATTGTGAAATAACAGATTAATGAGGTATGCAGCAGCAAAAATTGGAGATTATCAATATGTCTTTAGGAGAAGCCGATCTACCATAGAAGCGGTACATATAGTAAAGCAAATAATTGAAAAATCTCAGGAATATGGAATGGAATTACAAATTGTGTATATTGATTTCAAGCAAACTTTCGATAGTCTGAAACGGGGGCAAATAATAAAAGCTATGACGGACATGAAAATAGCGGGCAAGCTAATAAGACTAAGAGAAATGTCAATAAAAAAAATCACAAGCAGTAGTTAGAACAACGGAAAGCGAAACAGAGGATCTTGAGATTAATTTAGGAGTGAGGTAGGGAGATCAGCTATAAACAACATTGTTTGTACTGATACTGGATGCAGCAATCAAAGAGTGTAAATTCACGGGAACAGTCATCAATAAAGCGATACCAGCGGTTGAATACGCAGACGATCTTACTGTGCTAGCTAGAGACAGAATAAGTCTGGAAGTAACAATCCAGAAAATTGGACAAGCAGCAAAGAAAAGAGACCACACAATAAATCAAGAAACAAGCAAATATATGGAAGTAAGGAAAGAAAATATAAGAGTTACAGGCGGGTGACATAGCCTATTATAAATTCAAAAGCATTATGAAAAGCAAAGATATAAGTATAAATACAAAATATATATATATATATATATATATATATATATATATATATATATATATATATATATATATATATATATATATATATATATATATATATTGTATAAATACAAAAATAAAAGACTTTGCTGATTTGGCCATATAAGAAGAATGAAAGATAACAAAGTAGTAAAGAAAATTACAGTGTGGAGATCAAATATTAACAGAGAAAGAGGGAGGAGGGAGATAAGGATAAGACAAACAATAGGATAAAATAAGTCAAGAATAGAGGAACCTGGACTAATTCACCACAAGCGGGAAGACTTGCCCCAAGGCAGATGGTGTTAAGAATCACCGGGTTAGATCAGGCTGCCATTGGACTTTTGACATCGCTGTGCTTAATATAGGGACTACGAAAACGGAGGCCCGATTGCATGAACTGCTAATCGAACTTGACAACATACATTGGGATATTATTGGGCTCTGTGAAACACGAAGAAAGGGCGAAGATTTAATCAAACTGGAACCAACTGGGCACGTACTCTACACCAAAGGTACAGAAAATGGACGTTGTGGCGGAATTGGCTTCCTTATAAATCGAAAGCTACAGGACAGTGTATTAAAATTTGAAAGTACAGCTGACCGACTAGCCCAATACGCCATTCAGCTGAATAAAAAGTTCGGCTTCAAATCGTCCAAGTTTATGCACCAACTATAAGTCATAGTGATGAGGAAATTGGGGAATTTTATAATGATGTGGCCCAGCTTTTATACAAGGAGAAATGAAGGTACAAAATCCTGAAAGACGATTTTAATGACAGAATTGGAACAAGAACTGATGAAAATGCAACTGGCCCATGTGGAATAGGTGAGCGAGACAATACAGGTAACAGATTGGTTGATTTTGCTGAAGGACAAGAACTTTATATTATGATTTAGTTCTATAAGAAAAATATCAGCAGAAAATGGACATAGAATAGTCCATCTGGACTCACAAGTAAAATTGATTACATCATGACCAACGATAAAACAATATTTTACAATTGTACTGTCCTTAACAATTTTAATGTTGGAAGTGACCATCGAATGGTACGAGCAAAAGTTAGGATTAACTGTCGAAGAAAGAGTGAAAGAATGGTAAGATCAAAGAAGGGCAAAGTGGCTACTGGGAAACTGCTGGAGAGAGCCAGAGATTTGGAGATTGCTTTGTCAAACCGCTTTGCTGTGTTACAAGATCCGGAGGAGATGGAAATATCAATTCAATATGAAGAAATCGCTAACAATGTGCTTCAAACGGCTGCTTTAATAGCACCAGAAGAAAAATGTCTCAAACAAACAAAAATCTCCAGTGAGACCATTGATTTAATGAACAAACGACGGACAATGATAAATGCAGGCAGTTCTTTTGGCAGAGTTTAGTACGCTGAGCCCTGCAAAACTATAAGAAAACGTATCAGAGAGGACACGCGCCGATTCAACATGCAACTAGTGCAAAAAACCCTGAAAGAAAACAAAAGAATTAACAAGGCTAGGCAGAAGCTGAGAAACAAGAGAACGCAAATTTATGCCTTAACACTTGAGGATGGTACAGTGTGCAGGGCGCATACTCAAATGTTAGAGGTTGTCAGAAAGTTTTATTCCCAGTTATATGAAGATCAGAACCAATCAAAGACAACAATACCCACAGAAGAAGGAAGTGGAGGAAGTAACAAATGCTATAGAATCGATGAAAAACGGTAAAGCTCCAAGAAAAGAAAAATGTAACTGTCGAAATGCTTAAAGCTGGTGATCGGACGTTACATAAAGCACTGGCAAAATTATACTCAAAAATGCCTCAAAAAACAAAATATACCTGACTTATGGAAAAATGCAGAAGTGATCCTTTTAAATAAAAAAGGAGCACAGGAAGATTTAAAGAACTGCCGTCCAATCAGCCTACACTCAGTAATGTACAAAGTTTTCTCTAAGATAATATCTAAAAGATTATCAAGAAAACTGAATGATGCGCAACGAAGGGAACAAGCAGGATTCAGAAGTGGATTCACTACATCCAGGTTATACAGCAGGCCCTAGAAAGGTACAACAAATACACTATGCCACTGTGCTTGGCTTTTATCGACTACGAAAAAGCATTTGACTCCATCTCAAAGTGTGCCATAATGGATGGACTGCTTAGCCAGGGGTTAGACAAAGCATACGAAAACCTCCTAGTATTGATATATGATGGAGCTACAGCGACAATTCATCTTGATGATATTGAAGTGGGAATGAATGTAGAACGAGGTGTAAGACAGGGTGGCGCAATATCGCTTATTCTTTTCTCGGCTTGCCTTGAAGAAGTATTCCGTAAACTGGATTGGGAATAGGATGGTGTAAAGATCAATGGTTCAAACTTAAACCATCTTAGATTTGTAGATGATATCATTCTCCTTTCACAATACCCAGAGGAGCTGCTAAGCATACAAGAGCTGTAAAGGCTGGCAGGCATTTGGCAGGCTCAACACAGGGTTTAAAAGTAGACTCCCACTTTACCTGAAAAGGAAAGTCTTCGATCAGTGCGTCCTGCTCGTTATGACATACGGCAGTGAAATCTGGACACTCACATCGCAATCAATTTAAAAACGTCGGGTAGCACAGAGGGGAATGGAAAGATGTATGCTTATTATAAGACGAGACAGAAAGCCCTGCGCATGGATAAGGGAACAAACGAAAGTCTGTGGCATCATTGGAAGAGTAAAGCAATTGAAATGGAGATGGGCAGGCCATATACCAGGGTGCTGGGACGACAGCTGGACCAAGACAATCCTGGAGTGGATACCGTTTGATCGCAAAAGAAGACGCGAAGAAGACCGAAAGCTCGATGGACTGATGACAACGTTAAATATATAGGACCCCAGTGGCAGAGGAAAGCACAGGACTGTAAAAGTTGGCAGCGTGCTGAGGAGGCTTTCATCGTCCAGGGGATCGACACGGGCTGATGATGATGATGATGATGATGGTGATATGTGTATATTGAATCGTGTATCGTTCCATGGTGAATTAATTTAATGTACTGAACCCAACAGCCTCTGAGTGACATTTACATTTCAAAGAGTGTTGCTTTGAGTAGAGCGATTACGTTTCAAAGTTCTAACACTCTTATTGGAAAACTCTTTATTTTTTCAGATAAAACTTTCTGTTAATAAGAAAAGCACTATTTACATTTTCCATAAGTTATACTTGAACACTTTCTTGACAGCATCATAAAATAACACTCCACATTCTACTAAACTGTCTTATTTACGGGTAGTTATTTACTTAGGATTTACGTTTCATAAAGTAAACTCCCAAGAAACATTACTTTTCTTTACGGCAACGTTACTACACACTTTTATGACTTATATTATCCCCGACAAAACTGATTTCACTTAGTTTTAAATTATTTAGTCTCGAGCATAGCGTCGGGTTTCTCGTTTCTTTTTCTTTTATGCGCTCGTACGACTAGAGAAAATGTTTTATAATTCATACGGAATAACAAAATGCTATAAGGTCGCTTTCGGTTAACTCGGTGGTTTTATATTATTTATGGGGGTTTTCTTGATTCATCTCGATTTGCGAAAGCTTAACCACCGGGCTGGAAAGTTAAAACTTTTATTTCTTTTATTGAAATTTAGGTTTTTTTGCGAAAGAAAAAATAACGTTCTCTTCTTTCAGTTCTTCTGTTGTTTTGTTGTTTGTTTTTGTTCTGTTGTTTGTTTTTTTTGCTTCCCGACGCACGTTTCGCTAACCACGTTAGCATCATCAGGACATGATTCAATCTAATTTTAAAACTAAACTATATATGACATCAAAAATCATGAACTACTGTTAGCTACTACTACTGTTTGCTACTACTACACCAGTAGCTAACGAACATGTTAGCTACTGGTGTATAGCTCTATAGTGGAATGTGCTTGAGCATCATCCTGCTGATATCAACTGTTTGTTCTGTCACGTGGAGGTAGAACATTTAGGAAATCACTAACAAACCCTCTGAGTATCTCCAGATATCTAGCCCTATTCAAATTTTCATCGTACACTTGATATGCATGAACTCTATTGTCCATAGTTAAGCGAAAAGCATTAAAATTAAAGTGGTCCTAGTGAATATGTTCCCCTTATGACATGTGGATTATCTTGCGCCCAGTAGTGGTTTACTTCATTAGTCCACCTAATCTTATCATATAAGAAATCTCGGATCTTCGATCATTTTTATGCACATGGACTCGTAAAAGTCGACACGTCTTTTACTTACATCACCAAGATGTAATCCCTGCAGAATTATCTCAGAAAGGGAATGCATTTTATGTTTTCTTAATATTCTGTGAATTGATGCCCTTAAAATACCCAAATCCAGTACTGCTGCTGCTGGAGTTGAAGTCCCTGGATAAGCTTGAAAATAAACCATCACATTTACCTTCTTATCTTCATTATCTATTATTGGCTTCAGGTGATTTTGTGTTGCCAGAGAGAAAGATCGATCTTTTTTTAACTTTGAAAATAACGTAAATGGTCATCAAAATGGTTACATCTTTCAAAAGAAACAGTTCGAAAATCTAATGAAACTTATCATGAAATTTTGTCAGGAATCCAAAAATTACATAATATACCGGGTGTTCCATTTGAAATAAGGAAGTTACTGGCCACTTCCGGGATAACCAGAAGTGATATGACCTTGAAAATATTTTAAAATTAAAGATAATCTTAAATAACCCTGAACTCTAAACCCTAAAAATTCAGAATTCTAAGTTTTTTCTAACCACGGAAACTTCTGAATAATCCATAAAGACCGTCTTTCATTTTCATGCAATAAGAATTAAATTGCTCTCAGACCGCGAGCCACTTCGACCGGGCTACAGTTTATTTTTCAATTAAAATCTTTCCCGTCCACCTGAATGAGCCATTGTTCTACTATCCGAGATCCACCGTCGGATATTTTCGCATTAACATTCGCTTCCGGTTCGGCTTTTCGCGCAAAATGCGACCAGGAGAGCCTGTCGGTGTTCAAAAGGTTCGCCTCGTAAAGGTTCGCAGCCGCAGGCCATTAGCGCGAGACCGTTAATGCATAGGACAGTACTATAATTTCGTTATAACTGCAATGAAGTTGGACGATATTTTATGAACCGGAGACTGAAACATGGGCCGGCCTTAAGAATTACGGCTGGGAGAAACGGATCGTGTTTAATTTGAACTTGTAATGTACGAGAATATACCTCCGTTTAAATGAAACGTTTATTTTCCATCTTTGAATATATTACGTCTTAAATTTAATTAGCTACCCCTACGTCGACTGCAGAATCTCATTGAATCCCAATTTTTTCCAGCTTGTATATGTTTCGCTTAATAATGCCCTTTTTTTTCACAAAATTTGAGTCTTTCTTTCCAGAACATAAAAAATTACCTTAATAATCAAAGTATTGGTCATCGTTACCTATTACTTTTTCTCATCTTTCTGCCAAATAATTGATTCTACGCCAAAAGAACTTTTGGTTTTTATGGGGATATTTTTAGTCTAGAATTTTTAAAAAATCGATTTTTTTGCATGTTATATATAACCTTTGTATATTATATATATCATATAACCTTTAAAAATATGTCCTTAAAAGGATTTTTCGAAATTCAACTTATGTTTTCGCTGTTGAACGTGATGATACCCGGATTGAGGGCTTTGAAACACGAGCTTCTGATGCTTCAAAGGAGGATAGAACTGCTTGTTTAGCAGATGCGAAAATTAGTTTTTTGAAGTAGAGTATAAAGTATGAAAGTATAAAGTACAATTATACGAATTGGACTGCGCGAAACTTTACCCGAAACTTTAAGGAGTTTTTCTGGAAACTACTTTTTTCGAAACGATTGGTATGATATATCAAGGTTTACTAGACCGATTTATTTGAAATTTGGTATGAACCTTCTCTATAAATCCCTCTATAAGCTTAACTAAGATAAAACATTTCAATTCTCACTATTTTCAAAAAATTCGGAAAAGTAAAAAAAAACTGGTAAGAAATGGCTCTTTTTCAAAGAGCCGCCATTTTGCGAAACATTTTTTTTTAACTTTTCTGAGGTCTATTACGATTAATAAGTTATTATTATTTTGTTCTAAAATATATCTGCGGCGACGGCTGTACAGTCTGAATATTGGAATAGTTGTTTCGAAGATTACTAGCTGTCTCTACCTCTCGAACAGGTTTCAAAGGAAGAAAAGGTCAACTAGGCGGGTTCTGCTTTTCTCTTCTCTCGTCAGTTGTCAACTCCTCAGTGAGTCTCACTGGTCACTGAACAGTTGGTGCAATATCAAGTCTGGAGCTGCGTGGGGGTGCACAAGTCTTTTAATTGGAAGCAGGTTAATAAATCTACATTTTCGACCAAATTGCAGCCCCAAGGACGATTAGTCTGCTGTCCAATGGCCCACCACATCGACCCAATTGAGACCAACAGTTTTTTGACCATTAGGCCCCTAGGTAGTAATCGAGTCGGAGAGCAAAGTGGGACCACCGCCAACTTCCAACCAAGCCCTCTCAGTCCGACCAAAATACCCGGAAATAAAACACAAAAAAAATATTGTAATACAATCAAGTGCAACACAACTATACCACCGCTTAAACCAATTCCACATACATTTTTCGTACGCTGATAGAGGTATGGCCTTCCGCCCTTTAAACGAATTACCTTTTATGGCTCCAATTGACTCAAAACGCCCTTCTTATCAATTTTTCTATTGGAACCTTCGATATGAAACACTAAATTTAAAGAGATTTACAATTAAACACCACATCACAACAACAATACACTATCATCAATAAACACGACCACATTAATCAAATTCAATCTGTTTTTCTCAACAATTTGACAACTAACCCACATCAGGAGATTGAATCATCTTCGTAGATTCAATCATCTCCTGATGATGCTAGCATGGTTGGCGAAACGCGCACCGAAAAGTTTTAAAAGAGTTTTTTGGTGTTTAGTGGTAAATTTCTTCGAGTTTAGTATTAATTATATTTTATTCTGAATTGACTTTTTACAAATTAATAAAATACTGGATGACATATTGACACTTTTTTTAAGAACAGTTTTTTTTTTTTTCAGAATTTCGAGCTCACGCGAAGTTAAGTCAGGTATTAACCTCATGGTCAAACATGGCGATATTTCTTTTTTTGGTAAGGAATAGATAATATTTCATTTAAGAATGCCTGTCTGGTTTTCGATAACCCTAAAATAAAACGATTATTTCAAAGAATTTAAATCATTTCTTATGCCTTTCCTTGTTGGCAAGTTGTGTAGTTATCTTTTTTAGACTGGTACTCGCAAGGTACTATCAGTTATAGCAATATGTGTATGCTATGCTGTATACTAACAGTAGCGGATTTGCAATTAAATTTTCTTTCTAATAGTACCAACATATCTATATTTTGCTAATTGGAAGTATTTTATATTTAAGTGCAAAATTGACCAAATAAACACCTAAAATTTTTTTCAACTGTTTTTCGATACTTCGATCACAAAAATTGCAGAATTTTGCCATCACAGGGATGGTCTAATCTTGTTGTACTGATTAAGGGAAAATCGCTTAAAAATACATGGCCTTAGAATTAGATTTTCAGAGCATTTTATGAATTTTGAAAAATTACCCTAGAAATACCATCAGAAAAAGTTAAATGTACCCTTTTACAAATATCTTAATGTAAAGCATGACAACATCAGGCTATTTGCAATTAAATTTCCTTTTGAATAGAACTAAAATATATCCAGTTTACTGTTCGGAACGAAGACGGCTTTTTTCCATACTATACATCAGGAAAATTGCCGGATTTCGTCATAACAGGGATTTTCGTGAAAACCTGACTTTATACTAATCCTGTAGTGCTGATTAAGGATAAATCTTTTAAAAATACATGAGCTTTTTAGAATTCGATTTTCGGGACATTTTATGAATTTCGAAAAATGACCCTAGAAGGACCTCCATAAAAAATTGATTATACTCGTTTACAAATATCTTAATATAAAGTATGACAACAGCAGGCGATTCGCAATTAAATTTCCTTTTGAATAGTACCAAAATATATCCAGTTTACTCTTCGGAAGTATTTTTTATTTGATTGCAAAGTTGACTAAAAAACTCCCAAAAACGGCAATTTTTTCAACTTTTTTCCATACTATACATCAGGAAAATTGCCGGATTTCTTCATAACAGGGATTTTCGTGAAAACCTGACTTTATACTAATCCTGTAGTGCTGATTAAGGATAAATCGTTTAAAAATACATGAGCTCTTTAGAATTCGATTTTCGGGACATTTTATGAATTTCGAAAAATGACCCTAGAAGGACCTCCATAAAAAATTGATTATACTCGTTTACGAATATCCTAATATAAAGTATGACAACAGCAGGCGATTCGCAATTAAATTTCCTTTTGAATAGTACCAAAATATATCCAGTTTACTGTTCGGAAGCATTTTTTATTTGATTGCAAAGTTGACTAAAAAAACACCCAAAAACGGCAATTTTTTCAACTTTTTTCCATACTATACATCAGGAAAATTGCCGGATTTCTTCATAAAAGGGATTTTCGTGCAAACCTGACTTTATACTAATCCTGTAGTGCTGATTAAGGATAAATCGTTTAAAAATACATGAGCTCTTTAGAATTCGATTTTCGGGACATTTTATGAATTTCGAAAAATGACCCTAGAAGGACCTCCATAAAAAATTGATTATACTCGTTTACGAATATCTTAATATAAAGTACGACAACAGCAGGCGATTCGCAATTAAATTTCCTTTTGAATAGTACCAAAATATATCCAGTTTATTGTTCGGAAGCATTTTTTATTTGATTGCAAAGTTGACTAAAAAAACACCCAAAAACGGCAATTTTTTCAACTTTTTTCCATACTATACATCAGGAAAATTGCCGGATTTCTTCATAACAGGGATTTTCGTGAAAACCTGACTTTATACTAATCCTGTAGTGCTGATTAAGGATAAATCGTTTAAAAATACATGAGCTCTTTAGAATTCGATTTTCGGGACATTTTATGAATTTCGAAAAATGACCCTAGAAGGACCTCCATAAAAAATTGATTATACTCGTTTACGAATATCTTAATATAAAGTACGACAACAGCAGGCGATTCGCAATTAAATTTCCTTTTGAATAGTACCAAAATATATCCACTTTACTGTTCGGAAGCATTTTTTATTTGATTGCAAAGTTGACTAAAAAAACACCCAAAAACGGCAATTTTTTCAACTTTTTTCCATACTATACATCAGGAAAATTGCCGGATTTCTTCATAACAGGGATTTTCGTGAAAACCTGACTTTATACTAATCCTGTAGTGCTGATAAAGGATAAATCGTTTAAAAATACATGAGCTCTTTAGAATTCGATTTTTGGGACATTTTATGAATTTCGAAAAATGACCCTAGAAGGACCTCCATAAAAAATTGATTATACTCGTTTACGAATATCTTAATATAAAGTACGACAACAGCAGGCGATTCGCAATTAAATTTCCTTTTGAATAGTACCAAAATATATCCAGTTTACTGTTCGGAAGCATTTTTTATTTGATTGCAAAGTTGACTAATAAAACACCCAAAAACGGCAATTTTTTCAACTTTTTTCCATACTATACATCAGGAAAATTGCCGGATTTCGTCATAACAGGAATTTTCGTGAAAACCTGACTTTATACTAATCCTGTAGTGCTGATTAAGGATAAATCGTTTAAAAATACATGAGCTCTTTAGAATTCGATTTTCGGGACATTTTATGAATTTCGAAAAATGACCCTAGAAGGACCTCCATAAAAAATTGATTATACTCGTTTACGAATATCTTAATATGAAGTACGACAACAGCAGGCGATTCGCAATTAATTTTCCTTTTGAATAGTACCAAAATATATCCAGTTTACTCTTCGGAAGTATTTTTTATTTGATTGCAAAGTTGACTAAAAAACACCCAAAAACGGCAAATTTTTCAACTTTTTTCCATACTATACATCAGGAAAATTGCCGGATTTCGTCATAACAGGGATTTTCGTGAAAACCTGACTTTATACTAATCCTGTAGTACTGATTAAGAATAAATCTTTTAAAAATACATGAGCTCTTTAGAATTCGATTTTCGGGACATTTTATGAATTTCGAAAAATGACCCTAGAAGGACCTCCATAAAAAATTGATTATACTCGTTTACGAATATCTTAATATAAAGTACGACAACAGCAGGCGATTCGCAATTAAATTTCCTTTTGAATAGTACCAAAATATATCCAGTTTACTCTTCGGAAGTATTTTTTATTTGATTGCAAAGTTGACTAAAAAACACCCAAAAACGGCAAATTTTTCAACTTTTTTCCATACTATACATCAGGAAAATTGCCGGATTTCGTCATAACAGGGATTTTCGTGAAAACCTGACTTTATACTAATCCTGTAGTGCTGATTAAGGATAAATCTTTTAAAAATACATGAGCTCTTTAGAATTCGATTTTCGGGACATTTTATGAATTTCGAAAAATGACCCTAGAAGGACCTCCATAAAAAATTGATTATACTCGTTTACGAATATCTTAATATAAAGTACGACAACAGCAGGCGATTCGCAATTAAATTTCCTTTTGAATAGTACCAAAATATATCCAGTTTACTGTTCGGAAGCATTTTTTATTTGATTGCAAAGTTGACTAAAAAAACACCCAAAAACGGCAACTTTTTCAACTTTTTTCCATACTATACATCAGGAAAATTGCCGGATTTCGTCATAACAGGAATTTTCGTGAAAACCTGACTTTATACTAATCCTGTAGTGCTGATTAAAGATAAATCGTTTAAAAATACATGAGCTCTTTAGAATTCGATTTTCGGGACATTTTATGAATTTCGAAAAATGACCCTAGAAGGACCTCCATAAAAAATTGATTATACTCGTTTACGAATATCTTAATATAAAGTACGACAACAGCAGGCGATTCGCAATTAATTTTCCTTTTGAATAGTACCAAAATATATCCAGTTTACTCTTCGGAAGTATTTTTTATTTGATTGCAAAGTTGACTAAAAAACACCCAAAAACGGCAAATTTTTCAACTTTTTTCCATACTATACATCAGGAAAATTGCCAGATTTCGTCATAACAGGGATTTTCGTGAAAACCTGACTTTATACTAATCTTGTAGTGCTGATTAAGGATAAATCGTTTAAAAATACATGAGCTCTTTAGAATTCGATTTTCGGGACATTTTATGAATTTCGAAAAATGACCCTAGAAGGACCTCCATAAAAAATTGATTATACTCGTTTACGAATATCTTAATATAATGTACGACAACAGCAGGCGATTCGCAATTAAATTTCCTTTTGAATAGTATCAAAATATATCCAGTTTACTGTTCGGAAGCATTTTTTATCTGATTGCAAAGTTGACTAAAAAAACACCCAAAAACGGCAACTTTTTCAACTTTTTTCCATACTATACATCAGGAAAATTGCCGGATTTCGTCATAACAGGAATTTTCGTGAAAACCTGACTTTATACTAATCCTGTAGTGCTGATTAAGGATAAATCGTTTAAAAATACATGAGCTCTTTAGAATTCGATTTTCGGGACATTTTATGAATTTCGAAAAATGACCCTAGAAGGACCTCCATAAAAAATTGATTATACTCGTTTACGAATATCTTAATATAATGTACGACAACAGCAGGCGATTCGCAATTAAATTTCCTTTTGAATAGTACCAAAATATATCCAGTTTACTCTTCGGAAGTATTTTTTATTTGATTGCAAAGTTGACTAAAAATACACCCAAAAACGGCAATTTTTTCAACTTTTTTCCATACTATACATCAGGAAAATTGCCGGATTTCGTCATAACAGGGATTTTCGTGAAAACCTGATTTTATACTAATCCTGTAGTGCTGATTAAGGATAAATCTTTTAAAAATACATGAGCTCTTTCGAATTCGATTTTCGGGACATTTTATGAATTTCGAAAAATGACCCTAGAAGGACCTCCATAAAAAATTGATTATACTCGTTTACGAATATCTTAATATAAAGTACGACAACAGCAGGCGATTCGCAATTAATTTTCCTTTTGAATAGTACCAAAATATATCCAGTTTACTCTTCGGAAGTATTTTTTATTTGATTGCAAAGTTGACTAAAAAACACCCAAAAACGGCAAATTTTTCAACTTTTTTCCATACTATACATCAGGAAAATTGCCGGATTTCGTCATAACAGGGATTTTCTTGAAAACCTGACTTTATACTAATCCTGTAGTGCTGATTAAGAATAAATCTTTTAAAAATACATGAGCTCTTTAGAATTCGATTTTCGGGACATTTTATGAATTTCGAAAAATGACCCTAGAAGGACCTCCATAAAAAATTGATTATACTCGTTTACGAATATCTTAATACAAAGTACGACAACAGCAGGCGATTCGCAATTAAATTTCCTTTTAAATAGTACCAAAATATATCCAGTTTACTGTTCGGAAGCATTTTTTATTTGATTACAAAGTTGACTAAAAAAACACCCAAAAACGGCAATTTTTTCAACTTTTTTCCATACTATACATCATGAAAATTGCCGGATTTCGTCATAACAGGGATTTTCGTGAAAACCTGACTTTATACTAATCCTGTAGTACTGATTAAGGATAAATCGTTTAAAAATACATGAGCTCTTTAGAATTCGATTTTCGGGACATTTTATGAATTTCGAAAAATGACCCTAGAAGGACCTCCATAAAAAATTGATTATACTCGTTTACGAATATCTTAATATAAAGTACGACAACAGCAGGCGATTCGCAATTAAATTTCCTTTTGAATAGTACCAAAATATATCCAGTTTACTCTTCGGAAGTATTTTTATTTGATTGCAAAATTGACTAAAAAACACCCAAAAACGGCAATTTTTTCAACTTTTTTCCATAGTATACATCAGGAAAATTATCGGATTTCGTCATAACAGGGATTTTCGTAAAAACCTAGTTTGATTTCTTGAATTTCTAAACAAGGAAAAATCGTTTTAAAGTCCCCAATCTTCTTTGAGTTTGTTCTTCAAGACATTTTGTAGAGGGACCTCTACAAAAAACTGAATTTACTTTTTTATAAATTTCTTAATTCAAAATATTGCAGCACAAAATAATTTGGAATTAAATTTCCTTTAGAATAGTATAATAGTGTCTCCAGTTTTCTTTTGGGTAGTAATTTTTATTGGGGCTCAAAGTTGAATAAATAACACTCACAAATCAATTTTTTTCCGTACTGTGTCTGGGAAAAACTGGCGGTTAAAAAGAAACCATGGATTGGGTTTCCGTGACGATTGGGTGAAGTGATGATCGTATGGTCCTAAAATTTTACTTTAAATATTTGTGGTACAAAATATTTAACTAATTTAAAATATTTTCGATTACTGTAATTACAATACCGAAATAATATTTAATGCCAATTATCATTTAAAACGTTTATGGTGATGCATAAGAAAATAAACTGTCACATCATTTCAGTTTCCATGCCCTTTCATCCACTTTTTTTACTATCATGATCCATTAGCTGTTGAATCAAAGTACGCGTCAAAGGACTTATTAAATATGCCGATAATTTTGCCGTCGAGGGATTTTTTGCCCCGCCAGCATTTTTTTCCATTGACCTTCACTTATGGCCCGTTATTGGAAATCGTATTTTCTGGACGTTTGCCAGTGCTTTCAAAGGACGTAGGGGAACGGAGAGTGACCGGGAAAGAGTCTAAAGTGAAAATTAATATCTCGTCGGCCGAATAGCGTTGCCGTTTCGGTCGTGTTTCCGTTATTCTGTTATTCCTCGTAAAATGGTAGGAAAATGCATCGACACCGACGGTTTTCCAGACACATTTCTCCATATTTGATCAGCAAATTTTTATATATGGTTTCAATTTGCGGCATATTGGACATATTTTATTAAAACATATTTTTATAAAATTTCCAATATGGTATATTGAATTATATTAAAGTAATATTTAGAATAAGGGAGGGAGCATACGAAGCCATGGAGGGAATGGAAATACCAAGAAAGTCCAGTGAAAACGGCGGGTGGGGTAGGACGTTCCATTTAACGTTTTCCAAATAGTTTACACATTTTGCAACATGGGACCCAGCGTTGTCATGTTGAAAAATGACTGTATCGTATTTTTCGCCAAATTCTGATCGTTTTTCTTTCAATGCTCGGTTCAATTTTATCAATTGTTGTCGTTTTTTTTTTATTAATATTGCGCGCTATTGTGATATTGGGTTTTATTTGGGATCCAGATTTTTTTGCCCTTTGAAGTCAAATAGATCCACTTTTCATTACCTGTTACAACTCGATGCAATAAAACAATTCTTTTCTGTCTGGCTAGCAAAATTTCAAAAGTGGTTTTTCGCCTTTCAATGTCTCGTTCTTTCAATTCATATGGAACCCATTTTCCTTCATTCTGGATCTTTCCCAATGCGATTAGACGTTCGGCAATGGTGGGTCGAGCAACATTCAATGCTTTTGCTAATTGTTTCAACCGTTATCAGTGTTACATACATCCAAGAAGACCAGGATCGTTGATGCAATTCCGAAAAATAACATAAAAATTCTAATTATTGTTTGATTTGTCCGTTACTTTGTGATAGTTTTTAAAAACGAATAAAACAATTTTTTGCTTTGTTATCTTTTATATATATATATATATATATATATATATATATATATATATATATATATATATATATATATATATATATATATATATATATACAGGATGTTAGGTAAATATGCGGCAAAAATTAAAGAGGTTATTCCTTGCCTTATTCTAAGAATATTTTGTTGTATGATGATTTTTGAAAAACCCCTTTGTTTTGAAGATACAGGGTGAACAAAATTTACGACATTAACAACATTTTATTATCAAAAAGAACATGTAAAGTTGCTCAATCTACAATAAATGTTCGAAATGACTTCCTCCAGCCTTGATACAAGCATTCAATCTTCTCGTCATGACTGTCGAACTCTTTCAAACACACCAGGGTCGTTTCTAATTGAGTTACACCCAGCAATTATCCGATTTCGAAAAACATCCAAATTCTTCAATAGAGTAGCGTAAACTAATGACTTCAGATATTCCCAGAAGAAAGAATCCAGGGGGTTTAAGTCCGGGGATCGAGCAGACCATGCGTGTGACTCACTTCGACCAATCCAGCGATATCCGTATGTTAAAAAATCACGAACAACCAAACTGAAATGTGGCGGTGCACCATTGTGCATAAACCATATTACATGCCTTGTTGCCAATGGTATATCTTCCAGAAACTGAGGCAGCGTTGCTTCCTAAAAGTTGCGATACACCTCGCCAGTAAGTCTTTGTGATAGAAATACCGGTCCAATTAGATAGTCACCTACAAATCCAACCCAAACATTCAACGAGAACTGATGTTGAAAACTATCTTCGCATACCTAATGCGGATTTTCATCTGCCCACACATGGTTATTATAAAAATTCCTTATTGCGTTTCTTACGGAAGTGGCTTCATCGGTGAAAAGAATTTGTGTCAGGAATAAGGGGATGCGAATAAAGTTTGCAATATCCATTGACGTAATGCAATACGTAGAGGAAAATCAACAGGTAGTAGTGCCTGAACGCGTTGAATGTGGTATGGATACAACAAATTGTCCTTAAGAATTTTCCAAACTGTCCAGTGATTCATAATCAAAGTATTTGCAATTTTTCGCGTGCAGGCTCTTCCTCTATCATGTCCAGCACATTCTGTTCCAATTGTACCGTTCTTAGAGTCAGTGATCTTCCTGACCCTTCAGTACGTTTCAATGTGCCTGTTTCACGAAGACGTCGAGGAATGTTTTCGAAGATTTTTCAGTCAGGGATATTATGGGCTGGAAATCGTTCACTGTACAATCGCCTAGCTTGTAATGCATTGCCATCAGCAAGTCCATACATGAAGTGCATGTCAGTCATCTCGGCGTTTGTATACATTATGAAGACTTCACTCACTATTTAAGACACGTCAAACAGCCAAACGTCACTCAATCTATATAAACAATCGAGATCGAGATCGAAAAAAAAAATTGTACTTGATAAATTCATTGACATACACCCTACTTTTATTTACATTAATGATTTCAACAAATATCGAATATGATTGTTGCAAATTTTGTTGCCCTGAATCTTCGAAACAAAGTCGTTTTTCAAAAATCATCTTAGGACAAAATATTCTTAGAATAGGACAAGGAATAACCCCTTGCATTTTTGTGCAAGTGTTAATATTACTGTGGTAATATTAAGTTTACCAGTCGAAATATCAGCTTAATACTAAAAATTATTGGCCTAACCAAAACAATCTCCGGTGATTCCAGTAAAACACATACCGCGTTAAAACTGAAAACATTACGTTAGAACAGCAGTTAAGTTTATTACTTTCCAGCGACCAAACTTTCTACAGTAGGCCTAGCAGTTGCACGCATACGCCATATAAAGTGTAGTTCTTGGAGGAAAACCTAAAATTCAGCGTTTCTAATTGACGATGACGATAACGACCTCTGGAGAAACTTCGCCACGTTAGAGTCAGTTGGTTTTAACTTCATTAAATATGTTGTTATGGGTGTACGAGTGGGGAAGAGAATACTGATAATGTAGCTCTTCTGCTACATGCCGCTTGCCTGCAGGATTACTTAGAATTCCTTTATAATTAAGAAGTTAATTATCCAACCGCAAATGTTAGCGCATTTTCAAAAATACTGTTGAGAGTTCGCTCAAGAATTATGGAGGTTATTCAAATAATCGCACAGAAAATTTTAAATAGTGCCAACAGGTTTTGTTTTGTGTGCGAAGAGATCATCTTTATATTGTAAAAATGTAATTTTATCGTACTTACGTGAAAGGCTTACAAACTTTATTTCGGAATTAAAGTTTATCGCGTTCTGAGACATTGGGGTTCAGTTCTATTTCGGCATCTTACTAAGCAATTTAAATATCGCACCAAAACTTTCACGTCATCAAGAACGACGGGGAGGGGCCGATGGAGAAACCGCAGCCCCAACTAAATCCACTTAGCGTCTGACTTATATCAAGCGGTTGAGCGGTCAGCGTCTGTTCACCTTTGGCTGAGATTCAAAGTCTGGAACTAATCCTTCCAGTCTTCTGAACCTTTGAACCGTCAAGGTTCAAACCGTTAATTCAAACTACAAGATGAAGCGTTCTAGTAATTACAAAATTACCCCAGGAGGCAAACAATCATCTGCCAGCGTTGTTGGTACAATCGGATTTTCGGATTTTGGGACGTCCGGGCTTAAACGCAAAATCTTTCTGAGGGAGTTGGAGATCTCTGGCCAACGTCTGAAACCGAAAACAAAAACTTTCTTTCGAATGGTAAATATCAACTCTCTCCTGCGTCCAGGCAAACTACACGAATTGTGGCGAACATTGAATCATCAAAAAATCTAAATTTTAGCTCTGCAAGAGACCAGGTTGACAGATGATAACGCCTTGGACTTTGGCAACAACAGACTTTTTAAAAGTAAAACGGGCAAAAGCATACTCAAAAATACACCACATCTCGGTGTTACTTTCGCTATCTCAAAAACCATTCTTGGTTCTATAACTAATGTCCAGCCAGTAAATAATCGACTTATGACACTATCCCTCAAGTGTGCTAACAAAAATTATACATCAATCAATGCACATATCCCAGTTAACGAAGAAAATAAATATAATCCTGAAAAAGTAAATAAGTCCTGGGAAATTCTGGAAGACTATTTCTAAAATTCCTTCTAACTATGTAAAAATCCTATTGGGTGATTTCAACGCCCAACTAGGGAAAGAAAAAAAGTTCAGAAAAACAGGCGGCAGTTTTCCTGCTCATAAATGGACTAACTATAATGGCAGACGATTGGTTGAACTATGTTCACAGTTTAATCTAAAAATGTCAACCCATTTTAAGAAGAAAATAAAACAATAGACCTAGAGGTGACCAAACACGTACATGGGTGAATTTTAAATTGACCATGTTGCCATTTCGTACCCCAATTATAAAGAGATTTTGAATGTTCAAATCAGGAAAGGAGCAAACATAGACAGGGATCACTACTTGACTAGCCCCAAACAAATAAATAGCACAACACAACCAAGAAATCAAACAATACACAGACATACATAGCGATATGAAAAAAAGAAGACTTAAGTTTTACAGACACGGATAAATCCGAGTAGGCTAACTAGACAAATAGTTGAATTTTATGAAAATAGGCTAAAGTAGAAATAATTAAATGAATTGCTGCAATTAAAGAGGACCTAAGATCAGCAAATATTACACAAAGTGAAATTCAGGAGAGAACCTGTTTCAGACACAAGGTTAACGTTTGGGAGATTGGCCAGAGAGAAAAATATAGGAAGATTGGAACAAGTTGGTCTGATAAAAGGAAAGAAGCTCCTAGTGAAAGAATGAAATCAGTATGGGCGCAAAGGAAGGTTAACAACAACAAACGCCTCTAACTGTACTTCACGTGGTCTACCAGGGCCCATACGTGAATAATAATAATAATAGTACTATTATAGTAATTAATAGTACAAATTACTTTAATCTTAATAAATATCCTTATCCTTTTATTGCAGCATTTGTCTTGTCCTTCATTTACTTTCCATATCCTACAAATTTCTCATGGAAATACTGTAAATGAGCTCTGAAATAGTGAAAAAATACGACTAGCTTTCATAAAAGTTCCTAAATTGATTGGGAAAATGTCACTATTTTGTTACTATTTAGACAAAAGTTACTATTACATCACTATTTCTGTGAAAGATATGTCACTATTCTACTATTTTTCACCTGAAGCGCTGCTAACCCTGAATTTTGTTTATTTTAGATTTTTTTTAGTTAAAGTTTCTCGCAAACAATAAAAATAAAGTTTTTTGTTTTAATTCGACCAAAACCTGGGCACTCCAACGTAAACCAAGACCCCGATATTTATTTTTCAGGGTTTTTTCCGGTGCTATTAATGGAAAAGGAAAATGCCTTCTGTAAAATAATTTTAATATAACATAAATTCCATGAAGTACAAGTGGACTAGTTTAATGTTTCTACTCGGAGGGTAAGGATTAATTATGATGTTTAAAAAAGCCTTATTAAAGTTAGATTTTGCTGCAATTTTATAGAACCGACTCTGTCCGAAGTTAATTAACTTTTATATCGGGGCAGATTTACTTAAACACAGATTCATCTAAATGTTTTTCAATTTAGTACAGTGAAAACGTACAACATATATAAATATGTTAGCTAATTAGTTCCGGCTTAGACTAACTTCATTATATAAATAATTAAATAGTTATATGGCTGTCCAGAAATTAATTTCGGTTGATTTAATAAAACTCAAAAAATACAAAAAACTAATATACCACTTCGCCCTATAGTTAGTAGTATAGATTCCAGTGGCGGCTCGTGAGGGAAGGCGTTCCTGGAAGGACCTCCTGTATAGGGTTTCAATAGCATGAAAACTAGAAAGGAGGAAGAGAAAAGCAAAAAAAAATCTTCAGCAGCACTATTTTCTTCTACGTCCTCCCACTTTAAAAACCCACGCGCCGCCACTGATAGATTCCCCATGATATAAACTAGCAAAATTTTTATTAAACATTTTAAATTTGAGTTAAACAAATTCATATATTAAAAATATGTCAGATTTTTTAGATAAAATTTCTAACATTAAAAGTACAAACTAATGTTTAATGGTTAGTTTTGACGTAGGGCGCTTATTTAGTAATGTCATCATCATCATCATCATCAGCCTGTATCGATCCACTGCAGGATGAAGGCCTCTTCAGCATGCTTCCAACCTTCACGGTCCTGGGCTTTCCTCTGCTACTCGGGTCCAATATACTTAACGATGTCATCAATCCATCGTGCTTTCGGTCTTCTTCGCGGACGTTTGGATCAAGCGGTATCCTCTTCAGGATTACCTTGGTCCATCTGTCGTCCCATCGCCTCGCTATATGGCCTGCCCATCTCCATTTCAATTGCTTTACTCTTCCAATAATGTCACGGACTTTTGTTTGTTCCCTGATCCATGCGCAGGACTTTCTGTCTCGTCTTGTAATGTCAAGCATACATCTTTCCATTCCCCTCTGTGCCACCCGAAGTTTTTGAATTGATTGCGATGTGAGTGTCCAGGTTTCACTTCCGTATGCCATTTACTAATTATTTATTATTTTTTTTACTTTTCACTTTTAATAATTAGAAAGAGATTAGAACATGACAACATTAAAAGACCGCACTAAACTAAACATAAATACAATTTTGAAAATATTAACTCTATGTTTAAAAACCACAAATTTTCAGTTAGATAATGATTATTTCCAACTAAATTTCGGAATGGCAATGAGTTCTTCTCTCTCTCCTTTAATAAGTAATATCTTTATGGAGGAAATTCTAGAATAAAAGAGGAAATGTTAGAATAAAAGAACATAAAAACCCTTTTAGAAAGGGCGATTTTAATAAATCTAGAATTTGCCAACACGCATGGGAATCGGGACATAAAATCAATTGGAATAATTCCAAAAACATTATTAAAAGAATCGGTAACTGAATGCAGAAGATTAAAAGAAACTGCTATAATTAATATAAATAAAAATAAATGTATTGCTATGCCTTCGGTAGATTTAAATTTAATATGGTTCCCGATTCTAAAGAATACAATTAAAAACATTTAATAGTTCAATTCTCAATAATTACACAGCAACTATTATTGTCAATCTAAGTATCACTGACATATAAAAAATATATTTACTTACTATCTTTTAGAGTATTATATAGAAGTTAATATAAATTATTTTTAGGTTCGTTTTCAAAACGGGAAGAGAAGACCTCCCGAAACGTTTTGAACGTTAATCAAAAGTGTGTATTTATTTTAGAAAATTTTCTCATTTTCTTTATCCTTGTTCGTTAGGCAAATTTATTACAGAAAAAGAATCACTGAGAAATTAGTCTGCGTAGTGTTTTTTTTTACCCAATGATTGTTTTATTTATATAAGAGTAAATATTCTTGATATTTTTTGACTTTTATCGTGAGCAAAATGCAAAAAAAAGAATATATATATATATATATATATATATATATATATATATATATATATATATATATATATATATATATATATATATGAACACCACAACTATTTAGACAATATTTAATTATTTTTTCGAACCTTCGTTGTTTCAAACCTTTTTTTAAACTTTTCGTCGCGCGTTTTGCTAACCATGTTAGCATCACCAGGAAATGATTCAATCTGATGTTAGTACTGTATCTCGAAATGGTGGTATTTTTTTTTTAAATATCAAAATCTTACCTATTTTTATTATTCTTACTTGTGAAAGCATCCAAGGAAGAGATTTTCGACTAGACACCGAATGACTTTATTTAAGTTCTCGACCTACGTTTCTCTAACTATGTTAGAATCATCAGGAAATGATGAAATCTATGATAGTTCTATGAAGACGGGTTCGAAAAAATATTTGTATAACACTTTATTCCATATACATTATTTCAAACTGATTAGTAAGTGGTAATCTGTACTAGACTAATTGGAAAGTACGTGGAGCAATACTTATAACGCAGTAAAATAGTTACAGTGACTCACAAAAGTGTTCATACAGTCCACATTTTGCAGTTAATTGGTAATAAATAACATATATTAATGATATACAAATATAGATCTATAGAAAATTTCATCTTTCACAATATATTTATTAATAAATGTAATCTTACCTACACAGAAAATAATAACTATTGAAGAACACGGCTCACAAAAGTCTTCATACAGTTTCAGGTATTAAGCAAAGTAGACGAATGTCAACAAAAATACAGTGAAGTGACATGTATAACAATTGTTTTCAGTGTTGTTGACGTCTTTTGTGCTAGTAAAACCGGTGAGATAAGTGTTCTGTGAATAATAAAAGAAGAGAAACAGGTTTTGAAATATTAAAATTAATTGTTAAACTTAAAAAGAAAATCTACGCGAATTTTTCGAATCAGGGCATCAGGATAAGTTTTCTATCAATGTCTGGGCAGGCATACTAGGGAATTTTTTGATTGAACTGTTTATGCTTCCTAACCGTTTAAATGGACAACAATATTTGAACATCTTGGAAAACCATTCCTATCCTAACGGACCTAAAGGACCTAACGGAAGATGTACCATATCAGTTCAGATATGGCATATTTTATGCCCGATGGGGCCCCGCCTAATTTCTCTGTAAATATAAGAGCGCATTTAAATCGGTTATATCCAGGACGATGGATAGGACGTGTTGGACCAGTGCATTGTCCACCACAAATGATCCATCCGATCATTTGTGTCCCGTTTGTTGGGAACCCCGTTTGTTCCCAACAAACGGGACACAAACGATCGGATGTACTCTCGGACTAATAGTCTAGAGTATTCTTCCATCCGCGAAACACTTTCGCTATGAATACGCTAGACTATTAGTCCGGGAGTACATCCGATCGTTGGTGTCCCGTTTGGATCGATCGGATATACTCTCGGACTATATATTTATTTATATATATATATATATATATATATATATATATATATATATATATATATATATATATATATATATATATATATATATATATATATATATATATATATATATATATATATATATATATATATATATATATATATATATATATACATATATATATATATATACATATATATATATATATATATATATATATATATATATATATATATATATATATATATATATATATACATATATATATATATATATATATATATATATATATATATATATATATATATATATATATATATATATATATATATATATATATATATATATATATATATATGAAATTCGGTATACTTTAATAAGTTGGAATAAAAATGCTGCCATAACTTTTTTGGTTGTAATATTTTTTTATTTTTTAAATACAATTATAGAATCGCATACATTTTTAAATAAAAAAGGTCCTCTTATTTCATTTCGTTAGGATAGACCGTTTTCCAGAAAACGGACTTTTTCTAATACGATGTACGATTACATACGATGTACGATATCGAAATGCATCTTAATAATTAAGTAGGCACCCTTGTACGAAAATATTTAAATATTTATTTAGCCAACAATAACAAGACTAATTACTATTAAGGATTTATCACTTATTCAAAACAGATGATGAAAATGACCTACATTTATCTCAATGCACCCTCTAATCTTTTCTTCATAGATCTTACCCTGCCGGCTTATTTTTGATATAATCACAAGCAGTAAATAGACGTTGCTGCAATTCCTCTACAGTACCAATCGGGATAACATAGACCAATGCCTTCAAGTATCCCCACAGAAAGTAATAGAGACTATTTAAATCTGGGGAACGTGGTGGAAAATGCACTGGTCCAACACGTCCTATCCATCGTCCTGGATATAACCGATCTAAATGCGCTCTTACATTTACAGAGAAATTAGGTGGGGGCCCCATCTGGCATAAAAAACATGCCATATTTGAACTGATACGGTACTAACACATGAGTATTGGGAATTAAAAATATCATTGCCTGTGAACATACAGCTTCGCCTGTAAAGAGAATATTCTGTACAAAATTTTCATTTAAACGCAATTGCTTCCTTAACCATTGGATGGATATTTTACTGGATGGATATAGTAACTGCATATTTTATGGCATGTTTTCAGGATTTAAGGCTTGAACTTTCTGCAAAAGATATGGAGAGAGCGCTTGCTCCCTAACCAGTTCTGCCTTCTTGAATAGCAATTCGTCTGTCACTTATTCCTGGGTTTTAACATTTTTTATTAAACATATTTTATTCTTGAGTTTTTACATTTTTTAAAACTTGTTCTTCATCTTCCACAGTCACGTTTGGAAGACATGAAAGATCCGCATCTTCTATGCAGGTTTGTAAATGGTTCTGTACAAGGAAGTCCTCTTCCGAGAAAAGCCTCTGCATACAATCTAGCGTCACACGTGTTCCCATTCGCCTTCCCGTGCATAATCCCGTGCATAATCCCGTGGTCATTCCCCGTGGTCAATCCCGTGGTCATTTTGCAGTTTAAAAATTAATATATATAATTATATATATATATATATATATATATATATATATATATATATATATATATATATATATATATATATATATATATATATCACACTTCTAGATCAAGTTTTCTTTGGTTCCCTTTCTCATAGTCTATTATCAATCAATAAAAGCCAAAGTCACGAGTCTAAAAATAAAACCGAATTTCCATCGGAATTCGCAATAAAAACATTCCCCTGTTCAGCCTCAATCGTTTCAACGTTTTCTTCTTTTTTTTCCTCCCGCCGACAACGCGAAACTTTAAAGTTGTACGGAACGGACCGGATGAGACTCACCCCAAAAAAGTACGACGACTTTTTCGGGGACAAAGTGAAATTTAAAAAGACTTTCTCCGGTCCTTTTCCGATGCAGATTTTCGTTTCGCTTTGAAGATTTTCGTTTTCGAATGGGTTTTTTTTTGAGTGCCTGTTGTTACCTTTCGGTTAGGATGGCAACAGGGCAATAGAGAGCGAGGGACCGTCTTTTTTTGTTCGTTCTTAATATATTTTGATGGCTGACTGTGATAAGGGATTGCTGCCGGATTATGTTATTATTTTTATAACGGATTTGCGACGTAATATTTTTGTTCCCAACTTTCACGGTCCTGGGTTTTCCTCTGCCACTCTGATCCAATATACTTAACGATGTCATCAATCCATCGTGCTTTTGGTCTTCTTCGCGGACGTTTGCGATCAAGCGGTATCCACTCCAGGATTGCCTTGGTCCATTTGTCATCTCATCGCCCCGCTATATAGTTTGCCTATCTCCATTTCAATTGCTTTACTCTTCCAATGATGTCACAGATTTTCGTTTGTTCCCTGATCCATGCGCAGGGCTTTCTGTCTCGTCTCGTCTTGTAATGGCAAGCATACATCTTTCCATTCCCCTCTGTGCCACCCGAAGTTTTTGAATTGATTGCGATGTGAGTGTCAAGGTTTCACTTCCGTATGTCATAACGGGTAGAACACATTGCTAGAAGACTTTTCTTTTTAGGCAAAGTGGGAGTATGATATTAAACACAATGTTGAGCCTGCCAAATACCTGCCAGCCACATCTAACACGCCGTTTCACCTCCCAGGCGGTATTCCCCTACATTAAAATCCTCTGCCCAAGATATATAAAGCTGTCCACAATCTTCAAATCCCTTCCTAAAACTGAAATTCTTCTGTTCTTAGCGAAGTTATTGAATGCGTCTTTGTATGCTTGTATGCGTCTTTGCAGCTCCTCTGGGTCTTGTGAAAAGAAAACGATATCATCTGCAAATCTAAGATGGTTTAAGTTTGCACCATTGATCTTTACACCATCCTGTTCACAATCCAGTTTACGGAATACTTCTTCAAGGCTAGCCGAGAAAAGAATAGGCGATATTGCGTCACCCTGCCTATATATATATATATATATATATATATATATATATATATATATATATATATATATATATATATATATATATATATAAAGTAATAGACAAAAGTATATAGACAAAGTGAACTTTTATAATTTCTAAGTTAGTTATTTTTATTTTAAAAGCAAATGCATGTCCTTATTTCTATTTATAAAAGTTGTATAAATAAAAAGTATTAATCTAAATATCCAAATAATATCGTGAAGAGAAATGAAAAAGTTAAATTCTTACAGGACAAAAGTATATAGACAAAACTAATATTACTAAGATATATATGAAACAAAAATAAATAACACTTCAGATAAGTCAATATAGTAAGTAATTTGCTTAATATTTTATGGCATAACCATTGTTACTAATAACTCTTTGGCATCTTCTAGCCATTGATACAAAAAGTTTATTAATTTAGACATGATCAATACTTTTCCATTTTTCTTCTAGTGTCATATATAGATCTTCTTTGGTGGAGTAATTCTTATCTATAATTGTCGATTCAAGTGATACCACATGTTTTCTATAGGGTTCATATCCGGCGATGGCCCTTTTTAGATAGCAATGTATTCATCCATAAATAATTGCTTGACTAGCTTTGAAAAATGCTAGGGGCCATTATCTTGTTGAAACGAAGATCTTAAAGGCAAGGTATCTCCCATATAAGGCAGCATTATGTTCACTAATATATCGCAATATATAAATATATTCATAATTCCTTCTTTGCTGGGTAATGACATTACCAATTCCCTAGAAGCAACCCCAGACCATGACAGATCTACGTACATGCTTAACAGTAGGAACTAGTGGTATTTATATTAGGTATTAATGATGCATTCTTTTTCTAACGGGGCGTCTAAAAGAACGAACTCCATCAGATTCAAACATATTGAATTTTGATTTGTGTAAGTTCATATAAAGTCCAATGGACATGTCGACAAGCAAAATCTAAAGGGTTCCTTCTGTTCTTCTTTGAAATAAGGGGATTCTTGATAGGTGGACGTGCAAACAACTCTTATTCCGTTAAGCCTTCTTTTAATAGTCTTTGTGGACACGTCTGCTAATTCTGGGTTTATTAAATTAGCTCTTATTTCGGCTGGGGTCTACAATGGAGCGTTGGATGAAATATATTTAATTAACTTTACTGTTTTCTCACTTTCTGGGACTACCGGATCTTGGCAATACTTCTATTGTTCCCCTTTGTTTAAATTTATTAAGTATTACCCATCCCTCGTGCCTTGTATAATATTTTCAAAACCTTTAAGAAAAAATGACGATTTTTTTGAAAAAGTCTAATATATATATAGAGTTTTTTGACTTCTTTGGACTGCGTGCAACGAGAGAACAGTAGTCAGAAGTTCCCGACCGTTGGGTTCCACAATCTCATGTGGAACGCACAACAACCTACGACTCCGTCATAATGAACATTGGTTATTTGCTTGACCGGGAGTGAGCCCCACTCATCCTTTACATTGGAGGGCACATGTTTCGTCTGTTGGTGGTTAGACTCATTAGGGTACCGACATATGCTCTCGTCAAGAATAAGGGAGTCCCCCTCCACAATCAAAAAACCCATATTTTCGCCGACTTCTTCGTCGGATGGCTTATAAATGGAGTCTTTTGACTTCTTTGGACTACGACCAACGATACAACAGTAGTCAGGAGTTATTCACCCCCGACCGTTGAGTTCCACACTCTCATCTGGAACGCACAACAACCTGCGCTTCCGCCATAATCAACAATGGTTAGTTGCTTGACCGTTGGGCGAAAATATGGGTTGTTTGATTGTGGAGGAGGACTCCCTATTCTTGGCGAGAGAGCATATGCCTGTACCCTGATAAGTCTAACCACCAACAGACGAAATATGTGCCCTCCAATGTAAGGGATGGGTGGGGCTTCCTCCCGGAAACAACTTTTTTTTTGATCGAGGCCTCCGAAAAGTTAAAAGAATAAAATGGCAAGACTATTAAACCAGTGTAGAAGTACTTGAAAGAGTTGAAAGTTTGAGCATAAAATCCGAAATTATAAAAGCTCATCACTAGAATGCCGAAATAGATCCTCAGTGGTGGAAATTGTGCAGGTCCAAATAGAAGCGGGTGAAATGGGAATAGGCGTGAGGAGACATATAGAGTTATGCAGCTCCATGAGGAAGACAACCACCAAAACGCCGTGGCCAAATAACCATGCGAAAGACCATGCATATTTAAGTTATGTTTTTTGAGCCACCATAAAACCCATAATTTTTCAAGAACGGTTCAGCAAAATGAAATCGCTCAGCCGTAGCTGAGATCTTACTCGTATCGGTCATACTCGTCATCATTACTGGATACTCTCAAAATATTGAAGGAAGAAAGCTAAACGACAAAAAATTATAACAATAATTTTTTTAATTCTAAAGAACTAAGATTAACTACTTCAAGAATAAAATTAATATTTTTTACGGTTATGAATAAGTGATAAATTTGATTCCTGCTTTAATACCAAGGTTTTCTGGCCAAAAGCCTTGACGATATCTCCGGTTACGCCCATGCTTTTACCGTTAAACTATATTTTTCACTCGTAATAAACTTAGTTGTGGGATCATTAAGCCCTGTGTTCGAGTTTCTTCTCCGATTTAATACCTCGCACCTTTTCTCGTGCTTCAACAGTTCGTACTTGGAAACAGTCTAGCAAAAACACACAGGTAATTTATTGGAATATTTTACCTCGGAGTTTCATTGAAACTAATATTATTGATGGACTTTTTTTTACAAATATACTCAACTTCGAAAATGTTTTAATATATTTACATTGACAAAATTAATTTCGTTATAATAAAATTGAAATTTCAACGAGTTTCAACATTTAGAATCCATATTTGCGTAAAAAAATTAAAAACATTACAATGAAAAGCTCTTACACTTGTTTGGCACCCAAAGTTATCTTAATGAGATTTTCTATAAGATAATAAATAAATTGTTTAGAGTCTCTCGACGTGCGTTTCGCTAACCGCGTTAGCGTTATCATGAGATCTCCATGATTAAATCTGCTTGAGTTAAATTGGCTGTTAACATTTCTTTAACCCGTTTCGTAACTTTCTTAATGGGAAACATACAACAACAAAGGGGTTCTCAGAGATTATTAAGATCTTCACGAACGCTATGATAATGATGAACTCATCAGAAAGTATATTTGTCAACTTTCAACCAACAACAACAATTATGGGAATAAAAAGACGTATATGTATGTATGTATATATATATATATATATATATATATATATATATATATATATATATATATATATATATATATATATATATATATATATATATATATATAGTGTTTGAATTCCTTGGACTACGTCCAATGAGATAACAGTGCAGGGTGTCATCGGACACCCAGCTGTTCGGTTCCACAATCTTATGTGAAACACACAACCTATTCTTCCTATTCTTGACGAGAGAGCACATGTCGATACCCTGAAGAATCTAAACATCGAGAGACGAAACATGTGCCCTCCAATGGAAGGGATGGGTGGGACCCCTTTTTTATTTTAATTTGCATGTCCTGTATTGTGGTGGGTGCCATTTGATTAGCTTGTTCTTGTAAAAAACCCCATAAGAAAGCATTTAGTTTTGTTAAATCCGGCGATCTGACTGGTCACGGTACAGTATCTCCTCTAACAATCCATTTATTTTTATAATTTATGTACAAATATTGTCTCACCTGCCTGCTTCGTCCGCCACATTCGTCTCGCTACATTTAAAGGTAATTTCTTCAATCCACTCTTCAAAATTATCTTGTAAAAAATTGAGAAAACTATCACCATTAACTCTATTTACAAAAAAATATGGCCCTAGGATGCAATTTCCTATAATACGAGCCCACACATTAAAAGGCCATCTGGGCTGATGATCTAAAGCAGCGGTCTTCAAACTTTCCGGCCTTAGGGCCATACTTTACACCAGTAAGTTCCAAAGGCCAAAACCGTTTTAATTGTCCTGCCATTATTTATAATTTCTAAACTAGTGGCCGAGTCCGCGCCCTTTACTAGTTCATTCTACTACGCGACTACGCGCCAATTCCCTAGTCGCGGGCCGGATCTTTGATCTAAAGTGATAATAAATTTCGAATTTTCACTGGTGTAGTGGTGGTAGTTATGTCAGTTGACGTAACCATTTTTGTGGAATGGCCTCATCCGTGAATAAAATATATTTGAAACTGTTAGGTTCGTCTCTATTTTTTTCTATTGCCCAGTTACAAAATCCAAGCCTTTGATCAAGAGAATTTTGATTTAGTTCTATTCTTACCAAAAATACTAAACTCGAAGAGATTTACCACTAAACACCAAATCACTTTTTGAAACTTCTCGACGCACGTTTCACTAACCATGTTAGCATCACCAGGAGATGATTAAATCATCTAACTGCTAACTGCATTAAATCTGCTAACATGGTTCAAGCCTTCGATCAAAATAATTTTGATTTAGTTCTATTCCTATCAAAAATACTAAACTCGTACCACTAAACACCAAATCACTTTTTGAATCTTCTCGATGCACGTTTCGCTAACCATGTTAGCATCATCAGGAGATGATTTAATCACCTCCTGATTTAATACACTGAAACGTGCGTCGATAAGTTTCTAAAAATGATTTGGTGTGTAGATGGTAAATCTCTTCGAGTTTAGTATTTAACATTGAAAGTTCCTATAGAAGAATTGACCTACCAAAAATGATGATCCAAATCAAAAAATAAATTATATATGACACTGCAAAATAGAGTCTGCAACTTGGATATTTTTTACAAAATGGCGGATATCGGTAAAACCATTGGGCTTAGGTATAGGACATGTTTCATGAAAGATGTTAAGAATCAATAGCATAATGCAAAAATGAATGAATACATAGGGTGTTCGATAAAAACAAAACTATAACCCGCTACGCTTTTGTGAGACCCATGTATAAATAAAATTAATTTTAAATTAGGCAACCTATTTATTGGTTATTATTTAAAGAATAAACTACAAATAAACTAATGAAAATTGTTAAAGCATTTAACGCATTTGAAGCAGTTTATTAGCCAAACTAGAAATGGTATCATCATCAAAGGGTGTTGGCGACAAAAAATATTTCACTGTGTGCGTTAAATTCCATTTCAATCTAAGATTATATTCTGCACGCGAATATCACGATATGTTTCTTATTTACAAAGAAACTGTTACTAACCAGAATAGAGATATACCAGGAGATTTTCAACGTATTTGGGAAAAAAAGGTTAAAACGGTGCCAGGTTTGAAATACAATCAAATGGTGGACATTGCGAACATTTAATTTTATAAAAGAATTAATAATATGTTTCTTAATATGGCGTAAATTGTTTAAAACGTTTTATGGTACGAAAAATTAATGCTAGTAATTTCAACTTTTATATTAAACGACAATAATGTGTTGGTTTTCCTTTTTTTTTTGTAACAAAACAAATTACATTTATATTCAAACGTATGGAATAAATGGCTATAAAAATATTACCTTAAGAGGCGCCGTTTTCCGAAGAAATGGTTACGTTTTCCATACATGTTTTTAGGGAACTTTGGATGTAAAGAATCGTTGGTTAAATTTACTAAAGTTATTTCTCTTACACTATGTATGAATCCGAATATTTAAAGTGGGTTCTTTTGAGTTTTACCAATTTATTGATTCTTTTCGAGCTCGATAATAAATATTAATATTTGAATAACAAAGAAAAAGTTTCAAGAAAAAAAAATTGAATTATATTTATTTGCTGTATATTTGTCGTACGAGGGTTACTATTTATGTATCCGGAATAATAAATAAAAACAAATATTCTTTATTGAAAATGGTTTTATTGTTTTTCAAAATATTCTTCGTGATGATCGAGACACTTTTGCATATGTTTGAACCAATTTTTATAGCACTTTTGGCGTCGAAAATCGTTGACAACGTGGTTTATTTTTCATTGACGGGAACAAAAAGAAATCATTGGATGCCTAATCAGGACTGTACGGCAGATGGCCCATCAGTTTGATGTTTTGACCGGTCTAATAGTGAGTTGTTCGGTCCGTTGGGCGAGAGCTCGCGTTGTAATGATGAAGAATGATCCTGCGTCTGATTGTTTTTTTATGGTAAACTTCTGTTAAACAAATGGTTGTGTACCATTCAGATAGTAGCGGCTCGTGAGGGAAGGCGTTAAGGCACTACCCCTCCAGCATTTATCACAGTAAAGAATTTTTCAGAGCAAAACATCATATTTTATTTCCGATCAGTTTCTTTCCTTTAACTCATTTTAAGATATTATTAAAAATTAAAATCTTCAAATGTAGAACATCTGTCGACCCATTACACCAAATAATGCGGATAAAAATTCCATCTTCCCGCCACAATATTTACATCGTTGGTCGGGCGTTTACATCCAGCGACCGTAGATTACCTGTGACCGAGCGTAACGGTAATTAGTTGTAAAAGCTAATTTGACGGTTAAGGAGCGTTTGATATGTCTGGCGACGCGTATTTTGTTCGCCTTGCGAATACTTGTTTTGATTTGGGATTTACAACGTGACTGAGTAGTACTTTTTAAATAAAAATAATCAACTTTTAATAGCAAACATGAGGGTGTTTCATTTAAAACAGTTAATAATGATTAATTTAAGTTTATTTTTAAAGTTAATTATTTAAATTTAATTTAAGTAGATTCTATTTACTTTTGATGCACCACTATTATATTTTTTGAGAATTTCTTTGCACCAATTGACACAAGCCTTTTTTTAACGATTATCAAATTATGCGGAATCCAACGCGCACGCAAACCTTTTTCAAAAATCAAAATCTTGTGCATGCTTGTAAAGCTACTACCCAGGGATGCCTCAATCTCAGTAGGTATGTCACATGACGATCTTGCTCTATCAATTCGCGCACAGTATCAATTTTTTCCTGACACAACAACCGATTTTGATCACCTTCTTTAAATTCGTCGGTGAGCTTACGACGGCCGAGATTGAATTCACTAGATCAGTGATATACAGTAATTTTAGATTATGTTTCATTCTCAAAAGTTGAAGTGAGTTGATGGATACACTGTTCAATTCTTCTATTGGAACCTTTGGTGTGAAACACTAAACTTGAAGAGATTTATCACTAAACACCAAATCACTTTTTTTAACTGCTCGACGTACGTTTCTTTAATCATGTTAGCATCATCAGGAGATGATTTAATCTCAATGATACACTGTTATGGAGTTAATCCACGTCGAAAGTCTCACGCACGAAAATTCTCATGAGTTAATTTCATTTTTTTCCAAACAACACAAATAGCATCTGTATGTCAAAAAGTTCTGAGTAAATATACACTTAACAATGCCAAACTTTACGATATATATGTCAGATGGCGCCTAGCAACAACATTGTTGGCAATTCCGAATAGATAAATTGCAACCCTCGTATGTTTCCAATCCTCTTTCAGTATGGATCGTTATATATTACGGAATAAGCATTCACTTTATAATATTGATCAATACATTACTGAGACCTGATAATTTACTGTTGCTTTGCTAAAATGGAATGCGTGAATAATTTGGCTCCAATTTGTGTTTCGATCAATTTGATTCGTCTTCGATGATCAATGAAATTAACTGTAACGGCACAAATTTCTCAATATTGCCATCCATAGCCAATAGTGCCCCTAATTAACAAGAACAAACGTTTACTTTTGACGTTATCATCACTTTAATGAAGGATCCTAAAATATCTTAAAATGGCTGCTGTAAAAGATAAGATTAAATTAAAAATAATTTAACTTTCGTTTTAGGGCTACCACTCCAGGAATTATGTTTACTCCATAAAGTTTTTATTTATTCATCCAGATTTATTTTGTCTCCTTCAAAGAAATCCTCGCTCACAATAAAGTACTGTAGCTGTCAACATAATTGCCGCCAAACCGGGTCATTAGCGCCATATTCTTGTTGACATCTGACAAAAATTTTCAACTCAATACAAGTTTCATACAACAGCATAGTTTATAATAGCTTTGAACATGTCAAATTTTGTGCCTGGAAACTACAATTAGCGTAGAGCATTAATTTTTCTGTTAACATTTGAAGAAAACTGCTGCCGAATCACATCGAATGCTTGTCGAAGCTTAAATGAGCATGCTCTTGATAAATCACAGTGAGTTAGGTGGAAAGTGGAAGACTACCAAAAAACTTCCAGAAAACACAACAGCCAATTGCAAGCATTGTTGGATAAGGATGTAGCTCAAGCGCAACAACAACTTGATGATCAATTAATGTGACACGAGAAGCCATCTCTATACGTTTGAAAGCCGTGGGAACGATCCAGAAGATGGGAAAAATGGGTTCCATATGAACTGAATGAAAGACAGCAGGAAAACCGAAAAACCACTTGCGAAATGCTTCTCGCCAGGTATAAAAGAAAATCATTTCTCCATCGAATTGTAACTGGTGATGGAAAGTGAATATATTTTCAGAAGCCTAAGCGTAAACTCCAGGGGAATGGAGTTACCCATAATCCTCTCCTCTCCTCTCTTCCAGAATGATTTAGAAACATGATCTACCATCCGTGAAAATATTAGATGTAACATATATATATATATATATATATATATATATATATATATATATATATATATATATATATATATATATATATATATATATATAGGATACCGCTTGATCGCAAACGTCCGCGAAGAAGACCAAAAGCACGATGGATTGATGACATCGTTAAGTATATTGGATCAGAGTGGCAGAGGAAAACCCAGGTCCGTGAAAGTTGGAAACATCCAGGAGGCCTTCGTCCTGCAGTGGATCGACACGGGCTGATGATGATATATATACTAGTTCAAGAAGCTACAAATGATTTAATCGTGTTATTATCAATATTTACTGCCTTGAACAATATATATAGTTTTTTCTCCTCTATTTGGGTTCTTTCGCCACTGTCTAAAACTCAAATAATATCAAAAATACCTGTTCTTATTTAAAGAAAGAATCACTGGGTAAAAACAAAAAACCAAACGGAGACAAATTTCTCAGTGATTCTTTTTTGTAATAAATTTGCCTAACGAACAAAATTTTAAAGATATAAAAATGTTATAAAAAAAATTACAAACTTTTAACGTTAACGTTTCGGAGGGTAATCTCCCCCCGTTTTCAAAACTAAACTAAAAAAATAAATTATATTAATTTGTAATATATAAAGTAACGAGTGAAAGTAAATATTTTTTTTTTGTATATGTCAACGAAACTTACATTGACAACAATAGATTTTCATGACAGTGACATACTACCAAAAATATATATAGGTAATGTTTACTGTGTGATTGTTTATTGTACTGATTGTGTATTCAAATATTTAAATGTTTTTAAGTGTATTCTTTAGAATCGGGAACCATATTGAATTTAAATCTACCGAAGGCATAGCAATACAGTTATTTTTATTTAAATTAATTATAGCGGTTTCTTTTAATCTTCTGCATTTTGTTACAGATTCTTTTAATACCGTTTTGAAAGTATTCCAATTGATTTTATGACCCGATTCCCATGCGTGTTCTCTTCTTTCTAAGAAGGTTTTTATGCTCTTTTACTCTAACATCTAACGGTCTAGATGTCTCACCTATATATAATTTGCCACATTCGCAGGGAATTTTATAAACCACATTTTTGGTATGTTGTTGTATATTGTTTGGTTTAGTCTTTGTTAATAGAGATGTAAGAGTATTTTTTGTTTTAAATGTCGTTCTTATGTTGTATTTATTTCCTACTCTATTAATTGTGTCAGAAATACAGCGGATATAAGGGATTGTGAAGTTGATTGTTTGAGAGTTATTATTATTGTTATTAATAACGATTTATCTATAAAATTTTTTGGGTAATTGTTTTTTATTAAAATGTCTTTTATGTGATTTGTTTCTTTTTGTAGTGTATCACTGTCGGTTCAAACAAGTTTTGCTCTGTCATATAAACTTTTAATTACTCCTATTTTGACCGATTTTGAGTGATTTGAAAAGAAATTGAGATACTTATCTGTGTTTGTCGGTTTTCTGTAAACTGTAGTTTTTAATTTGTTGTTTTGTTTTATTATTAAAGTGTCGAAGAATGGCAATTTATTCTCCCTCTCCATCTCTAAAGTAAACTTAATTGTAGGCTCTCGAGAATTTATATCTTGTAAAAAACTATTTAGATCGTCAATGCTATGTTGCCATATAGCGAAAATATCATCAACATATGTAAGCTATATTAATGACTTTTAAGAGATTTATTTAATATGTCATCCTCGAGTTCCTCCATAAAGATATTACTCATCAAAGGAGAAAGAGAAGAACTCATTGCCATTCCGAAATTTTGTTGATAATAATCATTTTCTAATTGAAAATATGTGGTTTTTAAGCACAGAGTTAATAATTCCAAAATTGTATTTATGTTTAGTTTAGTGCGGTCTTTTAAAGTTTTGTCATGTTCTAATCTCTTTCTAACTATTAAAAGTGATTTAGCAACTGGTACATTAGTAAATAAACTCACCACGTCAAAACTAACCATTAAATTTTGGTTTGTAATTTTAATGTTCGAAATTTTATCTAAAAAATCTGAAGTGTTTTTAATATATGAATTTGTTCTACCCGAAAGTGGATTTAAAAGGTTTAATAAAAATTTTGCTAGTTTATAACATGGAGAATCTATACTACTAACTAAGGCCCTCACGTGGGTGCCGCACCTAAAGAAGGTAACCGGGAAAGCAAGAGCCATGGCTCGTCTGCTTTACCCCCTAATGAACGGCAAAAGTAAGCTCTCGCTGAACATCCGAATAACCTTGTATAAAATCATGGTCCGATCCGTCCTCACCTACGGATCTCAGGCCTGGTTTCCGTACCTCCCCCCAACGTCGATTGCAATTCTGCAATCGTTCCAGTCACGTGTTCTTCGCACGTTAGTAGGTGCCCCATGGTTTGTAAGGAATGCGCAAATCCATCGGGAAACTGACATACCAGTGATTCAGACATTCCTGTCCAGACTTCTGGACAAATTCCTAGCGACGGCGTCCCTTTCGGACAATCCGCTAATCAGAGCCACGGCAGCTTCATTGCCGGCCGTTGCCCCAGTATGACCATCCTCTTCGGTCATCACCTCCATGCCTAAAGGACGGCAGCTAAAACCCTTCGAACAAGCGACATTGTCGTGACGTTCGAAAAAATCAGTGAATACAAGTCAGGGCCTTCGGGTCAACTTAACCTCCAGGACAAGAAGAAGACTACTAACTATAGGGCGAAGTGGTATATTAGTTTTGCGTATTTTTGGTAGACCATAGAAATGAGGTGGTTTACTATAATGTGGTGTAAGTTGTGATCTTTCTAGATCTGTAAATTCACGTTTGTGTTTATATAATGTATTGTAAATTTGTCTCTCTATTTTTAATGTTGGATCTGTAGGTATTTTAGTGTAATTTCCCTCATCAATTAAAGTTTTAATTTTGTTATTATATTCTGTAGTGTCCAGAATAACTGTGGCGTTACCTTTGTCTGATGGCAATATTTTAATAGATGTGTCTTTTTTAATTTATCTATAGCTAACCTTTCCTCAGGTATAAATTTGATTTGATTTTAAATTGTTTTTCTAAGATAAGTTTTAACCTAATTCTGTATTCATTTGCACTTTCCAAAGGTAATTTTTGAGCAACAGACTCTACTGCCGAAATAGGGTCTGATTTAGGAACATCTTTCGATGTAACACTGAAATTTAGTCCTTTAGAAAGTACATACTTTTCAGAATCAGATAATATTTTATTTGAAATATATATAGTTTTTCCTGCATAATTAAGTGTCAGGTGACAGGGTCAGGTTAATTAGGTCAGGTGACTGAGGAGGGGTGTTGATGTGGCACGTTATAAGCTATCCACTGTTTTACTACATAAGCTGTATGTTTTGGATCGTTGTCTTGTTGTTGTTGTTGGCAATAATCAGCCTTTCAGCACTTTGTCGTAGATTGTTTTTTAAATATTTAAATAAACGGTTTTGTTCATTATTCTATCAATGAAGACAATATTACCAACGCCTCCTGCAACTATACATCCCCACACTAGGATACTTCCACCACCAAGTAGTACTATTTGATGTAAATTCTTTAACTCAAGTTCTGCGTTTTCTTTTCTTCTTACAAGAGATCGTCCATCTGAGTGAAAAAAATATTGTATTTATTTTCATCTGACAATATTACTGTCTCCCAAAACTCATTAGTTTTATCAACATACTGGTTTGCGAACTGCAAGCGCATTTTTTGCCTTTGTTAATGTACAGTGTCTTTCTGGCAGCCCTTGCTCTATAACCAGCATGATGCAGAACTCTCCGTGCGATTTTAGCACTAATATCTATATTATTTGTTCTCCAATCATTGAAGTAATTTCCGACGCTGAGATATGAGAATCCTTTTTAATTTGTCTAATTATTATTCTTCTGTCCAATTCTGTAAGTTTAGATGGTTTAGATGGGTGGTTTGTGGCATATTTCGAAAATCGTCGCTATTGTTAAACCTTTTAATAACACTACGAACAGTGTAACGACTTTTTATCACTACGTTCGCAATTTTAGAATATGATATACCATTACGATGCAGATTAACTATTATTTTTCTTTCAGTCACTGTAGTTTCCTGCCCTTTACGATCCATTTTATTTAAAATTATTTATTTTCTAGATACTTCGAACAATGCACATATCAGAAAGCTACCCGATAGTAATATTCGAACACAATAAATAATTTTTTATAGGTAGAAACACGTTTTTATCAGCGTCTTGCTTTAAAATATTTGATAAACATTTAAGGGTGCCAATACTTTTCTTCATTTAATTTTTGATATTATATTCGTTTTAAATTTATTTCATCAATTTCATTTAAGATTAACAATATTTTTTCTGTGAAAAATTAAAATTTTGGTTGGAGGTATAAAATAATCATTTGATATTTTTTTTTACGTTTGTATTTTAAAAAGATAACACTGGGGAACAATTTGAAAAATATTTTCTGTTGAGTTCGATATTTAAGCTGTTTTATACGTACATTGACATGCTAATTCCAAAACTTTATTTAGTTTTTTTCTATCACGTCAAGTTTTTTCTCTACAGTTGTTGCGCATCCGACTAAGCTTGGCGAATCACAGAAGTCACTACTGCTCTCCTACCGGCGAACCTTCTTCGACCTAGGAGTGGGGGCGTGAGTGACGTTGCGTCATCCAAAACTAGTACGGTTAGTTACGCATGAGATGCTAAAGTACGCGGGTCTGTGTCGCTCTGATATAGTGAAGTCAAAGTGCTTAAACAGCCCTGATTATTTTTTGTTATATATGTGGCAGTTTTACCATCCCCATTCAACGTACTAATATTAGTACATTTGTCAGGCAAGCCTATTTTGCTTATTTTAAAGTGAAAATAGGTGACCAAGATAAATCATGGACCCCTCATAAAGTGTGCAAGCAGTGTGTAGAGAGTTTACGAATGTGGACGAAGAGAACACGTCATAAACTTTTGTTTGGTATACCAATGGTTTGGCGAGAGCCCAAAGATCACTTAAGTGATTGCTACTTTTGCATAGTGAAAACATCAGGATTCAACAAGAAAAACAAACATAAAATTGAGTACCCTAGTTTACCGTCAGTTATACGCCCTGTAATTCATTCAGCTGAAATTCCAGTTCCAGTTTTTCAAGAATTACCTTCTTTAGAAATACAAGAATGTGAATCAAGTGAATCAAGTTTCCAATTATTCTGTTCGTAAAGGATTCAATCAACATGAATTAAACGATTTAGCACGAGATTTGGGACTATCCAAAAAGCATCGGAATTATCGGAAGCATAGGAATTATTAAGACATCAAGACATCAAGACACGAAAAATATTTGCTTGACAAAGGAGCTAAAGTCACTTACTATCAATCCAGAGAAAGTGAATTTAGGCAGTTCTTCAGAAATAATGACAGATTTGTATATTGCCAGAACGTAGAAGGTTTAATGAAAGAATTGGCCAGTTCTAACTATAACGCAACTGAATGGCGATTGTTTATAGATAGCTCAAAGCGTAGCTTGAAGTGTGTTCTCCTAAATAATGGAAATTTATGCGGTTCAGTCCCAATAGGTAATTCAGTTTCTTTGCGTGAAGAATATGGCGACATAAAGACAGTCATTGACTTGTTGCAATAGAACATACACCAATGGATCATCTGTGATGGATGATCTGTGATCTTAAAATGGTCTGTTTCCTTCTTGGCCAGCAACGCGGGTATACCAAGTATCCCTGTTTTTTGTGCATGTGGGACAGCAGAGCTCGTGAGAAGCATTGGGTGCAATCGAACTGGCCGCCAAGATCTGACCTAAGACCTGGTGATCCAAACATTTTAAATCAGCCACTTGTCGACAGAAAAAACATTGTATTTCCGCCTTTGCATATAAAACTAGGTCTCATGAAGCAATTTGTTAAGGCTTTATCAATTGAAGGAGACTGCTTTAAGTATATCATTTCGGCATTCCCTAGCCTGTCATATGAAAAGATAAAGGCTGGTGTGTTTGATGGTCCACAGATTCGGCAACTCGTTAAAGATGAAAATTTCACTGAAACAATGACCGAACTTGAAAGGAATGCTTGATTGGCTTTTAAAAATATTATTAAAGACTTTCTTGCAAATACACGAGCCCCGAATTACATCAAAGTTATTCAACAACTCTTGGAGAGCTTTAAAAAGCTTGGTTGCAACATGAGCATCGAACTGCATTTCTTACATAGTCATCTTGCTAATTTCCCAGGAAATCTTAGTGCTGTTAGTGATGAACAGGGCGAGCGATCTAAAGGTTATGGAAGCGCGGTATCAAGGTAGATGGGATGTCAGTATGATGGCTGACTACTGTTGGAGCATCAAGCGAGAATGTCCACAAACTGAACACTCCAGGAAAAGCTATAAGAAGAAATTTTTACCATAATATCTTTTATTTATTTTTTGTATAAACACAATTTAACTTTTAATAATATGTTAACCTCTGTATGAACAAAATATTCTAATCTATTTGGTCAGATCTCACCTTATTTCTTTCATATGTACACTTTTAAGGTAAAATGAGGGGTATGCTATAGCTTAAGAACTTGACGTGATATAGAAAAACTGTGAATATTTTGGAATTCAGAGATGAAAAATTAGTCAAAAACAAGTCACAGATCCAAGTCAACAAAATTGCTGTTCCCCAGTGTAATGTTTTATTATAAAAACAATATGCGGTGCAAATACTTTTGTCCACCACTGTAGGTAAACATTTTCTTTAAATCAAATTAAGGAAAATCCAGCACTGAAAGACTTTATGTATTTCAAAGCGAGAATTTTATTGTCTAGAGGCGAAATTGTTCAATACACACTCAAGCCCGATAATTTACTAATACCCTGCTAAAGTGGAATGCATGAATAATTTGGCTCCAATTTGCTTTTCGATCAATTTGATTCGTCACCGTTGATTAAGGGAATTGACTGTAATGAGACGACGCTTTTATATAATTTCATTTTCGAAATGCCAGCCCGATTTATTGACGCGAAAGACGTTCAAAATAATGTCGAAATGAAACAGAACGTTACCATAAAGCGACTTTCTCAACGCTTCAATTCGAAATAGAGTGTTTAATGAGGTAAAAATTGATTTACCTTTAACAAACTTTTACCTGAACAGTTACTGTCAATTTAATGATAGATCTTTCATCGCTTTTCCGTCTCCTGCAGGTCTATTATTGAAACTTCACCCTTTTTTGTTTTTCATTTTATTTCTACTCTTTAATCAAAACTGCATTTCCATTAATTTTTTAACAGACGCAAAGTTTAAAACAGTTTGTATACTTCCATTTAAATTTATGACATGAATAGTAATGTCAACTTAAATTTCAAATTGGAATTAAATCAATGAGTTTAGATAGTTAGAGTGCAATTGTTTGCATTTGAACATTGTAGCTGGTTGCTACTATTGAGTTGTCATTAAATGCGAGCTACTTATACACACACATGGAGTGGTCCATGGCTTTTCTTACAACTGCCTTCTGTGCTTCTCTATTTCCTGCAATTTTGTGTTTTTCAGTTTATTTCTAGTCGTTAATCAAAACTGTATCTCCATTAATTTTTTTACAGGTGCAATATTTGAAACAGTTTGTATACTTCCATTGAAATTTATGACATGAATAGTACTGTCAACTTAAATTTCAAATTTGAATGAAATCAATGAGTTTAAATAGCTAGAGTGCAATTGTTTGTGTTGGAATATTGTAGCTGGTTGTTATTCTTGAGTTGTCTTTAATTGAGAGCTTCTTTTACACACACATGCAGTGATCCATGGCTTTTCTTACAACTGCCTTCCATCCTCCTCTATTTCCTGCAATTTCTGTTTTTCAGTTTATTTTTAGTCGTTAATCAAAACTGTCTCTTCATTAATTTTTTAATGTATGCAATATTTAAAACAGTTTGTATACTTCCATTGAAATTTATGACATGAATAGTAATGTCAACTTAAATTTCAAATTGGAATTAAATCAATGAGTTTAGATAGTTAGAGTACAATTGTTTGCATTTGAACATTGTAGCTGGTTGTTACTATTGAGTTGTCATTAAATGAGAGCTACTTATACACACTCATGCAGTGGTCCATGGCTTTTCTTACAATTGCCTTCTATGCTTCTCTATTTCCTGCAATTTTGTGTTTTTCAGTTTATTTCTAGTCGTTAATCAAAACTGTATCTTCATTAATGTTTGAACAGGTGCAATATTTGAAACAGTTTGTATACTTCCATTGAAATTTATGACATGAATAGTACTGTCAACTTAAATTTCAAATTTGAATTAAATCAATGAGTTTAGATAGTTAGAGTGCAATTGTTTGTGTTGGAATATTGTAGATGGTTGTTATTCTTGAGTTGTCTTTAATTGAGAGCTCCTTTTACAAACACATGCAGTGATCCATGGCTTTTCTTACAACTGCCTTCCATCCTCCTCTATTTCCTGCAATTTCTGTGTTTCAGTTTATTTTTAGTCGTTAATCAAAACTGTCTCTTCATTAATTTTTTAATGTATGCAATATTTAAAACAGTTTGTATACTTCCATTGAAATTTATGACATGAATAGTAATGTCAACTTAAATTTCAAATTGGAATTAAATCAATGAGTTTAGATAGTTAGAGTGCAATTGTTTGCATTTGAACATTGTAGCTGGTTGTTACTATTGAGTTGTCATTAAATGAGAGCTACTTATACACACTCATGCAGTGGTCCATGGCTTTTCTTACAATTGCCTTCTATGCTTCTCTATTTCCTGCAATTTTGTGTTTTTCAGTTTATTTCTAGTCGTTAATCAAAACTGTATCTTCATTAATGTTTGAACAGGTGCAATATTTGAAACAGTTTGTATACTTCCATTGAAATTTATGACATGAATAGTACTGTCAACTTAAATTTCAAATTTGAATTAAATCAATGAGTTTAGATAGTTAGAGTGCAATTGTTTGTGTTGGAATATTGTAGATGGTTGTTATTCTTGAGTTGTCTTTAATTGAGAGCTCCTTTTACAAACACATGCAGTGATCCATGGCTTTTCTTACAACTGCCTTTCATCCTCCTCTATTTCCTGCAATTTCTGTTTTTCAGTTTATTTTTAGTCGTTAATCAAAACTGTCTCTTCATTAATTTTTTAATGTATGCAATATTTAAAACAGTTTGTATAGTTCCATTGAAATTTATGACATGAATAGTAATGTCAACTTAAATTTCAAATTGAAATTAAATCAATGAGTTTAGATAGTTAGAGGGCAATTGTTTGCATTTGAACATTGTAGCTGGTTGTTACTATTGAGTTGTCATTAAATGAGAGCTACTTATACACACACATGCAGTGGCCCATGGCTTTTCTTACAATTGCCTTCTATGCTTCTCTATTTCCTGCAATTTCTGTTTTTCAGTTTATTTCTAGTCGTTAATCAAAACTGTATCTCCATTAATTTTTTAACAGGTGCAATATTTAAAACAGTTTGTATACTTCCATTGAAATTTATGACATGAATAGTACAGTCAACTTAAATTTCAAATTTGAATTAAATCAATGAGTTTAGATAGTTAGAGTGCAATTGTTTGTGTTGGAATATTGTAGCTGGTTGTTAGTATTGAGTTGTCATTAAATGAGAGCTCCTTATACATACACATGCAGTGATCCATGGCTTTTCTTACAACTGCCTTCTATCCTTCTCTATTTTCTGCAATTTCTGTTTTTCAGTTTATTTTTAATCGTTAACAAAAACCGTCTTTCCATTTATTTTTTAATGTATGCAATATTTAAAACAGTTTGTATATTTCCATTGAAATTTATGACATGAATAATAGTGGCAATTTAAATATCAAATTGGAATTAGATTAGAGAGGGATTCCCTATTCTTGGTGAGATAGCATATGTCGGTACCCCGATGAGTCTAACCACCAACAGACGAAACATGTGCCCTCCTGGCAGCCTGATCTATCCCGGTGATTCTTAGCACCCTCCTGCCTTGGGGATGGTCTTTCCGCTGCCGTAGGTAGTTGTCCTTTGGCCTCCGGGAAATGAGGGCTGTGTTTGAGGTTGTACTGTCATATTAAAATACCATGTTGAAGGTATAGACCGTAATCTGCCATCCTGGTCCAATGCGGGTTGGCAGATTTTGGATCTTAGCAGATTTGGATGTTAGTCTGAAGCCTCTGCCTTGACTTGTCGACCAGGGGTGGCCCTGCCAGGAGCATAGACTCCAGACGGCATAACTCAAAATTTCATTGCCTTACTCAAACCCCTTTACCACGTCAAGGTCTGATCCTTAGGAGGAGGAAATTATATATATGAGAAGAAACATAGTAAAAAAACGGTATTATTTGTACTCAAAAATTACCTTTATGTTAAATATCAATACGTGGCAATCAATCTCACAAATATTACTTGATAAAGCAAGGATAGAACATAATACTACAAATATTTCATCGTTATCACTCGCAATTGGACTAACAAGAAGTTTACGGCCACTTTTATTGAGGTTGTAACCATACAATACCCGACGTTCAAACTACTGGTCTTATTTGTTTCCCCTAAGTTTATTATCGAAAGTTCACCATTTCCTTTTTGCTCTACCTTTTCTAACAAACTTTTATAGGCGATAGATGGAATTTCTTGTCCATCCTAATGGTAATTTATTACTTTGGCTTTTACACCCTCAGGCTCATTACGACTACAGGTAAAATAAGTTGAAAGCAATTTTTTCTCCTTATTTTTTCGTTTGTATTTTGTGGTTTGTATAGTAATTTGATTTTCACTTGAAAGTTAAAAAGAAGGCAGTATGTTTTTCGAAACAACGACGTCGCGACAATTGATTTTTACTTTTTTTGCGATTTAAATCTCAATACGCTGAAGAATCAGTTGAATATAAGGTATAACATAAATAGGAATGAAACAAGAATGTGTTACAAGATATAAATTCTCGAGAGTCTACAATTAAGTTTACTTTTGAGATGGAGAAGGAGAATAAATTGCCATTCCTCGACCCATTAATATCAAAACAAAACAACATATTAAAAACTACAGTTTACAGAAAACCGACAAACACAGATAGGTATCTCAATTTCTTTTCAAATCACTCAAAATCGGTCAAAATAGGAGTAATTAAAAGTTTAGATGAGCAGAGCTTGTTTGTATTGACAGTGATATACTACAAAAAGAAACAAATCACATAGAAGACATTTTAATAAAAAATAATTACCCAAAAAATTTTATAGATAAATGGTTTAAAAATTTTGATACTAGACAAAACAGACAAGTTATTAATAACAATAATAATAACTCTCAAACAATTAACTTCACAATTCCTTATATCCGCGGTATTTCTGACACAATTAAAAGAGTAGGAAATAAATACAACATAAGAACGACATTTAAACAAAAAATACTCTTAGATCTCTATTAACAAAGACTAAACCAAACAATATACAACAAAATACCAAAAATGTGGTTTAGAAAATTTCCTGCGATTGTGGTAAATTCTATATAGGTGAGACATCTAGACCGTTAGATGTTAGAATAAAAGAGCATAAAAACCTTCTTAGAAAGAAGAGAACACGCATGGGAATCGGGTCATAAAATCAATTGGAATACTTCCAAAACGGTATTAAAAGAATCGGTAACAAAATGCAGAAAATTAAAAGAAACCGCTATAATTAATTTAAATAAAAATAACTGTATTGCTATGCCTTCGGTAGATTTAAATTCAATATGGTTTCCGATTCTAAAGAATACAATTAAACACATTTAAATATTTGAATACATAATCAGTACAATAAACAATCACACAGTAAACATTACCTGTATATATATATATATATATATATATATATATATATATATATATATATATATATATATATATATATATATATATATATTTTTGGTAGAATGTCACTGTCAAGAAAATCTATTGTTGTCAATGTAAGTATTGTTGACACAACAAACAAATATACACAAAACACAAAAAAAAATATTTACTTCCATTCGTTACTTTATATATTACAAATTAATATAATTTATATTTTAGTTTAGCTTTGAAAACGGGGGGAGAGGACTCTCCGAAACGTTAACGTTAAAAGTTTGTAAAAATTTTTATAACATTTTTATATCTTTTGTTCGTTAGGCAAATTTATTACAAAAAAGAATCACTGAGAAATTTGTCTCCGTTCGGTTTTTTGTTTATACCTAGTGATTCTTTCTTTACATAAGAACAGGTATTTTTTATATTTTTTGAGTTTTAGATATTGGCGAAAAACCCAAATAAAAGAAAAAGATATATATGTTGATTTAATGCAAAATCTACATGATGCTATTGATAGGGCAGCTCCCTTAAAATTAGTAAAACTTAGATGGTTCCCTTGGGTGGTTAAAGAGCTATGAAGTTGAGAGGACTAGAGCGTATAGAAAGTTTTCTTTCACAAAGGATGAACAGGATTGGAGAATATATAAACAGAAAAGAAATATTGCACTTTCCATGATGCGCCTTGAGAGGAAAAAGTTCCTTAATAATAATATCGATGCTTGTAGCAGGGACGGAAGGAAGATGTGGAGAACAATAAAAAATGTACTGGGCAATAATAAGGGATGAGCCGATTTTTTTCGAATCCACTTTGACAACCACTACAGACCTACGGAAAAGAACTTCAATAACTTATCCTTCGATAGTTTAAATGAAATAGAACAGAGTATCGAAGAGCGGGACTGGATGTCAAAGTGTGCAAGACTCAGGATTTTTCTAAGTGTAAACATGTTATACTAAACAAATTAAGAAAAGTTATGTTTAGCTTAAAAAGTCGAGTGCCAATGAAATTACAATAAGGTTAATGAAAAACATTTTTTGTGTCATCGGTTATCCTTTATTACACTTAATACAAGTTTTAAAACGAATACATTTCCTGAGGACTTGAAAACCAGCATTATTGTATCAATTCCGAAAATACCGAGGCCCAGTGTACCAAGTGACTTTACACCAATTAATTTATTACCTGTTGTTGATAAAATCATTGAGACTATTGTATGTACAGAGTTGAGAACTTATTTTGAAAGCAATGGATTGGTATTTTCTGTTCAATCAGGGTTTAGGGCAAAACATTATTGTGAGACGGTTATTCAGTATGCATGCGCAACATGGAGGAACGATATAAAGAACGAGAAAAACAGTCCTTAGTGTGTTTATAGATTTAAACCGATCATTTGAAACTATTACCCGGGATATACTGTGTAAAAATTTATTAAGTAATGGTGTAAGATCAAAAGCCTTGAAATGGATCAAGAGTTACTTAACAGACAGGCATCATAGAACGAGGGTTGACCAAAAAGTGCCGCCAAAGAGGGAAAGTGTTTGGGGAGTTCCTCAGGGTAGTTTTTGGGCCCGTTCCTGGTAGACTGCAAATACAGCAGAACAAGGCTTTGCGTGTACTGTTGAACTGTAATAGATATACACCGATAGAGGTAATTTTGCGGTCATTGGTTTTCAGTTGCGCGGGCCGTTGAAGGGGCTAACATTCGATTGATATATAAAATAAAAGATTATTTGTTGCCCCATTATTTGAATACTTTTTTGGTACAAAGAGTAAATATGCAGTCTTACGATATCCGTTCTAAGAACAATTATGATGCACCAATTGTGAGATCTACTGGTCCCCGCCTACATTGGGACCGCTCCTGATGTGCATGTATTTAATAGACTTTTAAATTATTATTTGAAGCAATAGAGTAGTTTTGAATGTATTTTCCTTTGTTAACATTTCTTAGAATTTTTCTTACTTTTATTTTTTTCTTTTGTATATTAATTTTGTTTTGTTACTATTAGCTGCATATGTGTGTATTTATTTATTTATTTATTTCTCTTATTTTGAAAATACGTGGCTGGTCATGCATTAGAGTTAGTTAGCCAGATTTATTTATATTTGCAAATATTATTAAATCAAGAGTCTAATGTGGTGGTTTATAAAAAATTTAAGGCGAAAAATGGCCATCGTTTTTAAAATAGTGAAAACCGTAATAAAAGCAATAATGTAGTATGGGTGGATTTTTTTAATATTGTTAATAGAGTTTAGTGTGATGGTTTGAATAATCTGTGTGCTTTTAAAAGTATTGCAAATTTCAATGATTACAATCAAACAAATATGTGATTGTTTTATTCTGAATTGATTATTAATGTAGTTTGCATATGATAATCTACTGTAACATATTATCCTAGTTGGGGGAAGTTTTATGTATATTTATTTGATTGTTGTATTTTTATTGAAATAAAATTAGTGATTTAAACAGTATGTATGTGTTTTGTTTTTCTAATTATGATTTATATTGTCTGTTTGCTCAAAAAATAACTACAAAACTAGAAAATATCTTTTGGTTACTCAATATTTAACATTTTTTTGAGTGTTCCCACAATTCAGTTTTCTCACAATATGTTATTTTGCACTTAATCAACAATAATTTGGACAGTATATATTGTATATACGAAAAGAAGCCGTTGACACTACTGACGGGAAAACATTAGTATTCTGACGTCACAAACATAGCAGCTAATCGCGTCGCGTTCGTAGTCACGTGATTTTTTTTAAATTTTGTACATTTTAATTCATTTATTATTAATTGTAACAAATGTTTAAAAAGTTTTTTGCATCGAATGGTGTTATTTATAATACAGTTTTTAAATAAAGTAAAAAAAAATATAATGATTTTAAAATACCCATGCTTGAATGTATTGAATATAAAAAAAACATATATATGAAATAAAAATAATTTAAAAATTTTTTTTTAGGCCCGTGTTATTGCTCCCCCCTGTATATTAACTAGTTGTGGTTAATATATAGCCTTGATGTAGAGTTATACTAATAATGGTTCATATCGTCAAAAATTAAAATGAAGCCCAGTTTTCGAGATGAAATGAGCCCCAGGCAACGAGACCATGTTTATTTTGTAATAGGAATGTTTTATAAGTTTGGAACGCTGCAATAATTATTGGGGAGGCGGGCGGTAAAAATCCCGATCCTCTCCGCTTACCGCCGCCATCGCTCTCTGTTTCCAATATCTCAACAGATTAAATAGCAATCTCGACGACAGCCCGAGGCCCAGAAATTACCAATTTCATTATAGATTAAATATGTAAGGGCTGAAGGGCCATGTTGGTCGTTCGTTGCATTTTCACGCCGCCAAGATTGATGGCGGCCGTTTGTACAAGATAATAACCGGCCGAACACAGACGCCCATTACCCTTTTAAGTAAATGAACATTCCCATTATTTATGACTATGTTTTGTCTTGATCCAGTTGAACAATTCATCAGCGTATCTTCCTTGTTTTGCCCTCTCGCTCGGTTAATACTGTAAAATTTGTTCCAAGATCTTAACACCAAGGCGGTATAGCTGTCGAAATAATCCACCATTTTCATTATGGGTAAATATATACGAGGGTGGTTCACAAATTATTGTATCTACTATAGTGACTGTCAGAAAACATTACCCAATATGTGTTTTTATGTTTGAATATAAAGATAAAAGGAAGGAGCCTTTATAAACATATAAATTGAGACGGAAACGGTCATATTGAATTGTTTTGAAATTTTGGTAGTTGGTGTTAACAACTTAGAAGTTTAATAGTAGATTTGTACAATTTTAGATTGTCTAAATCAATAATAAGTGCCGGATAATTGTATTGGAATACATATTAATACTTATTATATTGACAATAAAACTAATAATATCGGAAGTAAGGTAAACACGCAAAATATGGTGAGTTGTGCGACTTGTGTTTGTTCCCTGACACCAAAAAAATCAAAATTCACGAGTAATTACGAGTAATTTACTTATTACATAGGTAAATGTTTTTAATTCTAAATTTGTCAATTACTTAGGAACAAAAACGTATTTTGTTTAAATAAAATTTTAATGCATAGGCGTAGTCAAATTGATTTAGGTAAAATTATATAATTATAATGTTATTCTTATTGTTATTCTGGCTTTGCTGGTACAACCGGACTTTCGGATTCTGGGGCGTGCGGGCTTAAACGCAAAATATTTCAAAGGGAGTCGGGGACCTCTGGCCAACGTCTGAAACCGAAAACAAAAACTTTCTTTGGAACGGTAAATATCAATTCTCTCCTGCGTCCAGGAAAACTACACGAATTGGGGCGAACATTAAATCAGCAAAAAATCCAAATTTTAGCTTTGCAAGAAACCAGATTGACAGATGATAACACCTTGGAATTCGGTAACTACAGACTTTTTAAAAGTAAAACGGACAAAAGAATATTCAAAAATACACCACATCTCGGTGTTGCTTTCGTTGTCTCAAGAAACATTCTTGGTTCTATAACAGATGTCCAGCCAGTAAATAATCGACTTATGACACTATCCCTCAAGTGTGCTAACAAAAACTATACATTAATCAATGCACACCTCCCAGTTAACGAAGAAAATAAATCTAATCCTGAAAGTAAATAAGTCCTGAAAAATTCTGGAAAAGACTATCTCTAAAATTCCCTCTGACTAGGGAAAGAAAAAAAGTACAGGAAAACAGTCGGCAGTTTTCCCGCTCATAAATGGACTAACCATAATGGTAGAAGATTGGTTGAACTATGTTCGCAGTTTAATCTAAAAATAATGTCAACCCATTTTAAGAAGAAAATAACAAAACAAAAGACCTGGAGGTGCCCAAACACGTACATGAGTGAATTTCAAGTTGACCATGTTGCCATTTCATACCCCTATTATAAAGAGATTTTGATTGTTCAAGTCAGGAAAGGAGCAAATATAGATACGGATCACTACTTGACTAGAATCAAACTTAGCTTAAAACCTCGAAAACTTATTCAAAAGAGGCTGCTAATACCAAAGTTTGATCCCACGAAAATAAAACCAGCCCTAACAGAAGAGCTTGATAAACAACCAGTACAGAACTGGCAAGAATTGAAACAAAAAATTATTAAAACAGCCTTAAAGTTGGTCCCTTTACAAAAACGTAGTAAACATCCGTGGTGGGATGAAGTTTGCTAGCAAGCAGTATTAAGCCGAAGTAAAGCATTCAAAGATTGGAACAGTCAAAAAACAGCAATAAATTATAACATCTTTTTGGAAGTAAGAAAAGAAACATCGAAGCTAATTAAACAAACTAAAAGAAAATATGAAAACAATCAACTTAATGAAATAGAAAAAGATTTTCAAAAAAATAACATCCGAAACTTTTACAAAACATTTAAAACTAAATTAACAGGCTATCAACCGCAAAGTCTTTGCTTCCAAAAGGAAAGCGGACAATTAGCTCTAAATAACCAAGACAATTGCAAAGAACTTGCGATATATTTTGAACAAATACTAAACTGTCCTGAGCCCTTAAACAAATTAGCAACACTAAACCCTAAACAAACAAACCCAGATTTATTACCACCGAATGAAGATAATAATTAGGCAAATGAAGCGACTTAAAAATAACAAAGCTTCTGGTGAAGATGAAATCACTGCTGAACTTTTGAAATCCGCTGGTCCAGGTACAATCAAGGAAATAACCAAAATTCTATAAGAAGTTTGGCGAACCGAACGGATTCCGGTAGATTGGAAAGATGCTCTAATCCATCCACTACACAAGAAAGTAGATAGAACGGATGTAAGCAACTACAGAGGGATATCTTTTCTCCCAGTGTGTTACAAGATTTTATCTCAATGTCTACTAGACAGAGCACAGGGACAGTTAGAACCTAAAATTGGTGAATATCAAGCAGGTTTTCGACCGGGCAGATCCTGCCCTGAACAGATCCTGAATCTAACGTTGATCTTAAGACATCAAAAACTGTACAATAAAAATCTCGTCTGTACATTTGTGGATTTCAAAAAAGCATATGATTCTATTGACTGCGAATCTTTATTCCGAATTTTGAAAGAACAAGGACTAGATCTGAAAACGCTGGCAATTATTAAAGCAACATTAACTAACACAAGGTCAAAAGTTAAATTCATGGGTGACATCTCAGAGCCCTTCGAAATTAAAACTGGAGTGAGACAACGGGATGGACTCTCGCCACTCTTATTTAACTGTGTTCTAGAAAAAATAATACAGGAGTGGCGTGAAAAAAAGGCGGCACTGAATATTGACCAGCCCATTAAACTGGGGAGAAGCAACATCAAAATTGATTGTCTGGCATTTGCTGATGATCTAGCAATTTTAGCTCAAGATGTATTAACGGCACATAAACAGATTGAAATTCTAAAAGAAATAGCAGAAAAGGTAGGACTCCAAATTTCCTTTGAAAAGACACAATATATGACCTGCAACAGACTAAGAACACCATTTCTAAAAATAAAATATGGTAACATCAGACGAGTCTCTCAATTCAAATATTTGGGTGAAATAATCATGGAAAATGGGTTGGAAAAAGCGGCCAATAAGGGTAGATGTCAAAAATTGGAAACGACATTGAGACTTACACCAAATATTTGCAACAAAAAATGTCTATCTAAAAACACAAAACTGAGACATTACAACACAGTTATTAAGCCAGAATGTCTATATGCTTCAGAAACGCTCATTTTGAATAGAAAGCGGGACATCGAGGATATTGAAAAGAAGGAAAGAAAAATCATAAGAAAAATCCTAGGCTTCAAACAAATAAATAGCACAACATACCGACTTCGAGAAAACCAAGAAATCAAACAATACTCAGATATACATAGCGATATGAGAAAAGGAAGACTTAAGTTTTACAGACACATAAAACCGATGAATCCGAGTAGGCTAACTAGACAAATAGTCGAATTTTATGAAAATATGAGTAGAGCTAAAGTAGAAATAATTAAATGGATTGCTGCAATTAAGGAGGATCTAAGATCAGCAAATATTACACAAAATGAAATTCAGGATAGAAGCTGTTTCAGACACAAAGTTAACGTTTGGAAGGTTGGCCAGAGAGAAAAATGTAGGAAGACTGGAACAACTTGGTCTGACGAAAGGAAAAAAGCTCGTAGCGAAAGAATGAAATTAGTATGGGCGTAAAGGAAAGCTAACAACAACAAGCGCCTCTAATTGTAGTTCGCGTGGTCCACCAGGGCCCGCCCATACGTGAATAATAATAATAAAATAAATATAATGTTATTCTGCAGTAGGTTTTTATGTTCCCATCATTTTACTGAGGATTGTTCTGATCAACATCTAAGGTAAAAGTGAGACTGCTACCAAATGCTGTTCAAATAATTGAAGTGGACTGTTTAAATAAAATTAATAAATTCCAAACTTAATTTATATATTAAAACCTATTTATATGGTTTTATCGCTTGAATCTGGGTTTGTTTGTTTAGGTTTTAGTGTTGCTAATTTGTTTAAGGGCTCAGGACAGTTTAGTATTTGTTCAAAATATTTGGCAAGTTCTTTACAATTGTCTTGGTTATTTAGAGCTAATTGTCGGTTTTCCTTTTGGAAGCAAAGTCTTTGGGGTTGATAGCCTATTAATTTAGTTTTAAATGTTTTGTAAAAGTTTCGAGTGTTATTTTTTTGGAAGTCTTTTTCTATTTTATTAAGTTGATTGTTTTCATATTTTCTTTTAGTAGGTCTAATTAGCTTCGATGTTTCATTTCTTACTTCCCAAAAGATGTTATAATTTATTTCTGTTTTTTGACTTTTCCAGTCTTTGAATGCTTTACTTCGGTTTAATACTGCTTGCTCGCAAACTTCATCCCACCACGGATGTTTGCTACGTTTTTGTAAAGGGACCAACTTTAAGGCTGTTTTAATAATTTTTTGTTTCAGTTCTTACCAGTTCTGTGCTGGTTGTTTATCAAGCTCTTCTGTTAGGGTTGGTTTTATTTTCGTAGCGTCGAACTTTGGTATTAAGTAAGTAGTAAGTGGTAGTAAGTTTGATTCTAGTCAAGTAGTGGTCCGTGTCTATGTTAGCTCCTTGTCTGACTTGAACATTCAAAACTCTTTATAATTAGGGTACGAAATGCAAAATGGTCAATTTGAAATTCATCCATGTGTGTGTTTGGGCACCTCCAGGTCTTTTGTTTTGTTATTTTCTTCTTTAAATGGGTTGACATTATTTTTAGATTAAACTGCGAACATAGTTCAATCTTCTACCATTATGGTTAGTCTATTTATGAGCGGGAAAACTGCCGACTGTTTTCCTCTACTTTCTTTCTTTCCCCAGTTGGGCGTTGAAATCATCCAATACATGATTAGAGGGAATTTTAGAGATAGCCTTTTTCTGAACTTTCCAGGATTTATTTACTTTTTCAGGATTAGATTTATTTTCTTCGTTAACTGGGAGGTGTGCAATGATTAATGTATAGTTTTTGTTTACACACTTGAGGGATAGTGTCATAAGTCGATTATTTACTGGCTGGGCATTGGTTAGAGAACCAAGAATGTTTTTTGAGATAGCGATAGCAACACCGAGATGTGGTGTATTTTTGAGTATTATTTTGGGATATTGAATAAGGATGACAAGATTTATTGTGTATAACTAAATCCGTATGTGACGGTTTATGAAAAATTGCAAAATTATGTTTAATATATTTTTTAGTTAAGTCTAAAAAGTTAATATTATTATGGTGTGCTTCTTCAACTGTGAATTTAATGTTTTTAAGTAAAAAATTTGGATATTTTGTTAGATGACCAGCTAGACTTAAATGGTTCACCGTTATTAAACTTATATTGCCCTCCTAGACGTTGACAAAAATGGATTTCCCCACTATCATGTTTTATGGTATTGTTAGGTCGATGGTCACTTTAGGTTGTTGTTACTTTTCTCACTGTTAGTTTAGTATAGTTTGTATTTGAAAAAGGCACTGTGTGTCGAAACAATTGTCATACATACAATTTTAAATATAGTGAACGTTTTTAAATATTAATCTTTGTTTATTTATTTAAAATGAATTTCCTTCAAGTATCGGCTACCTCTAGAAAATGGTTTTATTGTTTTCCAAAGTATTCTCAGCGACGATCAATACAGTTTTGTATACGTTTTGCATGTGTGAAATCTCGCGTTGTAATGGTGAAGAAAGTCGCTGGTTGTTTTTTCTTATTTCTTCAAAGACTTCTGTCAAATAAATGGTTGTGTACCATTCAGAATTGATCGTTCTATGATTGGCTAGTGGCACCCCATGCCCATTTATCCAAAAAAAAAACAGGCGATCATTTCCTTTGAAGTACTTCTTGCGCGATACCACTTTTGTTGGATTTGTCTCATTTTGAAAGACCCATGCAGTCAGCTGCTGTTTACTTTCCGGCTGGTACGCATAGATCCAAAATTCGTCACCTGAGTAAATGTTATACATTGCCTCAAATATTGTATTAATTATAAATATTATACAATAAACACCCAAAAATTGCTGCGCAAATACTGCGTTTATCGATATTATTATTTCTATGTTTACTACAAAAAATTAAGTTTAATCAAAATAATTATTTTATAATAATAAGCTAATGGATGTTTTTAATTTATAAATTTGATTGTACAGAGTAATAACGAGATTTTGAACAGTTTGCAACTTCTAATTAAGTTATTAAATGTATGCAGCGGGCCGGTGGCAGATGTTATGCGGGTTTTCTTGGTAAAGTTGGCGGTTTGGTGGCTTATCTTTATTTCATCAGGTCTTGGTTGGGAACAGAGGCAAGCGTTCCCGTTGTTGTACAGATTACACTCATCAATTAGTTGGTTTGCAACCGAACAATGGCCTTAATAATGCTAACGCCATTGATTTACATGTTAATTTACGATTTCTATATGCGATCGGAGAGTTAAAAACATCGATCGTATCAAATTAAATTGTCAAAGGCAAAGCGTCACAAAAACAAGCGTTATTAAAAACATTTTTGGATCAAATATAGGGGTACAAAAATAAGGATTTTGTTATAGTCAATGAAGAATTTAATTAAAAAATTTGCCATGTATTTATTAACAACAAAAATAAACAACGTAATTAACAACAGTGAAAAATAGGATTAAAAAAACAAGCAGTGATCTTTTTATAAAAATATTTTATAAATATATATATTTATAAAAATTTTGTGTAACAGTAGGAAGAATTTTTAAATTAATATGCTCTATCAATTCATTCCAACATACGGTAATGAATATATTTAACTGAGGTAACCGATGGTTGTTGAAAATTTATTTTTAAGTAAACAATGATTTATATCTAAATTTCCACTAGATTTAACTCTTGTATGTATTACTATTTTATGTTCTATTTATATGAAAAACCCTACCTAACGAAGCGTGTAAAAATCATGAACCGTGAAGTTTACTAAGCCTGACATTAATAATTGAAAAAAATTTGACTGAACGGGATAGGTCCTTTATCTCGGTTCATGGTTTTCTTACATTTTTCTATTTGAATGGTTTCATATGCATCCAAAGCTCTATTATTATTAACACTTTTAATTAGTCTTAAATTAGTAATATCTATACTGTGATCGTGTTCCATTGCATGTTGGGCAACACAAGATTTTCATTTCTCCCATATCTAATGTGGATAATATGTTCTTTATATCTTGTCAATATGGATCTTTTTCTTTGCCCTATATACCTTCGATCACAGTTTTGACAACTAATTTCGTAAATCCCCGATTTTTCATATTGCTCTACTTTATCCTTTGGATTACCCAGAACTTGGTGGACATGGTTTGTACACAACCTTAATGTCCACTTTTTTTAAAATTTTATCTAGCCCTCTTGTTAATTGGGCATCAAATGGTATTACCATGAATTTCTTTGTGTTTTGATCCTTTTGAAAAGTCGAAGATCCTTTCAATAATATTCTGAACTTATGTTTTCTAATTAATTTATCTACAATGTTCTTATAATTATTCACTTCAGATATCTCCCTAATTAATTTTAATTCTGTGTTATAATTATCTTTATTTTAAAGAAAATTCATTAATCTATTATTTTGGAACCTATTATTTGAATCGTTAGGAATGTATCTCGAAGTGGTGGTGTTCTTTCTTTGGTGGCGTACAATCTTTACAAGAAATTAACCTTTAAATTAACTAATGTAGAAGATGAATGTTGGTGCAATTTTCAAAGGAATATGTTCACAGCAGAAAATAGTAAATTTATGAAAGAAAAAATGTCATCTTTAAATAAAAAAATTAAAAAACTCAAAATTGAGCAATCGAAAGAACATATTCCAGAAAAGACCATCAACATAGTAGAAAATCTTTCAACTCAGACGTTCGACAATCCAGAATCCGCAGTGCTTTGGAGGATATGACAGCCGGTATTGAAACTGGTATTAAACACTTACCAGAGTCTTCCAAACTTTCGTCAGAGAATCATGTAAAAGCAAAATTGCAAAAAATATTTCAAATAAAAATCAAAAAATGCCAAATATTTCTAAGATTGTCAAGCGTCTGCGAGAGAAAGATTGTTTTTTTAAAGCTGATAAGGTAAATAAGGTTGTAGTAATGGACAATGGACTTTGAACGCGTTGAAAAATTAATTCAAGACGGTCCTTATAGACGATTACCTAGGAATCTATTGTCAAAAATGATTAACAAAGTCAGAGATACATTGAAATCTTGTAACAGTCTTATTTCTCCTTCTCTGAAAAGCAAACTACATGTTTTTAATCCAAAAGTGCCAAGATTGTATGCTCTACCAAAAATTCATAAACCAGGAAAATCAATGAGACCAGTTGTATCAGCCATTGACTCTCCTACATACAACTTGGCAAAGTGGTTAACAAAGGAATTTGAAAATCTATCAAACCAACTACCTTCCTGTTCTGTAATAAATTCAACCAAATTCAAAGAAAAAGTCAAAAATACACATCTACAGGAAGGTGAGGTTTTGGTTTCCTTTGACGTTTCATCGTTGTTTCCGAGTGTCTCGATTCCACATACCTTGAAATACCTGAGGGAGTTACTCGAGTTAAACGGTTTTAATAATAAGATTGTTTCTTAGTACATCTCCTTAACAAGATTATGTATGAAGCAAAATTGTTTTCAACTTAATAACAGGTTTTATGAACAACAAGAAGGAACGGCAATGGGCAATCATCTATCACCATTCTTAGTCAACTTATTTATAAGTAAATTTGAAACCGAGGCAAAAGATGAATTCAGTTAGTTGCATGCATGGTTAAGATATGTGGATGACGTTTTTGTCGTTTTCGATTCGAAAAATGAAAAGTTAGATGATTTTATTAAGAACTTAAATAGTAAATTCCAAAATATAATATTCATGCATGAACTCGAAAGCAACGATAGTTTACCATTTCTGGATGTTTTTGTCTGTAGAAACAATAAAAATAGGTTAGATTTTGATATTTTCAGAAAAAAACACTACCACTTCATATATACCATAATCATAGCTTCTAAAATAAGATAGCTAGTTTAAATTTTATAATAAATATATTAATTTTTCTTTAAATAAAGATAATTATAACAAAGAAGTCAAATTAATTAGGAAGTTAGTTAAAGTGGATGGTTATAATAAGAACATTGTAGATGAATTAATTAGAAAACTTAAGTTCAGAAAATTTGTAGCGTTCACAAATGCTTGATCGCCACAGGTAGCATTCGTAAATTGTTGATCATCACTGGTAGGTTTATTTCGGACAAATTCTTAACTGAAAGAGCTTCGGTATCGTTTGGACAAGGCAAGACAGTCTAACTCCAAATCTCCAGGTGAGCGGACGTTTTCGCGCCTTACTCTTCCGACCGAGGTACGTAGGTTTGCTGGCCAAGTCACGCTTGGGTTGATTTTTCTGATATTCTTATAGAGGGTTTTACGACCCGGCAGCAGAGAATCCGATCAACAGACATCAGGCCATTGAACGACCACCTATTACAGTGCTCGACCATCGTGGAAACCTTACACCTTTTTGGGGCCACATGGCACAGTAACCGGTTGGTCAGAACGAGATTATTTCGGGACCCCCGCATAGGGATACCGGACTGCCCGCAGTCGTACTCAGTGCTTTTGGACACCCAGTACCGGATAGGCAAGGATAGACAACATCAGGAAATAAGGCCAGATAAAGACTTTTTTTTATTATATTTTCATGTACCGTTAAGGATTGCAGTTATCATTTATTTCTCACAAATACATTTTTGCCATAATTTATTATACTCATAATAGTCACGTTATCACCTTATATTTTGTATCTATTTGCCGTCTGACCATTCTTGGTTACCCTAGCGCTATATATTTATCTTTTTATTATTGTCAGAATAGAGGAAATAACCTCTAATTTGTAAGTATATAGACATAGAGACCAGCTGGTGTAATTCAGAGCTGTTTATTTGATTTTTGATTTCTTTCGCGGTAAGGTTTGGGGAACCACCTTCCCTAAACCTTCCCGTGTCTTTTGTTTGATAGTTTTAGTTATTCCTTTTTTGTGTGCTTTGTGTCGTTCTTTTTTGAGCGTGCTTTTATAATATATGTATAAAATTCTAGTAAACCGTTTTATTTAAGATAGACCCCTTCCCGGTTCCAGGGTCTTTTCCTATATATGAAGTAACCGGGTGGCGCTCAACTTTTGTCGTGGCTTTATTCTGTCCTGGACCTTCTTTCCGGTGCTCCCGGCGAACAGCTGCTGCCACTGTGATCTATATATTTTTTATTTTGTTTCAAAAGAGAAAATAATAGGTCACAAATTATTGAAAGAATCTTCGACCTTTCAAAAGGATCAAAACACAAAGAAATTCATGGTAATAGCATTTGATGCCCACTCAACAAGAGGGCTAGACAAAATTTTGAAAAAACTGGACATTAGGGTTGTTTACAAACCATATAATAAATTAAGAAAAGTTCTGGGTAATCCAAAGGATAAAGTAGAGCAATATGAAAAGTCGGGGATTTACGAAATTAGTTGTCAAGACTGTGATCGAAGGTATATTGGGCAAAGAAAAAGATCCATATTGACAAGATATAAAGAACATATTGTCCACATTAGATATGGGAGAAATGAAAAATCTTGTGTTGCTCAACATGCAATCGAATACGAATACAGTATAGATATTAGTAATTTAAGACTAATTAAAAGTGTTAATAATAATAGGGCTTTGGATGCATGTGAAAGCATTCAAATAGAAAAATGTAAGGAAATCATGAACCTATCCCGTTCAGTCAACTTTTTCAATTATTAATGTAAGGCTTAATAAATCTCACTGTTCATGATTTTTACACGCTTCGTTAGGTAGGGTTTTTCATATAAATAGAACATAGTTTAGTTTTAGAATTAGATTAAATCATCTCCTGGTGATCTCCTGAAGTCCTGATGATGCTAACATGGTTAGCGAAACGTGCGTCGAGCAGTTCAAAAAAAGTGATTTGGTGTTTAGTGGTAAATCTCTTCAAGGTTAGTGTTTTACACCAAGGTTCCAATAGAAGAATTGATTAGTTATATTGACTAACAAAATGAAACGTTTTTCTGAATCACAGCATTTATTATTAAACTAGCTGACCCGATAGACATTGTCCTGTTCAAATTTCAATAAATTTATTTGTGATCGTTTCGTGAATTTGGGAAAAGCTATTGGAAATATGTAAACAAAGTAAAAATGAGAAAAAAACGTATTTCTGTGCGATCATTGTATCTATTAACGATTGTGGCCAATGATATTCAATTTGAGAAGTACGTTCAGAAGTACGCCAATTGGAAATTTTGCGTGCGAGATGAATTCTGTCGGTAGTACACCGCTGAAATGCGGGAAATCACACATTTCCAGAAAACCACTTTGTATGACTTCGGTTTATAAAAGACCAGGGTCTTCTCAGCATCAAAACTAAACATTGAAGTGTCGACATTCCTAGTTTTTGTGTTTTTCTTTCTGACTTGATCTCAAGTTTATTGCTGCGTAATGTGTCAACAATTGTTAGTTTGTAAGAGGGCTGAAGCAGTTCTGAAGCAAGTGGTACGGAGGTAAACTAGTTTACATGTTATACATGGTTATATTTCTATTGGTCCCATAGACAGGCTCACAGAGGCGTTTCACAAAGTGTGTGGCAAGAGGTATGTTTTCCCTACAATTTCTACATTTATCCAAATATGGTGTAGCATTTCATTCACATTTTGAGTTTGAATATGCAAACATTACAATCTTGATGCCATATTTATTAGGCTTATTTGGAAAGTATATTCTAAATGGACAGCGACCTCCGATTTCATCTAATTGTGCATCCATTGTCAGATAGGAACTGGGTACCATTTTTTTTTCAATTTTAAATGAATTTCTCCCATAATTTTCTTATTGGCGTGCATTTATCCGATGCTCTTCTTTCTTGTCTGGTAGCTCAGCCGTCGGACAGACAACATCTTATCAAGAAGTTAAATATTTCAGCACTCATACATGCTTTAAAAACGCTGTCACTTCGTTTGCAGTCGAATAACGTTCACATTGGTAAATGGTTACTTTTTATAGCAGCCAATTGTAAGAGGAGACCGAGCAAAGCTCTCATTTCATTAGCTGATGTTGCAGAATTAGTCTGAGACAATTATTTGTACTTTACCTTTTCCAACTCAATTTTAGCATTTGTGTGAACTACAATCTGATCAATCCTTTCATCAGAAATAAACGAATGAAATAATGAAATTAGTTCTAACATATCCCTTGCTTCATTAACAGATGAACAGATTATGAGATCTCTTAGAATATTTTTTATTTAATTTTTAGTCAGATATAAAGCAGCACTTAAGTGAATCTTCTTGAATATTTTTTAATATTTTTCATGCGCCCACTGTGCAATTTTTCATTATTTAATACGCTAAATGTCACATAAAATGTTTACCTCCTTTGAATTTTATTATTTCCGAACCAAACCTTCCAAATATGTTATAACTACATTCCACTCGGTATAAAACAGTTATTTTAGAACTCAATATTCTTTCAGTGCACTGAGCCAGAAAAGCAAAGATTTATTTGGGCGTAGATTGCGACTGAGACTCTGTCTTCGCCATAGTAATCCATATTATGGCTATTCGGTGGCCCAAGGACATGATATGTAACGCTCCATTTAACGCGAGTTATTCCCCAAACACACCTCGCTCTCTCTTCAGTCCCCCTTCCTCCCTAAAACCAACACCACCTCCACCATTCTTTTCCTCCAATCTCGTCCGTTCCAGAAAAATATTCTGGCGGGCGAAATTGTAAAGCTCGCAGAGGGAATTTTGTTTTTAACAAGATAGAATCGATCGTACGCCCCGTCGAAGGCTGTAAATTTAAACAGACGAATCTGAAATTGATAATTTATATGCTTCAGTCCGTTTTACGTCGGGAGAAACAGCGATTTGAACGTTGCAGAGTAGAAAGAATGTTACTCAAATCGAAAAGTAGCAGGTGTAATACAAGTAATGATAAATATACGATGTAGAAGTTGTAAAAATGTAAAGTCATCGAGTACCACGTCTGATAAATCATATTTGTTAATTTTATGAAGAAAATGGAGAGAACCTTTTTTGTAGAGAATTTAATATCCTCCTCCTTCTTCCAATTGCTCCTATATGCTTTTCTCAAATTCGTATACTTTGATGATGATACTCTTGATGTTTAGACTCTTTAGGGCACCGACATGTGCAATCGGGTCCAATATACTTAATAATAACATCAGTCCATCGTGTTTTCGGTCTTCTCCGTGGACGTTTGTGATCAAGCGGTATCCAGTCCAGGACCGCCCTGGTCCATCTTTCGTCCCATCGCCTCGCTACATGGCCTGCCCACTTCCATTTCAATTGCGTTATTCTTCCAATGATGTCATTTACTTTCGTTTGTTCTCTGATCCATGTGCAGGTCTTTCTATCCCGTCTAGTAATGCCAAGCATACATCTTTCCATTCCCCTATGTGCTACTCGAAGGTTTTAACCTGACTGTGATGTGAGTGTCCAGGTCTCAATTCTGTATGTCATAGCGGGCAGGACACACTGATCAAAGACTTTCCTTTTCAGACAAAGTGGTAGTTTGCTCTTAAACACTATGTTGAGCCTGCCAAATGCCTGCCAGCCACATTTAACGCGTCGTTCCACTCCCCGGACGGTGTTTCCTTCCATTGAAACCCCGTGCCTAAGATATATGTATAGTGATCCACAACTTCCTAATCCGTTCCTAAGATAGAAATCCTTTTGTCCTCAGCAAATTTATTGGACATGACTTGACTCTTCTTTTGGTTTATTTTCAAGCCAAATGTTTCCCCAGCCCTTTGCAATTTTTGTACGTGTCTTTGCAGCTCATCTGAGTCTTGTGAAAGAAGAACGATATCATCTACGAATCTAAGATGATTTAAGTACGTACCATTAATCCTTACTCCAGCTTGTTCCCAATCCAGCTTACGGAACACTTCTTCCAGGCAGGCTGAGAAAAGAAAAGGCGATATTGCGTCCCCCTGCCGTACCACCTCGCTCTACAATTATTCCCACCTCAAGATCGTCAAGGTGGACTGTCGCTGTAGCTTCATCATATATCGATCCTAGTAGGTTTACATAGGCTTTCTCTACACTTTGATTAAGCAATGCATCCATTATGGCCCGCTTTGAGATTGAATCAAATGCTTTTTCATAATCGATAAATGCCAAGTACAGTGGCATAGTGTATTCGTTGTGTTTTTCTATGACCTGCTGTAGAACCTGGATATGATCCAATGTACTGAATCCACTTCTGAATCCTGCTTGCTCCCTTGGTTGTGCGTCATTAAGTTTTCTTAGTATTCTTTTAGAAAGATATTATCTTGGTAGTAACTTTGTACACCTCTGATAGGAGGCTTATTGAGCGATAGTTCTTTAAATCTTCCCGTGCTCCTTTCTTATGTAAAAGAATCACTTCTGCATTTTTCCATAAGCTGGGTACTTCTTGTTGTTTGAGGCATTTTGTGTATAATCTTGCTAGTGTTTTATGTAAGGTCCGACTACCAAATTTTAACATCTCCACCGTTATACTATCCGCTCCTGGAGCCTTGCCATTTTTCATCGAGTCTATAGCCTTTGTCACTTCCTCCACCAGGATATCCGGCATTTGTTCTTCAGTAGGCATTGCTGTTCTTGTCTGATTCTGGTCCTCATATAACTTTGAATAAAATCTTCGGACAACCTCTAACATTTCCGTCCGTTTCCTGCACATTGTACCATCCTCACGCATTAAGGAAAACATTTGTGTCCTTTTCCTTCTCTGCTTCTGCTTAGCTTTGTTATTTCCTCTGTTTTCTTCCAGAGTTTTTTGCACTAGCTGCACGTTGAATCGACGCGTTTCCTCTCGAATACGTTTTCTTATAGTTTTGCAAAGCTCAACGTACTCGACCCCCCTACCAAAAGGACTGTCTGTATTCTTTATTGTCCGGCGTTTTTTCATTAAATTAACGGTCTCATTGGAAATTTATATATATATATATATATATATATATATATATATATATATATATATATATATATATATATATATATATATATATATATATATACTGTATACTATAATCATCTTATGATAATGTTAACATGATTAGCGAAACGCGCTTCGAGATGTTTCAAAAAGGGAAAGGGATTTGGTGTTTAGTGGTAGATCTATTCGAGTTTCATTCATGGTATTAAGACGAGTTTAAGCTTCATGGTATTCTAATATGATCTGCTCTAACACTAATCATCAATCATCAATGATTGATCTCTTTAGGTCATTGGCTCATAGTCCAGTCACATTAAAGGTTTGACTTCGGAATGAGAGATAATAAACTGTAAACTTGTATAAACCTTTATTTTGGCTTTCTAAAAGTTTTCTCAAAAGTCTCGTGTCCGCGTCTTAAGATATTCATGGCCAAACACCAATGAAAATATACCAGGCGCGTATTGTGAAAGAGCAAGCGAAAATTGGGTCTCCAAAATGCATCTCACTAGACGTAGCCGAGGGGGATATTTGAATGACATTATTTTTAAAATAAAATGTTATTTGGTCAAGATAAAATAAACATTACCACGTATCACTTGCAGTCACTATTGTGCCTCATTTTAAAGTACTGATGCTCTTATTGGACAACTCATTATCTTGTTAAACAAATATATAACAAAAAAATATATAATTAATGTTAATTATAGAACAACACGATCGTACAACACTGATGGAAGTACAGCAGACCACAGCGGTAAAGAATTTCAATTAGTTTAGTTCATTGCGAATATTAATTGAACAGTTGTCAACGGATAATTAATGCAAATTCGTTTGTTTTAATAAACGATAATAATGCGTGTCTTTAAATTTGCATGTTTTTGCAATAATTTAATGAACAAATGGATAAAACGACCACAACGAATCGGCTTTGTTTGATTATTGCCAGTTTATTTTATTATACGAAATTTCATAAATACATTTTGAATTCAGCACTATGTTTACTTACAAATTTCTTTTGAAACTCGATCATATAACAGATCTGCAGTGAATTTGCTGTTGGAAAGACTAAAACTACTCTTGATTATGCTCGTTATGCTGGTTCTAACAGTACATATATTTTTTGACCTTATTTAATATTTTTTACTTTCTGTTGCCAAATTTATCAAAAGATATGTCAGACTCTCTCAACTCTACCAGCTTATCAACAGGAGATCCTCATTAAAAACAGAATGTACCTTATTGCTATACAAATCACTAATTCGGCCTATAATCCTTTAAGTATGCGTTATCTGGAGCAACGCATTGTCTACCAATGTAACCAAAATAGTGTGTGTGTGTGTGTGTGTGTGTCTATATATCATCATCATCTCTATATCATCATCATCATCAGCCTGTATCGATCCACTGCAGGATGAAGGCCTCTTCAGCATGTTTCCAACTTTTACGGTCCTGGGCTTTCCTCTGCCACTCGGGTCCAATATACTTAACGATGTCATCAATCCATCGTGCTTTCGGTCTTCTTCGCGGGCGTTTGCGATCAAGCGGTATCCACTCCAGGATTGCCATAGTCCATCTGTCATCCCATCGCCTCGCTATATGGCCAGCCCATCTCCATTTCAATTGCTTTACTATTCCAATGATGTCACAGACTTTTGTTTGTTCCCTGATCCATGCGCAGGACTTTCTGTCTCGTCTTGTAATGCCAAGCATACATCTTTCCATTCCCCTCTGTGCCACCCGAAGTTTTTGAAATGATTTTTGAAATCCTACCAAATGCCTGCCAGCCACATTTTACACGCCGTTCCCTTCCCGGGTGGTATTCCCCTCCATTGAAATCCTCTGCCCAAGATATATAAAGCTGTCTACAATCTCAAAATCCCTTCCTAAAACTGAAAATCTTCTGTCCTGAGCGAAGTTATTGAACATAACCTGACTCTTTTTCAGGTTTATTTTCAAGCCAAATGGTTCGCCAGTCCTTTGCAGTTCTTGTATGCGTCTTTGCAGCTCCTCTGAGTCTTGTGAAATGATAATAATATCATCTGCAAATCTAAGATGGTTTAAGTTTGCACCACTGATCTTTACACCATCTTGTTACCAATCCAATTTACGGAATACTTCTTCAGGGCCAGCCGAGAAAAGAATAGGCGATATTGCGTCCCGCTGCCGTACACCTCGTTCTACATTAATTCCTACTTCAAGATCATCAAGGTGAATCGTGGCTGTAGCTCCATCATATATCGATTCCAATAGGTTTACATAGGCTCTCGCTACACCTTAGCTAAGAAGTGCATCCCTTATCGCACGCTTTGAGATGGAATCAAATGCTTTTTCGTAGTCGATAAAAGCCAAGCACAGTGGCATGGTGTATTCGTTGTGCCTTTCTATGACCTGCTGTATAACCTGGAGGTGATCCATTGTACTGAATCCACTTCTGAATCCTGCTTGTTCTCTTGATTGTGCGTCATTCAGTTTCTTTAATATTCTTTTAAAAATTATCTTAGTGAAAACTTTGTACATTACTGATAGGAGGCTTATTGGACGGTAGTTCTTTAAATCTTCCTGTACTCCTTTTTTATGTAAAAGTAACTTCTGCATTTTTCCATAAGTTAGGTACTTTTTGTTCTTTGAGGCATTTTGAGTATAATTTTGCCAGTGTTTTATGTAACGTCCGACCACCAGCTTTTAGCATTTCGACAGTTACACTGTCCTTTCCTGGAGCCTTGCCGTTTTTCATCGATTCTATAGCATTTGTTACTTCTTCAACTAGGATATCTGACATTTG